>CM060073.1:43909927-45109927 GCA_030533445.1 Cyprinodon diabolis | reverse complement strand
TGGACAGACAGACAGACAGACAGACAGACAGACAGACAGACAGACAGACAGACAGATAGATAGATAGATAGATAGATAGATAGATAGATAGATAGATAGATAGATAGATAGATAGATAGATAGATAGATAGATAGATAGATAGATAGATAGATAGATAGATAGATAGATAGAAACAAAAATGGGTATAAAGATTATGTTTGCTCTGATTTACTCTTTGAGTGTTTTTAAACTGAAAAAACATAATTAAATTTAGAAATGTTCACATCTGTATAAGCATCCTGGGGGACCTTGTCCCCCTGGCTAACCCCGGGCTCTTATTAGCACCATTACGTTTAGGCTTTGCTCTAAATCTGATCATTGGCTGATCTGGTGCCAGCATCAGAAAGCCTTTTTCATTCTCCTCCAAACTAAAAACACTACAACTGCAGTTTAATGAATATTTTTAGGCAGAAGCTCTCGAAGGTCGCTCACTCTCCTCTCCTGTGAGGCTCTTTTTCCACTCTGCCTTTTGTGCTTCCAGTTACTCATGCAGTAGTGAAAAAAACATTTGTTTCTCATTTCATTGTTTGTTGTTTTTGCATGCTGTGCCAGAAACATCGATGAGAATCTGCATTCTGGTTATGGGCTTCAGCTGACAGACTGATGCCTTGCTTTTTTCCACTCTATTTGCCAAATAATGCAAACCAAAAGCTTGATTTAGTAAACAGAGTTTACAGCATGCTTCTTTCCAAATAGACCCCTGCATATTTAATTTCTTTTATGCACCTTTCCCAACCATCTATCACCATGTCTGGATTACTGAAATTCAACAATCTTTAAATGGACTTGCTAGGTTGAGAGACAGGGAGAGATAAGATGGTGAGCAGAGATTGTATTTAAAGCAGCAGAGAGACAGTATTTTGGTGTGTTTCTGCTTATTCTTTGTGGTCACAGTTCTTTTTGGCAGGTATTACTCCTGTGCCTGTGAGCCGTCCTGCCTGCAGATGTTTACGTCTTGAATTTCTCTCCATCTCCCTCCCTGTCCAAATATTTTTGATGCCACTAAAGAATTTGCCAATGTTTTTTTAGAGCAGCAGAGCGATCATACCCAAAGAGCAGTTTTCTCCCTTACAGCTGATACTGCATGCAGAGGTTGTCCTATCCAATCTCTCCTTTTAATAATGAGTAAAAAACTTTTGGAAATTTACTTTTGGTGCTTTGATATATGGCACACCTTAAAGGCACAGTTTAGTTGCCTTTATGCAGCCATGTTTAGGACAAATAAATGACAAACTTAGAAACTTTGCCTCGTGAATACAGTTGTAAAACCTTGGTGTACTTCAATGTTTTATTGAGCTACTTTGTTCACTTTGAGATGCTTTTAAGCTCTTAAAAAGTTGGCATCGACTAGAATGTATCTCTAAATGCAAAAAAAAAAAAAAAAATTTAAAAGAAGTAAAAACTGAATACAAATTTAATAGTAATAACTAATCTAAGACATCATTGCTTACAAAAACTTGTAGGCAACCACCAATTTTACTGGTGTAAGATCATTTAACAAATGTTATATAACATGACTATGCACCTTTTAACTTTGTTTTATAAAATATTAGGCAGTAGGCGTTTTTAGTTGAATCATAGCACCCCAAAATATGGGTAGTTTGATATTGTAAGTGCTTTTTAAATTGCAAAAGGTAAAACAAAAACATACTAAATACAGAACAGTCTAAAAACTGTACTTGGATAAAAAAATAATAATAATATATATATATATATATATAAGGATATTAAATGTCAAATCAGATTTCTACTCCTGTATATGGTTTGTTGGTGAAATGTTCATGACCAGACAGAGAGTAAGGTGCTCTAATGTGTCTGGGACTGATGTTATTTTTAAAATCACAATGCAAAATCAATATTTCAATTTATGAAATCATAATTTTTATGTTTTTATTTATAGTTTTTTTCAGTTTGTCATTAGAATTACTGCTGTGAATTTTTCATTTTCTTTATCAGGAGTGTGTCTAAATCTATTTACCTCGTTAAATAGAATCCATTTCAGGATTGCAAGCCCAAAGAGAGAGAGGTGCACAAGGGGAAGGGGAGGAGCAAAGTAAAGTAAGAAAGTTAAGTTTTGGTACAGCTCGTCAAAGAGAAAAACACAGGAAGACAAAACATAAAAGTCTTCAATATGATGTGTTGGTGAATGATGGAGTCAGTTATTGGCAAAAGGCACTGAACAAGTTTCAAAATTGTAGAAAATGTATGTAGAAATAGTGAAATACATCTTGCCTGTCCAGACAGCTCCCTGGGTGCTCAGCACCCCTACACCTCTGATTTAGTAAACGATAAAAAGTTTAAGACAAGTCAAAAGTCTCTTAACATTTTTTCAGGTCAAGTCTAAAGTCATAAAATGTGTGACTTGAGTCAGACTCTAGTCCAAGTCTTGTGAGTCCAGTTGCAACGCCTAGATCTACATCACTAAGGCTTCAGAGCGGAGCAGACAGAGAGATTCAGTTTAGTTTTTATATCCATATATTATATTTTCAGAGTCAGTCACAGGTTAATCTGAAAACTCACACGGAGAGAAAAGAAATGAGAAGAAATTTATTTATACAAATAATTAGTCTTTGGCACTCAGACCTCGGTAGGAAACATAGCACTGAATTTTAATAGATATGCATGAACAGGAGCAAAGAATAGGGCTGTTTCCCCCCCAGGCCTGAAACTGGTGGTGGAGTGGAGATAGATGAAGTTGGTCAGTCTGTAGACTGCTGGTTAGTGAGACGGTCTGCTGAGCTTTAGGGGAGATCCAGTGGAGTGCGTGAGCTGATACTAGAGCTTCATTCAGGGACCTGGAAGATGGAAGTCCAGTTTGGATAACATAGGTTGAGAGAACCTGTCCATGATTAGCAAGCATAAAGCGACAGTGGAGAGGAAAAACTCCCCATTGGGAAGAAAGCTCTGGCAGAACCAGTCTCAACATGTCGGACCGGTTGAAATGAGACATGGAATGCAGTAAGAGTCCGAGAGGAATGACACCCTGATAAGGCTTTAGCTACAATGGTGGATGAGGGGCTGGAGGTGGGTTGAAACGTCTGAATGAAGTCACACAGCACAACCACCACCTGCGCACTAGGTAGCAGACGAGTTGGATTGGAGGCCTTTTAAAATGAACTTTGGATGCTGATTGGCTTTTGTGGAGGTGTGGTTCAAAGCTGATTGGCTGTGTCGTAGGCAGATGAAGGCGAGTAGTCAGTTTATTCAGTTGAACTTCTGCCTGGGCTCCATTTAGTCAAATTTGTTGACATTTTTTTTACTATTACTGTGTCCTTCAATGCTTTTCTACAAATAAGACTTGTCTCAATTAATTCATCTTAGATACAGTTTCAGATGTACAAGAAGTAACAGACATTTTGTCTGTAGTTTCATTTTCATTTTTTCCCACAGTAAGTCCTTCTTTGAACCAGCAGAGGCAGCAAGAACACATCTGCTGCAGATATAGAGACACAGAGGTGATGATTACTGCAGGTAAACTTACTAATTACAGCACTGAAATGACCGGCTGCAGCTGCCAGCAAGGACAACACTATTTCCCCAGGCTGCAGCCACTGCTGCCTTATTTTACGCTTTCGATAGTCTAAATATTTCACCAAGTCAGCATATTGATTTTTCTTTTTTTTTTAAGTAAATAAACTGTGAAGTTAAAGGTGACATTATGTGTGTGCACAACTGGCATTTTTGGTTATATATATGTCTGCACATTTGACATGTTTTACGTTTCATTGAGCTGCTTTGAGTCAGAAAAGGTGTCTGCTGTAGTGGATTTTATACAAAACCCACCTCTTTAAGAGGTATTTATGTTAAAAACTGAAAACCCAACACCAGCCTGTTTGCTCAGCAGCTGTTTAGTCAGGTGAAAAAAACTTTAATTAAGTCTTTTCTGCTCACTCAGTGTGTTATTTCTACAATAATTAAGCTATAAACTCCTTAACGCAGTAGAAAAAGGACAGCGTATGCTCACAAGAAGAATTATATTTTAAATCCGATACTTTCTAATTTACAAAACTGACTGGAATTCAAATGGATTGATAGATTCAGAATCTTTACTTGCTGATAATAAAGCTTCCTAATCAACAAACTCCTGTAAAATCTTTTAATGAACCAACTTTGCAGTAATTTCTCTTTACAAGTTTCCCTCTGAGCAGAGATGTCGAGACAGGCTTACCCGTCCGTTGAGCTGAAAGAAAAAAAAAAGAAGAAGAAAATCCCACAGAAATAAAGACATGTTTTATGAGAACAAGCTGAGTCTAAGCAGGCGAGCTGTCAGGGACATTCCCCGCCCTTCACATGAAGCCATGAAGGGAAAACTGCAATCAGCATCAAAACAGCTGGTTAAAAAACAGAAAATTTTAACCTGGGATCATATGGGAAATGCTCTCTGTGCAGAGGGCGTTCAGCAGACGTGGGGGAGAGACAGTCGGGGAGCTTTTTTTTATACTGGAGACCACAGTGGATCATAGAAGCGGTCTGAACTAGTAAAAATATTTACATGCCGACGTTAAGGTTGTTAAGATCCCAACCATCTCCTGCCAGTCAGGACTGGCAAAAAGTCTCACCCCTGCTAAGAGTGATTCAGTTTCCTAACATTACATTTTATTACAAAAAAAGCCCAATTCATTCATTCTTGCTGCACAAAAGCAGAGCCAGAAGTGAGACAGCTTTGGGTGTAAAAGAGGAATCTTCCACACACAGGCTTTTTGCATCCAGACCAGGGATCTGCTGACTGACCCCAGATATTAATGCAAGCTTCTTATTTGATCTTCTCCAGACTCATAGAAAAGACAGCAGCAGCCGCCCTGCTGTGCACCATTCGTATGTTTCTTGCTTGGTGTCTGGAAGCCATCAAGAAAATTTCTGCTTTTCTATTGACAATACCCCCAAATGAAGGTTAAAGTTCAATATAAACCTAGATGTGCAACAAACATAGAAAACGTGATATCTAATTTGTCTATTTCTCAGTTATCTAATCTGCCTGATGGCTTTTAAACAATAAATTAGTTTTCTATGCACCTAACTGAACATGTGATGGACTAACACAAAGAAACCAATAAAAAAATCATTATTATTTTTTTTTTTTTTACTTTACTGTGTTCTGTTAGATTCAAACCCTTTTAACCTGCAAAAAACGAAATATAAGTATTTTTTTCTTCTTGAAATAAGTGGATATTCCTTTGATTTAAGCAGGTTTTTTTCTTATTCTAAGGGCAAAAATGCACATTCCATTGGCAGGTCATCTTAATGACATGCTTAATTTAAAAGCAAATACACTTAATTTAAGAAACTTTTACTTATTTTTCAACCAGTGTTTGCATCATACTCTTTATCTTTTGATGATGTAATTTGCATGCATCATCCTCACAGACCAATGAAGATCTAATAACGACCCATCAGCAGCCGCCTCCTGTTTCTCATCGGTTTGAATTAAAGGCTTAAACAGTCATCTTTCACTTCCATATAGGACAGACAAACACGTTAGAGAAATTGCCTGGTCTTATCGCTACTGATCAAAGTTTCTGACTAACACAAACTAAAAGCTATGAGCAGTTTTGCTTTTCTTTTCACTTCACTTTAATGGAGATAATTTTGTTCCATTATTGTTGCAAGTAAAAAACATATTTTGTAAATGGAAATTTGAAAAAATGCAATCCAAAAATGAAACACTGAAAAACTTTTTATTCAAAAAATGGTGGCGACAGTACATTCACTGTTTTCTCAGATATTGTTTCAGATTATTATGTTTTTCAAGTTTATTTTTTATATCTTTTTTTCAGATTTCATTAAAGCTACAGTGTGTAATTTTTAGCGACATCTAGCGGTCAGACTGCAGACCGCAATAACATGAACATCTCCCCCCCACCGCTTCTCCCCCCCAACAGTACGGCGAGCGTTACGGGACAAAATGTCTTCCACGACGTCCGCATCACCTACCTTCTCAAGTGATGAGGTTTGTTTACATAGATAATTTTAATACTGCCATCTATTGTTCAGTACCGTCTCAGTTCATCTCTCTCAACTTGCCGTAGTTACTTTCGAGCGTAATGGGCAATCTCGCAATCGCTAGTTTGTTGGCTCTGCGCTGCCGTAGCGCAAAGATGTCTGCCTCCATGGCTGCGAGACCCGCTCCTATGTAATTATAAATAACGAATTCTACAGGCCAACGATGGAACTAAACGACCCATTCATCGGTTACCATTTGCATGTTTCCAAGCAATACAAGGCCTTGTCCATATAAGACTCAAACTCACTGCGGATCCAGACATTTGAATTGAGAAAGCTTCCTGGAGAGGTGGCGAAACGTCTTCAAATCTTGAAAACCAAGTCCAGTGGATATTTTTTGAATTTTTTACGGAAAGACTATGACCTGGATGACTGACAACCTTCATCAGCAACGAATTCTAAGGCAACGCAAATATTAAGGTTAAGAGGCTGAGCTCGTAGATGATGATAAATAACATAGTTATGTATAATATATTACATTTCTGACTGTATATCCCTGTAATTATTACACACTTTAGCTTTACAATAACCCTAAGATTTCATATGGAAGAGGATTAGGGCCACTGAAAAAATTCAAAAAATCTGATTTTTAAATATTATTTCAGTTTAATATAGGAAAAAAGTCTGAATTCTGACTTTTTTCTCAGAATTCTGACTTTCTTCTCAGATTGCTTACTTTAATCTCAGAATGCTGACTTTAATCTCAGAATGCTGACTTTAATCTCAGAATTATGACTTTAATCTCAGAATTTTGACTTTAATCTCAGAATTATGACTTTAATCTAAGAATTCTGACTTTTTTCTCAGAATTCTGACTTTAATCTCAAAATTCTGACTTTCTTCTCAGAATTCTGACTTTAATCTCAGAATTCCGACTTTAATCGCAGAATTCTGTCTTTCTTCTCAGAATTCTGACTTTAATCTCAGAATTCTGACTTTAATCTAAAAATTCTGACTTTCATCTCAGAATTCTGACTTTAATCTCAGAATTCTGACTTTAATCTCAAAATTCTGACTTTCATCTCAGAATTCTGACTTTAATCTCAAAATTCTGACTTTAATCTCAGAATTCTGACTTTCTTCTCAGAATTCTAAATTTAATCTCAAAATTCTGACTTTAATCTAAGAATTATGACTTTCTTCTCAGAATTCTAAATTTAATCTCAAAATTCTGACTTTAATCTCTAAATTCTGACTTTCTTCTCAGAATTCTGACCATATGAAACTGAAACAAAATTTAAAAATCAGTTATTTATTTTTTTCCAGTGGCCCTAATCACTCTTCCGCATTTAAATGTTTGCTATTTCAAATGTTATTTTTTCAACAAGTTTTTCTCAGACTTTAAGTTTTACATTTTTTTATAACCTCTTTTCTATTCTATGCTTTCACTAATTCTTTTCAGAATCTTTTCAAATTTTTGAGATCACATTCTCTTTACTTCAAGCCCAATGCAAACGCTTGCTCTTGACCAGTAGTTCTCATGTCGATGCAGACCAATAGGAAGGAGTCTCCGCTCCTACTCCAGAGGAAAGCCACAGAATAGAAAGCAATTCATTAAACAGAATATGGAAAACAGAAATTTGAAAAAAAGAAAACACAATAATTGGAAAGCTAAAGAAAAAAATGAGAAAGGTAAAAAATTATTGAAAAAATAATGGCTGAAATAAAAATTTGATAAAAGTGAATTGATAAATACATTTCGAGAAAAGATAGAATTAAGTTTTTTTTTTTTACAAAGTTTAATTTCTGGATTGCAATCAATTTACAAAAAGTTTTCTTTCCAATATTGGAACAAAACACTGAACGTATCTTCTGTTGGTCATGTTCCCACTTTTTATTTTACTTTTTATTTCAGTTTTAGCAAATTAGTTCATGAAATTTGATGGTATAGTAAATGGAGCTTAATACAGAGCAGCCCTGGAAGAAGACCAAGTAGTAGCTCCAGAAGACTGAGGTTCACATTTCTATCAGAAAAATAACCTTCAACTTCCAACCAAATCTATCATGAAAGCATGTGTGTAGAGCAGCCCAGTCAAAGCATTAACCCAAATCCTTATTACAAACACTCTTTATTCATTCTGATCGAGGCTTAGCTGTTATGAACAATGATGAATGAATATAAAATGCAATGCTGGTAGAGCCATGTAAGAAAACAGAAGTAGCAATAATTTCAAGCAAAAGGTGTTTTATTTCCTTTTTTAGATGCACTTTGCTTTGGGTCTGTCATAGAACCAAACCTACATGGGTTTCAGGTAAAAAGTACACAAAATGTTGATAACAAAAAAGGCATGAATATTTTTGAAAGGCACTCCATGCATTCAAACAACACTTTTGTAATATGTAAAGGGGGTTAATTACTTTATCACTGCCTCCATATAGTGTTTGCAGAAACAAAGCATTCCAGTGCTTAACTGCAGCCTTACAGGCTTTATATTATGTCTGTCAGCTCTTAGTTGCTTTTAACCACTATATTTTGGAACAATGCCCCTCTGAGCAAGTCATTTCATGTTGGTTAAAGCAAAACATTTTTTTTTTCATTTTTGCAATTATTTTTCTTTTGCTCCATGCCAGGCGGGCCTAATGAGTCACTCAGGAAACAACACCTGCCATCAATGAGTCCCCAGACTGCTGAATCACGCAAAGCTTCTAATGAACTTTGAAATGTAATGGCTGAATACATGAACTGTTAGCTGCAAACAGGGCAATAAAACGAGTTGCCGCAGCGTTGGTTTTAATGCAGGCGTGAGAATCCTGGTTTAGATTCATGCAATAGCAAACAGGGGCAGATATAGCACAAAAAATGTAAGCAGAATTGCAATGATTTAGAGTGCATATTTTGTTTATTAAAGGTGTCAAATAAAATTTGCACAGCTTCTGGCATTCACCATACAGGGGTGTTATTCTTCAAAGGGTGCCTATTTTCTGAGTTTGATTACAGATTTGAAAAGCAATGCCTTTATTGCTCTCCGCTGCTTCCCCCCCCCCCCATATGTTTGTCCAGGTGTGCATGAGGTGTACATATTAATGCCACTTTGTGACTGAGCACTGACCCACTCGCAGTCTTTGACAAACTAGCGCTGCCACCTCAGTCCTGAGCAGGAAAGAAAATACTTTGAGCAACAAACCGAGTCACTGTGAAACCAACCTCTGGTTTTCTGCCTTAGTTGAGGTATTTGTTTGAAATAATTTCCAATTGTAGAAGCATTTTGCAGCGAATGTGTTGCAATACCTACACATAAGCTCACACAGACCATGTGTGTGAATTGTTTTGTTGCTATAAGTTGACCAACTATCTAACAACTGGAAATACAGCAACCTGTAAAAGTGTTTGACTTTCTCACATTTTGTCATGTTATAATCATAAACTTTTTTTTTTTTTCTGTGAGAAATGCTGGTGAAGATTCTCAGTCATCAAGGTCATAGTCATAAAACAAAATGTCAGAAATAGCGTTGAGTTTGAGGTTTTACACAGTAGCCCAACAAAGCCTTGTTTTTGTTTATAAAACTACTATAGTACTTTTTCTGCAATGAATATGCAATATGGGGCGTTTACACGCAAAAGTGCGTCTTGTGGGAGGAGAACATGTAAATATATTAATTTAGCACTCGCAAAGTGATTTATCAAACCCGAAAGCAATTTTGCTAACGGTATCTGACTCTATATTTAACACGTTTCAAAAGAAGGTGCAAATGGTCTGTATGCGTAATTGCGCACACATGGCAGCGGTTATTTTATATATATATATATATTTGTTGGGGGTCACTGTAAGATTTAAATTTCTTAATGCACTAGTTTGTACAAACTACAAACTACTTTGCCGCAAACCACAAAACGCGCAAAACCATCATTTAAATAGGGCGTCTCCAACAGTTTTGCACCTGCCACCAGTTACGCAATCACTCTTGTTAAATCACCCGCAAACCATGGTTCAGCCCCTCGCGCAAAATTCCAGTTTGCGAGCGCAAATTACTGCATGCAAAATTGGATCTTGATAAATCCGGCCCTAAGTGTCTGAAAGGGGGGGTCGTTAAAGGAAATTGTTGGCCTGGCTGAATAACGAGGTCCTCTCCTCTCTGTACTGGGGGTGGGACTGTGATGATAGCAGGAACGAATTAACTCAATTGCGGCATTGTAGGATTTTGAAAGCTGAAACCTGAGTCCAAAGGTTTCCAAACGTTTGTTTTTGTTTTAAGGCCTTGTTGGGTTACTGTATAAAACCTCAAACTCAACGCTATTCCTGACATTTTGAATTGAAAAGGCTTCATGGATGGGAAGCGAAATGTCTTCAAACTTGGAAACAAAGTCCAGTTGATTGTTTTAATTTTCTGAAGATTAAACGCAAAAATATTGCCACCCCATATGTTGCTGGAGTCTCTGAAAAACTCAAGAGGATTTTCTCCAAACTCAAAATCCCAGTACATTTCAAACCAAACAAGACCCTTGGACAGAGACTAGTGCATTCTTAGAACAAAACCCCCAGACCAGATATGAGCGGAGTGGTGTATGCAGGAATGCTCTGATCTTTATATTGGAGAAACCAAACAACCTCTCCACAGACGCATGGTGCAACACAGACTAGCGCCCCCCTCTGGACAAGACTCTGCGGTACATTTACACCAGAATGTTCACATTTTGGACAAAGAAAGTGGTTTGTTGGGCTGCTGTATAAAACCTCGAACTCAACGCTATTCCTGACATTTTGAATTGAAAAAGCTTCCTGGGTGGGAAGCGAAACATCTTCAAACTTGGAAACAAAGTCCAGTGGATTGTTTTTAATTTTCTTTTTTTGGAATTTTAATGGGATATTGTGTGGATCAAAGCAAATGATTGATACTTATTTAAGACAAAATGATGCACAGTAATCACCAATAAAATAAAAAAGAAAATCCCTTTATTGTCCCACAATGGGAAAATTCTGGTGTTTACAGCAGCAAAAAGATTATAGAAAAAATGGTCACACAAATATGGACCTTAGAAAAATGTATACGAAAAACATAATAGTGAAGGGTTAAAAGATGAACAATAAAATACTGTAAAGTGTTTTAACAATATAAAAATTTTGCACCTGGAGAATTAATAACCAATATACAGATATAGTCATTTTTACAGTAATGGATATTAAATTGGATATAAAATCTCAGACCTTTAAATTGTTATATTCTTGTAATTGTTAGACTTACAGTTTGTGTGGGTTGTTTTTTGTGTTTTCCTCTCTCCACCACCAGTCGGTGCCCTGTCCTCGTTGGTACTCCCTGCTCACCTGCGACTCGTTGGGTCATTAACAGAGGAGTACTTGAGCAGCGGGCTGTCACCACCTCGACGCCAGAGTGTTTGCCAGTATTGGGTACTCTAGCCAAACTGAGATGAGCAGAGTCTAACCTTAGCATTGTTTCCATGAGTCTGAACTTGTTTTTTGTCTTTGTTTTCCGGCAGGAAGACTTCCTGTGTTACTGGACAGTATACATTTAAGTCCACTCCTGGAAAACCAAGTGACAGTCCACTCCTTTACTCCTCTGGGTTCAACGTATGTCTGCCTGTCCGCCCTCCAACGAGTTCCTTCTTCTCTGGATTAAACCCCAACAAACTGGATCCAAGGATAAACCAAGAGCCCCCCTCAAGTGAGTGCCTCTCCAGCAATATTCAAGCCTCAGTCTTTTTTGCCACTGTCCCTGAACTGATCACTGTGATCTCCCCTTCAGAGTTTCCGGTTCCGGTTCACCAGTCCGCTGAGTTCCAGCATTGTTTCCCCACAGAGTTTCAATCTCCATCAGTGTTTGTTAACCTACAATAAACCTGTTAAACTTTTACCCTTGGTCTCTGAGGGTTTCTCTGCATGTGGGTCAGATCTTTAAAGCCTATATGACAGTAATATTCTATTACTACTTGAGTAAAATCTGTCTTTACCCTCTCCTCTTTGAGGAATTTGAACATTTTAAAATTAGGTGTAGATAGCAACATTGGGAGTTATTCTTCCTTATGCTAATATGTATACAGTTCTCATTGTACCGATTGATTTTCTAAGTTTTATGTTGAAAAACAATTAGTAAGAGTACGTCTTCTTAAAGAACTTGTTCTTTTATACTCATGACATTTATTTGTATTCTTTAGGCATTTCATTATTTAAAATGACAGAATTTACACGCAAAGTCTGTTTGCCACCAACAATTTATAAACATGAAATCTGATGTTTGCATCCAACAGTTATTTACTATCAAGTAGACTTTCTAAACAATCATTTTTACTTTTACTTGAGTAAAAAAAAGTAGTGCTACTCATACTCATACCCACAAAGAGACATCAAATTAATCAGATTTCTAATTGTAAAAACTATTTGTAAATAACAGTATTCCTTTTCTTAATTTTTATGCAATATTTTAATTGGGTTCATTGATTAAAACCCAAATAAAACACCTGGATGTTTGTGGCTTTCATGGAGCAGAAAAAGAGTTAGTGAACATGTTTTGTAAGGAACTGAATGTCAAACAGAGTTATTGGTGAGAGAAAGGATCGGGTTGGTGAGCGTCTGCAGGAATGAGTCTGGTGAAAAGGTGAACAGAAGGCTCTCTGATGAGCATAAAAAAACCGGAACGGTGGGGTCAGCCAGAGTGACCCGTGTGCCAATCAAAACATATTTTATGCTAGAAGTGTGTCAGCAGGTATGTAATACACCTTTGCTATTACTGTTTTCTGTTACTAATGGAGTTTAACGCTCAGGACATTGAATCACCTTGTAAATTTTAAATATAATACTGTCAGCACGTTAAAAATATGATTTTTTAATTGTTTATATTTCAATAAAGATATAAATTCAGGATATCTGAGCCTGCCAACCTAAACATTTAACCAGCAGAGCTCCTGTTTTGATAAAGATCCACCCGAGAAAGCAGATATGGTTCGAAGAAAGAACAGACTAAACCTGAAGCCTACGAGATTACTGACTTTCTAAAAAAAGCCCAAGGGAGGAGAGGAGATGAGAGGGAAGGAGGAAAGATTTACACCGACTCTCAGAGGTCAGACCAACTTGCAGTAAGCACACACATTTCTTGCAGCTTATATGCATTTTTTTTTTTTTTTTGGTGACTGAAGTTTGAGCATTAAATCCAAAGTGGCCACTAGATGTCTCCTGTTACTGCTGACTTGCTCAGTTAGCTTCAGCATCTATGCAGAAACTCATGGTGAATCTGCAACATCTGTCAATGTAAGAAAATGCCAATTAAGAGAGTTAAGAGATCAAGAGAAACATTTGAAGGCTTATTTAATTAAGAATTTGATTATTAAAGTCGTAGGGAAACATGTCTATAAATATACTCTTTATTAGACATTTTCCCAAAAGTTAGAAAATTAATTTTTTTTAAATTCCTTTCTTAAAATCTTTGTGTGTGTGTGTGTGTGTGCATCAGCCTGTACACCTAAATTCAGAGAATCATAGTCATCAGTCATCTGTCAATCAAATTTTTTCGGTCATAGCATCTTGATTCATATGTAGCTACGGTTGAAATAAGAAATGAGAATCATTTACTTTACCATTAATTACCATTTTACTGTTTCCCTACCACTTTAAAAATCATTGGAAAATGCAAAACAATATAAATTAGCTACAAAATAATTCAGAAAATTCTATTTGTTTTGTGAGAAAATTAAACTGCTGCCCTTCGTAATTTTGACAAAACAGCCACAGAGTTGAAAGCGTTTCCAGATTTCCCCCTAAAATCGGTTGTTTCCAAACTGTGGCCTGGTTTGAACTGTTGTCTGATTTCTAAAATACATCCCTAATCCACTGATGCTTTATAACCTACATAATTAATGAAACATGAAGTAAACCCTTAGAACATTGGAGAAATTCACCTCAGGATTTCACCCGTCCACTATAGGGAGCAATGGGCTGCCATTGTGCGGCACCCAGGGAGCAGGGTGGGGTTTAGGGTCTTTGTTTAGGGAGCCACACGGGAAGGCTGTGGGAGTGGGGCTTGATCTCAGAACCTCTGGATTCCATGCGCAATTATCTAACCACTAGGGCACCCTCCCCAATCATAAAAAATGCTTGTCCTTTTAACTATTCTTCAGTGAGGTATTATGACGAGGTCTTTTTTGCGTTTATGATAGTTAAAGGTGTGCTTTTCTTTATGACTGCATAGGCCCAGTAATACTGAATCACTGCTCATTGACTCAGACTGCCGATATTGAAAGAGGTGACAATACTGTGAGGGAAAATACAAAAATAAACATTTCACAATCCAACCCAACTGTATTTTTTATTGACAATTCTGAATTTTGTCTCTTTCTCCTCTGCTCTGCTGCTTATTTAAATAAGTATAAAATCCTTGATTTTCATTGCAGCCAACCTCTCACCTCATTCTACTGTCAATGTTTAAACAGAGTTAAGGAAACCAAAACCTCTGGGTTTCATGCTTGTCCTAATTTTCCTGAGTATTTTCTTATGCATTCCTCTTTGGCAAAGAGAGAATTCACAGGATAACCATTGCAAACCAAAGCAGTTGGTTCACATTTGAATCCTGACCCAGTCTGACTCAAGTTGGATGAAGTGGCTGAAATGAGTGCGGGTCATGATCCTCCTCCCCCTCCTTTTGGACCAGTAATGTCAGGGCGTAGTGTGTGAACCTGTCCCCCTGCCAGCTTGCAGCTTTTACACCACTCCTGCATCTTAATGGCCTGAATTGAGGCTCTGCTCTTCATGCCTGCTTGGCAAAAGGCGAGGGAAGGGGTGTGGGCTTTCTCAAACACCTGAAAAAGGCTGGTTACTGCTGTCTGAAGTCAAACTGCGGTTGCCGGGCAGAAAAACAATCCTCGTCCTTGTTGCGGCGACATTTTTGTTCATGATTACAAACCACCAGTGTCATCTGTTCTGAAAGAAGGCCAAGCACATTAAATGGGTGGGTGGTTTTTTTCATAGTATTAAACAGCTGTATGTAAGACGTTGATGAGTTTAGGGTTAGAATAAAGGGAGAAGACATTTAACAAACCTCCTAAAGCTTCTAAGAGTGATATTCATTATTATACTATATCCAACACCATTAGTGGGCTTATTAATCATTCTTAGCCCCTGTTAAGAGCCATAGTGGAGGACGCGCAGGTTGCAGAGCCCTACTCTAAAGGGAATAGCGATGGGTTTCATATTAATGGTGCTCTAGGCAAACCCATATTTCTCCAACCCCCAAACAAAAGCCCCACCCTTCGAACTTACCTCTGCCAGCCCACGCAAAACCAAACACGCACACACTCCAATGATATGGCTCCTCCTGAAAAAAAAAATAGCAACTATTTATGAGCAGCTTATCAGTACATTAGGAGCCTTTAAATGTTAGTGTGTTAGTCTTTTGCTAGACATGGAGACAGACTGACTGACTGAATCAATTAGTCAATCAATCATCCTGGTCATATACTGTAAATCAACCTAGTTGTGGTTTATGATCCTGAGATCTATGATCCTTTGATTTTGTAGCAGAAGTGATTAAATATCTTGCAGACTCCTTTAGAAGGAGAATCACTTATCAACTTTATCCTAATTAAATAGTCACCAACAAGTTCCTATAATGTTATGCAAAGACCAACACACAATTAATGCAATTCTATATGCAGTTAAACTGAAGCAAAAAATTAAACCTAAATATTAAATAATGTTTATAAAAAGAAAAAAACTGAACATTAACAACCATCAGAGAACAACCATTACAGAGCCTGCTCATTTTCCTCTTATTTTTTTTTAACTTTTGTTTGTAGCACTTGAGCTATTTAAAGTGCTGTATAAATGATATTAATGTTTATTATCATAATATCTTTGATTATTAGTCTCATTATTACTTCTAGCTCCATTCCTTAAAGCGTAAAGTTTGCTCTGGAATGTGGCACCTGTTATTTAGTCAATGAAGATCAGACCTTTTTTTGTCTTATTGGTGTTGTTCACCTAAAAGGTTTATTAGATGACTTTGCAAGCTAATAAACTCTGAATAATGCATATTTTGTTATGCCTTGTTGCATTTTACAGAACTAATTCAGCAGGTCTGGCCGTCCTTGCAAATGGTCTTAATGGGGGAAGTTTGTGCTCTGAGAAGGTTGCAAGTACCTGGTTCAATCTCCTCAGACTCCACTCTGGGTTCCTGAGCAAGATCCTTAACCCCACACTGCTCCCCACAATGTCAGCCTACTGCTCCCCAAGGGGATGGCTTAAATGCAGAGGTAAATCTCTCCAATGTGAGATCAATAAAGTTAAATTATTGAAAACACTGCCTTCCATTTGACAATGTGGATAAAGGGGAAAAACAGTCATGAAAAAGAAGACACTCTATGGTAGTTGGAAATAATTGCATGTACATCTCATACTCATATTCCCAGACTCCTGGTTCAGCTTTTGTCCGAGTTCCGTCTGGAAGACCGTTAACTTCCCTAAAATAGTTTTTTCATGTCGCAACAAGAGCTACTCCTGTAGTCCTGCAGCAGATGGTCATCTGGACAGTCCTCAATGCACCACATGCAAGACGCTGAGGGAAATTGGGGGCAGCTGTTCAGATCCAGTTGGAGCGGATCTCAGACGCTCCAAAACAGTAATGACTTTGACTGAGCACCTTTTCTTACAATTTTGTGTTAAGTATAATTGAAGTACAACTAAAGTGCTGATGACTGCTGGAGAATCGACTTTGCGAGGCAAACCACAGGCAGGGCTTCTTCCCGTCTCAAACAGGATGTGGGGTATCCTGTCTGGCAGCATCTAAGAAGGGTGCTGGGCTTCAAAGGCAGGAGGAAGTGGTGAGGGGACAGACAGAAGTCAGCAGGACAAAGCGGAGGAGGAATGTAAGCCTGTAGAATGGCTTTAGGACTGATCAGGGTATTAATGTCCTTAAACTATAAAACCCTACAGATCCTTCTTGATAATTTAATGCTAATTTATTGCAGACGGGCATTAAAAAAAGTTAGGAATTTCAGATATATATTAAACAAAGTGCAATTATTTACTGCACTGAATGCTGAATGTCCCAAGTGGGCCGATTTTGCTTCCTACAGACCCTTGTTCTGTTGACGAGGGCGGTGTCATAGTCTTGGTTTTGTTATGTTTATTTATTCAGTCTTACTTTGCTCCTTGTTTTAGTGTCTAATTATTATTTTGTTGTTTTCTTGTTAGTTCCTGTCCTCCAGGTTTTCCATTTGTTGTCCTCTGCTGCCCTCTTGTGTCCTCTATCCCTAGCTCTGTTTTCTGCTCTGTCCTCCCTTGCTGTTTTCTCTATCCTGCCAGCACCTGTTGCCAATTTCCTCGTCAGCTCTCTCTTTGTCTCTGTCCCCTTTAAAAGCCATCCCTCTTCAGTTCTTGTTTGCTGGATCCTCGTCTTACTTATCTTCAACATCTCAACAATCATCTGTCTGCCCGCCTCGTCTCTTCCAGGTTCTTAGTTTTTGGTTTTTCCCTGATGTCTTCTAGATTCTAGTTCTTGAGATATTTTTGTTGGATTTTTGACTCCTGCCTTAGTGCCTGTTAACCTCCTGCTTCCCCACCTGTGAACCTATTAAACCACTTAAATTTATCTCAACCTACTCGTCTCTGCATTCGGGTCCTCCTAACCAACACCACCAAATCGTGCCAGAAGGATCCAGCCACAACATGGACCCAGCAGAGCCAAATAAAAAAAGAGACTTTCTTTCTTTGCTAATCTCTACATTGGACAGCCTACCTCTGATCAGCCCACCTTGGAAGCGGGTGAGTGCAGCAAGGCAGGTAAAGGAGAAACTGGAAAAATTCCCTGACTTCCATGACTTTTTCCTCCAAACTGGTTACATTGCTGTAGCTGAGTGGAACATACAGGATGCTTTTGCTCAGCTACACAATAAACCTTTACCACCCAAACCACCACTCCGAGACATAACTCAGTTTCCACCTGTCTCTGAATCCAAACCTCCATCTGCTGCTGCTGCTGGTTCGCCTCTGCCTTCTGCCTCTTCCAGGCGTAGGAACTGCCGCCAGGGGGAAGAAGGCCATTCCATCTCCGGCGGTTCAGCATGACGCCTCCACTCCTTCTCCGGTGGGTCAGCCTGACCCCGCCACTCTATCTGTTTTTCAGCCAGCAGCAGGTCTCAGTCCTCATCCTCATCAGGTCAGTCAATTCCGTCCTAGTAAGCACCTGTTAGATCAGCAGATTGTTCACTCGGGCAGAAAACTCAAACTCGCGCCACTTATCAAAACCCCTGCAGCTAGAGCTCTCCGTCTGTCAAATCCCAGATCAGAACCAGATAGTTTTCCTGTTTCTCTAGCCTCTGAGTCTGCCAGCGTTCCGTCAGGACCCGGAAGTGATCCGTATTCATTAGCCCCAGAGCCAGTTAGCAAACCGTTTACTTTAGTTTCCGAATCCGTCAGTCACCCAGTTTCTCCAGTTTCAGTACTCGCATCTGTTCCCTTAGTTTCAGATCCCGTTATCAGTCTTGTATCTCCGTCTTGTGAGCCCATTAACATTTCAGATTCTTTAGCGTCAGAACCCGGAAGTAGTTCAGAATCGCCAGTTAGTTTATCCGCGTCTTTAGCCATAGAACCCCAGACAGTCAGAGCCCTCCACATCCAGGAGTCTGACCTCTGGAAATTCTTTTATGGGGATAGAGATGATCTTTTCCCGTTTATGCCTCCTCGTATCTCTCTTCCCCAGCCAGAATCAGTCAGTAAATCAGTTAGCTTAGCGTCCGAACCCATTATCAAACCTGTTAGCTTAACGCCTGAATCCACTAGCACACCACTTAGCTTTTTGCCAGAATCAGCCAGCAAACCCATTAACCCAGCTTCTAAGACCCCCCGACGTAAGAGACGGTACCGTAAGCCCGCTCTGAGCCATCTAGAGACCCTTGAACCAGCTCTGAGCCGTCTAGAGACCCCTGAGCCAGTTCTGAGCCGTCTAAAGACCCCTGAGCCGGCCCTGAGCCGTCTTGAGTCAGCTCTGTACAGTCTAGAGACCACTGAACCAGCTCTGTGCTGTCTAGAGACCGCTGAGTTAGCTCTGTGCCGTCTAGAGACCCCTGAGTTAGCTCTGTGCCGTCCAGAGACCCCGGAGTTAGCTCTGTGCCGTCCAGAGACCCCTGAGCAGAACTTTAAAGAGGTGTCAAAATTCGAGGTATGTGGTTTTACGCCTCCTAGGACCTCTCTGCAGGCGCCCCTGACTGCAAAGATGCCTCTGCTAGCATCACAAGCCACTTCAGAGACTGAGCCTTTGCCGCCATGGGCGGCTTCTTCCACGCTGAATGTGGAGCAACAGTCGATGGTCTCCTCTGTTCCTGATGTGGAGCCACAGTCGGTGGTCTCCTCTGTTCCTGGTGTGGAGCCACAGTCGGTGGTCTCCTCTGTTCCTGGTGTGGAGCCGAAATCGGTGGGCTCCTCTGTTCCTGACCCGGAGCCGCAATCGGCGGGCTCCTCTGTTCCTGACCCGGAGCCGCAATCTGCGGGCTCCTCTGTTCCTGACCCGGAGCCGCAATCGGCGGGCTCCTCTGTTCCTGACCCAGAGCCGCAATCGGCGGGCTCCTCTGTTCCTGACCCGGAGCCGCAATCGGCGGGCTCCTCTGTTCCTGACCCGGAGCCGCAATCGGCGGGCTCCTCTGGGGATGTTCCTGAGTCGCAGTCGGCGGGCTCCTCTGGGGGTGTTCCTGAGCCGTAGTCGGCGGTAGCCTCTGGGGGTGTTCCTGAGCCGCAGTCTGCGGTAGCCTCTGGGGGTGTTCCTGTGCCGCAGTCGGCAGTAGCCTCTGGGGGTGTTCCTGAGCTGCAGTCGGTGGTAGCCTCTGGGGATGTTCCTGGGCCGCAGTCGGCGGCCACCTCAGAGCCTGTTCCTGGGCCGCAGTCGGCGGCCGCCTTCAGAGCCTGTTCCTGGGCCGCAGTCGGCAGCCGCCTCAGAGCCTGTTCCTGGGCCGCAGTCGGCGGCCACCTCAGAGCCTGTTCCTGGGCCGCAGTCGGCGGCCACCTCAGAGCCTGTTCCTGAGCCGCAGTCGGCGGCCACCTCAGACCCTGTTCCTGAGCCGCAGTCGGCAATCCCTCCTGCTCCGGTTCCAGTGTAGATGTCCACGGTCCCTCCTGCTCCGGTTCCAGAGCCGCAGTCCGCGGTCCCCTCAGAGACTGTTGCTGAGCTGCTGAAACGGAGACGTCGTCCTCCAATGGTCCCCCTTCGTCACCTGACCCACGGCCGGCCACCTGAACATCTGCCGTGCCCCCGGCCCCGCGGCTGGTCACCAAGGACTCTTTTTCGACTCCGGCCCCGCGGCCGGCCTCCAGAGACTCTTCCTCGCCTCCGGCCCCGCGGCCGGCCTCCAGAGACTCTTTGTTGCCCTCGCCCACCCTGGGTGGGTTGTTTTTTGGACTCTGTTTTGTTTTCGTGCCCTCCTTCCTGGTTCCCCCTCCGCCCACCCTGGGTGGGTTATTTTTGTTTCTGGACATTTTAGGGCGTCTGGGATCCGCCCTTAATTGGGGGGTACTGTCATAGTCTTGGTTTTGTTATGTTTATTTAGAGTATTCAGTCTTACTTTGCTCCTTGTTTTAGTGTCTAATTATTATTTTGTTGTTTTCTTGTTAGTTCCTGTCCTCCAGGTTTTCCATTTGTTGTCCTCTGCTGCCCTCTTGTGTCCTCTATCCCTAGCTCTGTTTTCTGCTCTGTCCTCCCTTGCTGTTTTCTCTATCCTGCCAGCACCTGTTGCCAATTTCCTCGTCAGCTCTCTCTTTGTCTCTGTCCCCTTTAAAAGCCCTCCCTCTTCAGTTCTTGTTTGCTGGATCCTCGTCTTACTTCTCTTCAACCTCTGAACAATCATCTGTCTGCCTGCCTCGTCTCTTCCAGGTTCTTAGTTTTTGGGTTTTCCCTGAGATATTTTTGTTGGATTTTTGACTCCTCCCTCAGTGCCTGTTAACCTCCTGCCTGCCCACCTGTGAACCTATTAAACCACTTAAATTTATCTTAACCTACTCGTCTCTGCATTCGGGTCCTCCTAACCAACACCACCAAATCGTGACAGGCAGGGGCCGTCTGAAAGACACTCTCAAATCTTGACTTGAGAAGTATGTGCAGTTGGTTGTAGGAGACGCACCCTGTTCCACTGGCATCTGAGTCACGGCACAGCCAAGAGCAAATGTGTCAAAAGGAATGCATGCAGCACTTACGCATTAACATACAGCGGAGAGTCAGACGATAAAGCAAAACAATATAAACAGTTCAAAATGAAGCTGTATAAAAGAAAAAGGCAGGTTCTAAGAAGGGAAGTCTGCTCATTATCACTTAAGAAGTGGAAAGATCTTTGCTTGTATTGTATTAAAGTCCTTTCCTGTCCACATATGTTTGACATTAACCACCCTGTTCTCAACATTGGTCGAAACTTTTCAGAGACTACTTTTGTGGGGGGGTGGGCTTGGTGAAAGAGGCCTGAGGCACAGAAAGACCTATTTATAGAGCCGAGAACACAGCAGGCTGCTGCTTATTAGTCAGGTTCATTATGAGAGGGTCAACATAAGAAGAGGTCACGGTGCTCTTTCCTAAAACCAAACCACACACATGTGTTCCTGAAAGAGCTCTCAATCTGAAATAGAAAATAAAATTAAAATAAAAACCTGCATCATAAAGAGAAACATAATGGGACACATAAGACGGTTTGAACATTTCTATTCATTCGAAATACATTTTCAGGTCTGTAAAGCTTTTAAGATGTTGCCTTGAATAGAAAGGTATTAGTCCAGTCTGACTCAGCATAGAGAGAGAATCTGTGACAAATAAGAGTAAAAGTCAGAAGCAAAGTAAACATAATTTATCACGTTTATGAAATTTAAAAACTGCAATTTATAAAACTGATTAAAAACACTTTTCCTTATCAAGCATTTGAAAATTCCTTTTTTCCAATTTCAGTCTTCTTTACCACTTTAAATTTTTAAATTCTTGTTTAAAATTTCATTTTTTTTAACTTTACCCTCTTTGCTTCCCTTTTCCATTTAGCCTTTGTCTGACCCAATAAGCTGTTATTAAACCATTTAAAATCTGTCACTAAACTGATAATAAGCAGTTACTAAACTGTTAAAGAGCTTTTGTAGGGTCACAGAAATACAAAATAGAAGAGGTGAAAAAATAGGAAATTGTTTAAAGGTTTACAAATGCAAAGTAAAAGAGAAAATGACAATAAATCCGAAAGAAAACCATATTTACTATAAAGCATGGGGGTGGCAGCATCATGCCTTGGGTCTGTGTCTGATTCCACCCTGATCCTGCCCTTGGTTTTCAGTTACAATTTGACTGATGACATCCTGTTACATTGGTATGTTTTCCATTTTAGTTATATTTAACTAGTGTTGTATTTTTTTTTAAGTTACTCTCAGCCTCTTCCATTGTGCCACTGTCATTCACTTAGCTCCTTCTAGTTACTTCTGTCTAGACCTGCTCCCTATCAGCTAATTAGTCCTCCCTTTGTTTCTGTCTCCCATATATACACCTCCTGTTCAGTTACTCCATCCTCATCATTCTTTTGGTTTATTCCTCCCTAGTGTCTCCTAAGCCGTTTCTCAATATGTCAACTTGTGTGTTGACATATTGTGCTAATGAAGCGTCAAAAGCCTCAGCCGTAGTACTGTTCCAATTCACAAGAACAGTAGACCGAGAATGGACTGAGTTCCCGGATGTTGTTCTCACCCCTCCCTCTTTACCCAGCATGCATCAGAGCAGACTTGTCCGTTCTTGAGATTGACAGCTGTCCCAGCATGCACTGCAGCAGCAGCTTTCAATGGAGCGCTCACAGAGCTCAGATTATTAAGTTAAAAGCAATTTTTTCTGTTGCTTTTGTTCAATAAAAGTACATTTTAAGATCATTTGAGACGAGAACATTATACTTTTAAGCGTCTCTATATATACCACGAATTAAAGCGTAATTTAAAAAAGAATTCCTGAAGTTGAGAGGACCGTGGCGAACAGTGGACCTCTGAGGATAACTGCAGCCAGGTCTAATCCTAGCCCGCCTGCAGCAGCTCTTTCTCGGCATAGCCGTGTCTGAAGGACCGCTGGCTATGATGGCAAGTTTTTTTGTTTCATTTGGCAAAATGTTAATTTGATTTGTGTTTATCTGACTATGTTAACTATAATTCCTCCAATAAATGGAAACAGTAAGAATTTATTTTTATCAAGAGACTATTTCTAACGCCTATTTATGACAAGCCGAGCGTGTGATGGTGTCATGAGTACGCTTTTTTTCCAATTCACCCATATTTATGCTGCCTGCTCCCAATCGCCACGAGTTCATACTTTCCTGTGTTCTTCTCAACAGCATACTTGAAGAGGAAACGAGTCCCTGCTTGTGTTCTTGTGAATTGAGAAACGGCCCTAGTTTTTTGGTTCTTGAGTTTCCTTGTCGATCAGTTCTGGACTTTGTATTTTGTATTTTTACCTTTTCATAAAATTTTGCAAGCAAACCCTGACAGTCTGTTTTTCCTCAAAGAGGACAGGATGAGTGAACCGTGTTAAGAGAAGAATGGGCGGGGCCATGTAGCCTAAAATTTAAAGCCAAAACCTCCTTCCATTATTTAGGGTTTTGTAGAAGGAAGGTAACCAACTCTTCAAGCAGGTCTTTACGGGTCTCTCAGGCAACGAAGGACTGGCTTCATAAAAATGCTTTTAAGGTACTGGAGTGGTCAAGCTGATCTCCAGAGTCAGTGTTTGCCCAGCAACAGCTCCAAAACCTGACTGCTGTATAGGAGATCTGATGGAGAAATGGGAAAAAAATACCAACTACAGTTTGAGCAAGCCAGGTTAAGACTTACAGGAAAGTTTTAACCTACAAATCATTAAGTTTAACTTTTGTTTATCATCAAAATATTTTTTTCCACCATAATATGCAAATAAATTCTTTAAAAAATTTGACAATCTGATTTACTGATCAGGCAAATGCCCAGGATTCCATATTAATACAGCTGAGGCTAAAAGTGGAACGGCTTAATTTAAAAATGAGAAGAAAACCATAATGGTAAAAATGAAATTACTCCAAATGTCTGACAGCTTCTGTGTCTGCGCATGTCAGAAAAAAGATCAGATTTAGTATTATAATTTCTGAACAGGGGTCATAACAGAAGACAGGACCAGTTCCATGGAACTGGCCCCGTTTGACCCGTCGGGACTCTTAACAACCACCTCATTTTAAGAGATTCCTGCATTTTTGCATAGGCAAATAGAAAAGCAAATAACAAAGGAAGTGCAAGGTCACATGACATGTGTGATACATCAATTTAAATCTAATACCTCCTAGTTTCTGAAAATATAAATGAAAATAGTGTGACTAAAACACAGCCTAAACTGCAGCAGTTCAAACATGATTCATAGTTGGTTATTTCCTTCTACAAAATAAAAGCAGCAACAAAGACAAGCTTGATATCAGGCATTTGCCATTATATTACCTTTATTCTGCATCATGTCCACCACAAATACAAATTTTTAAGACCTTTTCTAATTTTTCTGTTCCTCATAAGCCGACTTTTTTTTTTGTTTTTGCAGTATGTTTGCTCCACTCAACCACCAAAGGAAATGTATTGAAATATGCTGCAAGCTGAATTATCAACAAGTCATATCAAAACAAAGTGTGGTAAAAGTAGCTTAGCACTCTAACTGCTGTTCTCTAGAAACAAATGGAGGTCCAGTAAATGAAAAAATAATAATAACAGCCAAAACTCTTCCAGCCTCCTTATTTTCAAGGACTTCGAAGGATGGAGTCCAGGTAGACCGGGTCCTTGGAGGACGCAGCCCATGAATTCGAACACAGCCTACATCAGATAAAAAGACACTGTAATTATAGTAAATGGGGGTTTTTGTGTGTTTATAGCTTCAAAATTCACTAATGTGATGTGGTGCAACTGAAATATTTGGCTGCAAGACTATTTGTCTGTGGCCCCAAAATGGAGGCATATTCACTCCAGCAAAAACCAAAGAATAACAAAATGCTCCTGGGGTCAGAATCTCATCGAACTCTGGATCCTTCCAGGGTGTCAGCATGGCTCACAGGAATGTTCTGAGCTCCGTCCGCTCTGGCCAGTAAAGGGGGAGAGGGGGCCACTCAGTGGTTGACGTGTCCTTGTGTGTTTTCTGTGAGAACATGTTTCCATCAGTTCAGAGTTGGGGTTTAGGATGAGCGTTGGGGACCAAAATGTAAAGAAAAGTCGGATACAAATCAGGAAGAGTTCAGTCTGAGGAGGCTTTCCCCAGCCAGCATTAAAGCCTGCTATATTTTTACTCAGGCATGGAAGATTTATCTGCCTCCTAATAAAAATTAGGCAATTTTTATGGCATGACCATTGTAGACATTTATACTGCTAAAGCACTGGTGACCTTGACACTTTCAAGTATTGAAAATTGATCCTCCATTTAAACTGTGTAGTTTGAAAAGTTTTAATTTTGTTAATTTTTGCTGTATTCTGTTACAAGATGTTAACATTTATTCCAGTTGTTTGAGCGCAAGAGAAGAGCTATACCAGGGAGATGTTACCGATCAGTAACTGTTAAATAAAAACCTTTATTGGATACAAGATAACCAATGTGCCTGTATGGGAAATCTTCTCTGGAAATGGGTTTTTTACATTTATTTGCATTATGTAAATTAATTCTTAATCCTGTTTATGGAAACTGGGAACGTATTTTGTTTCACATTGGTTAGACAGTAAAGCAGTTGTTCCAAATGACAATTCCTAGGAAAACCAGTGATGTAGGAAAAAATGGTTGGAGACACGATTCAGCTTGATTGGCTCTAACAAGTGACTGAAATGTTCTTGATACAGTTGTAGCCATTCAAAATTTCCTCACTTTCCCTGATGGGTCCTTGACTGGTCCCCCTTCAATTCCTTTTTAACATCAATATTTGTAATAAAATATTCTGTCATGATTTGTGGAAATTAAGATCTAAAGAGAAGCATCATCTCCTGGTCAGACCCTGTAATTCACTGAAAAGGTGGAGTCAGAGTAAAAAATATGCACACCCAGGAGAAGGCCATGGGCTGGAAGTTGGTGGGGATTTTGCTGGGTGTTGCAGGGAAGTAGGCTACTATTTGGCTAGTGTTTGACTGGGAAGGTCTATTTTGAATGGCTGCTACTGCAGTGAACACAGCAACAACACCCTTAAAAATGGACGCTATAACTGTGATATCGCCCATTTTCATAATCAGTAGCTGTGTTTCTGTCAGGACTTCTGTCTTTGTGTTTGTGTTTCTGTGTTTGTCTCCTTTCATCCACCAGGAGGCGCCTGGTTCTGGTCCGCCTCCTCACACACCTGCTGATGGTTTCCTCGTTAAACGGAGTGTTCTTAAGCTGCTGACTGCCACTACCTCGACGCCAGAGTGTTTGCCAGTTTAGGGTACTCTAGCCAAGCTGAGTTTTGCTGAGTCTAACTGGGTTTTTGTCAACCTGAGTTTAACTTGTTTTTTGTCTTTGCCTCTCGGCAGGAAGTCATCCTGCAAACTGGATTTCTCGGACCTTCTCTCCCTGGAAGGATAAACTGAGCTTCAAACTGAGCTGGGGTTCAAACAGGAGGTTTCGATCCCCTTTCCCAAGAGATCGTTTGAGCTTCGGACCGGACCAAATCCTCTTCTCCAAGTTCATGAGTCAAATTCCCTACAGAGCCTGAACTAACCGCTGTGTCTTCCCCTCACTTTTCAGTTCCGGCTGAGCAGTGTTCAGAGCAACACTTCTCCCACTGTTTAACCTCTTCAATAAAACCCGTTAAACCTTTTCCCCTGGTCTCTCTGAATTGGTTTCTTTGCATGTGGGTCCGAGCTTTAGATAAAATCACGACAGTTTCCATTAAAAATGTGCACAAAAGTATGTCTATATCCTGCTAATGTCAAAAATGCACAGTCTCTCAAATTCAATATTTACATTAAATAACAAATACAATAAAAGCTGCATGTGAAAACAACATGGCAGCCACTTGAGATGCATCCAGTAGGCATCCATCATTCTCTATCTACTTCTGCTCTTTTTTTCATCTGTTTACCAGGCAGTAAGGTCCAGTTGTAGATCAAGTGACTTGTGTGAAGCCAAAAGAGTATTCAGATAGACCAAAAAATACACCCCATTAAAGCGGAAAAACACTTTTTTTTTTTTTTTTTTAAACAGAAATTTGTTTTCACAGTGACAATTTGCGCAATTTGATGGTTAATGGACACGCAGCTAGTGATGGGTTAAAATTGTCAGATGAAGCCCGGAAATGTAAGAAAATGTTGAAAAGGTTTTGAAAACTTTCAAAACTGTCTGCGACTCATTCAGGCTCAGAGAGGGTCATAGACACTCAGGAGATAAAAGAAAAGCTAACTGTGTCGCTGTAAAGCTCCATTTAATCCCTTCATTTAGGGCCTGTTACGCTTTGTTTGCTCAAACATCATTTTTGTATTTCTTTTATACCTTCTTTTATTTTATAAACCTCTACTTGGTGCATCCAGACCAATAGTGCATGCACACTTAATTCAAGGGAATGCTGCAAAATCAACAGCACAATTCATGCTTATAAAGGAAAAGCACATGCTGCAAGTCAATAACTTGATGCAATCTACTTTCATAGAAAACATTCAACAATTCTCTCTGGATGATTGATTTAATGTGCTCACTAAAGATAACATTAGTTGTGAATTGGTGCCATATACGTAAAATAAATAGAGGTTAACACACCCACCCCTACCTCATGTAGAAGCTGCTCCATGGTTAAACCAAGCCTAGTTGTGCTCGAGGTGTTTTCTGTTCAAAGAGAGTTTTCCTTTCCACTGTCGCTACATGTAAACATCGGAATGACGAATTGCTTCAAAGTCAGGAAATGCAGGAAACTGTCCGCTGTCACAAATCTAGGAGCACTCACTGCTGCAAATCAATGGTTCATGCTGAATTCCCTACAACACATTTTTTATTCATTTTGTCTGAACGTTTAAACTTAAACCGAATTTGTGAAGCGCTTCAACATGACATTTTTTTAGGAAATAGAGCAGCATAAATAAACTGAATTTAACAAAATTGAATATATAGGAGGAAGTTGCCCTTTTCTGCAGGAAAAAACACCCCCCAACTGTTTATTGTGTAATTTCTGAGAGTCGCCTGATGTATGCAGGCGTCATCACTAAGGTGGAAATGCAGACAAAGTCAGTTTTCATCTCAAGAGGAAAACCAGCAACTGCAATACAGGATGCTCAGAGACACAAAGGCAGAGTCACGGGGCGAACAGGACCATGTGCACAACACATGGGTGAAGCTCCAACAAAGTGAGAGCCACAGGCTGGAGAGGCCCACTGAGGCTTGGCTACAAACATCCACCACACATCACTTACATACAAGCATACACACACACTAATAACCAGGATCCTTGTATTCTCACCCAACTCTTCGAAGATTCACACAACATTTTTTACAGGTGTTGTTCAATGCACTCCCGTGATTGAGTGCATGTGCCCTAAGAGGTGATAAAGTATATCCGGTGCCTGCGTGTGAAAGTGCAGAACACCCAGAGAGCTCAGAGGGCTCATTACAGCTAATTGCCTAAATAAAGCACAAACAACAGGAACTGCATAGCTGTCATTCAAAGACGGCGAATACAGACACAAATCTTCCTGCTCAACAGCATTGCGCAGCTCCCTCTTTGCACCTCATCCTTTATTTATCTGATCACTCAAACATTTTAAAGGTTGGCTCTGGATCTCAGAACGTCTTGTAAGATGACAGCGAGACTGTTGGAGTTGATTTAAGCTGGCCTGGACTCATATTGCTGAGGCAGCTTTTTTTTCAGCTGTAGGGTTTCCCCCCCTTGCTGTGGTATTGATGGAATCCTAAAGATGCTTGGAGCCAGATGTCCCAAACACAGAGGGAAAGAAAGGAGAGAGGAAAATGCAGACTGAAGCCCCACACAGGGCCTTTAACAGGCTTCAGTTCTCCATAGGCTCGCAAAGCTGGAATGCATGTTTCCTGCTTTATGTGGACCTAAAAATTGTCCACATATACCAGAAGGAATATCAGAATGTTGTTTTCCTATTAAAGATCTTAAACCTGGAATTTTTCAGTTGGTGATCAGTGTGATTATGTGAAAAAAATAAAAATAAAAATGACAAGTTGATTATTTTAACTTGATAGAAATTCTTCAAAAAAGTGACATTTTCTTTATTCTTGTCAAGCCCTAGTTGTTTAGAACCGATTTCCACCTAAAATATACAACTTAAATAAATGAACAATAGCATCATGGTAATCAGATCTAATTGAAAACTCTGGGAGCATAAGATATAGAATAATATTTTTCTGGTGGATCCCCTGCCATCATTACTGGGGTCCCTTTTCCACCAGCTCCACCTGGCCCAGCTCTACCCCCCCTCAACCCTAATCAGCTCTGATTGTACCCATCCCCTTTGCTGCGATGAAATCATCATTATCAGTACTGAAAAAAACTGTGATGGAAACACCCGCAATTTGCGGTGGATTAGAGCAGGGTTAAGTGGAAACAAGGAAGGAGGTTAGTCATCTATTATGCCTATTGATATTGTACTCTGATCACAATTTGTGTCCTATTCCTCCTGGCATCCAATATTTTTCTGCTTTTTCACCCTTGATATTAGAGTTCTCCTCTTTCTTCTTATTTCTCCACTCAGGAAATGCTGTTTAGTTGTACCTCTGGTCATGTGGTCTTGTTATAGTAAATACCAAAACTTCTTACATTTACTAACAAATAGAGCAAAAACAAAGTGAGTCGAAAAAGAATACAATAAACCATCAAGGTGCAATAATCTCACTGGAAAAACGATCTAGAAATAAGTAAAAAAATTCCTTAAAATAAGTGTATTTACCCTTAAGTTGAGTAGGTAAATCAGATAGTTTGCCAATGGAATGAGTATTTTTACTCTTAAAATAAGACAATTAGATAATCTGAACTTGAAATAAGACAACGCAATTGTGTTTTCTTATTTTAAATGTAAATTGTCTTGTTCCATTGGCAAAATGTCTCATTTACCCCCTTAATCCAAGAACAAATGCACTTATTTTAAGAAAAAATGACTTATCTAGATTTAGATTTTTTCCAGTGATCTGGCTTTGTATGCAACCACAGAGTGGGCTGCTGGCTTAGAAATTGCATAAGTAAGATATAAAAATTATATATCATATACAGTATGTAATTTATATATATATGAATTATATAAAAAATATTAAAAAATAAAGAAATTCCATAAGTCACAGTTCTGGGGCCGAGAGACCTCTATCTTTTTAATTGTCTTTTTATATAACAGATTAGTTCATCACTTTGAATTGGAAGTAAAATAAATGGTTTTTTTTTCTTCTCTTTTTAATAAACAAAAAAGTAAAAAGATCTAGCAAGTTTAAGCATCTGGGATCATATCGCCTCGGCCTGCTGCTCCGTTCTCTTAGCAACTCACCCCACCATGGCTACCCATGATGACTCAGTAGAGTAAGGGATTGCTTTCGAGCCAGTGAGTGGATCCAATCAGCTGGTTTTCCTCAGATAGAAAACCAACACCAGGCCCGGCTCCAGAGTGAGGTTCCGACACGGCCGTACCAAGAGACATCACAAGCCCCAATCTCCGGTGGAAGAGATGGTCACCCTGCTTCACCTTCCGGTAGGGGGGAGGTCTCTGTTGTTTGACCTATGACCTGAATGACAGTACCAGTACTAGGCCTTCTTAGGATGACAGTAACACCCCTTGAGGGGTGTAATTGGGAGGAATGCAATCAACTGAGAATGATCCTCTGAGAATAATCTGACACCTGAGAATAATTACCCTGAGGATGATCTTAATACAATTAATATCTAGAAAATAATTTGTGTTTAAAATGGACTGTTATCCTTAACAAGGGACACGGTTATACTGAAAGGAACAAAAGCGAAAAAAAAAAAATGAAAAAAAAAACCAAAACAATAATTTTTATTTTCCTCTTAGACTAAACCTTCTGAGTTTCATCTGAGCTCTTTCCACGAAAACCTCTTTGATTGTACAGGAAGTGCAGCTTGGCAGACATTAAGGTGTTTATTGTCCTAACCTCAAAATAATTAGTATTGTAGACATTTAGTACAAAGTCACGGGTGTTGAAGCTACAGGAGCTTGAAACAGGAGGGGACATAGGAAGAAAAACATTTACTAGACTGGGTTGTATATTTCTTTAGTGTGGGATGTGAGGCTGCAGAGCGAGATGATCAGAAAGGGAAAACAGAAGGAGAAAAATACGGGGGACAGATTATCTTCTACTCATGCACCTCAGCATGTTTCCCCCATCACTAGACTTCCTTTTCTAATTTAGAAATTATTTGGCATGGGTGGGATTCTGTGCAGACGGTATTGTCTGTCTCTTTCACTTACAAAAAAGAAAACAAGAAAAGGCTCAACTCTAAAATTCTCTGATTGCTTCACCATATGTGTAAAATCAGTTGGTATGTGCAACAAAAAGGCTTGCCTGTGGTACTGTCAATATCATAGTACTACTTGAGCAATAAAAAAGAGGGCGAAGAATAAATAGTTTTTCTCTGGCATGTAAAAAACCTTGCAGGGCAGTTAAAGTTCTCCTCCTCCACAGCAGTGGGGTCCAGGGGGCTTCTGGAATGTGCTTCATTCACACACAGGAAAGGAAACTCCTACACACATATTAACATGAAAATGTGATAAAAAGCTAAATATGTTAGCATACATGCCTGTTTATCCACAGAAGATTTGGCAATGATGATACATTTCTGTATTTATGTTCATAAAAAGAAATGTGCATCTAGTGTTCTGTTTTTGTCACTCAGCTTACACAAAAAAGCTTTTTGGCATAGGTTTTTGTTTAAAGATATTTTTGTAATTTACTTTATATCATCTGTTGTATGATTCCATCAATTTAGAACCAGAAACTCTATATTCCCAGGTACAGTGAGGAAGAAATATTTTATAGGACTAGGATATTACTGTAGTAAATAAAGATAAAATGGGCAAAGAATCAAAAGGCAGTATTATTAGTGTTATCCAAATTGTTTTAGGAGATCGCATATTTTAGATCCCTGTCATTGGTATTCAGAATAAAAAAATGAGAAAGAATTTTGCATTGTTGTATAAAAACCACAACATTATTGATTTGTATAATTTGTAGAAATATCTAAACATCATCAACATAAATGACAATCTGTTATGATTGATAACAGATTGTTCTTTGTTCAATTTGAATGTGTTTAGAACTGTTGCTTTTAGCTTTATAAAGAGAAAGCAGAAGTGAATGACGTTGAAAGGAGGTGAAGTTGAAAGGAAGATCGGTGTTAGCTGACAAATCTCTGCAGACTTGCAGCACAACTCATATTACCGCCACTGCTTTGATCCAGAGTAATATTTGGTCTGTAAGGAATTCCTCATTTGTCTTCCTTTATTCTTTTGATTGTTGAGCCTCATATACATTTTGTAACATATCACAGGACACTGTAACAATAGTCTAAAGGCTTTCTTCAGCCATGTGGCCACAGGAGACAGGAAATTGAGATTTGAAATCATGCATAAGAAACATGCTCTGCCCTCTTCATCCCCATAGCTAAGGTTTATGGAAGCATGGATCGTATTTAAATAAACCATAAAACCATCAGGTTTAGACTGCCAAACAAATTATTGGTTTATTTGATAATTGTGTCCCAAACATTTCCCATTGTGTGATAATTGGTCTATTTTCCTTCACCTAAGGTGTTCCCCAGGGATATGCTCTAGAGCCACTGTCGTATATAATATATCTACAATATTGATCAAGAGGTATCAGACACTATGTTGACAAGACTGTGATGTATACCATATCTCCACTGTAACTGAATATATCTGTAACTGTATCTGTAAACAAACTTTGTTAAGAAAATGGGTCCCAGACTCAAAACATTTTAAACTCTGTGTTTTGTTTCACCACAACTTTATCTGAGACATTTTAGTCTAGACAAGACAAGCATGCACAACACTGAGCAAATGAGAAGAAAAATACCCCATATAGTATTCTGCACACCACCAATTCCTCAGGACCCTGTCACAACCTGTTGATTTAGTCACCGTATGCTTGCCGTCTCAGAATCTTCTAAAACGCTGAACTTTCTATGACTTTTATTTTTTATTTTTGGTGTAAACAAAGAGTATTAAAGTCATAGGGAAGTCATATTTAATTTTCAAATCATTCTGGCTTAAACATATATATAAATGTACTGTTTTTATTGTAAGACAATATTGTCCCAAAAGTTAGAAAATTTCTAACTTGGGTTTTTTTGTTATCTTATCCAGGCCAGCTAGTTATACATCAGCTTGTACACCCAAATTCGGCCAATCATATATCAACGGTCATCTGTCAATCTAATTTTTTTCCGTCATAGCATCTTGATTCATATGTCGCAGCTAATATACGCTACGGTTTAAATAAGAAATCAGAATCCTTTCCTTTCCCATTGAGTTCCGTCCCAGTGTTCACGGGGATGGACGTCTGTGTCTTCGGCAGGCGTAGCGCTAACAGAGCTGGCAGCGTTGCGAGGCAAGGGCTCAAACATGTACGGCTGGAAGCCTTCTACACCAAACCAAGCTTCTGCCGCCCTGGCGTCCTCTTCCACAACATCTTCATCCCCGCTTTCCTCCTCTAAATAAAAAATGGATGACGGAGGAGACTCATCCACGTCCTCCGACACTAAACTCTCCTCCTCTTGCATGTTTCCGCTGTCCATAGCGTTCCTTGACAGTGTCGTTTCTAAGTCACCAATTTAGTGCTACTTGGTCCCAATGGAATTTCCCATTGGGAACCTGCTAGCACTAAGCTGCTAACTGGTTAGCAAGATGCTTCCGAGTAACCGGCCACAATCAAACTTGCTTGCGAACTTTCCGCCACAACAATCCCGCCCCCTTGATAAACGAGAGATCACATTCATTTTATACACTTGTGTAAAGTTGAGCACCACTCGGGAGAATTCGGAACTGCAACCGTTGGAACATCCGTCTACCTCCGACTTTAATAACAAGTTCAGAACTTATGTCCAATTACAGCCTAACTTATGCATAACAGTTCCTCAGTTATTTGCTTCTCCATTTGGGTATGCCAAACTTGGAAAGACACCACTGTAAATAATATCGTGCTGTATACCCTCTTTGGGGTGTTTCCTGTCTAAATGAATTAAATTCAAAATCAAAATGTTTTTATAGTGTGTAACTATTGTTCATCCGCTTAAGGGCAAATTTAAGAGGTAAAGACAGAGGTGCCAGACTGAGCCAGGAAGAAGCTGCGTTATTAAGAGCATAAAGACCTCAGCTGGAGCACTGGAATAGAATACAGTAACAACTTAAAGAACATCCTTAGCAGACAGACGTGGTTGGAAAACTTTGATTCCTTTTAATTTCTTACTTCATATATTGATGTATGCTATTTTCTCTAAAAATGTTTTTAACTCAGTTTGTTTCACCTGCATGGCCAAAAAATGTCTGAGTGAGGGGTGGTTGTAGAGGAGACATACTTATTCCCATAACAAGCCAAATACTTTCTCACGGTCTATTCATAACATGTTACTGTTTAACCAAAGTGTCCAAATTTTTTTCCCCTCTACCTTTTAAGTAAGTGAACGACTCTATCTAAGACAGAACAGGACAGACCATCATGCTGATATGACGTTGTGAATGTCTTGTTCTCAATTTACTTAGCAAAGTAAATAAAGTGCCGACTGAGTAAAATCCACCGATCTCTGCTTATTTAACTTGAATCTATAGTTGAAAAATTTTTTCACATGACGCAGATCTCTATGTGTACGGAAGAGAATTAGGGCCACTGAAAAAAAAAAGTTCACTGATTTTATATTTTTTTTTACATTATTTCAGTTTGATATGGGATAGAAGTGAGAATTCTGACTTTAATCTCAGAATTCCTACTTTTTTTCTCAGAATTTTGACTTTAATCTCAAAATTCTGACTGAATTCTGACAGCTAACAAACATATTAGCCTTAAGCCGTAGCCATGTCTGTTTCAGAGACTAGCTCTCTTGTTTTGATCACCTTCTGCTCTTCCATTAATGAAATAGCATCGGTAACCATCGGGCACATTAAAAGTCACCTAATTCCGTCATTTTCCACCAATATACCTTGATACCTTGATATACTGTATATATATATTGTTTATTCTTAATGCACCTTTTTCCTCCTTGTTTGCACCTTCTTCTTTAACTATGCCAATATGTGACCAGTGAATTTCTCCACTGTGAGATTAATAAAACTCATCTAATCTCATCTAATCTAATCTAATCATGTGTCATCGTTCCTCCCAAACAACTCAAATCTTTGTCAGTGAAGCTGAGTGCTCCCACATCTCTTCCTTCATGGTGCCCATCTACATTAAGATCCAAAAGTCTGAGATTAAAATCAGAATTCTGAGATTAAAGTCAGAATTCTCAGATTAAAGTCAGAATTCTTAGATTAAAGCCAGAATTCTGAGTTTTTTCTCATATTATGCAGGAATAAAATTTTAAAATCTGATAACTTTTTTTGTTTTTGCAGTGGTTCTAATCCTCTTCCGTATCTGTGTTGCTCTGCTACTTGTCTTTAAGATTAAGTCAACTTGTCTACCTGCAACAAACCCAAATAGATTAAAAATGACAGAAGTTAGGGCTAAACAGCAATGCTCATATTTGTTACACAAGCAGCAGTCAAACATAGAGTTCCCCTTTAATAAGGAAACTTTTCCTGTGAAAATAAAGTGGTTTACAACAAGATAATGACTTTTTTATTTATTTATTATTCATGTCCATAAGAACAAGAAAAATGGGGGAATGTCAATGCACTGATTTATATCGTAAATTTATAATTCACAACAGTACTCTGCTTTTTATGTGTTTTGGTCAATTTTTAAAGAAAAAGGCTTCTAAATCCCCCTGTGCTGTTGCCAAAATCACAAATAACCCACCGTTTCATGCTTGTGACTCTAAAGTTGCACTTAACACAAGCTGGGCTTAAAAACAGCAGCACAATCACTATTTTATAGCAAAAAAAAAAAAAAAGATTAAATAAAAGTTGGCACTGATTGGAGCTCATTACAAGTGGATTAGAGCTGCAGCTATTTGCTGCTGATGAGCAGCATAACTAATGGAGCCATAGCTGACCAATCCTAAAAACAAAGATGATGGACAGCCTGGAAGATTTAACTCCTCTGGAGAAAACAGTCTGGCACTTTGAAAAGAGGGAGAAGGAAAGAATGTCTTTCCTGAATTAAGGAAAAATCAAACCACAGTATCTGTAGAGAGAGCCGGGGCAGCCCTAGGTAAGGAATGATATTAATTAGACCTGGGATTACCTGTAGAAATGGCAGATATCCAGATAAAAAGACTGGCTATACTACACTGACTTTATTATCTGATCGACCTATCGATGGAGCTTTATAAAGATTCTGCTCCCAGGAAAAACACGTTCAGAGATTGAGGCAAAAGATAACAGAGGAGAACCTGGAAATCTGGGTGAGTTTCCGACTTTTAACCCAGCTGTCTCGCTTTATCCTAAATCTCAGTGAATTTTGGGCTTCAATTTGAACTGGCGTTTTAATGCTTTCATGTTGCGGCTTGGGAACTGGAGTAGAAGTATTAAAGCTATTCAAAACATGACCCTAATTTATTAAAAGTCATCTGTTTCCTATAAGAGCGAAGTAATTAATGGCTGGAGCTGGGGGAAATGAGAGGCTAAGCAGATGAGAGGCAGAGAGAACCGGGGAAAGCAGAGAAGCGTTAGTGTGGCTTAGGCAATTAAAGGACAGGGAGAAGCAATACTTTACCTACTGGGACGTGTTTCATATGGGATTACCACAGAAATCAGACACGACGACAGCTTTTAAAATCATTTGCACTTTTGAAAAGTTTGGATTTGGATCAATTTGTAGTATTTTCTGGTGACAATGAAAGCAGGATGAATAAATAAGAGACAGAGTTCCCTCTTTGTTTACTTAGACATAGAAGGAAGAGCATGTGTTTGTGCACCAACTTATGACAGAAATTTTCCCAATCCCTGTGAGATGCATGGGAATGATTAAAGGAAAAATGGGCTTTGTGGAAACAATCAGCAGGAGGAGGCCTCAGCTTTCCTCATCTGACATTTTTCTTGCACCTGGTGCTTTTTCTGAGTAATCATAGATAGAAAAGATATATAGAGCAGCACTTTGACTCTCTCTTTTTGGGTATATTTCTATGTACATATTCAAAGACACTCTTTTGCAAAGTATTCATACTTGTGCTTTTTTCTCACTAAAAGTGAGTCCTTCAAGTTTGAAGACGTTTCGCTTCGCATCCAGGACACTTTTTCAAATTAAAATGTCACCAATAGCGTTGAGTTCGAGGTTTTATGCAGTAGTCCAAAAAAGCCTTGTTTTTGTTTAGAAAACATGCAAATTGAAAAGGACGAGCGGCCAAACCCCTTCAGTTTGCATGTTTTCTAAACAAAGACAAGACTTTGTTGGTCTTCTGTATAAAACCTTGAACTCAAAACTATTTCTGACATTTTCAATTGAAAAAGCTTCCTGGATGGGAAGCGAAACATCTTCAAACTTGGAAACAAAGTCCAGTGGATTGTTTTTTAACTTTTTTGGAATGACCATGACCTGGATGACAGAAAATCTTCGAACACGTTAGCATCTACATTTTTTAAGCCTTCAGTGCTTTTCCCTGAAAAGTAAGATTGGCGATTATTCAAGTCATGGTATGAAGTCAGGGATATCTGACGAATGACAGTCTTGAATATGTGAAAATAAGCTAGGAGGAAAATGATTGGGATCCTCCACCCAAACAATGTAGCGCTGTTTTAACTCATTTTGGAATACATTTCTGTAGTAAATTTCTTTTTGTATTGTTACGATGCACGCAGCTGGTTTATGCTGTCCAGCATGGCAGCATAAACAGACAGCAGTCACATAGCGGCACGACATCAATAGTGTTTTTGGAGTGACGATGATGTTCTCCTAGATTTTTACAAAAAACACCAACGTGTCCAATTTTGGTCTGACCTTCTAAAAGCACATGCCTCCATGTTTGATATGCTCCCTACGTGGCTTGTATCAATCTCTATCCAATATTTCTTGCTGCCTGTCAGTACCCGATCCGTCCCGGAAGCATGATTTGTACCATCAGCTCATTGGTGCATGCGCAACCACATATGCATCCAGGTTTCCATAAATAGTGTAATAATGGTACTAAAATTGCTTATTTATATTCTTAACTGAGTAAAGAATGCTTATACACATCTTTAAAAAAAGTTTTAGGAATTTTCTGAGACATTTTTGATGCTTTTTACATTTTCTCCGTTAAAATACTTGTCTGACGTCAACATCAGACATGCTCAAAGCTGTCCTGTAAAATATAATTAAACCACATTTATCTGCATTTTAGTTGTTTGTTTCTTTAGGTTACGCACTATGACCTTAACATGAAAGGAAAAAAATAAAACACAAAAAGACCAAAGTAAAAAAACATTAGCTCCTGGAAGTAGTGTAGGATCCCATTTCCGGTACAGATCAGTGATAAAACAGAAAAGATTTTAATGCATTCATTTTCTCAGCAAATACATTATTAACCTTTAACACATTAAAGGTTAGTACACTTACTATTTTTGGGGAGGGAAAACGTAATTTAGGTCTCTTTTACAAAATAAAATTGAGGGCAACCTGGATATACAGTATGTCTGGTTGCAAATTGCACAAATGAACTGATGGTACTGATTGTACCTCCGGGACGGATCGGGTAGTGACACCGCTTCTTGGTTCTACAAAAGTCTATCATAGAGCAAAGGTCTTCCATGTGGGTTTCATGACCCCTGGGGGGCGTCAGCAGATGCTGCTAATGGGTTTTCAAGATGCCCCTCAGACTCAGTAATTGTACCAACCCCCCGCTGATTGACATGGGTGTCTGTAATAATCAAGGTTGATGACCTAAGAGGTTAAGTATAAATGCATGCCACACTGGTCAGATTTATTCTATATGGAAATGTTTTACATAAAATAAGATCATATTTATTCAATCTTATGTACTCCTTTGTTCATTGAGGTTTGTTCTTGTAAATTTCAACAAGCTCAAGAGGGGCTATGAAGTTTGTAAAACACTGCAGCTGAAGCTCATTCTGCAAGAAAACTTATGCCATACCTGGAAAATTTTAGTTCAGTGAACCATCAGCAAGCTCTCATAAGGTTCAGCAGCTAATGTCTGGAAAGAGCTCGGAATCAGCCGATTACAGTGTTTGGTAGCAAAAATGACTCTCTAATCTTTGTCCACATCTGTCTCACCAGACTTTTAAAAACCCCACACCCGACAAGCTGCACAAGTTTTCACAGCTGCTACTATGTCATTCCGTCTTTATCACTCCAACCCTTTTCTCCTGTTTAGAGAGAAACACACTGTGCTCCAGGAGTTCAAGGGGCCAAAAACCCAGATGACCAGAGTCTGTTGGTCAGTCAGACGGTGAAAAAGAAAAGTAAAAACTTGGATGTTTGGACAATTTGGCCAATCTAATCTGTTTTACACCATTAAAATATAACTATGCATAGGTTTATTTTTTAAGATGTCTTAAGGTAAAAAAGTATTTAGGAAATGTTCACGACAGTTGACTGGTAAATTAAATATGTGTTTTGCAAAAACTATTACAATCCCTGCAAACTATATAGAGGTTGTTGCTATTTTACTCTGATGAGACATTAACAAGAATCTAACTTGTTGGCTAACATACAAAACAAAAACTATACATTAAAAACAACTTTTCCAAGTTTTATGACTGATTTTTAACCTTTTAACATATAACTGTTATTTCCATCTTTTTGAATAATTTCACATGTGTTTGTTTTAGCAGCTGCTCAGTGGCGCAGTAGGTAGCACTGCTGCCTTGCAGCAAGAAGCTGGTAAAGGTTCTCGGTCATCCAGGTCATAGTCATTCCAAAAAAATGCAGCAAGAAGATTTCAGGTTTGATTTTTAGCACTTTGATCTAATTATATTATTATTATAATAATTATTGCTCTGTTTTAGACATCTGTTTACAGCGGGAAGGTCCTGGGATATCATTACCTCAATGGCTTCACGGCCAGCCTGCTAAACCAAACTGGCAGAAGCAACATCTTCATTTAAAGGGTTGTCCAATCCAATTATGCCCCCGTTATTATTCCATACATAATCGTTGTAGATCACTTGCAAAATCCCAAATTATCCCAAATTAATTACATGTACATTTTGTTTTGCACAAGCAATTTAATTAGAAAACTCTTAACAAAAGAAAAGATTAACATTGAAATTCATCCATAGTGCACCATCCCCATGGTTAAACATGGTGTTAATATGAAACCATTCTTCTTCTACAGCGTTCTTGAGGTCAGACACTGATGTTGGATGAAAAGGCCGCTTTCATTCATCTTAAAGCTGTTCAGTTGGACTGAAAGATGATTGCACCTACTCCTGAGCAGGACTGAAAAAAGAGCCTGTAGTGCTACCAGAAGCAGCAATGGAAACATAAAAAAAAACTGATGGGTTGGAGTAGAAACAGACCACATATAAGGGGGGTGGAAAGGGGCATAGGAAGCTCATTTGAGTTCTCCCAATGAAAACATTTTCATCCATGTATTTATGGATTCATGTGTTTGCTTCTTGCACTGGTTTTGCAGTCGTTTTAAAACAGAAGCCACAACTTCTATTGCAGCGAAATACATCACAATGCACACACTGCAGTCAGGTAAATGCTGTTCTCCTGAAAACAGCCCAACCAGACTAGTCCATTTCAAAATAGAAGCCATGTTTCCATTCAAATTTCATGAGAATTTTGAGCTAACTCCTAAACTTAAAAAAATAAATATGCATATTAGATTTGTTTGTATCAATAGCAGTGAGTTAATGAGGCAATGCAAAATTTTATATGATTACTTTAGTCTTGGCGTCAATAAACAGTAAATAGAGCAAACTAGTACTGACCACAGATCAGCAGTGGAGAAAGGTTTTAATGAATGTTATGCAATCAGGTCAGTTGTGCTTATATTGTCATTTTAGCTTGTTGCATTACTGAGTGTACATGCCTTGTGGAGACGTTGAGAGAGAAATGCAGTTATAACGAGACACTACATCAGAACAAATGCGTTTCCATCTCCTCTTAAACAGCGATGTCAAGTAACAAAGTACAAATACTCTGTTACCTTATTTAAGTAGTAATTTCGGCTATCTGTACTTTAGTGCAGTAATTATTTTTTAGACAATGTTTAGTTCTACTCCTTACATTTTTTTGCAGTTTCTCTGCTTTCTACTCCAAAATAAACTCATTAGTTTGTTTAACTTTGTACAAAAAAATAAAAACCATCAAAATAATTTCTTTCATCCAGCTAATTTCTTTGTGGTTGGACTCTTTGCTGCGACAACTTGTTGTTCACCACTTACCAGAAAAAGTAGTTTTTTCCCCAGATGATGCAAAGTTAAATTTGATACTGTTACCATTAGTTATAAAATGTATGAAAAGTAAGTATAAGGAAGTTATCATTCAGTATTGTAGGAAAAATTTCCTTTAACAGGCTAGTGCAGTAACCAGTATTAGGTTTAAAGCATCGGTCCTTAACATTTTTTGCTGTATTACTTTTACTTTTATACTTAGACTTAGGTAAACTTTATTGTCATTTTGTATACAAAGGGTGTGTACAAAAAAAACATTTGTTTTGTACAGCTCTCATGATATTTTTTAAAGTGCGGTAGTAGTTTGAAACTTAACTTTTACACTTTCACTTGAGTAAGAAGCTTAAGTTGATACTTTTGCAGAAGTGTTTTTAAAAGTAGGATTTATATTTCTACTTGAGTAATAAAAATAATACTTTCGAAACCTGTTTTTTATTTCCATTAAAGGTACTGTGGAGGATTTTTGTGAAATTTTTGAAAGAGCCTCTCTCCACTTTAAAATAAAAGTACATACACAACCCTGTACTCGCTCCTGAGAGAGAACGCCTGTTAAACTGTGCGAGAGCGTGCACAAGCCCATTTCTCCTGGTGCACGCTGTTTAGGAGTTGCTGTTCTCATTGCTCATACAAGCTTACTGTGTCTGAACATCCGCCCTAACCCCTAAATCCCTCAATCACTATATAAAGTGGGGACTATATAGTCGATTTTATAGTGAACCCAGTAAATAGAGCGTTCGAAAAGATTATTTCTGCTTTTTGCTCTGTTGGTCACGTAACTCCTCCTCCACCATCTTTGTTGTTAGTTGCTGCTGTCGGGTAGTGACAACTTATTGCGACAAAGGGCCGGTGTGACAGCATATCCCTTAATGCTTTGCAAGGAGAGCTCTCTGCCCAAAACATTCTAGGACATATCTGCCTCTTCTGAGGCCTTTCTTTTTTTCTCTTACGACCCTCGGCCCTTTTCAAAGAACTGCAGTGAGGAAGGTGAGCTTCAAAGACTGTGTGAAACCGTAGCTCACCACAGATATACGCCTGAAAGTGCGCATGCACAGAAAAAGATGGCTAACAGGACGAGCACTTAGGACGAGCTTACATAAACATATCACCAGAATGATTGACAACTAGGAGGACCACTTATTTAGATGATCCACCAGGAAATAAAAGATCATCCTCTATATCAGGGGTCACCAACGTGGTGCCCGTGGGCACCAAGGGGACCTCAAGGACAACATGGGGTGCCCTCAGCATCTTTTGAAAACAGAACAATTCACCAGTGGACTAGATCTGAAATGTTATTTTTTACTTATTTTGAAGCATTTATGAAGCATTTATCATATCAATAAATTAGAACATTTGAGGATTTATATGGATTTCATAATGGGAATATCTAAAAGCAAATTAAAAATGAAAAGAAATAATAGAAATATGTTTATGAAGTTCAGGTGAAGGCCGACTCCTTTAGTTCATAGGTCAGTATTGGTAGCCCGTCCTATGACTCAGTACCCATAAAGTAGCCTTCAGCCTTAAAAATGTTGGTGACCCCTGCTCTATACCTTTAGGCCCTTCTAAAAAAAAAAAAAAGATTTATGGAAACGCATCTAGTCCAGCAGGGGTAAAAAAATTCTTACATTCATTTGTATGCAACTTATATCAAAGTATATCAAAGGACCAAGTTCTTTCAATAGATGTCATGTCAGTTGCAGTAATAACAGAAAAGGGAAACGATATTTTTTTTTCTTCAGATACTAATAAGAGTCATTTGAATTCATAAAAACTTAAAATTACTGGGTTAATCATTTTCTTCCACTGAATAAAATAAATTAGCAAAGAAGCTGTTTACCTAGACGGGTTCAGAGTGGCAGCGGAACGAGGTTTCTCTCTCTGTTGACAGTGTTGATAAGACATCTGGGAAATGCAAACCCAGTTTCACTCTAAGCCTCACCTTTCAGTCTCACACAGAGACAGGAATGCACACACACAGCAGTACTGCCACCGCCACACAGTTTCTACAATTTTACATGAGCTGTGAAATCACGTTTATGTTTGATTTTCAATGTAGATTTCCATGTTTGATCAGAACTCAGTCTAAGTCTTGTCAATATACAGAATCTGTTGTCACAGACAGATTTTTATGCACACATTCATTCACTAATCCGCGCTTAGAGACCTGCTGTCTCCTCTCACCCTGTTTATAATGTATTTTTGGTGAGGGCCTCCAGTCTTACATTTGATGCGCTTGCAGGATATTTTTTGCACGTGTTCCCTTTCAGGGTTTTTGTTTGACTCTGTGGCACCAGCATGTGCCAGTCAGTCTCTGGCTCTCTGCTGTCTGTTGCTATGGTTTGGCTGCACCCATTGACAGCCACATGGGTGTGGTAATAAAAGTCCAAAATTCACGGCAGACTTGAAGCTAATTTTAACCCACCAGAGTTGGCAACTAGCAGGGAGGCCCAGCAACAAACATAAAGAAATGATTGTTATAAACTAAGCCAGCAACTGTTCTATGTCTGATTGATGTAGTATTTTTAGTGCTTTAAAACCTCCTTAACAATTTCACGATTTGTCCCATTACAAATACAAGTTGCAAAGTTTCAGTCTCAGAACTATAGCAGAACCTTTTTTTTTTAGAAACTCCCAACTGAATGGCATTCTCGTTTGTTTTCAGACGACATCTGTCAGGGTATACCTCATGCCCTTAGAGATCAATCTTGCAAACACTATAGATAAACAGTCAATGCTTATATACCTTATTTTATTGTAACAATTGGCCAATTTACAGAAATGTGTTGTAATGTTTGTGCTGAACTCTACTGTAAATGCAAAGTTTGACAGTTCCTTGATGTTAATATGAAGAATTACCAAATATTTTGTTGATTGATTCCATTGTACCTTCAGGTGTTTTTCCAAGACAGAAGGTCAAAGCGAGCAGGAGGCTTCCAAAGTCTCATATAGACGAGGTGCTTTGGGGATGTTTCCTTTGTAACTCACTGCCTGTGGGTGTTTGTGTGCCATTTTAAAAAAAAACATAATATAATCAAACAAGATGACAAATATTAGGCGTGTTTTGATCATTTATATTTTTGCTAGGGTGATTAAATTCCATACCAGTTTGTCTTTTAGGAGGAGTTTAAAGGTTTTAATGCCCGGATCAGACACTCCTACTTCAACTCTCATTCTTCATAGCTAAAAGTCTAGTGTTGACTTTATACAAAAACAGTTTTATTATTTGAAGATTTTTGGCATTTATTTCCCCTCTGAGTTTTGGCAAAGTTGCGTTCCTATAAACTCAAATTTAGACATAATTATGTTTTTAAATGTTCTGGTTACAGTCCAAACCTAAATCCGATTAACAGTCTGTGACAAGATTTGAAAACAGATGTTCACAGAGACTATATATCCAATCTTGCTGAGTTTGAGATATTTTGTGAAATGAAAAGCAGGCAAAAACGGACTTACAGTTACAACTGCAGCAGAACATGTTCCTACAAAAGATTCACATAAGGACTGAATATAAAAACACGCCACCTTTTCTCAGTTTTTATATCCATTCCTTCTTTACAGTTATGTGCTACCTTGTGTTGGTTATCTATACTTTACTCCATTACTTATTTTTCTTCCTACTTCTGACTTCTTACTCATTACATTTTCACACAAGTATCTGTACTTTCTATTCCTTACATTCTTTATAAATATTTATTTCACGTCATGTCATTGGCGTCATCCACATCTAGTGAAAACTAGTGTAATTGATGAGTAAAATAAGACTCTGTCAGAGTTCTGGTTTTGTTATGTTTTTTCTTTTGAGTACTCAGTTTTGCTTTGTCCCTATGTTTTCTAGTTTTAGTGGTTTCATTCTTATTTTGTTGTGTTTTCTGGTTATTTTCAGTTATTTTTCATTTGTTGCCCTCTGCTGCCCTCTTGTGTTCTCCTTTTTCCCTAGCTCCTTTCCTTGTTTCTGCTCTGCTCACACCTGCTCCCAATCTGCTCGTTAGCCCTCTCTTTGTTTCAGTTTCCCATAAATACTCTCTCTGCGCAGTTCTTCAGCGCTGGTTGCTCATCTAACTTTCTCCAACTCCGTCTCTCTGAGTCTTCCTCCTCGTGATACTATCAACCTGAAGTCTCCATGGTTTCTGGTTTGTTTGGACTTTGTTTTCATGTTTGGATTTTTGGACTTCCTGCCTCTGTGTTCAGTTAACCTTTCATTTAACCCACAAGAAAATCACCTCTGCCTCCCTGCCTCTGCATTTGGGTCAACAAACCATAACCAAATCCTGACACACTCAATGGTAGCTTTTCGTCAAATTTGTGTTGACGCCAAAGGAAATCATCAACAGCAAGCAGGTGTTCTTCAAACTGCTAACGTGAATTGTCTATTCCATGCTACAATGTGGGATTCAGAAAAAGATGTTGAAATGTCTGAAAAGTCGGACACAGGCGAGAGCGTATCGGGAGACGGAGACCAACAGGACCTCCCTCATCCTGGGCCCTATCTCAAATAATTTTTTTAAATAGTCGAAAAATTGAGCTTTCAATTCATATAGTGGCATCTGGCTGTTTTTTTATATATATTTTTATACTTTAAGTAGTTTTTGGAGCACATACTTTTTCACTTTTACTTTATTAAAGAGGTCAAGTTGATACTTCAGAGTGTTTTTAAACTGCAGTATCTATACTTCTACTTAAGTAACAAATGGGTGTACTTTTGACACCACTGAAAATCAGTCATATAAAAGGATATTGGTTTATGATTAAACAAATAGTTTAATTAAATATAATTTTACCAAATAATGTTTTATTCACTTCTTGGATTTCTAATGTGAATTTATTGGAACACATTCCAGTTGCATTAAATGAGTTTAAAATCAAAATTTGCATCATTCCAAACTCTTCAAGGTAAACTTTGTTTCTCAACAACATAAATCCATGGCGAACTTTGATGTTATGCATCTTTTTATCTATTATGACTTTCAACCATTTTTATTTCTTTTCTATGTGTACTTAGTAACTTATTTTAGTTGAGTTTCACTAGCTTAGTTAAGAGTTGTTGTTTTTTTTTTACTGAAATATGTCTCACATTTTTGTTAACAAATTCTTATATTTGGAATTGAAGTTGTTGTGAATTTTTTCCATATGTGAGCAGTTAACAGATTGAACATGATTTGAGCCAGAATCACTCTTTCATTTATCCTAACACACAGTCAGTTGAGCGTGTGTTCAAAGGGCAATATATGACAGTCTGAAAGTTATTTGACAAAATAAAGTTTCAACAGCATTTAACTGCATACAGTAACAACTGTGTCAGATTGGTGGCAAGTCGGTCTAAATTGTTCTCACATGTGCACATGGTTTATCGTTCTTTATGTTTCCCTCCAATGGACCGGCGACCAGGGTGTACCCCTGCTTTTGCCAGAAAACTGCTTCTAATAGGCACCACCCTCCTGTGACCCCTGCAGCTGTAACTGCAGAAAAATGTTGCTCTACAAAGTATTGACTTGTTTAAGTCTGAACATCTATTACATAAATGTCTATATTGGTAAAATATATTTTTAAGATGAAATAGTTCAAGGGGCATAAGAGTTTGTAACACAGGTTTTATTTGTGAGCAATAAGATTTATATGAGTGCAACATGTTAATTTGTGAATAATAACATTTGTTTGTATGCAAAATGCTTTGTGTGCAACATGCTTTATTGGTGTGCAACATGCTTTAATTGTGTGCAACATGCTTTATTTGTATGCAATGTCTTGGCAGAAAAATATTTAGCAAAGCCTTGTTTTTTAAATCAACAATGCTGCACCAAGCAGTCATGTCTCATTGAAAGAAATGATAACAGTTTCTACAAAATATTAATCCAAGAGTTCAGTTTCTGTAGCTTTCTCTCATTATAGCAGGCTAGCTTCGGCACTGGGTTTTCATCTCTATGTGCCACTGTCTAAATGTGAAGGGTCAGCCATCTGTAGGCTGCCTTATCAGGCTCATTTAGAGAATAATTTGATTATAGGTTCGGTTAAGGAATTTAATTCTGATTTAAATTCCTTGTTTGGTGCACACACAAAAAATATGAAAATCTAACAAATATGACAATTGTTAGATCATGTAGGAAAAAAACTTTAAAGGAAATAAAGTCAGAATATGCAGCAATAAACTTGAATTGTCTCCTTCTTTATGATGGATTACTGAGACTTTTACCTCTTGGCACGTTTTGACAGCAAAGAATGTGGATCTGTCTGAAAAAGCTTTTTTCTCTTAACATCTTTGATAATCTGTTGCAGGTTTTTAACTTTAAGCGTTTCTGGAATTTCAGACGATTTAAGTCTGTCTTCCATCAAAGTGTCAGTCATACGATCAAAACCTTGCAATGAAAGTGTAACAAGCTCTTCACATATGTAAGTGGCAGAGTCTAATTGCTGGTGGCAAAGGCGCCAGTCTTACAACCACGTGCAAACTGTTGGGATTTTCTCCTTTACAGCAGCCTAGCCCAAACTCATGTGGTGAAAAAGTGTGTTTGCTTGGAGCCAATATTTAATAACAAGTTATGAACCAAGATGGAATAAATACAATTTTGGGATTCGGGGCTTGAATCATTGCCTCCAAAATGAAGCATTCCCTTCACTGTTTGGGTTTGTGGGCTGTCAGTGGTGGTGAGGACTTGAGCTCTCTGGTGAAGCCCAATGATTCCCATGATGCATAGCAGCAGAGAGGATGTTTAAAAAGCTGCTGTTTCTCTTTCTTTACCTCATTTCTTTTCAATTTTCATCAACAACCTTTTCCCCTTTCTTCCTGTCCTCCCCCATCCTTTTCTTTATCGATGATCTGAGTGAAGCAGTGCAAAATCTCTGCTTCTGACTTTGCACTTCTTGTCTGTAACCCAACACTGGCACCAGGAGTCACTTTACACACGGCTCAAATGCCCACTAACATCTCTGAGGACCGTAGCCACGGGGCTGAGGTGAGTCAGGGGGTCAGGCTTGATGGCAGAACCCTAGCTTAGGGCCATGAGGTGGACCCCCCAGTTGTGACGCTTGCATAACTTGAGTAATTGTACGCACATACTGGAAAAGGTGGTGTACCCCAGGGCATATGATCAAAGGAGCTTTCAGTCCATTTGATCAGCGGTTGGTCTGTCAGGTGGATTCTATCATAAACCTACACAACCTTCTTGAAGCCCACTCTCCAACCCCCATCGCAAGGATTCAGTTACAGAGGAGCCCCAGAATCGACTCTTGTTAAACACTCAGGGACATGTTAGAGAAGGGGTGAAAGCGAGAGCAAGGGAAGGACTGCAGGATGAAGTGGGTGTGAGGATGCCGTTCATAGTCAGCTTGCTTTTCCTGGTAGTTGGAGCTGCAGGCTGACGGTTTGTGGAGTTTATGTAGGATTAGATTATCTACACAAGCTGATCTACGCAAACAGTTGTCCTCAAGAGAGAGCTGAGCTGCCAGAGATGGTCAAGTTAGCGCTTTAAATAAGGAAATAAATTATGCATCTTTGATTATTGTCACAATTTTTGAAATAAGTCATGATATGATGTTTAGAAATTACAGCTGAACCACTGCAATAATGACTTTATCTTGTGTGTCCAATAGTTTCTATTTAAACCGAAAAATGAAGCTTTATTGCAAAAAAATAATTATAACAAAATTCTATAAACAGAACCCAAAAAAATGGGGTCAAACAGTTGTAATTTTTTTATTTAAACTGAATAAAAATGGGGTTTAATTTTCTTAATGTAAGCAGAAAACATGTTTGAAATATGGAAATCTGAAATAGAAAAAAAAGCAATCTAGAAGTGAAACTTTTCTTAAGTTTTTAAAGTAACTCTTTTTTAATCATTTATTTTATTCATTTCTTAAAAGTGTATTTTATTTTTTATTTTATTATTTTTTACTTTTTTTTTTCTTTTTGTTGGGATCTGGAGATTTACCACCTTTCTCCAGCAGAGTGCGCTGTGGGTCTCCTGGGCTGGAGCCCTCCAGCACACCTGAAGCTCATCAGCCCATCAGGAGACCTTCATAAGCAGCAGCCAGACCTTCCTTCAACGCTGCGGTGTTGACCAAATTTGGAAACCCGTCTTAAGTCTAAAGCTCTGGATGAGCTTTGCATGTAAACCTGCCTGCCTGCCCAAGGGAGCCAAACCTGAAGATTTCAATCTGGACTCCTCCGGCTGCTCTGCTCAAGGTCTGCCACTCTCAAGTCAGAAGCTAGACGCTGCTGCTGAGCACTCTACTGAACCAACAGTCTCTGGACCCAACCGGTTCCCTCTCTCACAAAGATCAGTCTGGACCTCCTCAAGGTATATTCTGAATAACCTAAACTCAACAAACCATCTGACTGCCTGGCTAATCAAACTATCCGTCTCTGCAGACATCAGTGATTCCTGCCCCGGACCTGTGCCTGAACCAGTTCATGTTATAACTGTGAAAACCATTCAATAAACTCTGTTAAACTTTTACTCTGCTTCCAGTGGTGTTCTGCATGTGGGTTAAGTCTCTTAAGCCAATCATGACAGAACACTGCTGCCAAACACAAAACCCAGCAGATCACCTCCGGAGGAGGCTTGAGGAGCAAGCTGCCCAAATCCAAGGACATGCGCACACCCTCCGTGAGTTAAACACTCATATTGAACACCAGAACCAAGTTTTGCAGGAATACGTTGGCTACATGAGGAATGCTAATGCCACGCCAGCAGTACTTCCTGTTCCGGAGCCACTTCCGCCTCAAAGGTCAGCGACAGTCACGTCATTTCCGGAGTTCCGCCCGAGTCCTCCTGAAAGATTTTCAGGTAACCAAAAGGATTGTAAAGGATTTTTGTTTCAATGTCGTTTGCTTTTCGAGCACTCCCCCGTCAGTTTTCCTAATGACAGGAAGAAAATCTCCTTCATTCTCTCTCAACTCACTGGACGAGCCCTTGAATGGGCGGAGGCAAGGTTCTCTTCTGAGTCCAGCTTTTCATGTACCTTTTCTGAATTTTTATCTGAGTTTTCTCAAGTTTTCAACCATGACTCAGACAAAACTATTGACTCCCGAGCCCTGCTGAGTTTAAAGCAGGGAAATTCGACTGTGCCTGAATTCTCCATTGACTTCCGGGTTAAAGCCGTAGCCTCAGGCTGGAACGAGTGCGCACTTAAGTGTGCTTATTTTAAGGCTTTAAATGATAACATCAAAGACTAACTCGCCACAATCGACGAACCAGCTAGTTTGGAGGATTTAATCCGGTTAACCATTAGACTGGATAATAGACTTCGAACTAGAAACAACTCTAAGCAAAGAAGCCTGAATTTTTCTGTTTCTGCTCCTGCATTTAACAATGCTTCTGTTTTTTCTGGATCCCTGGAACCCAGTACCAAGCCAAGAACTAGGAATCAGACTCTTCCAGCGCCTGTCCAAATCTCTCACTTCTCTTCCTCAGAAGGAACGGAGGTCGAAACCATGCAAATTGGACACATAAGGCTGAAGTCTAGCCCTGAAGAAAGACAATGAAGATTTAGAGGAAATCTGTGTCTGTACTGTGGTGAAACTGGCCATTTCATTGCGTCATGCCCGGCTAAATCAAAAGCCAGGGCCCGTCAGAGGATTTGAGGAGTCTGACGGGCCATCTGAGATCTGAGAAAACTCCTCATTTATTGTTGCCTGCAACCCTTTTTTTTCCTAACCAGAATCTCACATTATCAGCATTCATCGACTCTGGTTGTGAGAGAAACCTCATTGATTCAGATCTGGTCCAGCAGTTAAAGATTGAGACTATTCCATTGACAAAGCCTCTCAAAGTATCTGCTATTGATGGAAAGAAGCTACATCAAGTCAATCATCAGACACAACCTTTAGAGCTTCTTATCTCTGGAAACCATCGTGAGACGATGTCCTCAGAGACTTTTTGAATGTTTTTGTTTTTGTATACATTGATGATATTTTGATCTACTCTAAGGACCTCTCAGACCACAATAAACATGTTTGTCTAGTTCTTCAGAGACTACTGGAAAACAAACTCTTTGTGAAAGCTGAAAAATGTGAATTTCACCAACTATCTGTCACTTTTCTAGGGTTTGTGCTCAAGGGCGGGCAGGTGAAGCCATCTGAAGACAAAATTAAGGCAGTTCTGGACTGGCCAACACCTGAAAACCGTAAGCAGCTCCAGAGGTTCCTAGGGTTTGCAAATTTCTACAGACGCTCCATCAGAAATTATAGTAAGACAGCTCTACCCCTCACAGCCCTGACTTCTGTGAAGAAGACATTCCAATGGACACCTGAAGCCGAAAATGCTTTTAACAAACTGAAGAATCTGTTTTCCAGCGCACCCATCCTAATCCAGCCCGATCCCTCTAAGCAGTTCGTCTAAGAGGTGGACGCATCTGACTCCGGTGTTGGAGCTGTATTATCACAACAATCAGACTCAGACTAGAAAACTCACCCCTGTGCATTCTTTTCACGCAGACTCTCTCCGGCAGAACAAAATTATGATGTCGGAGACAGAGAACTTCTTGCCATTAAACTTGCCCTGGAAGAATGGAGACATTGGCTTGAGAGTGCCGAGCATCCAGTATTGGTTTGGACAGACCACAAAAACCTGGCTTATCTCCAATCTGCCAAAAGATCCAACCCACGTCATTCTAGATGGTCTTTGTTTTTTTCTCGCTTCAATCTCATCATCTCTTACAGACCTGGTTCCAAGAACGTCAAGGCCCGACTCTCTCTCTCGTCTGTACTCCACTGATCAACCTGAGACACCCTAGCCTGTTCTCCCTGCCTCATGCACGGTTGGAGCCGTTTCCTGGGAGATCACTGATCTCATCAACTTAGCCCTGGTCTCTGAACCTGACCAGGGTAACGGTCCTCCAAACAAAACTTATGTTCCATCTTCCGTCAGATCCCGCCTCATCCATTGGATGCACGCAGCAAAATTCTCTGCCCATCCTGGAGTGAGCAGAACAGTTGCTCTCATCACAAGACGCTTTTGGTGGCCGTCCCTTCACAAAGACGTAAAGGAGTACGTTCTGGCTTGTCCTATCTGCGCCAGAAACAAAACCACTCACCAACCACCTTCTGGGCTGCTGCGTCCTCTACATGTTCCAACCCGTCCATGGTCCCATATCGCTATCGATTTTGTTACCGGTCTCCCTATTTCCAGAGGTATGTCCACTATCCTAACCATTGTTGACCGTTTCTCCAAGGCCTGTCATTTAATTCCCCTCAGGAAACTACCCACTGCATTCCAGACTGCCCAACTTCTCGTGAAACATGTCTTCCGTCTCCATGGTATACCTCAAGAGATCCTCTCAGATCGTGGTCCCCAGTTCATCTCACAGGTCTGGAAAGCCTTCTGTTCTGCTCTCAATTGCAAGTCCTCCCTCACCTCTGGTTACCACCCACAGACAAATGGGCAGACGGAGAGGATGAACCAACAGCTTGAGTCCACTCTCCGCTGCCTAACCTCAAACAACCCGACTGACTGGAGTCAGTTTCTGACATGGATCGAGTATGCACACAATTCTCAGAGATCTGCTTCTACCGGTTTATCCCCTTTCCAAGTCTCCATAGGTTATCAGCCTCCACTCTTCCCTGCAGACGAGAGAGAGATAACGGTTAGATCAGTCCACCACCACATCCACCGCTGTCAGCGCATTTGGAGAGACACCATCACCACCCTCAACCGCTCATCTGCATCTTCAAAAAGATTCGCTGACTCCAAACGGCGTCCCGCTCCTGACTATACCCCTGGGCAAGAGGTATGGTTGTCGACACGTGACATTCCTCTCAAGGCCATGTCTAAGAAGCTCTCACCTCGATTCATCGGCCCTTACAAAATAGCCCAGATTATTAATCCCTCTGCTGTCCGCCTGCACCTGCCACCGTCCCTACGCATCCACCCAACCTTTCATGTATCCCAGATCAAACCTGTCGTCACTAGCTCTTTGTGCCCACCTTCCGACTCCCCTCCACCCGCCCTGGACATTGACGGCCATCCGGCCTTCACAGTTCGCCGGATCGTGGACTCCCGTCGGCGAGGTCGCGGCTGGCAGTACCTCGTCGACTGGGAGGGCTACGGTCCGGAGGACCGCACCTGGGTTCCTTGCTCATTTATCCTCGATCTGTCTCTGATCGAGGATTATGAGAAGTCCCTCCCGTCCACATCCTCGGGACCGCCAAGAGGCGGTCGTTGAGGGGGGGGTACTCTTGGGATCTGGAGATTTACCACCTTTCTCCAGCAGAATGCGCTGTGGGTCTCCTGGGCTGGAGCCCTCCAGCACACCTGAAGCTCATCAGCCCATCAGGAGACCTTCCTACATAAGCAGCAGCCAGACCTTCCTTCAACGCCGCAGTGTTGACCAAGTTTGGAAACCCGTCTTAAGTCTAAAGCTCTGGATGAGCTTTGCATGTAAACCTGCCTGCCTGCCCAAGGGAGTCAAACCTGAAGATTTCAATCTGGACTCCTCCGGCTGCTCTGCTCAAGGTCTGCCACTCTCAAGTCAGAAGCTAGACGCTGCTGCTGCTGAGCACTCTGCTGAACCAACAGTCTCTGGACCCAACCGGTTCCCTCTCTCACAAAGATCAGTCTGGACCTCCTCAAGGTATATTCTGAATAATCTAAACTCAACAAACCATCTGACTGCCTGGCTAATCAAACTATCCGTCTCTGCAGACATCAGTGATTCCTGTGCCTGAACCAGTTCATGTTATAACTTTGAAAACCATTCAATAAACTCTGTTAAACTTTTACTCTGCTTCCAGTGGTGTTCTGCATGTGGGTTAAGTCTCTTATGCCAATCATGACACTTTTCTGATTAAAATCTTAGGAATCACACTTTTTTCAAATAGGGTTTTACAGTTCAAAATATCTTCACTGGATGCAGGCTTGCCTCCGGAGTAAAGGATGAAAATGCATTTCTATTGGTTCACAGGGAGTTTTTCTATTGTATTGCAGTAAAAAGATTAATATCTGTGAAACTCAAGCAAAAGAAATGCAAAAATAGATCTGAAAAAGATAAATTTAGAAAAGAAGTTGAAAATGTAAAATCTACAAAAAAAGAAATAAGAAAAAAACATTAGATAAAACAGCAGATTTACTCTCAAAATGTTTGTTAATAAGAAGCTTCTTCAAAGTTTCATTTCTGGATGTCATGTTTTTTTTCATTTAAAAAACTTTTTCTTTGCTTACAAGTCTAGAAAAGTGCTACAGTATATCCTCAGTCGCTTTATCACAACCTTAAAAGCCTGTGGGGTTTTTTTTGATACAAATGGGACTTAAGGATCTGAATTTAAAATCCCTTTAAGAAATAATGCCTTATTCGTGTGAGAATTATGTAATAAAACAAAAACTTTGTTAACACATTTCTGCTTGAGTTTTTTCCCCTCCACAGCATGCTCAGTGGCAGGGACTGCAGTACAGTCAACGATACATTGCAAACAAATGTCTATCACTACATGCCTTTTCAGGAGGACTGAATCCTACAAAGTCAACTACTGCTGCTTTTCCTAAGATGAGAAAAAATGTTTAGCCAATCTGATTGCATGATTTAAATAAATTTTCTCTGTAGAGTGCCTTGTGAATAGGGTTAGGGTGTGAATAGGGTTGTAAATTAGGGCTATAAAAACTATATAAAAACTGAATAGAATTCATCTTTGGCTGTCCTACCTGACAGCTGCTCTCTATGCATCCATTATCTACGGAGCCCCTCTGATGACATGGACAAAAAAAATGTTTGTGGCCACGAAGTATTTCGCGGCCACACAATAAGTATAACGTGCGCACTTTTCCACCTAAAATGGCGTCTTAGCAACAAATGTCACGTGACTGGCGGAAACCGACTGGGTAAGCAAATCGAGTGCGCCTTAGACCTTAGAGAAGGCGCACTCGATTTGCTTACCCAGTTGTCCAGGAATTATATTAATATTATTAATAAGTATTTCGTGCGCACGTTAAACTTATTGCGTGGCCACGAAGTAGTATTTCGTGCGCACGTTATACTTATTGCGTGGCAACGAAATACTACTTCGTGGCCACAATTAAAACATTTTTTTGACCATGTCATCAGAGGGGCTCCGTAATTATCTAACGTCAAAGTTTGCAGAAAAATTAAAGTGGATTAAGATAATACTGTATCTCTGTATTAAGGTATCGGTCAATGAAAAAATGCATTACTAAGACAAAGATGAGGACAAAATGTAAGATGTGCTCACATTCTAATAGAGCTTTATAAGATTTAGGGATAGTTACATTTCCTTCGAGCCACTATTTTTGTAGCTACTTCCAGAGATGGCAAAAGTACTCACTTTCCGTACTTGAGTAAAAGTACAGATACTTGTGTTAAAAAATACTCTGGTAAAAGTGGAAGTACTGATTAAACTTCTTTACTCAAGTAAAAGTAACAAAGTTCAGGCTTGTAAATTTACTTAAAGTATAAAAGTAAAAGTAGAAACCACTTTTTTCATGCCGTTGCCTACATTTTAAATGGATGTCTGCCAATAGGACTATATCTCCGTTGTGTTCATTTTCAATCATCTCGTCGTCCATACTACTATGCTTACGTCACCGCCACTAAGCTGCAATGATTTGCAGCGAATGAATACCGCCAATCTGTCGATTCATCTTGTAGTGGTGCGTCAAATGCAACTTGGATTCCCATCCAATTAGATTGAATTTGGTATTGATGACGTGGAAAATAATAACGGTAAATCCATTGAAATGATTCAAAACTAAAGTAACGAGCCAATTTTTTAAAATGTAAGGAGTAGAAAGAACAGATATTTGTGTAAAAATGTAAGAAGTAGAAGTAAAAAGTCGCCATGAAAATAAGCAGTAAAGTAAAGTAAAAATATCAGAAAAATCTACTCGAGTACAGTAACGAAGTATTTGTACTTCGTTACTTCCCATCTCTGGCTACTTCATATATAATTTGCGGATAATGTTGCATTAATTAATACCTTGTGTTTTCCTTCAACATTTTGTTAAAATCTGTTTAGTTTTTGCAATATAAAATATAATTTTTATAATATAATATAGCACTTTCACTGGGCTTAAGCTGATAAAGGCAGAAATTTCAGTTTTAATTAAGTTTATAGGAACACAAAGAACTGAAGAAGAAATAAAAGAGAGGAATAGTTCTGCAAAATGATGAGGCAAGGAGGGTTAAAAACACATAAAAATTTTGGAACTTTCTAAATGACCTATTTTCATGTTACTTTACATTTATTTTATGCCAATACTTTGTTTTGTCTGTATCATAAAACCTCTTAAAAAAGGTTTGAATTTTGTAGCTTTATAGTGTAAAAAAAGGGTTTAAAGGGTTTCAATGCTTAAAGAACAATGTGTTGGGTCCACAGGATTGTGTGCTGAGCTGTGTTATGGTTTTTTCTTACATTTTCCTCCTCAGACTCCAACCCAGACAAGCCTCCAGCTGGTTCCTATGGGATGCAATCAGGGAGCAGCATTTAGAGGAGTGGATTCCCTGGGACGGACGCCAGTTGGTTAAAAATCCACATAGTGGTAACCTACCTGCTAGCTCTACCTAAACGGAAAATTGTGCTAAAAGACTAAAGCTTACCTTCTTGTCCTCCTTCTCTCCTAGAAGCTTTGCTGTCTCCAAGCCGGTTCTCCAACTCAGTCCTCCTGGAGTCCATCCTCGAACGCTCACCTGTCTGTCCACCCTCTGGAGCTCCCAAGCCATAACTCTATATCAGCCAAACTCACTTCCTGTGGGCTCATCCAACCTCCTCCCCGTCCGCTCCTCTCTCCAAAGAACTGTAAGAAATCAGCATCTTCTCTTAAAAATTCAGTCCCTGTCCAGTTCCAGTCTGAGTCTCAGTTCTCCGAACCACAACGCCGGACTAAACCAATCTCTCCGTTAAATCTCAAAATAATCATCTTAAAACGCTTCCTGACTCGTATTGTGTCTGCAACAGAGTCTACTCTAGAATCATGTTACAATGATTATAAACAACAGTAAAAAACTTTAAAGAACAGGAAAAGTCAAATTACAGGGAGGGAAGAAAGCGTGTGCAAAACTTTAGATGAAAAGAGACACGAGGAGGAAGAGAGGCCTCTTTGTTTGTGGTCCAGGAGTGTCAAGGTGTCGAAACCCTTCACTAAACTCAGCTAAGAGCAGATCCGTTTAGAGCACCGATCTGTCTACGGCTGGAAGTTGCAGCACTGCTATTCATCTCTTCCCACCCACTAACATTTTGAAGTCAGTGAATAAGTTCTCACAACACAAAAAAAGGCCCACAGATAAAAACATCTGCACAGAGGAAGCAAGTACATGAACTCATACAATCAGGCTTTAAATAAAAAACTCAATATCTGTGCAGGTTCCTTCTATCTACAGCAGTTAATCTGAGCCAGTCTTACACCTTTTTTTAAATCTTGTCATTTGCATACATTCAATAGTTTTTAGTTCTTCCTCTAAAGTATCTAAAGAAAAAAACAAACTAGAAATTTACTCCACAAGCCTCTTAAAGTGCACACACTCACATTGCTTCAGGAGGGGTGAAGGGTTGGGTAATGTGGGGGAGATTTTAATCAGATGGCAAAACCAATGGAAGAAAAAAAAAACTGTTATTTCATTCTGGTGCTGAAATATTTGCATAAAATGGTGAATCATTAGACATTGCAGAGGTAGATGTAATTAGGTAGCCTTTTAATTGCATTGCAAAATTGATCAAATCTGGCACGTCCATAGCTGCAGGTAAAAAGCACAAACAAGCTGCATCAAGATGAGCCGGTGAGCCGACTTCAAGCACTGATGTTACTCAACAGGGTTGTGCAACTAGTGACTCGGCTCAACAAAGAATGTAAACAACCTGCTCAGCATTTTCTCTACATCAATGGTTTTTGCTGAGAGAGCTAATGATTAAATGCTGCAATGCTACTGCAGCAGCTTATTAAACCCATCAGGGCGATGTACTTCAAATTAATGATACAGAACTTATATGGTGTCTGTAGAGCTTCTCATTTACTGATCAGAGAGAAACACCTCCAGTTCAACCAGTAAAAGTCCTTTCTTCCTTAAAATGGTTTAGAGGGACTTTAGACTAAGTATTAGATAACAATTTCTGATCTGATGTCTCGTTTTAAGTGGCCTTGGACAGTTAAGGTTTCATAAAAAGATATGAAACCTAATGTTCATCCTCATCTAATGTTCTGTAAAAAAAAAAGTAAAATAAAAGAAAATAAAAAGAATAGTGTGTTGATCTAGGCCTGATGCAGAAAGCCCTTTGATTTCCTCATTAGAGGTCCCAAAAACGTGACTTTCGTACGCAGGCAAAAGGAAGTCCAATGTCCAAAACCTTGAAGATTGCATTTGAGGGTTTATTCATCCAGCTGGAAAGCTGGATAAATTATTTACTTTTTGCTGGAAAGCAAAAAATTACAAATTAAACTTTTCTTTGTTTCTTGCTGCTTCTCCTGCTCTGAAAAAAATAAAAATAAAAATAGGCTCCACCCGAATCATGCTGGTCCTATACCAGACCCTACATTTATAGGAAACTGACCCACAATTCTTCCTAACAGAGAAAAATAAATAAATAAAATATAATAAAAACAAAGAAAAAAAATAAATGATTATCAACCACACAAATAAACGCTGTAAATAATTATTTAAGATATGAAGAAAACCAAAAACAAATGTAAACAAAATTCAAAGTAATAAAAATAAAGGACAGATATAGCTGTTAAGTCCTTACCAGTTGGCGGCAGTAAGGTTGTTCTCCAACCACCTATTGCAGAGTAAAAGGCAGGGCAGGTGTGGCTCTATTTGCTCTAGTTGCACTGTTCATACTGCTAGAAACACGTTCTTGGTACCACTTTGCATCTCTTCACTCCTGACTCCTGAACGCAACCCTACCAAGGGATAACGTAAAATCACTGACTCTGTTCTTGTCAGTCATGTTTGGGGTGAAGTTTAGTATCTCTCAGCTCCCTGCAGTCCTCCACTATTAGCTTGCCTGTTTAGCATTGCACTAATCAAGTTTACTACATAATTACGACTGGTTTATAACTTCTTGTTTTGCAATTTCCCTTTTTTACCCTATAAACTTGACCTGTCTGCCTCCTGCCTTTTAAGTCCTTCTCTTTCCATTATAATAATAAAACATTTAAATGCACCTTAATGATTCAGATTTTGCAAGACGACGGATTAAAGATGGAAGAGTGTAACTGGACAGCATGTTAACAATGAATTATTTTCACTGTATAGCATACACCAGACGTCACAGATTAGGATCCAGACCAACCTGCAGGCTAATCCGGACCGAATCTGAATTAAAACATTTATAAATTACTGCATGTTGTCCGACAACAGTGTCTAATTTCACTTGCGCTGCTTCTCCTGTTAATACGGTAAAGCTGTCCGGAGCATCCAGGACCAGGCTACACGTGATCCAAATTAGCCAATGAGCTGTCAGTCTGGGTTGCTGCTGCTGCTGCTACTTTTAGACACAGCAGGCAAACCTGTGGCAAGCCGGGCGATGGGAAAGAAGGAGAAGACGATGAGAAAAAGAGAGCAGAGAAAGTGTGGACTGCTGAAAGAACTGGTGAAAGAAAAGTGAAATGGCATGCTCAAAGTTGACCCTGCACATTTAGAGGATGCTGCTGTGAAGCAGGATTCTCCACCATGAACAGAATGAAAAATAAATCTGGATCCAGGCTCAAAATGAGCACCTTGATATGTTATTTGAGAATGGCTTAGTCTCCATTCAAACCCAGGTTTAAAGCCTTGCAGGGAAGCCTAAAGCCCACTGCTCTGATTAAACCATAAGAAAGTAAAAAAAAAAAAAAAAAAAAGTTCAGTTCAAGTGTTTTATAAAATATGTAAATCAGAAAATTGTCTATATACCAAACCAAATGATTATTGTTCTCTACTACTAAAAACACTTTAGATTTTAAAATGTAAAAATTTTCTATTTTCTTTGTATATTTTTTTTATTTAAAAAGTCAATGTATAACATGGATGCATAAAAAAACTCATTTTATTTCAATGTTAAATTCTGTTTAAAGTAACAGATTATAATTAAAAATGTCTCCTGGCTTTACTGGTTGATGATTCTCTTTATTTGGACCCTGTTGATTTTTAATTGGTTACCCCTGGCATCCACCGTCCCTTTATAATCTCAAACAAATGAAAGCCACAAGTCGCTTAGCTGTTAAGTATTGACCCAGAGGAATATCATCTATGGTTCATTTGAGGCAACGTTTTGAGTCAACAGCAGCATATGACAAGAGCTATTAAACCCATGGCTGTAATCCAAATCTTCTGCATAACTGTGTTTCAGAAAGGTGAGAACGGTTGCATCCACCGTCTTGCTGGCAATGAGACAGTCACTCCACCCCAGGTGTGACACCCCCCCTCAGTAGCACTACATGCATTTGCGAAGTTCACCTCCCTCTAACTCCAAACACAGCGGCCACATCAAAGCAGCGGAGCCAGGCCGCCGTGGTCCCCGTGTACTGGTTTGTACAAAGGTTAATTACAGCTGGGATTCAGACGCTGAGCAGCCATCTGTAGGGAATTTAAAAGCTGTAGTTTAAAATTCCTGCCTGGCGAAATGAAAAAAAAATAAACAGACCAATCAATCAGCACACTGCTTAATTACACATCCCTGTGGTGTGGTTAGCAGAGGCCAAAGGTGGGTTAATGTCTTACCCAGAAACCGGCTTGAATTTGTCGGCATGAGCCTGATGCATCTCCAGGATCTAACCTCAACGCAGCTTTTAGGCCATGAAGATATACTACACCTCTTTTGTGTGTGAATGGAGAAATACTGCAACACTTACTTTATTGACTTGAGGAGAAATGCTGAATGAGAAGGTGAGATGAGATTGAAAACAAAGAATAGGGGGAGTATAATGGAATGCATTCTACATCCACAGGTTTCTCTCCACCCCGAGCCGTGCCATTAGTCTGCTAGTGGCAACAGAGCAAGGTCTGATGTCTGTGGAAGCTCTCAGCAGGGCTAAGAATAGACCGCTATTTGTGTTTGTGTAACTGAACTGCAGACTTTTTTTTTTTCTGTCCGTTTAGCATGGATGAGACTTATGGTCAGAGCACAAATGAACGGTGCAAGTAAATATTATCCACTGCCTCTGACAGAGAAACAAGTCATTTATTTAAACATGTGTTTTCCTCCCATCCCTCAAGCTCGCCTTTATTTTTCATTCTCTTGGTTCTTGATTAACTTTACCATCTAAATCTCTAACATTTGTCACCCTGATTGTATCTCTCTCTATGGCACTCACTGTAAAAACTCCAGCTGCTTTTGGGTTAAACTTACCACAAAATGTGTGTGTGAATAGGTCTGCAGTTTGTGGGTTTGTGTGCCGCTCTCCAACTTTCCCAAACCACTGTTTATTCTAAAAAGGCAAGAGAGAAGCATTAACAGGGTACAGCATCGAAGTACCCCTCAGTCTGTATTTATGGTTCCAATATGGAGAACAGGCATGTCTAATTGCTTGAACAGCTCTGTGTGGGTGTGTGTGTGTGTGTTCCTGTCATGGGTCTGCAAGTACACTGGCTGAATTGAGGAGCGAGTCCCTTGCAGAGCACTGAAACCAGCCTCACATGCTTTTAATGTTTCCTGCTTGTTGTTTTATGTGTCTGCAATAAATGGAGCCACATGCCATCAATAGACCTGTATGCATGTGAGGAAAGTATTCGTCCCCGATCAAGCTGGGTTCATTTAGAAAGACTCACGACTAGTAAAATCAGTAAATGAATCAGTGGAAATAAAGGGAATCATCCCTGCAGATGTTAGACCTCCTGAAAGCCTTTCAGGGCCTCCAGGAGTTCAGCGGCAGGATTCATTCGGTCGTTTGACGTCAGAAGTTGAGGTTATTTTGCGTAAAAACGGGGTGTGCCTGGGTGACACTGGCTGTTTCAGGTGTCACTTTGGCATGGTGAGTCACAGTCTGCATCCTTTTCCAGGTAAACTCCCTTAGCCCTGCAGCTCAGTGGTGCCTGTTAGTGGGTCGGAGACATTAGGTTTCGCTCAGTTGCCAAGCTTCCTGCCTGTACAGACACGTTTAAGTTTGCACACCGAAGCACCATCAAATATCTGTGGTGAAAAATCATCCAGCAGCAAACTGGTGCATGTTGCAGAAGGATTACTTGTCTTATTTTTCTATAATCCTTCAATGGAAGAAATGCATTTAGCAAACACATGTGGTTTGACTGCATAATGGTAACGTAATGATTTCAATTTAGGTAAAAAAGGTGAAATTAAGCGAGAATCTTAGTAGGTTTTTTATATTTTTGCATCAGCCGGGAAAATTTCTTTAATGTTTTTCTCCAGGTTTTCCACACAGTTTGTAGTTATACATATTAACACCATAGATGACTCTTCATTGCAAATGGGCTAGTTTGCATGCAACCTCTGGAATAAAGGCGCTTTCACAAGGAACGCAAAGATGCAAACTGAGTGGATGAAGTGAGAGATTTACCTGTCGTCTCTTTGTGGAGACGAGTTCAGGAGGGAGGTGCAAAGTAATGAGAAGGATGTGTTTCTAGAGATGATAACGGCCTAATCTGGGAGAATAGAGTGAAACGAGGGTGCAAAGCTTAAACCACTGTTGATGGCAAGAGAATTTTGGTGGAGTTCAAATATCTTAACCGGTCTGTGAACCGTTCATGAGAGTGACTAGATGTCGCAATATGTGCAGGAAATGGCAACATTTTTTATTTCTGTCCCTCTGTGTCACAAATTAAAACCCTGTCCCACATTTCAATCAGTCAAAGTAGTAAAAAGCAAAATTAAAACAAAATTTCAAAGGTGCTTTTCCTCAATCCAATGAAAGCAGATCTGCAATCATATCAAATAACTGTTTCCCTAATTCATGAACCAACCTGTTCAGGATGTTCTTAAAAGGATTTGGGTCTCTGGGGTTTGGCTGTTTTTTCTAGTGTGAGTGACCTTTCTGTCTGAGATAGGATCTTTGCTGGTGGCTGGGCCGATCCATGTTCCTGCCCACCTGAGACGATTTCTCAATCCAAATGACTAGCGTGTTTATAATAATAAAAAAATTTTTTTTCATTTCTAAAACTCAGAAGTAGGGCAGTTCAGCTCTCGATAAAAATAATTGCATTTAAGAGATAACTATTGCCATTTAATATGGAGCATTTAGTGGCCCTGAAAGAATTGCTGCTAGTACTTCTTGTTAAGCCAGTGACCCACGAATACACAATGTTCTCAGTCTTAGCTCCTTCCTAACTGCTAGTATTGTTTTGATAGCATTTGTCAAGGTGACCGAGGACTCACTCTGTAGTTTAGATGATTTTTTTGTATGATTTTTAAATAATTAATTTCCATTTTATTGTGTGAAATAAGTATGTATTGTAATGTATTATTTCAAAATCATACATTGTATTTTTCTGGATTTTTGTTTTAGATTCCATCACTCACAGTTGAAGAGTACCTATGATAAAGATTACAGTCTTCTACAAGCTTTGCAAGAGGGAAAACCTGAAAAATCAACAGTGTATCAAATACTTGTTCTCCCGACTGTATATCTGATTTGTATGCACCATCAATATTAAGTCACCATCGTGCGGGGGGGGGGGGGGGGGGGGGGGGGGGGGACAGAGTTAAATGACTTATGGAGATCGAAAAGTAGTGATCATCTGTCCCAAGTGTTAATTAACTGAGTTCACTATAAATTCCACTATATAGTCCCTGCTCTATACAGTGATTTAGAGATTTAGGGGTTAAGGCAGATGTTCGGAAACAGCTAACGTCTGTGATACCACTTGTGCATCAGATTTACAGGTGTACAAGAAAGACAAAGTACAAAAGTTCCCACTTGGGACTTAAATGCAAAATAATTGCGTATTTTTTCTAAAGCGTTAAAGTTTTCCTAATTAATGAATAAAAATGTTAAAGTCCAGGCCGTACAAAACACATCTACCACAAAGTCTTTCTCTCTCCCAAAAACAATTATCTGAAAAACAATTGTCTCCATGATTCCTTTAAATTTGATAGATTGTTAGACAACTACTTCAAAGAGCCTTTGGCTGTCTTTTCTTAAACAAGTTAGATCATTAAAAAAAAAGAATGCTTAATCAGATTTGTCCTGACAAGCTTATCACAATCTGACACTTTTCCAGCTATTAAAGGCTTTTGGGTTCAGTCTTTTAATTTAAGTGCCTCAAAGTATTGAATTGCACTCTGAACATGAGTTATGCACAAAATATGATAAGATAAAGATCTGTGTAAGACGGAGTTTTTGCACCACGTAGACCCAATGTTAATCATGGAGTTTTTGGCTCAGCTTAAATGAATCACCATGCAACACACGACACTCGAATCACTCAGCTGCACCCTGAGGAAGAGACTCCAGTGTCTTTGCAACAGAAGAGTGATGGCTTTACATATATCCATCAGCGGCATCAACAGTAAATCTTCATCATGTTTATTGCCTCTGAGTGTGGAAGGAGCAGACGGGTAAGAATGTGTCTTTCAAAGCTCCTTGACTCATCATCACGTCTCTTTTGCTTTCATGCTCTCTCTCAGCCAACCCAGTACCAACAGATCTACTGCAATGAAACTATTGTTTTACATTAAATTATTATGTTTTTCAGTATTCAAAGCCCTGAAATTCTACAAAACTTTGCACCATAAAATAACACAAATACAACATATATTAAAGTAGAAGAAAAATAATGAATCGTCAACAAGTCCTAAAAGTGCAACGTGCATTTTCTTGTTTCACTGATTTCCATTAAATATAATCTAATGCGACAAACTGCCTTTAGAGGTCCCTTACCAGTAGACCGAATCCAATTTTTTTACCCTATTTATAAATACAGCTGCTCTAAAGGCATCATAACAACAATTTCCTTCTCTAAATGGCAGAATTTGTTCTAAAAATAAGCAAAATTTGGCATTAGGGGTATTTCTGCCCTTAAAATAATATAACAGAGTTAATTTTATTAGTTTAAATGCAAATCACGTTATATGTTTGCAAATGGTCTGTTTACCTGCTCAAAGGAAAAAGAAATTATTTCAAGAGAAATTGACTTTCTTAGATTAGAATCTGCTAAAAATATTTTATTGGTCTTATCATTGAAATAGATTTTTTTTTTTTAGTTTGAAATCATTAGATAAATATTAGAACATATTTCTGAATGGAAATAATTATAATATGTAAGAAAAGAAACAAGTTTCTCCAAGAATGTTGAGACGCATTTGAAACTGAATTAATTGATTACAGCTGATTCATTATTACCATAGAACCTTTAAAACCAGAAAGTATTTTAAACTGGAAATGATAGTGAATATCCTGAATATTGGCAAATTGTAGGTTTTAATTTATCGAATGTAAAGAAGATTAATAATTATTTTAAATGATTAATATCTGTTTTTCATCTGAGGGTAAAAAAAAATGGTGAATAGAGGAGTAAAGCTTTGATATCCAGTACAGAACAATAATAGAAAATAATCACAGAGCAGGAAGGGAGAGAGCCTGTTACTTGGTCCCACAGCTGTTTGCTTCCTCTTAACAGGTTTCTACTCCAGATTCTGCCAGTTGTCTCTCTCTCTGGGCTGCAGTAATTGTTCAGTTAAAGCTCACCACTTGTTCTTGTCTGCCTGCTCTGAGGTTTGGAGTCTGCAGGGACTGTGGTGGAGTCTGGACATCGTTTTGGTTCCTGTCCTTGGATTCAGAACAGAGATATAAAACATATTTTCACTGCATTGGATTTATTTTATAGTTAGGGTGCAGAGGAAGAGAAGATCAGCTGAACAGCGACTATAGATTATAAAATTACAGTAAAATTCCCATGTATATTGAGAACAATTAGTACAACTAGACCGAAGCACAACCTCGTAGATACTTCTGGTGTCACTGTGCGTCTGTCAACCCATAATCCTGCATCAGGTCTGTAACATTTGATTTGGTAACCAGCATCTGAATAAAAGGTTTGAAAGTTATAATGTCATAAACATAAGTTCTGACAGTCACTGACACAACTAGTGGACTACAGGCTTCTGAGCTTGCTGATGAGGCATGAGTTCTTATGAAAAGTAATCCAACGGTGGCTTCACACTGATTGCAGTGTGCAGACATGCTGCAAAAAGTCCCTCACATGTAAAGAACAACCTACAGACTTTACAATAGAAAGCAAAGGAAACAATCTACACTCACTTTGCTTCATTTACTGACATTTAATTAGTTAAGTATGTCTAAATACTCAACAGCTATAAAACACAAAGAGAAATCTGGTACAGTCTAAACCAGATGTTCCCAAAAGTTTCAGCTTAACATCCAAAAACGACAAAGCAATAGCCTGGCAACCCCCTAAAAATACATGGGTCATTCCATGAAAAGTTTGGGTCCATAACATTCAAAGAGGAATAGGAAGCATAATAAAACTGTCAATAATACTTTAAGTGTCTAAAGCCATAGATTCAAGTTCAGTTGGTAGCATGAGGTCAAATAAAATTGAATAATAAATATATATTTTGCACATTTATAACTTTTTATGTTAAACTGCAATCATTTTCTCATGTACGCTCTGACCATTTTTCTCATTCGTGTAATGTAAAACTTAAGAAATATGAAATAAATCTCAAAAATGTTTTGCTGTTATGGTAAGAAATACTTTCCTCTTAATATGAAATGTGTTAATTATATTAAAATGTCATATTTTTTTATTGAAATAGCATGATTTTTCTATGTCCATCAATTTCATATTCCACCCTGTCACACCAATGTTATTTTGCGCCAAAATGCAATACACTTCCTAGAAGTGACATCACTAACATGAAGTGACATCATTCAAGAGTTTGAAGAAGAGAAGTCCAAACAATGGTGAGTTCTGTTTTTTCTTTAAGAACATTTTTGGTACATTTTTCCTTCAAAATCCTTTCTGTTAACCATAGCATATCCACCCCGTCACACACAAAAAGTGGGGGAAACAATTTGTTAATCAAATTTTGAAATTATATTTGTACTAATGATTCATTTTTCATTGTGCTTCAATGCTAACGGCACCATCAGGTTTTAACATATCGAGAAACTGCGCCATATTGCTTTAGATTTTCCAACCCGTCACAATAAAGCCTGTGACGGGTTGGAATCATTGTGATAGGTGGCAACTTTCTTCATATTGAATTAATGCTGTACATCACATAAAAACATTTAAAAAAAAAAAAACACTTTGAACACACTATTGGTTTTTTTGAAGAAAAAAAAAGACACTGTCTGAAGTGAATAACATTTTGTTTGTCTTACTTTTATCCAAAATTCCCTTTAATTTTTTAACCTGTGACGGAGCTCGGAGCTTTTTTCGGAGCTTTTTTCGGAGCTTTTTTCGAAATAAAAGCGCTAGAGGGTTCTGAAATGCACCTGTGCCTGAGACACACTTAATATTATAAGCATTCTGATGGTGTTTTAATGAAGGGATTTTTATCAAAAACATAATTAATGTGCACAAATAAGTAATAGCTGTATGGAAAAGGAGTTTTATGGGCCCCCCAGGGACTTGGGGCCCTAGGCAACTGCCTAGTTTTGCCTAATGGTAAATCCGCCCCTGATGCTGCCTTTGACAACGATCACGCTTTGGGCCAGGAAGAAGTATCTGCTGCTTCATCTTTGATGCTTGTCCACATTTAGATCAGACACGTGTCAGTGCATTGATCAACTGTGTTGTAAAGGGTTCCCATGCACGTTGGGAGGAGCTATCCTCTTCATCTTTTACAACAGTCGATGAAACTGAAAGAGTGTCTTGGCTTTTCTACTTTTGAAAGCCAAGCCACATCTCAGCAGAGCCCAGTTGGATGATCTGCTGAACCGCATCAGTGCCTGTTTATCCAATCAGGACACAAACATCACATACAGTAGCAGCCATTCAAAATAGCCCTTCCCAGTAAAAACACCAGCAGAATGGCAGCAAACTTCCCTGCAACTCCCAGTAAAATCCCCTCCAACTTCTGGCGTGACCCCCACCTTCTCCTGGGCGTGCATATTTTTTTACTCTGACTCCACCCTTTCACTGATTTATAGGGTCTGACCAGGAGATGACGCTTCTCTTTCTATCTTAATTTCCTCAAATCATAAAAGAAAGAATAATTTAGTACAAAGATTGATGTTTAAAAAGGAATTGTAGGTGACCAGCCAAGGGCCCATCAAGGAAAGTGGGGACATTTTGAATGGCTATTGCTGTAGTGGAGCCTCTCTCTGATTGGTTGCTGTAGCGTGTTGAAATGTTCAGATTTTCTAACTTGAGCATCAGCTGCTTGTTAAGCGCTTCAAATGTCTGAATGCTCCTAACATGTTGCTCCAGCTGCTGGAGATGCACTGCAGGACTTTTGGACAGGCTTTGATTTGCCTCAACCATGGACATTTGTTAGTAAACTCCCTGCTGCTTAAAACGCATTCATTGTGAATGCGGCATTACTTTTCTTGTTTGGCTCTTCAGATTCAGGAGCTTGATGCGAAGGCCGCTGCATGGTAGGGCCAAACCTCCTTCTTGAGGAATAATTTCATTAATCCGCTCCACCTCTGTAACCGGACCATCACTGCACTGTGATTGATGTGAGCGTACATCATTGATTTTAATCATTTTGGTTCCTTGTCGGACTTTCAACGCAGCCACACTGTATTAAGTATGTATTCAAATTTAATACTTCTTTGTAATATAAGAGTAAGATCAAGTGCAGCGTGTTCTTTTATTTAAAGTTTTAGTAACTTTAAAATCATGCACTGAAAAAAAAATCGAAATCTAGATAAGTTTTGCCAATGGAACAAGACAATTTACACTTAAAATAAGAAAACACAATTGCATTGTCTTATTTCAAGTGCATTTTATCTAATTATCTTATTTTAAGAGTAAAAATACTCATTCCATTGGCAAACTATCTCATTTATCTACTCAAGTTAAGGATAAATACACTTAATTTAAGAAATGTTTTACTTATTTCTAGATCGTTTTTCCAGTGCGAGGTTGTGGGACCGACATCGGACCACCAGTGGAGAGAAGTGGAACCACATCCATCACTCCCCACCACAAAATTTTATAAATGGACTTCAAATGACACAAAGCGATAGATGTTAACCATCAAATGTCTGAAAAACTGGCCTTAGTGCAACAAGCATTCAATATTAAACAATAACCTTTAAAGAAAAGCACAAAAGAACACTGGAAAAAATCAAAATCTAGATAAGTAATTTGTGCTTGAAATAAGTGCATTTGTTCTTGGACTGAGGAGATAAAAGAGACATTTAGCCAATACGCTGCAAAAGAAATCTAGATATAAGTAAAAATGTCTTAAATTAGGTGTATTTAGCCTTAATTTGAGTAGGTAAATACGGGATTTGCCAATGGAATGAGTATTTTTACTCTTAAAATAAGGTAATTAGATAATAAGCACTTGAAGTAAGACAATACAATTGTTTTGCTTTTTGTTTTGTTATGTAAAATGTCTTGTTCTATTGGCAAAGTGTCTCACTTACCTCCTAAATTCAAGAACAAATGCACTTATTTTAGGGGAAATTTACTTATCTAGATTTAAATTTTTCCAGTGTAGAACAAGACAATTTAAAATAAGAAAACACAATTGCATTGCCTTATTTCAAGTGCACGCTATGTAATTATCTTATTTTAAGAGTAAAAACACCCATTCCATTGGAAAATAATCTAATTTATTTACTCAAGTTAAGGATAAATACACTTAATTGAAGAAATGCATTTCTTATATTTAGATCGTTTTTTCCAGTGAAGTGATAAACAACTGAAAAGAAACCCCAGGATCTGAAAAAAAGGTGTTGACCTTTGACTCTAAAGTGAACTCCACTGCAAAAATGTTCAAAAATGTTTTGAACCTAGAAAAAATTCTCTGAGAGTAGATTTCCAAATAGTCGCAGGCCGAGTGGGTTAAGCAAGATTTTCAGCATATATCTCTCAACTCCAAGCCCGTGTTCTGCCATGATAACCCTAAATCTGTCAGCATTCGGTCCGTGGCACGGAGGGCTGCAGCTCCAGGGGCTTCAGGTTACTGCTGAAACACAGGATTTTTCAAACAGGGGTACAGCTGTAAACTGAACCAGATACGAGGCAAACGAGATACACTAAGATCATGATAAGATGCCCACATGACAGAACAGCCCGCCCCCCCTCTGCAGCTATATCTCTTTGCTACTTACTATCAGCTATGGAGGGAAAATAAACAGCACATTAAATTAATTAGCTGATTTCTCAGAGCAGTTCAGTGCATTCTGAGAGGTATTTAAAAAGTCATTCCTCATCGAGGTCAACATAAAACTTGAGGGCTGTTGTTTGAACTCCGCCCCGTCCCATTTTCTTTGCTGTATTTGTGTTTTGTGGAGGATAAAAGCACCCTGTGAAAATGGACCAGGGAAAAATGGAGCAGTTGGCCCACAGCTCAGTGCAGCGAATATCAACGCATGCCTCTGAATGCATTCTCTCCAACTCAAACAGGGCTTCTGGTTGAGCGGCAGAGCGGCACTTGCCAGAACATGCAGTCCTCTTTTATAGCTTACATATGCAAAATTCTCACCACAGATTCAATGTTTGGATGCTGGAGGGCTAACCTGAAGGTATTAGCATTTGTTGAGAGAAATAGCCCATCATGCAGGGACTAGAACTCCCTCCTTCTCTTTACCTGACCTGTTGTATCTGTCTGGCTGCAAGTGATTGCTCTCCTGTAGCTTCCCAAAGGCCTCTCAGGGTCAAAGTGGACTGGCAGGACAATGGTCAGAAAGTAACCTCAGCTCCAGGCCCACGCAGCTGAGTAAACCTGCCACAAAATCTGGGCTAAAGCTCAAGTTTGGGCCCTCCTGTTCTGTTTAACGTCTCCTTTAATCACAGCTGGAAGGATTCTAGGAAATAAAACTGCAGCAGCTTGTCTGCACAGAACTCCGTTGGGTAAACAGTGTTTTTTTGGCTTTTCTCATGGAGTACAGCTGAAGGGCGTGCTACTGTTTCCAAAATGTGTTATACTGTCATATTTTGAAAGGGAGGTTCTGCTAAACCATATGAAACAGGAAAATATCTTTCCTTACAGAAAAATCCACGTAATCTATTTACTTGTATTTGAAACTATTCTGATTTTTTTTAAACTACAACATTGAAACAATATTTAAAAATTTAGCAACATACTTGTCATTTTTTGATAAAAAATTATAACTAGCCAAAACTAAATAACTGGTTGAGACTGCAGGTTGTTGTCATTGTTTCATTTTGAAACTCATTCAATTTCGAACTTTTTGATAATGAATATTTAAAATATCTCATAATATATTTATGCAAAAACATACAATTATATAACAGTACACTATAAAACACACAAAAATATACTTAGACTTTTTGACAACTGTAAAAAGGGTATTATCAGAGCATGCTCTAATGATATTCACATGAAAAGAAAAATGTTAATATGTTGTTCACATGTGAGTTCCACGCGTGCTCAAAAGTTGAGTGGAACATGTAATACAGGAACAAAATCCTTGACCATATGTTAAAATGTGACCCAGATGTGGAAGATGAGGATCACATGTAAAATTTGTTAAACATTTCATATTTTTGATTGGAATCACATGTGAAATTCACGTGATTCATGTGAAAATGGGTGAACAGGTTAATTTCATGGGAGTTTTCACGTGGGAATAGGAACCATGTGGAAGATGGGAATCATGTGAAATTTGTTAGAATTACATATGATAGATGGGATTCACATGAGAAATTCATGTGAATTACATGTGAATATCATGAGAACGTCATTTAGAAAGTGGAAGTCACATGTGAACAGGGGAAATTCATGGGACTTTTTACGTGGGAATTGAAACCATGTGAAGGATGGGAATCACACTGGAAAAAAATCAAAATCTAGATAAGTAATTTTTTCTTAAAATAAATGCATTGTTCTTGGTTTGAGGAGATAAAAGAGACAGTTTGCCAATAGAACAAGACAGTTTACATTTAAAATAAGAAAACACAATTGCATCGTCTTATTTCAAGTGCATGTTATCTAAAATGTATGTTATTTAAGAGGAAAAATACTCATTCAATTGGCAAGCAATCTCATTTAACTACTCAAATTAAGAATAAATATAATTAATTTAACAATTATTTTATTTTTAGATATTTTTTTAAATTTGTGGGAATTACATATGGGACACGATGTGGAAGATTGGAATCTTGTGAAATAATGGGGAATTTATGTGAAAAATGGATAAAACGTGAAATTCATGCAAATATAAAAGTTGTGAGAATATCTCATGTAGAAGACTGGTATCACATGTGAAATTCATGGGAGTGTTTTTAATTGGGAAATGTGAAATTCACAGGAATCACATGTAAAAATTCATTTAAATCTCATGTGAACACATTTCAAATTCATAGAACTTTTGCAAGGCATGTGATACATACCTTTAATGGCATTCTCTGTCAGAATAAATCCAGATTTTAACACTGGAGGCTGAATCTACACGCATCTAATGCATAATGTTGGTTTTAGAATAAACACTTGTGATTTTTAGCTTGGAGAAGGAAGGTAGGAGGCAGCGTGGCACTACAAAAATGTTTACTTAAACCATGTGGTGACATTCTTTCTCAGACCAAATCATCGATTACCAGTAAGGGAGGTTGATGGGTGGCACGCTGTTTCTGTGACTACTGGAAATATTTCTGATAATAACTTCACTGGAGCTGAAATTTCCTGTAAGTGGCAGGAAGTCCTTTTTAGAACACTATACAGGTACTTGTTTTGTATCCAAAACAAATCAAAGATAAGAACTGGATCATTTCTTCAGTCAGAGTGAGTCAGAGTATTTAGATTAAAACCATAAATGTTGTGGTCACACAGGTTTACCTGCTTTTTTAAAAATGTTGTTCCGGAATGTAGTCAGCAGATGGCCGCTCACACTGAGCCTGGTTCTGCTGGAGGTTTCTTCCTGTTAAAAGGGAGTTTTTCCTCTCCACTGTCGCTACAAGCATGCTTAGAGTGAGGGATTGTATTTGAGTCAATGAGTCGATGCAATCAACTGGTTTGCCTTAGATAGAAACCTTTGTATCAATTTGACTGGATGATCTGGTGAACTGTAAAGTGCCTTGAGTTGACATGTGTTGTGAATTTGGCGCTATATAAATAAACTGAATTAAAATTGAAATAGTATTATTAATCTGTAGAATAGGTTTCAATGAATTATTGCCCACCCTCCTGACAAACAGTATTTATCAAAATAGACACCTCTCTGCCTGCTGGCGACCCAATCAGATGACATAAACTGCAGTAAAGGAAATTATCATGAGTCAAAGTAGTACATGCATTTCTGTTAAACATTGAAGGTGTTCTTATTATTAAGTAATTTAAAAAATTACTGTTTGAGTGTCCACACAGACCCCTTCTAACGCGGATTTATATTGGTTCCCCTGTTGGTGAAAGTGGAAGAGCATTTTTGTTGCAATCTGACTCATCTAGCACCATCATGGAACTGAAATCGAGCTAAAGATCGCAACCATTTCAGCGTTATCATCTCCTGACTCACTCTACTGCCCTGCACCAGCTGAGCTTTGTGTTTTCTTATCGAGTTTCATGCAAAACAGGAAATGCACTTGCTGCTTTTTATACTTTAGCGCGTTTACATGGCCGAGCTCAGAGCTAAAGAGGTGCCTTCATGTTATTACCCTGAATGGGTGTGCAACATTGCAATTTCATTCAGACTAGCAAGTCGGGGCAAGAGACTTTTTCTTGGTGTCGCCCAGATATACACCTACTCCACGCTTCCAGTTCAGCTTCTGTGCTGAAAACGTATGTTTTTGTCCGTGACTGTGTGTGTGTGTGTGTGTGTGTGTGTGTGTGTTTGTGTGCAGGTTGGGACAAGGGGATCTAAACACAGCCTGTTTATCCAAAGCTGTGTTGAGCAACACTGTAGAGATGCATCGTTCTGAAGGCCTGAGGCCAGACACCAGCTGCAGAAAACAACAGTGTGTCACTGCAGACGTGTCTGACTCACAAGCCTGCATCAACAGAAGCCTTAAAGCTCTGTCAGCAATCTGAGATTCTCTAATATTTTCAGTCAGTCTGACATTTTAAAGACCTTCATGTCTAATATCAAGACGTTTCGAAAAGGAGGATGGGATCAATGGTCCATTGCCTTAAGGTAAACAAATGTCTGAAATGTGATTTGTTTTTTATTTTATGTTGACGGGACCTTTCTCCTCGGCTTTGCTTGTGCCTGGGAAGCAGTACAATAAGTCCTCTGATACTTGATAAAAAATAAAATTGTAAAGGTGCTTGAGCTCACATGCAAACTAAGAACTAACACCACAAGAAAGCTGAAGAAATAGAACTTAACTGATTGTATATTTTTCTCTTCAGAACACACCAACATTCAGTTTCTATCCAAAAGCCAGTTTCTTCTCATAAGAATGTCAAATTAACATCTCATCAAGCTGTATAGCTTGGAAATTAAGAAAAAATCCACTTGTTCATCCTTAAAATCAGATAATTAAGTATCAGTTTGGCAATACACTTCCTAATTATGTTACACAAAGCTATCCCCTGCATGTCACCCCATTAAGATGTAGTCCATCCTGTTGTGTACTTAAATAAAAAGTTTTATTTTCATGCTTTGATTTTTTTTTCGAGAAATTTATTATCGATTCAAACCCTTGTCCTACGATCAGCCTGGACTTGTTGACATAAAATCTGTTTACATGCAGAAACAAGAACAAGAATTCAAAGTATTATTCTGCATCTGTTTTCTTTTCCCATCTTCTGTCAGCTTTCCTTTTAATCCAGACACACAAGTGTATCATCAGCTGAATCAATCAGTAAATAGTTTGGATTGTCACTTTAAACATTCTTCATGCCAAGCAAAGTTTATTTTCATCGGTGCAGACAGAGTTTCTGCATAGAGTAAACTGCCAAGAATTCAAATGTATTTTGACTCATGGTTTTTTAGGTATGCCATATGTAGCATCTCAGAGTAAAACCACTTATATCTGTCATGAGATGGAGCATTATTTGCATGTAACTTGGGTATCTTTGTATTTTATGAAAATGCAAGGTAGAAGCACACTAATGCAAGAATGAAAACTAAGTGCTAAGTGTGCAAAAATAAAAAACGTTAAATCTAAATGCCAGATGACTTTTGTTATATTTTTGGAAGGAGGATTGAAAGATAATCTAATCCACCAGATTATGGTGGAAACACTGCAGCTGTTCCAGGATAGGCTCTGCACTGTTTGCACAATTAATAGCATGTTTCATTGTTGAGGCTTGTTGATCACCAACCACAGTGTGCTAAGTTAATCCAAAATGTAAAGAAACAAACAAACAAAACTGTTTGAGAAAGTAAAAGGGATTATTTTAGAGTTCTCTATATGCACTATTAGTAGGCAACTATTATTATGCAGAATCATTAAGCAGCTAAATGAAAACATATTTTTAGAACCTCACTTAAAAAAAATCTATTATTTTAAGTAAGAATTATAAAAAGCTCAACCCGATTGATTACACATCTCTGACATAATAAAACAAAAAGTATACCCACCTTTATTATGAGTAACAGTGATAAACATTCATTCATGCAGTCTGTCCGTTTCTTGATCTGTTGACATTTTGTGCATCAGTAACTGATTTTCTTCACTGTAAATCTGTCATTTAAGAACTGCACACAAGTTAACGTCTTCACTAGCCATGCAGAGCTGCACTTGGATGCAGTGTCCTGCATAAAAATTTTCTTTTTGAAAGATCCAGATTCCTCCTTCTACCACTGCTTGAAGAAAGTGTGTCCCAAAAACTTACATTAGGTTTGGGTTTGACTTTGAACCCTGGAAGAACCATCTACTCCTCATAATCTACTTCTAATTACTCTGGGTTGCAGTTATGGAATATGACAGAACTGATAATGGTTTCTTTGTAGCTTCCTCTAATTCTCCTTAATCCTCGGCCGATTGCGACTCCATTGACTATGTGCAACAAAATCTTTGATGCTCTGTAATCATGCCCCACTGACTTAGCAATTTTAAGAGTATTGCATCCCCCTGAGGGACGGTTCTTATTTTTTGCTTGCCAGTTAGACAAATCTCTTCTACTGGCCCGTTTTAAGATAAGATAGACTTCTATTTGTCTCACAAGTGCAAAATTTGATTGTCACACCATAAAATATGGACAGTAGAAAGTAAAGGAAACAGAGAGACGTAAAAAAACCACAAAAAAAACCCTAAAAGTATAGACAAGATTATATATACATAATACACATAAACACCTGTACAATATACATATAAATGCAAATTTACCCGGACAAACACATGCATATACACAACTGAACTCTGTAATTAATATTACAGTTATCATATTACCTGTATGCATTTATAAGTATTTTTCTGAGCAGTTGGGGTTTATATAGGAGTTGGACAGGAAAAACCTTTTAAATCTTTCCACCATACTTCCTGGATGCAGAAACCTGTCACATAGGAAGCTGCTTAGTGCGACCAAAGAGCCATCTTTGTCCAGGCAAGACAAGACAAGTTTATTTGTATTGTAAAACCCAGTACAAAGCCAATTCAAAGGGCTTAGTATTAATAAAAAAGTATAATGGAAGGCAAATAAAAGCAAGTAAAGATGAAAGCATGCTAAAAGCAGGTAGTAAAACAAATGAAACAGTTGGACCACAACCTTCAACTAATAATAGACCAATTAACGGTTCAACTGCAAGTCTAAACATATTGGTTTTTATTTTTATATTAAAAGAAATCAGGCATGGCCGTGCTTCCATGGTGCAGTGGTTAGCGTGCACGACCCACACATGGGGCCTAAGGGCTGATTTATACTCAACCCGCTCTTTTTCGCCCTCATGTTCCTCTGTTGCCGCACAAACTTGCCCCCACTTCCACACCATTGATAACAAATCTGTATGTATTTAGATGCTGATGCATTCGGTGATTTATATACAGAAGGATTTTAAAGTCTATTCTCTGAGCTACAGGGAGCCAGTGGAAGGACCAGGCTGATGTGCTCTACTTTCTTAATTCTAGTGAGAGCACATGCAGCAGAGCTTTGGATCAGCTGCAGCTTTTTGATGGACTTTTTTAGGCAAAACTATGAAGACACTGTTCCAGTGATCAAATCTACTTAAGATAAATGCATGAATGAGTTTTTCTAGATCCCGCTTGGACGTTAGTTCTGTACAACTGGATATGTTCTTCAGGTGATAAAAGGCTGACTTAGTAAGGTCCAGGTCTGAGTCCATCATGACACCAAGATTTCTACCATAATCAGAGGTTTCTAGCTGTAGTAGCTGAAATAGTGAGCAAACTCAGAATCTCTCCTCCTTCAGTCTGAACATTATTACCTCTGTTTTAATTTTATTAGGTTGTAGAAAATTATGGTGCATCCACATATTGATCTGTTCCAAGCATCTAGCAAACGATCAGATGGATTCAGTCACTAGGAAGCCCGTTCAAGAGCAGCCCCTGGTCCGGTCACCTCTTTGCGGATTTCCACTACTGTTGGCGGCAGCTGGAAGGCATTTTTCACGTACGTAATCCAAACTGCAGCCACCAAAAAAATAAAATCGAACATATTGGTTTATAGTCACCTGTTGACATTGCGATGTAAAGCGGTGTGTCATCTGCATGGAGCCTTCAGGGACTTTTCTGGTCTCTGATTGTATCTTGTCCAGAGAAAAGAAGCTGCCTGATACTTATAAAAAACTAATGCTGCGTTCACACCGGAGGCAGCAGGCGCGACATAAGCAGCGAGTTTACATGCAAAGTCAATGGTTGACGCGCGTCAAGGCGCAGCAAAATGTCCCGCAGCGCGTTTTGAGCAGCAGGCACAGCGCGTAGGGCGCGTTTAAGCATCTGACGCGCGTGACGCGCCGCAAACGCGCTGCTGCTCGAGATGGAAAAATTGAACTTTTGCTGCTCGACACGCCGCGTCAACCAATCAGAGAAGCTGATCCGGGAGCTGGCAGGGAGAGAGACACATCGCTGATGATCAGAGCGCTGTGATCACTCCTCTGAAACAGTTTATTAATGCCTAAATTAACTTAAAATGCAGAAATCTGCCGGCAGAATATGTTCGCTTTTATTATCCTGGTGCCTGCAGTTTAGATTATTTAGATGAAAAACACCTACCAGTCGCCGCGGTGAACCGCGAGGAGGCGACCGGGCCAGAGGCTGCTGTTGAATGGGATTCCTACTGACAGCGCACCGCTGGTATGTGGGGTTCTGAGCGGCTCCGACAGAAATAATATTGGAAGGCAGGATTGTAATCTGGATGAACTGACTGCAATGATTAAGTTTTCAGGTGGATTCTCTCACTTAAAAACATATTAAAACTACTTTATTCCCATTGATCACAGCAAATACAGCTGCAAGGCAGAGAAAGGATAGTGAAGCTCCACCCAACGCGCGTCAGACACACTTTTGCACCGAGCAGCCAGAGCAGCAAAGCTGCTTCAGCCCCGCTTCAGAACTAAACTGGTACAAGCAGCAAAAATGAAGCAGCAGACGCGATTTTGCTGCTCTTGCTGCGTCCGGTGTGAACGCAGCATAAGTTAAGAAATATAGCTAAAAATTATCATCTGGTCAAAGTACTCACTAGTTAAATAATTGTGCACACAGAGTAAGTTAATGTGAGTTTTGTCCCCAGAGTGCAGCAGACTGGCCTTTCTCTCTCTCTTTCCCAGTTCCTCTGACCTCTGAAGAATGATCAGCTCATGAATAACTGTCCACCTGAACTTTACAAGCACATGCTCAGCCTCATGCTCAACCAGGACCTCCTGTAGTCTTTGTTCTCTTGCAGCATTGCTGATTGCTCTTGACAGACACACTGAGACTGATTGCAAATCTTCCAAACAGCATGTAACGTTTTACCCAGTTAAAGGAAAGAAATTGGCACAGCTTCTTCGAAATGCACAGATCATACTGGTGTAGGTGATTCATTACAAGTCTGGAAATTACTCCTGAACAAAAAAGATCCAATCAGGTAAGTGATTGTTAAACACATTAAGCAGAGCTGACTCACTGAGGCAGACCTTTTCAGAATATTAACTCAGAGAAGCTAAAGGACTCTCTGCCTGCAGCCTTTCCCAACCCCAACATCGCTTAAATAAATATTTGTTTAAGGTAAGGCAAAAAAAAAATAGAGTCAATTATCACTTATTACGTTGTCAACCTTTCAGAAATCTGCTCATCTCGCTGGCTAAAGTGCAAGCATTTGTAAACAACAGCCTATAATTTTACACACACATACTGAAGCTTGAGGGGATTTTTTTTTCAATGCCATTAAGGCCAAAGCAGACATGGGTGGTCCACACTTGTCATTATATCCCCACAGGCGAAAAGGCACACACAAAGCACTATGGTAAAAATAACCCTTTCCTGGTGCCAGAGCACAAGGGGTATTGTCAGCGTGGCAGGAGCCCAAATCACTGCGATGTGGGATTTTAAAGTGTTTCCCAAGCAGCCCAGGAGAGGAAGCAGTGCACCGAAAAGATACGTCAGAGAATAAATCCCCGTGTCATCCAGAGAGGAAGTCCCAGTTTGTTTGATATTCCTATAACCTGGTCCCCTTTGCATCATTACAGATGCAGGGTGATAAATATTACGTCTCTGTGGTGAGCTACCAGATCTGGTGCTCTCAGCTACCTGTGCAGAGCGAACCAAACCGCAGACCTGAGCAAACACAGCGAGCAAGCAGACAGGGCTGCTCTCAGAAAATAAAGCGTGGGGCTTGCTTATGCTGCAAAAGCACAAAGAGAAGGGTGAACAGGCAGCGTGGGGACGAATACATCAGCAGGAAGATGAATGGGGCAGAAACATAAACAGCTGGTGTCTCTTTGTCCGCTACCCCTGCAGTGACCTTTCCTCTGCTCTGTGGATCCTTGGCTTTGTTTGTTCACCCTGCTTCTCAGCGTGACCAACGCACACCTTCATCAGTCAATAAATAACACAGAGGATCAACACTCTTTATCTCTGTTCATGTTTCTGTTTTATGGGATGGATACCAGTGACACCCCCACCCGCTGGTATTTGTTTCACAGGACGGTGACTCATGTGCGGCAGGCATATCTCAAAGCAGAGACAGACTATTGACTGTCTGTCCCCAACTTCCCGCAGAATATAGATCTGCATGTGAAACCGTAGCACTTCGTCAATCGCATATCTCAGTGTGATACACTAAACAAAGCAGGTGTTGTGCTCGCCGATCGACCGTTCACAGAAAGCTGCATGTGAGCACATATGTGAGAGGAAGAGGCCCACAGGTGAATCACTCTGATTACAGCTGGGAGTCAATGAGCTGCTAGCATGCGAAGCCAGCAGCTGTGAGGCCTCGGGGGAGCTGCTGTTAAGATGTCACAGTGTGTGCAAACAGCAGTAATAAACATGCAAACTGATCCCTTTAGTTGGGAAACCAAAATAAGACGGAACTGGAAAATGACTTACTTCAAGCTAAGCACATTTCAAACAGTCGGAGCTTAAGTTTGTGTCTGTTCCCTGTTCTCCATGAATTATCATAGTTATCCTCCATGCATCAAAATATAATCAGTAACTACTCACACCATAAGGCCAGAGTTGTAATCTGTTTTAAACATACAGTTTGTTTTCCAAACGATGTTTGGTACATAGTAAAAAAAATTCCACTTTGTTCATATAAATGAATCTTCTTGCAAAATATTGGAGCTCTTGAAGGAACTCCACCAGGTGTGGTACTAAGAACAGTGTTATTTGCTTTAATATAATCATCTTTCATTATCAGACAACATTAGATACATTTATAAAGATTATCCTAAAACATATTTATTTTCGCAAGTACCCAGTTTGATCCCCACAGCCCGCACCCTGGGTCCCTGAGCAAGACCCTTAACCCCACACAGCTCCCCAGGCGCCTTACAATGGCAGCTCACTGCTCCCCAACGGGATGGGTTAAATGCAGAGTTAAATATGTCCAGTGTGAGATAAATAAAGTTCAGTTATTATTATTATTATTAAAAAAGCCTGTTACACCCAATCAGGTAATCTGATAGGAAAAAAAAACATCTCCCTTTTTTTCTGCACTATAGTTTAGGTATAATTTAAATTACTGTTCTTAGAAATAAATATATCTGAAAATCACTATCCACTGGTCTGATTTATTTATTAGAATTCATAAATATACTTCACCAGTATGATCATTTTTAATCCTGTGCCCTTACAAACATTACATAGTAAAAAACACAGAACCCTGAGTAGACTGCAGCAGGTCCACACCACAAACACACCAGATTTATTTAAAACACTTGTTTGACTTGTGATGTTAATATTTATCAAATTGATTAATGTTGGGCTGCAGAGTGGTGCAGTTTGCAGCACTGCTTTCCCGTAGCAAAAAGTTCTGGGTTTGATTCCCGGCCCAGGGTCTTTCTGTGTGGAGTTTACATGTTCTCCCTGTGCATTCAGGTGTTCTCTCTGGGTGCTCTAGCTTCCACAAACAGTCCAGAAATATAACTGTCAGGTGTGTGCATTGCTGTGCTGCCCTGTGAGGAATTTACAACCTGTTCAGGGTGTAAACCGTCTTTTGCCCATCAGCTTATGGAGATGGGGACCAGCACCTGACAGATAGGCAGCAGAAGGTTAATGGTTCATCTTTAGTTTGCTTCTTTGTCCTGAACTCTCCAAAAGCAGCATAACAAGGTATTTAAGTGATCCATGGGTTCAATCCAAGTAGCTCCTATCACTTCACCTTTCTTGATGTCCACAGTAAGAGGATATGAGCTCAGGGCTGCAGTGTTGAATCTAGAAAGCCTTTAGCCTTACAGACCTCATTACGTTAGACGCACATGTGTGACGATGGTCAAATTGGGAATACAGCCCTCTGTTAAAGAACCACAAAATAGCTAATGGCTAAAGCTTTCTGTTATAAAACCCAAAATGAAAGGTGAGGACATTAGCATGTGTCACACTGAGGCACATAAATAATCTACGTTTGTCCAGGTCCATGAGGTGGGCTGTGCCTAATCTGTCTGTTACACAAAGGATTGTGGGAAACCATGCACTGCAAAAAAAATTAAATCTATGTAAATCAATTTTTACTTAAAATAAGGGGACTTTTTAATTGAGCAGGTGAGACACTTTCCCAATGGAATAAGACTATTTAGATTTTAAATTGAAAACACAACTGCATTGTCTACACTTCGTTTTAAGGGCAAAAATGCTGTTTTCATTGGTAAATCATTTCTTTACCTGTTCAGATAAAGGACACACACTTAGTTGAAGAAATATTTACCTATTTTTAGCTTGTTTTTGCAGTCTATAGCTAGTAGCTTCATCTAGGAAAGTCAGGAGGTCACTATGGTAACTGCATCAGCACCAGGAAGCATGCTTCTTCCTCGTCTTAGGTCCTTCTGTACTGCCAGCACCATTCAGGTAGCGCTTCTTATGCTTCAGCTATCCTTTAACTGTCCTTACAGATTTGAGGTATTCATATCAATCCACAGACTTATAGATCCTAACTGGAGTTTTCCTCTCCACTGCTGCCTCCTGACCCATGCTTCTTCACCTTGCTAATGCCTGTTTTGTTGTCCAGTTCCTATTCAGTTGCCTCATAAATTTAGATTAGGTAAACATTCAACTAAATGATGTGGACTGAACTGGACGTTGACCTCTGATCTGTTTTGGATCCTAATGATTTGTGATCTCGAGATTCAGCCTTCCATCTTCAGATTGCATTTGATTTTGACAAACTGAATGTATAATTTGATGGTGAATGAGAGGGAGACATGGTCAGGACTGTCGTCTCCATTTGGAAGGTATCCCCAAATATTGAAACCAGATGTAAAAAAACCCCAGATGTGAGGGATCAAGGTCCAGAGATGGATGGCTTATTTCAAAATTTGCCGGGCTCATGGCCAAAGATCGTCCTTCACTTGACAGAAAAAGGTGGGGGTGGGGGTGCAGGCTCAGGCGAGCACCCTGAACAAGCAGCTTGCTTTTTGGTTCAGCATGCATCGTGTGAAAAACTACATGAACGGTGGTTTAAGTGTGAGAATGAGAGTGTGTGGAAACCAAAGATGTTCCCCTCAGATCAAAACTACAGTCTTGCCAGGATGGGCCTCTTTGTGGTTTGTTTACAAGAAAAAAAATTTCCAGACAGCAGGTGCAGACGCCTACAAGTGAGGAGAGCACACACCTCTAGAAAGAATGTGGAGCTTGTTTCAAGAATACAGACTTGAAAAACTGACAACTGACAGTGCATGTCCTGTTTTTAATTCAAATAAATTCAAGCTGACACACCTGTTACCCCCTCACTTACAGACAGCTGCCCTGGCAGGGTCATGGGAAAACACGGGCATGAGACGGACATTTTTAGTAGATGTCACTTTCAATTTTGTTTGTGTAGCACATTTAAAGGCAGCACTTGAACACAAAGGGAGAGGATAAGCTTTTGCATCTATGCAAAAATATTTCTTTTTTTCTCTTCCAGTTCTGCCCGCGAATGTGCAAGTATGACAGGATCCGAGGAAGGATAGCTCTAAGTCGGGGAAAGGATGATTGAACGCTGCAAAATGATTCATCAGCAGACAGCTTGGCTGTCCTCCCCTCCACTCTGTCTCCATCCACATCTCTCCTGGGATCTCAAATCCTCAGCTGAACAACCATGATTGTAAAAATCTTCAATCATGTCCCGCAAATGGTTAAAGGTGTCTGTTCAAAAATGCACTGGGGTTTGGCAACCATCGCGGAGGGGTCGCGGGTCTGACGCAGGGTCAGGGTAGCTTTAACAGAAGGAATGAGAAGAACAAAACAGATATCCAGGCAGCTATCCTGAAAAATGATTGATCACAGTCGTTCAAAGAGCAATCCAGCTGCCTGATGAATGCATTTCAAAGGAGAAAACATTAAGAAGACTCAGTTACAATAAACACCTTTTTATAGCCTGAACTGAGCCTTTCCTGATCTAACATTCACCAAGAAAATATTGGACGCATGTGTTTTTACAGGTGGGCTTATTGTGGGAAAGACCTAAAACAAAAGCAAGCTTTGAAAATGCATTTTTACTCAGGAATGTTTCATCTTTGCAAGGACAAGATGTGTTTTGCATGGTTGGTGAACTTATCATACAATGCAGTGTTTCTCACACTTTCTATTGCAAATATCATTCTTGGTTTACCACTATATTTTAAACCATTAAAATGAGCAGATCTAAAGATTTCATCAAATATACTTTGTCATTGTTGAATCAATTCAATTCAATTCAGTTTATTTATATAGCGCCAAATTCACAACACATGTCATCTCAAGGCACTTTACAGTTCAACCAGATCATACAGTCAAATTGATACAAAGTTTTATATCTAAGGAAAACCAGTTGATTGCATCGACTCATTGACTCAAATACAATCCCTCACACTAAGCATGCTTGTAGTGACAGTGGAGAGGAAAAACTCCCTTTTAACAGGAAGAAACCTCCAGCAGAACCAGGCTCAGTGTGAGCGGCCATCTGCCGAGGCCGACTGGGGTTCAAGAAGACGGAAGCAGAGACACAAAAAGCAGCTGTAAAAGGCGGCCCCGTCCAGGAAACAAACAGCCAGGCAGACGAGCTCCGAGCCAGCTCCCATGCCAGAGGACGAAGAGAGCACATCCACCCAGTCACAGGACCACACTGGAAAACAGGCCGATCTCCAACATCTATAAACAAGGGTGTTGATGGAAGCAGCACAGCTGATGTTTCTTTCCAGGATGACGTCACAGCCAAACAGGAACAGACGAGGCAAAGCTACTCTGAGGAAAAGCAGATAGAGCAGAACGTTAGAGATTGAACTAACAGATTCTGCAGAATAGGAGAACAGAGAGAGAATGAAGCAGAATGATGAAATGGGGGTCCCTATGTCCTCCAGAAGTCTAAGCCTATAGCAGCATAACTATAGAGATAGCTCAGGATAACCTGAGCCACCCTAACTATAAGCTTTATCAAAAAGGAAAGTTTTAAGCCTAGCCTTAAAAGTAGACAGGGTGTCTGCCTCACAGACTAAAACTGGTAGTTGGTTCCACAGGAGAGGAGCCTGATAACTAAAAGATCTGCCTCCCATTCTACTTTTAGAAATTCTAGGAACCACTAGTAAACCTGCAGATTGAGAGCAAAGTGCTCTGTTAGGAACATAAGGAACAATCAGATCTCTGATATAAGTTGGAGCTTGGCCATTTAAGGCTTTATATGTGAGAAGGAGGATTTTAAATTCAATTCTTGATTTAACTAATGAAGAAGCCACACGGATCAGTCGTCCTGGTCCCTTAGCAGAAAAACAGCCCCAAAGCATGATGTTTCCACCCCCATGCTTCACTGTAGGTATGGTGTTCTTTGGATGCAACTCAGCATTCTCTGTCCTCCAAACACGACGAGTAGAGTTTTTTACCAAAAAGTTCTATTTTGGTTTCATCTGACCATATTATATTCTCCCAGTCATCGTCTGGATCATCCAAATGCTCTCTAGCAAACTTGAGACGGGCCTTGACATGTACTGGCTTAAGCAGGGGGACACGTCTGGCACTGCAGGATTTGAGTCCCTGGCGGCGTAGTGTGTTACTGATGGTAGCCTTTGTTACTTTGGTCCCAGCTCTCTGCAGGTCATTCACTAGGTCCCCCCGTGTGGTTCTGGGATTTTTACTCACCGTTCTTGTGATCATTTTGACCCCACGGGGTGAGATCTTGCGTGGAGCCCCAGATCGAGGAAGATTATCAGTGGTCTTGTATGTTTTCCATTTTCTAATAATTGATCCCACAGTTGATTTCTTCACACCAAGCTGTTTACCTATTGCAGATTCAGACTTCCCAGCCTGGTGCAGGTCTATAATTTTGTTTCGGGTGTCCTTTGACAGCTCTCTAGTTTTGGCCATGGTGGAGTTTAGAGTGTGACTGTTTGAGGTTGTGGACAGGTGTCTTTTATACTGATAACGGGTTCAAACAGGTGCCATTAATGAAGGTAACGAGTGGAGGACAGAGGAGCCTCTTACAGAAGAAGTTACAGGTCTGTGAGAGCCAGAAATCTTGCTTGTTTGGAACTGACCAAATACTTATTTTCCACCATATTTTGCAAATAAATTCTTTAAAAATCAGACAATGTGATTTTCTGGATTTTTTTTCCTCATTTTGTCTCTCATAGTTGAGGTATATCTATGATGAAAATTACAAGCCTCTCTCATCTTTTTGAGTGGGAGAAATTGCACTATTGGTGGCTGACTAAATACTTTTTTGCCCCACTGTATAAAGTAAAGAGAATTGGTCCTAGCACTGATCCCTGTGGTACTCCACAGGTAACCTTTGAGCATGTTGAAGATCTATCATTAACATAAACAAACTAAATTCGATCAGATAGATAAGATTTAAACCAGTCTAGTGCTGTTCCTTTAATTCCAACAAAATATTCAAGTCTTTCTAAAAGAATATTATGGTCAACTGTATCAAATGCAGCACTAAGATCCAACAGGACGAGCACAGATACAAGTCCATTATCTGAGGCCATGAGAATATCATTAGTGACTTTCACCAGAGCTGTTTCAGTGCTATGATGAGCTCTAAAGCCAGACTGGAACTCTTCAAAAAGTTCATTATGGTGTAAGTGATCGCAAACTTGTTTGGCAACTACTTTCTCAAGAATTTTGGATAAGAAAGGAAGATTGGATATAGGTCTATAATTGACCAAGTCATCTTGGTCAAGAGACGGTTTCTTAAGCAGAGGTTTAATTACAGCAACCTTAAAAGCTTTAGGTACATATCCCTGTAACAGAGATAGATTAATCACATCTAAAATGGAGGAGGAGATCAAAGGGAATATCTCCTTAAATAACCTGGTTGGAACTGGATCTAACATACAAGTTGAAGGCTTAGATGAAGACAATAATTTTGCTAATTCAGAAAGTTCAACTGGATCAAAGCAGTCTAAACCCGGTTCAGATTCCATGACTACCTCAGGTACAATCGCGGATAGAGGAGTGCTTATTATCTTATTTTTAATAAGATCAATCTTATTTATAAACAATCCAATAAAATCATTGCTGCTAAGAGCAGGTGGGATGGACGGTTCAACAGAGCTATGGCTCTGGGTGAGTTTGGCAACTGTATTAAAAAGAAATCTAGGATTATTCTTATTCTCCTCTATTAATGAGGAGAAGTATGCTGCTCTTGCTTTGCAAAGGGTCCTCTTATACAGCAGTAAACCATTTTTCCAGACTAGGAAGGACTCCCGCAGGCCTGTGGAGCGATATTTTCTCTCCAGTTTCCTAGCATTTTGCTTCAAAGTACGCAGCTCTGCATTAAACCAAGGAGCAAGCTTTCTATTTTTAAAGGTTTTCATTTTCAAAGGAGCTGCGTTGTCTAAGGCAGTACGCAGAGAACTAGCAACCCCATCAACAAAATCATCAACCTGTGAAGGGGAATAAGCTATGCTTTTGCACTCTGCAGCACTGCTCAGCGACAAAGAGGAGAGAGAAAGTGAAGCAGATTCTTTAAAATGTATAACTGCACTATCTGATAAAGATCTACTAAAATGTAACCTTCTTTTGGGGGAGGAGAACTCTGTTTAAGTAATCCTGAAGGTTATTAGAAAGTGGTCAGAGAGGACAGGGTTGTGAGGAAATACTGTTATTTCTTCACATTCTATGCCGTATGTCAGCACAAGATCCAAAGTATGAAGATGAGAATGTGTGGGACTATTCACATTTTGAACAAAGCCAATAGTGTCTAAGATAGCATTAAAGGCTGCTCTTAAGCTATCGCCTTCAATGTCAGCATGGATGTTAAAATCTCCCACTATGATTGGTTGTAAATATGAGTTTCATTTTTCCACATTTGAGGTAAAATATTTCTGAGCAACTTAGACCCCAAAATTAAAAATGGCTGCTAAAAACTTATTTATGGCTGCAGAAAAACCAAGCTTGTTTCAAATTCTGATTATTTTCATTTTAATTAAATCGTCTTCACACCCAGAAGGTGACAGATAGACCTAATCTGTAATAGGCAATAGTCAACCAGGGTTAGGAGGAACAATCCAAGGCTATGTTCACACAGCTGCCTGAAGTGACCCAAATCCGATTTTTTTGCCCATTTGTGACCTGTATCGGATCTTTTCATGGCAGTCTGAAAAACGCAGATCCAAATTTTTTCCAATGCGACCGATAAGACCTGTGTCTGAACAGCCAGATTGCATTCATCCAACCTGAACGCCATTAATACCCAACAAAGGTCGCTATTCTACGTGTCGAAAGAAAAACAACCATGATGGACGATGACGCGGAGAGTAGTATTTATATTGATAAGATTGTGTTTTTAAGGTTGGGAAAGATCGCTAGATGAGCTCAAGCACTACCATCCATGTTTACTTCCATAAACACAGAGCACGCTCGCTTGTGACGTCTTTGCGTCCTCTATTGCACATGCGGGACACTTGCGTTGTATTAATGACCTAATGACCTAACAGTCATGTTCTTGGACTGGAGTACCAGGAGAGAACCCATCCATGCACAGGGAGAACCAGAAAACTCCAAGCAGAATTTTCTTGCCCCTTCCTCCCCAAGCTAGTAAAGTTGAAATCAAGAAAACATTTAATATTTAGAGGATAAAGTCAAGTGAATAGTTAAGTACGGCCTTAATGTGTTAAGAATAAGTTTTTCAATTTCACAGATTTCCTGACTGTGGCCCAAATACTCCATTTTAAGTAGAACATATGAAAGTGGCTAAAAATAATCTTTTATGGGGGGTCAAAAGATCACAAGTGGACTGCTCTGCTGGAAAAAAAAAGTCAAATTTGCATGCCTTATGGTCAAAATAAACTGGATTTGCATTTGGAGCCTAAAATGCCCAGTTCCAATATGTTCACATCTACAAAAGTTGAAATTGTGCAACTTCTACTGTATGTGTGATACTAAATTGGATGGTTGTTTTCAAAGTGTCTGTGGTCTGATTGGTCATCCCACATTTCATCCAACTCTCACATAATCATCCATTCTCTTCTACTCTTTTATTCAGACTCCTTTCCAACACAGCAGCCACTGCTCCACACCGCTCAGATGGAGTCTGATAGTGGCCTCATTTACGGTACGTAGTATCCCGAATACCCGAACCATGCAAAAAATAAACAAGATGATGGTTTGCATTAAAGTGATTATATGATAGATGTTCTCCTTTTGTTAACTGATTTCATTCAGGTTCTCTTTTTAATTTACAATACGTACCAAAAAAATGGGCGCTTTTGTTCCAGAATGACATTTTATGTTGCTTCTGGAGGAACAGTGTTTTCCTGTCTAAGGCTGCTTTGGTACAGGAATATTTTTTTGGTTGGATTGTCTTTTTCCAGGTTCAGCATCTTAACAAGGTGTTTTGCTTTTGTTCTGGTGTCAATGTTCCAGTTTTACTCTGAAACAAATGATCCAGAATGTTTTCTTTACATTCTCATAGTGTTTTACCAAAAGATAAACTAGATTATTTGACTGATCTCATTTACTATTTACTTTGAGTTTTCAAGAATGTGACACAAGGAAACCATGTGTTTGATTTGTCCCTCCAATAAGGATATGATAATGATCCTACCATAAAAAAAAAAAAAGCTGTCATACGTGGACACACTGTATATACTGTATACACTCACCGGCCACTTTATTAGGTACCCCATGCTAGTAACGGGTTGGACCCCTTTTTGCCTTCAGAACTGCCTCAATTCTTCTTGGCATAGATTCAACAAGGTGCTGGAAGCATTCCTCAGGGAGTTTGGTCCATGTTGACATGATGGCATCACACAGTTGCTGCAGATTTGTCGGCTGCACATCCATGATGCGAATCTCCCGTTCCACCACATCCCAAAGATGCTCTATTGGATTGAGATCTGGTGTACAGTGAACTCATTGTCATGTTCAAGACACCAGTCTGAGATGATTCCAGCTTTATGACATGGCGCATTATCCTGCTGAAAGTAGCCATCAGAAGTTGGGTACATTGTGGTCATAAAGGGATGGCCATGGTCAGCAACAATACTCAGGTAGGCTGTGGCGTTGCACCGATGCTCAATTGGTACCAAGGGGCCCAAAGAGTGCCAAGAAAATATTCCCCACACCATGACACCACCACCACCAGCCTGAACAGTTGATACAAGGTAGGATGGATCCATGCTTTCATGTTGTAGACGCCAAATTCTGACCCTACCATCCGAATGTTGCAGCAGAAATCGAGACTCATCAGACCAGGCAACGTTTTTCCAATCTTCTATTGTCCAATTTTGATGAGCTTGTGCAAATTGTAGCCTCAGTTTCCTGTTCTTAGCTGAAAGGAGTGGCACCCGGTGTGGTCTTCTGCTGCTGTAGCCCATCTGCCTCAAAGTTCAACGTACTGTGCGTTCAGAGATGCTCTTCTGCCCACCTTGGTTGTAACGGGTGGTTATTTGAGTCACTGTTGCCCTTCTATCAGCCCGAACCAGTCTGGCCATTCTCCTCTGACCTCTGGCATCAACAAGGCATTTCCGTTCACAGAACTGCCGCTCACTGGATGTTTTTTCTTTTTCGGACCATTCTCTGTAAACCCTAGAGATGGTTGTGCGTGAAAATCCCAGTAGATCAGCAGTTTCTGAAATACTCAGACCAGCCCTTCTGGCACCATCAATCATGCCATGTTCAAAGTCACTCAAATCACCTTTCTTCCCCATATTGATGCTCGGTTTGAATTGCAGGAGATTGTCTTGACCATGTCTACATGCCTAAATGCACTGAGTTGCCGCCATGTGATTGGCTGCTTAGAAATTAAGTGTTAACAAGCAGTTGGACAGGTGTACCTAATAAAGTGGCCGGTGAGTGTATATCCCATGCACCTTTTTCTTCCTTTGGCACCTTCTTTTTCTTCTTTGACTATTTGAGCTGATGCAACGTGTTAATGTCTCCACTGTGAGATCAATAAAGTCAATCAATCAATTAAGTTGCAACTTGTGTTTTGGTCAGGAGCTAGCAAACCCATAGCATCCTCACCATGTCAAATGCATTGTATTCTTGGAGTTTGTAAACTCCTGACCATGAAGATGCAATAAATTATTCAGGAATCTTAGCAAGTACAAATAAATTCCAGCAGACCTAAAATAAGAAACATTTCGTCTGATGCAAAGTCAGACTTTACAGTAAAACGTTCTTCAGTGCTTCGGGCTCCCGGAACATGTCCAGTAGTTACTATTTATTTGTGCAAAGATTGACCTGAATTTCTTCTGAGCGCCACAAAAGGCAGATCAGGTACCAACAGTGGTAGTTGTGCCACAATTTGAAACCCACTGCTTTGAAACATCAGTAAACACGTGTGAAGATACTAACCTTCATGTAAAGTAACACCAAACGAAAACCCTGCACAGTCACTGCGGTCGCTGGTAGAGGTTTCTGACTCCTTCATCTGCAAAGCTCTGGTTTGACGTGCTCACAAACATGCCTTCTCCCACAGAAAAAAAAAAAAAAACAAGTTTATCATCTGTGTCCAAGTGGGCTAAGGCTAATCTGTACCAGATCTTCACACTAATCCTCTGGATGCCTGAGGATCAACATGATGAGCTGTTTAAGATGGACACGATGATACAAAAACACACCTGACATGCAGGGAACGGCCGTAAAACCTTTGCTGCACAGCTTCCTGCCCAAGATGATTACAGCTGCGCTTACTTACAAAGGATGTTGTTAAGTAAACTTAAATTCTAGACAACCCAGACAAACACAGGGGCCATAGTTTATATAAGAACCGAAGGATGCATCGCATATGATCACGGTAATCATCATGGAGAGCTGGTAGACCATCAAAAGCTCAATCAGTGAGATCTCTGCTGCTCTATTCTGCCTTTTCTTTAGTTTCTTATTTTGCTGTTGTGGCTGGATGCAGTAGCAAGAGGAGAGCGAGCAGGTACAAGTCAGAGCAAACCAGCGACTTGGGTTAAGATCTTTGTCCTGTAGCCACCCTGATTACTTCCTTGTGCTCAGTTTTTTTTTTTTTCTCTGCCCTGCCTGTGTGTGATTATGCGTTAGCTGAGTGCAGCTCAACCTATTTGGTTACTGGTGGATGAAGCGTTCCCACCCATCTCCACCCAGTCCTGAAATACACCAGTCTGCACAGTCAGACACGTGCACAAAGAAACCTCTCAACCGCCTCCTTATTGACTTAATCCCAAGCAGATAAAAGAAATCTTCTGGAATAACCATCACTTATGTTTTTTTTTTTTTTATGGTCTTTTTGAATGGTTCTGCATTTTTGACTGGATTTTAATAAACAAGAATGTTCCCCGTATCAGACGGCCTGAATGTGTCTGTTTTTCTCCAGCCTTGAATATATATATGGTTTATTTGTTCAAGTAATCAGGGTTCCTACAGCATAAGGCAAGTTAAATTCAAGACTTTTTAAGACTTAATGCCACTTGAAATAAAAATTTAAGACCAAATTCACAAGAAACACAAGAAAAACCTACTTGCGACAACTTTTAACATAAACCACAGCACTAATGTTTCAAATTTTGAGAAGCTTCCCATACAGGAAGAAAGCTAAAAACACACAAATGACAGATATATTTTAACAATTATTTAACTGAATTCACAAACTTTGTTTTAGCAGGGAACAAAACAAATCAGTTTTAAAGCCACAACATAACCAGTGCTAAGTCTTTTTTGCAGCTATTTTTCTTTGTATCGTTTTCTTAGTATGTTTGATTTGGTGATAAGTGGAGGCGTTGCAGAGACAAGGGTGGAACTAAACTGAGAAATACCGGCTGTTTCTCTGTAACTCCATTTTGACGCTTTGTGTTTCGTGCTTCGCATGTGTGACTCCACTGCCTTAATTCCCATCGTTCTGAGCTTGAATCACTTCTTGCACAAAATCGACTGAGCCTCATGTATGTTCCCTGGTTTTAGCCATGGAGGAAACTCTTGGCTGGAGACAATTTTCGTTCCATTTACACTTGCTCATATTTTCCAGACAAAAAGTTAATGGCGCATCTCCCAAATGTCCCGGCCGCAACAACGCTTTTATTGGTTCCGCTATCGGGACGGAACCAATAAGCGAGCCATTTTTTTTTTAAATAAAAAAAAAAAAGGTCAATTTTAACGTTTTATTTAGATTACAAAAATAAATCATTATAAAAATATTCCTATTTATGATGTTTTAAAAATTAAGACCTATGAAAGACGGATTTAGGACATTTTAATACCAATTAAGGCCTTAGTTTTATTTTGAAGAATTCAATGCCTTTTAAGACTTTTTAAGGACAAGCGGTAACCCTGAGTAATAATATCAACCAATATGCAGATGATGCAGTATTTTTTGGGCACTTCTTTAGGAATTAAAATACATGCATTAAACACAGGGATACATATCAAGCATTTCAAAAAAAGTTAGAAAAGTTAAAAAACAATCCACTCGACTTTGTTTTCCAAGTTTGAAGATGTTTCGTTTCCCACCCAGGAAGCTTTTTAAACTCAAAATGTCTGGATTAGTATTAAGTTTATAAGCTTTATAGAGAAGCCTGGTATGACTATGACCTGGATGACAGGTCTTCACAAGCATTTCAAGCACTTATTTATGTTCCTTTTAATTTTGCGGCTTACAGCTAATAAAAATCAAAATTACTTTCATGGTGAATTCAGAATATCACCTTAACATTTCATATATGGTTATTTCTTACATAATACAATGGTGGTGACTTAGAGGTTGTCCACTCTATAGTGTGGGTAAGCTACGAAGACGATGCACTACGGCAGGCGTAACCGATTAAAAATCAGCAGGGTCCGATTAAGGTCATCAACCAGTAAAGGTTCGGAGACATTTTTAATTATAATCTGTTACTTTAAACAGAATTTAACACTGAAATAAAATGAGGTGCTTATGGATCTATGTTATACATTGACTTTTTACATAAAAAAAATTTAAAATTTTTCTAAAGTGTTTTTTGAAGTCCAGAACAATAATAATTCAGTTTGGTATATAGACAATTTCCTGATTCTTGTATTTTATAAAACACCTGAACTGACTGTTATGTTTTTTCCCATTTTTGTGTCTTAATGTTGGCAGTGGGCTTTAGGCTGCCCTGCAAGGCTTTAAACCTGGGTTTAAATGGAGACTAAGCCATTCTCAAGCACATATCAAGGAGCTCATTTTGAGCCTGGATCCATATTTATTTTTGATTCTGTTCATGGTGGAGAATCCTGCTTCACAGCAGCAGGTTGAGCCAAACATCCTCTAAATGTGCAGGGTCATCTTTGAGCACCATTTCACTTTTCTTTCACCAGTTCAACACAGTTCTTCCAGCAGTCCACACTTTCTCTGCTCTCTTTTTCTCATCGTCTTCTCCTTCTTTCCCATCGCCCGTCTTGCCACAGGTTTGCCTGCTGCGTCTCATCAGCAACCCAGACTGACAGCAGCTCATTGGCTAAATGGCATGGCTTTACTGTATTAACAGGAGAAGCTGCGCGAGTGAAATTAGAAACTGTTGTGACAACATGCAGTAATTTATAAATGTTTTAAATCAGGTTGTAGCATCTCATCTTCAGAAAGATGTCCCTGTTTGTCCCTGATGGTGTTGTATCTTCGATCTTTTGTTTAGTCTTTTGCAGCAGATTTGCAGAGGCATTTTTTTAACAGTCTGTCTTGATCTATTTATCTGCAGATCTCCATAACAAAGCAAAGACAGTAGCTTATTATTCACAAACCTCTCAAAGTGTCATGTTTTGTGCTGTGTGTTGTTGTTTACCTTTGTTTTCCCAGTGATGGATTCAGAGCAGTATGTGTGCCTGAAGCTGCCTGTTGATCATCTCCTCTCCTGCATGGATTCATAACCAGCTGCCTGACTGTAAATTTAAGCCACATATTCAGTGCCATAGTTTCCATTCATTTGCGTCATGTTGTTCTGTCCTCCGGGTTTGTTTGTTTCAGCCCTGGAGAAAATCTTCTCTGATCGTCATCGTTCTCCAAACCCAATCTGAGACAACATATTTTTTTTGGAGACAGATCAACATCTGCTTAAATAAATGTCTAAACTTTATTATGTCCTTTGTTATCTTTGCTTTTTCTTGTTTTAAGTGCTTCAAATTGCGCCGGTTGGATTATTTGTGGGACAGACGCTGGAAAAATGATCTTAAAATACGTAAAAAAAATTCTTAAATTAATTAATTATTCTTACTTTGAGTAGGAAAATGATATAATTTAACAATGGAATGAGTATTCTTCTTTAAAATAAGATAATTAGACAAAATGCGCTGAATATAAGACAATGCAATTGTGTTTTCTTATTTTAAATGTAAATAATCGTGTTCCATTGGCAAAATGTCTTTTACCTCATCAAAACACGAACAAATGCATTTATTTTAAGAATAAATGACTCGTCTAGATTTAATTTATTTCCTAGTGTAGAAATGAGATGCAGTGTTGTGACTCTTATATTCAAGTTTAACCCTTTATAGGGCAAGTTAGCGTTTTTGATCCCTTGCATACCCCTTACAAATGGTAACCTGACTCCACCAGATGGACTTGCTTTGCATATCCATCTGGAAACCTTCCGTTGAAGTAATTTTGGGAAGGGGTGAAAATACTGGTTAGCTGATTGGCCTAAGTTGGTCATAGACGGGCCAAATAAACCAATCAGATCAACGAAGCATATGACGTACTAACAGCCAGGCTACTCTTGCTGAAACCAGTCGGGAGAAGAGCAAAAACATCTTTTCCTCTGAGAAAAGCCTCCAGAGCAGTGTTTTGCTCTTCTTTCAGTGAAGAAATACTCTGTAATGCCGATAAAACTTGCTCGATAGCCACGCTAACGCTAGTTTCATCGGCTGAAGCCGCCATGTTCTTTAGACTGAACTATCGCACTTCTCGTTGCGTCACACCTCAACCTGCCTCAAAGCCAACGCTGATTGGACGTTCGTTTGGTGAACGGCTCCAAATTTTCTTCAACGGAGAGTCTCCAGACTGATCTGCGAGTGAAACCTTGAAAGCTCGCTAGATCAGTGAGGTCTAGAAGCTCAAGATTTATATCCAGCCATACAGCAAAGATACTACTTCTTGGCTGTACATCTTTTTTTGGCATTTGACCAATTAGAAGAGCCCTTGAATGATATATTACCAGTGGTGTCAGAAGTACACACATTTGTAACTTAACTGCAGTTTAAAAACACTCTGGTAAAAGTTGAAATATCAACTTGACCTCTTTAATCAAGTAAAAATGAAAAAGTATGTGCTCCAAAAACTACTTAAAGTATAAAAGTATAAAGTAACCTTTGAAAAAAAACAGCCAGATGCCACTATATGAATTGAAAGCTCAGTTTAGTTTTTCGACTATTTAGAAAAATTCTTTGAGATAGGGCCAAGGAGGAGGTCTTGTTGGTCTCCGTCTCGTCTTCGCTCTCGCCTGTGTCCGACCTTTCAGACATTTCAAAATTTTTCTGAATCCCACATTGTAGCATGGCATGGACAATTCACATTAACCAATGAGTGTTTGCGTTCTATGACTCATCCAATCACACTAGTTTCACTAGATGTGGATGGAGCCAATGATCTGCATTGGATGGAGCACATGACGGGAAATATTTATAAACATTAAACCGAAGCCAAGAGTAACATTTGTTTTGAAAATGTAACAAATAGAAAGTACAGATACTTGTGTGAAAATGTAATGAGTAGAAGTCAGAAGTAGGAAGAAAAATAAGTAATGGAGTGAAGTATAGATACCTAAAAAGTGTACTTAAGTACAGTAACGAAGTATTTGTACTTCATTACTTGACACCTCTGTATATTACTTACTGTAAATTAAGTTTTTAAAAAAAGTTAACAAGGTAAAAAGCTAATTGAAAAGTTAAAAAGTTAACAAGTCTAGTTAACAATTATATTTAGGTTTATAAACTAAAAATCTAAGGTCCAGTTACAGCATTAATGCCTCTAAGGTTATGAGTACTAGGAAAAAAAATTTGTTTCTTTCACTCTCAGAATGTTTTTCATCAATTTCTTATAGAAGCACTTTTTATTATTTATCTTAATATATTTGGGCAGGTTGGCGTTTCTAGTTATTGAAATTCATTTTTTCCATCAAAATATCCATATTTTTAATGTTACAAAGGTAATAAGGTCTTGTATTGGATTCTAATAACACTATTGGCTTGAAATTCTGATTTTCAAAGTATTTTACTGGATTGCTCTATAAAGGGTTAACAGGAGAGATTCTTTTGTATGACTATGTAATGATTTGCTTTTCTTAACCTCTAAAATAGTATCATCATCAGGAGATATTTGGCAGTGTGGTCTTTGCTTTTGCTTTAGAACATTAAAAAATGAAACCCTCTCTATAAAAACCTTCTGTAGGTGATCCCTTCCTACTCAGCAACTATATTAGTAATATTGTTGCATACTTGTTGCAGAGTCACACCCTGTTGCTCATAAAGGTGGGGTCACTAATCATCAGACACCTGCTTTTATAATGAGCAGAATGAGCAGCTTTAGAATGAAGGTTGGTTTGTCCCCAGTTAGTCTGCAGACATGAGGCGTGCTCACCCCTGCCGGTCGTGCGTGGAACTGATCCAGATCATGAGGGGGCTGGACTTGGTCCAGGTACGAGAAAGGGGGGAAAAATAAAGCTGGCAGGATGATGAAGAGGGAGATCTCCTCCCGAGAGCTTCCAGTCCGCAGAAACACTGAAGCAGAGCGCAGCGAAGGAGCGCAGCTCATCCAGATCGGTGCCAGACGCACAGCGCGTTTTGGTTATTTTTATTAGAGAAACTTTCTTCGCTTTTTTATTATTTTTTCTTATTAAGAAAAGCAAAACCTTGAATTCAAATAGCAAACAATGGTTTATTAGTTAAAGGATACCTTTGGATTGAAGTGATCCACTCCTTACGCGCAGGTAGGAACTTTATAATTAACCTGTAATTTAAGAAACTTTTGTATCACATTTGACTTTTAAATGTCTTTTTTCTTTATTTAGGAACCTCTTTCAGGTGAAAGTGATTATTTCCTCTCAGTGCGGCAGCTTGGGCTGATTTCTTTATTTTAAAAAAGAGAGAAAAAAAACAGAAACCAAAACTCGCCAGGTTGACTTTATCTGGGAGGTTTTTGCTGCTGAGCTGTCCCAGAAATGGTGGGGCACCTACATTTACAAGCGATGGATGACAGCCTTAAAGGAAAGAACCGGGAAGGGCTCCTCGACAGTCCGGATTCGGGCCTGCCCCCCAGTCCCAGTCCGCCCTTCTGCTCTCTGTCTCCGGCTCCCATCGAGACGCGCTCCGGCGGCTGCGCGACTCCTGTTGACAGCATTCCTGGATGTTACAGAAAGGAGAGCAGGGAAGGAAAACTGGTAAGAAACACTCATCTGAACTGATTTACATTCATATGAATATTTAAAGACAGCAGATTCAAAGTCACAATGAATTACTTTATGATTAAAAAAGGAGACAAAGTGGGAAGATTTGAGGTTTGAGCAGAAACAGATTTCAGATCAGCTCCTTCTCTCACATCTGGAAGCTCTCTGTCTCCTCTGCCTCAGCTGCAAACCTCTGATCTTTCTCTTTTGGTGGAGATTGGCCCCTATTAGGAGGCTGCAGAAGCATCAGCTGGGCTCCAGCTAAGGTCAGCCAGTTGATACTGTTGGCACAGGGGGGTCCGGGACTCCAAGGGGCCCCTTCTAGGTGAGATGTTTCAGCAGGATGACAGGAGCCTCCAAAACAAAATGTGAAATAAATGACTGCTTAGTGATTGGCGCTTCTCCTCTTTACAAAAATCCCCCAGGAGATTTCTGTTTAAACCTGTTTCAAGGAGCTTATTGCTTGTTAATCAGGTCTGGACCTCCCCATCCTGTTTGAGGAGAAGGATTCATACATCTCCATAACATTTGGACTTTTCCACTAGAACAGCATTTCTTCTCCTTCAATTCATTTTAAGAGTAAGGATACATTTTATTATATATATATATATGTATATATATATATATATATATATATATATATATATATATATATATATATATATATATGTAGTACATACCAAAAGTCTGGACGCACCTTCTCATTTAAAGAGTTTTCTTAATTTTCATGAATCGAAAAACTGAAAGTTCACACTGAAGGCATCGAAACTGTGAATTAACACACGTGGAATTATATACTTGACACAATAGGTGTGAAACAACTGAAAATATGTCTTATATTCCAGTTCTTCAAAGTAGCCACCTTTATCTTTGATTACTGCTTCACACATTCTTGGCATTCTGTTCAAGAGGTAGTGAAAATAAAGAAGTTCTGACATTTGTTAGCTTCTTTGAAAATAAAGAACTCTTTGAATGGGAAGGTGTGTCCAAACTTTTGGTCTGTAGCATATATATATCTTTAAATGTCAATTTATAGTTGTCTCCTTGAACCCCAGTCGGTCTCGGCAGATGGCCGCTCAAACTGAGCCTGGTTCTGCTGGAGGTTTCTTCCTGTTAAAAGGGAGTTTTTCCTCTCCACTGTCGCTACAAGCATGCTTAGTGTGAGGGATTGAATCGACTCAATGAGTCCATCCAATCTACTGGTTTTCTTTAGACATAAACTTTGAATCAATTCAACTGGATGATCTGGTGACTGTAAAGAGCCTTGAGATGACATTTGCTGTGAATTGGTGCAATAGAAATAAACTGAACTGAATACAGGAAATATTGATTCACACTGAAACTAATCCTACATTCTACTAGATGAATAGCAGTTTGTTGGTTCCAGATATTTCTGTTGTTTTGATACTGGTAACCAATACTTGTTTAGTTACTCGGTTCAAATCTAGGGCCATTGCAAAAGATTTCCCACAATGCATTTCTACCATCTAAGGAGACCAGAGAAGGGAACGAAGGCTATACGCTCTAACCTTGATTACTACAAAGAAAAAATTGCCTGTTTAAAAAAAGTAAAGGGACCCACCCATTACTGCATTTAGGAGTCACAGCTATGTATGACAAACTGCATGTCTGTGAAGTATCACTTCCTATTAATAAATTATGTTATGTTACATCACAAGCAGTGGGACTATTAGTTGTTAAGAATATATAAGGTTGGATCATAATAAATAAGGTTTGGTATTAAAATGATCAATATCATACTGATCCATATATGCAGAGTCTGAAACCTGAACTAGTTATCAGTGAGATCCAAATTTACCATCAACGTATTGCCGTATCTGTTAACAAACAAATTCTACTCAGTGAAAACCTCTTATGCTTCATTTTTCTTTTTCAAAAAGAAGCAACATTTGGTTTTTACATGTTTCCCCTCAGGGCAGCTGAAGCTTTTAATTAATATAGGGTCTACTTTCTACATGTCGAAGCACAGTCACCCGAAATCTATGACTGTATTTAATTAAGTTCAACTGCAAACGTTTTTCTCGTATTTGAAAGTCTTTTAATGAGGCGTTCTGCTGTGACCTGTGTGTCACACGCTGCCTGGCTGATTCTGAGGGAAAAACCTAATGCAGGCCAGTCCTGGTTTCCTTTCACAACATGTCTGTGCAGGTAGGAGCGACTGCTAAACTGTTCGCTGCAGAAAGCAGAGTAGCTGTCTGCTGGAACGCCACTGGAAAACTTCTGGAGGTTCAGATGAGTCCAGTTCTTCTAGAGGAGCTGATCCTGTTTTCTAGCACGTGTTTTAGTATTTTCCTGGCCCGTTTTGGTGTTGTTTTCATATTCCAGAAGAACAATCCCCCGGCTCTATTTTTAGGGGTTTGTTAGAGCAGCAGAAAGCTGTTGCATAAGTGTTAGATGACCTCCAACTTCTAAACACGGGTGAATGCTCAGACAGCCTGTCTGTTTACAAAGCTGAAAGGAAAGAGGATGAAGAGAAATCACATTGTCACCTTTTATTAGAAGACAAAATCCGCAAGAGAGTCTTTAGATGGATAAATGATCTGCGACATCTGGCGATCTTTAAATGATGGTTTATTCATATTTTTTTAATATAAAATTTCCAGATAGGAGCAGAATTTCAGACCTTTATGTTGACTTTAAATGTTAAATTGAGACCTTTTTTAGAACAATGTGTTTAGCTTTTTTAAACAAGCTGACCTCTAAGCTTGAATGAAGCTTGTTATTGGGCAAAAAAAAAAGCTAAATGTAGCTAAATTATGCTTCTCTTTTTATAAACTGTTTATGCTTATTAACTAAATCACACTTATACAGTATCTGAAGTGAAACACTGTTTTAAAAAAACATGCAGCTAACATCTTACTTTCCGGAGAAATCTTTTCATAAAGCAACTTTGAAACAACTCTAAAAAAGAAAGAAAAAATTGATATTTATTAAATGAACATGTAGAATGACCCTGATGATCCAATTCTAAATACTGTTGAACTACAACAGAGCGTCTTCAGTCAAAGATTTTTGAGTATCCACAACAAGATTAGTTTCCCTTTGCAATCAATTCTGTTTTTTTTAGATAAATAATAGAAAAAAACTGTAAGGATTAAAGAAAGAAAACTGTTGGAGCAAAAAAATCAGGAAAGGAAGGATATAAGGAAGATTTTACAGACGGATGGGGAAGAAATAAAAGGTGGAAAGATGCAGAGAAGGACAGGAAATAAGAGAAGCATGGAAGTAGAACAAAATAATACTTAGAAGGAGACAAAAACACAAGGGAAGAATTAGTAAATGTAAAAGGAAAGAGCAAAGGTAATGAGAGAGGGAGGAAGGACTGAATGAAGGAAAGAATAAAGGCTTGAAATATAAGCTATCTCCCCCCCAAAATCCTTATTTTTGTTTTCCACATTTTTCCGGATCTGGAACACAATGAGATCAAATTCCAGACTCAGAGGAAACTCTGTTGTCGTTTGATACAGGCTGAAGGAGAAGGCGTCACATTTCATTACTGCTCCTAAGTAGCTTGATGCACTTCCATCAAATCCTGTGCAAACACAGGATGTAAAGTTGGAGGCTTTGCCGTAAAGAACAGCCGGCAGCTGGAGATCTGTGTTTTGCTTGGCGCTGCTCACAGCAGCCCTGCATTGTGCATTGTGTGGGCTGCTCAGCTGCAGACTATTTCTACTGCAATCTGCTTCCAGGCGGGTTTCTGCTTTGGGTTCTTGTTGGGGTGGGGGGGCGTACATTGAATGGAGGTGACTACCCTCCTTTCACCGGTGTTTGGGTTGCACGTTTGGCCAGAGGCAGAGAGAAAGCCGATCACAGACTGGTACAGTCTGTTCAGGTCGTGAAAACGAGCCGCCTGTCGAGTCCCTTCATTCAGACCCGAGTGGCAAATCCAGCAGCTGTGCTGCAGTTCAAAGAGTGTGCTGTAGGTAAGACGAGCTTCCACTCGGCGATCTGGTGCCGCCCTTGGTCTGTTCTTGCTCGTCTTTTCTAGTGGCATGTGTGGCCGGACCACAGCATGTGACAGCCTCCTCTGTGTGTAATCTGAGCGCAGCGCAGATTATGGTCAGTCACATCTAGACTAAATAGAACTAGCATTTCTGCACTTGCTGGAGGGGAAAATACTAAACACTTTGAACAATTTGAAAGGGTAAATTATTTCAGTAGACAATCCAATAACAGATACAGTCTTTAAAGAAGACTTCCCCCAGCTGCTTGGTTACAGCTTAGATTTTTTACTTCATTTTACAACCATAAATTTCCTGCTTTTTTACTGAGGTTGAATGAGGGGCCAGCGCTAAGTAGTATGTTTATGGAGTGAAAGGAAAAAATAGATGCTAATAAATAAAACCTGCAGCATACATTTGTATTCATCTCCCTTTACAGTCATCCCCTTAAATAAAATCCAGTGCAACCAATTGCCTTTAGCTGTCAGCTAAGTAGTTAACAGTGTGGCCATGTGTGTAATTTAATCTGAGGATGATTGCAGTTGGGAACTCCTCTTAGGCATGTTGGAGAACATTAACAGACAAACAGCATAAATGAGGCCATAAGAACCACAGCAGACGGGTCAGGGAGAAGGTTGGAGAGTTAGGTCAGAGAGCGGCAAACCCAGCTTTGGCCTGGAGCACAGCTCAATCCACCCATGAGAAAATAGAAAGAGAACGATAGAACTGTAAAAACATGGCTGCCCAGAGATCGGCTGCTCAGGTGGGAGAACCCTTTTGACAGGACAACAGTTAGTTCTTTCATTGAAAGGAAGTCATGAGAAAACATGTGACTAGCAGTGGAGTAGGATGGTGGCAGCATCATGCTGTGGAGGACGGGAAGATGTATAATGCAAAGCTGTTAGAGGCTGCTAAGGCTTGAGACGCCACACAGCCATGGCTGTAGTGAGAATGGACTGTTAAAAGTCCAGATTAGATCCACTGCATTTAACCCATCTCCTTGGGGAACAGTGGGCCACCATTGTGTTCAGAGACCCAGAGTGCCAAACTGTGGGGATCAAACCTGGGACTTGCAACCTTCTCAGAGCACAAGCGCACTACCCTAACCAATAGGCCAACACTCCCCTCAAAGATACAGATCTTAAAGTGGATCTTCACAAACTCCTTCCTTCCACTGTGACTGAGCTTTAGCTGTTTTGCAAAGAAGAATGGTCCAATATTTTAATCTCAGTCTTAAAGACCTTCAGCTCTAACTGCAGCACTGGTAGCAGTGACTCAGGAAAGCTTAATTTATACGCATTTCCCCCCTTTTAGACATTTCTTTATGAAAATGAACATTACACCCTTATATGTGTTGGTTTTTTAAATATAAATGCATGAAATACAGTCAAGTTGCTGTTTTTAAGATGATGAAATGTGAGAAAAGTAAAGATTTCCCTCTTTGGTTAAGGTAAAACTGATTCTTGCACAATTGTGTCCACAAAGCGGTAAAACAGTGAAATCTGCTCAAGTCATCTGCTGTCTTCATCTGTTTTGAGTAGCAGTCAGAATCTCCTCGGTTGTAACTGTCTGATGGTTTATAGATCATTAAATCTTCAAAATAAAAATGGCTGTTCTCCTTTTTGTCAGTGTGTGGTATCAGAGTTTCAGGTTTCTTTTCCCATGTGGCTTCACTAAAGTTGTTAAACTGCCAGCTTTAATCCTTTAGTCCACTTTAAACTGAAGGTCTATAATTGGTTTCACTCTTTACATAAAGATATATAAAGACTGTCATTTATATCTATGTTTTTAAGGCGGGACATTAATCCATCATTAAAGTCATTAGAGGCAGCCGGAGCAGCTGTTAAAGGGAGGCAGAGTCAAGTATGGAGAAAAATAATCTCTAAAGGAGCAGGCGAAGTGTGACGGAGCGGTGCACGCCGTCTCCTCCGCTGCTGCGGTTGTTGTTTTAAACTTTAGTGTTGACCTCCCCCGCTGATCTTTGCTGTGTCACTTCTCTATCACCTCATTACCCATTTCCTTCACTCAACCGGGCTCCGAGCAGGTCTGCTTTCTTACAAAATCTTTTCTGCAGTGATTGGAAAGTTTTTCTTTCCCCTCTAATTCGTACTATGCATGGGACAGTTTCTCACATTAGAACCTTAAAAAATATCACTAAAATTTCATGACATTGCATTTCAGAAGTTAAAAGTTTATATACACAAAGATTAACATGCCTTTAAACAAATTTAGGAAGCCCATATCATGTTGTCATGGCTTTGTAAGCTAAAACTGGGAATTAAACTGAGGAAAACCTTTGAAGCTTTGTGGGATCATACTAAAATAATAACAAAAACATCAATCATCCTTCGGTCTAATTTAAAAGAAAAATGTGCAAGACGATCTCACCTTCATATATTTGAAGAAATACACAAACATCGGCTGAAAGGCCGCTCAGAGAGGAAGAAGCCATTACTCCAGAAGTATCATTAAAGCGTAATTAAAGTTTTTTAATACATAAGGGGAAACAATACCAATTTTATGGCCCGATGCCAACTGTTTGACCATAAGCGTCTTCATAGTTGGAAGAAGTAGGGATAACCTCATCAGCTGGAGAAAAAAACTGTACACTTCACAAAACAACTAACATATGGATATAATATGAAAATATAAACTAGAGAGTTAATGTTCAGGGACCTTAAAAAAGCTCCAGAAGCCTTAAAGATGATTGGAAAGGAAGGATTCTTCATGAAGACTTCTAATCGTTATGTTCATCAGGCTGTTATACAATAAAGTCAGAGGTGTGTTCTGATCTTCTGTAATACAGACCTCTACAGGAGATCCATCCTGCCCACAGTCAGCACCAAGCCCCAGCATTTTATTTCCCTTTTTGTTTGATAAGGTATTTCTGAATTTAATTGAACTATCATACAGATACTTTATATGCAGTCCCATCAAACAGGGGGTCAAGAAAAAAAACCAAAGTATTTCTAAATATTTATTACACTAAAGAAAATTAAAGATGTTCATATCAAACTATGCTTTTATCTTTCTGACCATGAGCAAAAAGAAATTGCTTTTGAAATCAAAACTGACCTAAAAAAAAAAGGAAATCTTTATTTTTTTTAGACTGAGAGGAAAACAGGTTATGCATTTTTATAGTACACATATTTATTTTATTTCGACATAATAACAAACTTTTTATTTGCAGGAATTTTTTTTGACATTTTTTCCTGCATTGGTCCAGTGGTAACATCAATGTTTAACTCAATGCTAACTGGGAAAATGGTTCATAATGGGTTTTTCTTTTTCTATATTGTCTGTTCTAATTTTCCACTCATTTTTATAATAAATCTTTTTAGTCCTTTAATATTCAGCCATTTTTCTCTGAAGCGTGAACCTTTATTCTTCCATTTGTCTGTTTTTCCTACTTACACATCTCTACCGTGGGACAAAATAATATTCCAGTTCTACTCATATGAATGAAATCCAACCCTGAACATCCACTAAATAATCACTTAAGCTGTAAAACCCTGGATGATTATTAGAACAGTCTGCTGACTGTAGTTTTACAATGTCTTCAGTGTAAAAGGAGGGATTTTGATGACTGTCGCTTTCCTTTCAGCAGCAGGTGGGGGACGGGCAGTGCAGTAAGGTGTTAACCTGAGGAAAATTCTCTCTCTGTGACCTGTTTGAACTTTTTAAAGATGTAGGAACACCATAAGAGAAAACCTGAGGGATTTTTTTTGGTTTGGTTAAAAGTATTGTGGAGGATTTTTTAAAAGACCCGCCCTCTCCACTTAAAAAAAAAAGAAATGCACGTGCAAGAGCACAAGATCATTTCTTCTCGTGCACCCCCTGTTTAAAATGTGCATTCATTGAATTCAGTTAATTAACCGTTTGGATGGATGATCACTGCCTGTTGCTGCCCGTTGGTCACGTAACTCCTCCTCCTCCTCTGTGTGTTGCCTGCGCCATTTTTGTTATTAGTTGCCGCTGTCGGGTAGGAAATCCCATAATGCTTTGTGAGGAGAGCTCTCCACGCAAAGCATTATGGGATATATCTGCCTCCTCTGGGCCTTTTTATTCCCCATTATCATACACTTCATTGACACTTTTTCTCTTACGACCCTCTGCCATTTTCAAAGAAAAGATAGCTAACGGGACGAGCACGTAGGATGGCCTTACGTAAACATATCATCAGAATGATTGACAGTTAGGAGGACCACTTATTTAGATGATCCACCCGGGAAATAAAAGATCATCCTCTATATTTTTAACTGTAACTGTAGCGAAAGCTTGAAAGAAATAGATACCTAACAGGTAACTTTGCAGATTTAGAAAACCGCAGATTTCAGTTGGAGCATTTCTCCACACAGAAAAGTAGAAATTAGTAAATAAATCTGTAATGATTGTAGAAATTAATGCTAGATTGGAAATGTTTAAAAACGGTGGACTAATATTTAGCTGTGCTCAATACCCAGGGAGGGAGCTAAGGGGTTGGCTAGGAGTGTCCATGGCCACCAATAGCCAATCATCGGCCACCCCTTCCAGATGATGCTTTGTTGCCATGTGGATGTTTTCATCATCTTCAGGAAGAGCAGTTCCTCCCTAAACCAGAGGGTGGCAGCGGTGATACTTTCAAATTGAGTTTTTTTTTTAAATTGGACATTTTATTAGAAGCATAATAACCACCAGCTAACAAAAAATATATAACTGAATTATTCACATCAATACATAATGATTTAAAGGTGATAAAAACAGAATAATGCTCCTTTTAGAATTTGTTTTTATGTTTCATTGGGGAGAAAGCAAAGAGTCCTCTGTAGTCCTCTGGGGGTCTCTTGTTTAGTTAAAGATGTAGAATAAAAGCTCAGGTTATTCAATCTGAATATCATGTAGATTAAAAAAATATGAATTTGGACAGGATGTAAAAATATGTGTAGTTATTTGCAAGGAATTGATAAAATCTGATCTTTTTTAGTAAATCCAAATCTTGTGCTCGTTTATTTTCCTGTTGGTTCATCTTTTATTACAGTAGTGTAGATAGACTCCGAACTGGTTTTTGGTTTCCATCACCCCTCAGCGCACAATTTCCCCTCCCCTCTCCCCTATGAAAATTGTCAGACTCTGCCACTATCAATGATCTCTTTATTGTTAATGTCATTAATGTCAACTCTACTGCATTCTAGGGCTTTAAAAAAAAAAAATCAGAATTAAAAAGTATTTTTTTTTTTCAAAAATAGATTATAATAGGTATATAATCTGGATCGTTTACTCTGTTGAAACCCCTCAATAAGGCAACATTTCAGCATCCAAGAGTTGCTTGGAAGAGGAAAACAGAAAAGTTGTTCTACAGGTCATACATGTTGTTAAGAGGTGGTTAATCTGTGTTTTCCCCCCCTTTTTTTAAAGCTGCCCTACCTGCTGCCAAACTATACAGGAACAGACCTGAAGTCTCGCATGCACCCGGTGTTTTACGGGGAAAGCATTGAAGTCAAACCCAAACCGGAGCAGGAAATCAAGTAAGTTGTCCTATAGTCAGCCTTCCTGTGTAATCTCAGACCTGTTCCTAAACACTCCCCCTCTATCACCCTAGGTGCACATCTGCGGTCAAGTATGACTCCGACAAGCATTACAGAGACCGGGTTTTGTGCGCCCCGGTTCCTACGCCCACCTCCTTCAGCGAAACGGTGGTGGCCGTGCGGAACTGCACTTGGAGAAGCTACAAGTCGCAGGTTTATCTGGAGCCCAGGCAGAAGCCCGTCAGCTACCAAAGCACCACCATCATCTACCCCAAACACGCCAAGAACACTTACCGCACCACCCTCAACTACAACCCCACAGGCTGCCGCCGCTGGTTCGTGTCCACGGTGCAGCTGGAGTCCAGCGAGGATACGAGCCCCTGCGTCATCTACACAGAGGACCTGTAGGGCCTCGGGAAAGGGGTTCTTCTTCGAGAGACTCTTTTTGAACTCTACTTTTTCTTTTGTCTTTTTCTGATAAGGAATTTGAAAAGATCCACACTGAAAGGGAAGTACCTGCAGCCATTGCCTGGAGCTTTAAGACCCCGCTCTTTAAACTCTGGGAACCAGTCAGATTATTTTGATTTCTTACTGTTGCAGTCCCGAATCGGACCCTCTGTGCTCTGCAGCTGCACTACGGTGGTTAATGTCTTATTTGATACAAGGGCTAGCAATCTGGGGGCCTGTGCTCTCCGTTCGGATGGGACTGGACCCTGGTGTCTGTATATAGGGGGAAGAATTAAATCGACACGTGCTGTGGATCTTACCCGGTCACACCAACGCAAAGTGTTAAGAATATGGCTTTATTGCACTTGTTTTCTACATGTCACAGTTCCCTCAGAGGAGCTGGCGTAGCGGTGGGGAATTTCTGTGCTGCCTCTGAAAAGTGGACCAAAAATAGTTTGTTTTCTTTGAGTAACTCCGGACACTCGGACTAAAAGCTGGTCAGCAGAGAGCAGAAAGTGTTCATTAGAAAGCCGGTGTTCTGTCAGATGAGCATACCCGGTCAGACCAGCATACCCATAGTCGAAACCCGTTTATCCCTTCAGTTTTGTACGAAAAAAAACATTTTAAACTACCTCAACGGGCGTGTATCGCTTTAGTCATGTACAAAAAAATGTATTACTTACTTTTGGTGTTTTTTTAAGCATATGGCTTTTTGGGACATGACTAATGATACACACCCGTTAAGGTTTAAAGTGTATTTGTTGTACAAAACTAAAGGGATAAAGGCAAAAATGACGTGTTGGACATGCGTATTGACTATCTGGGCCGCTGACTGGACCGGATCAGGCACCAGCTGTGGACGGAGTGACCGAAACTGACCCGGAGACGGTACACTTCTCTCCTTCAGCACTGGGCCGCGGCTAAAATCACTGGGTGGGGTTCGGTCATTCCGTATCCCGCTGGGTCCCTGCCCCCGTCTGCCGGAGTTCCCGGACCAGCCCTGGATATGACGGCTCAGTTCTGCTGCACTGTAGCCCATTAAAATCCCAGACTATTTTGAAATTCACCCCAGACATTTTTAAGGTATGAAAAATAGGAAATGTCCTGGAAAAGGAAGACGTCTGGTTACCCTAGTATTGACTAAAGGTATAATGGTCTGACGGGGTATGCTGATCTGACGGGACACAGGATATCACCAATTTAGATTTAAACAAGATCCTGTTTTTCGGTGTAAAAGTGTAGCTGAAGGGCAGGGAGATGAAACAGAGTCATTGTTTAGAACAGAGAAATAAGGCTGAATTTGTTTAGTAAAATTCAGCAACTGATATTCTCTGAAATTTTGTTGCTGTCACAATATATTTCCCCTACTTAGAGCAAAATGGAGGGAGAAGCCTTTTAAAAAGATAACAGTCAGAATACATTTCTAAGCTGCATTATTGTGTCCAAAATATGAAATAGTTGAGCCTTACAAGACTACAGGCGGCCTTCTTTTAGCTGTAGCCCCAGAGGCTAATGCTAACAGCCAAGACCAAAGCTGTGGGGGGTTACGGCCTAGTGGTTAGGGCATAGAGCCCCACTCCCAAAGTGCTGCCAGTCTGGGTCTCTGAGGAAGACCTCACACTGCTCCCCGGGCGCCGCACAATGACAGCCCACTGCTCCCCGAGGGGATTGGTTAAATGCAGAGGTAAATTTCTCCAATGTGAGACAAATAAAGTTCTATTATTGCACCGATACCAGTATCAGGCTGGGCCCCGATCCAGCACTAAAATGGTTGTATCGGTATCAGCGAGTACCAACAAATAGAGCACCGATACCATTGTGAGAAACAAAAGTTTATTCAACTATTGTCCCCCATTCCAGGTAGGCAATAAAAAGTTCTACTGGATTCTCTTTGTATTAGTCTTTTTCCTGCTTCACAAAGGTAGGCAGGAGCTTGACAAAGCCATGATGGCAATTATTTTACACACAAGTAGTATGCAGTTCTTCATATATGCACACACACATCGATTTCAAACAGATGGTATCGGTATCGGCCAATACTGCACAGCCAGGTATCGGGGCCAAAAAATGGCATCGGTGCAACACTAATTATCAGCCAATTTCTACCATTTTTATACAACTTCAGCATCAAACAGCTCACAAAGGTTAATGTAAATGTTATTTGGCTGCTTATTTACAGATAGATCAGAAATTTTGTTCACAAGAAATGAAGGCTGAGGGCAGTGCACCCCCCCACACATTTGCTTCCTGTGTCAAATAGCTTTAAATGGAAAATGTCCCTCATCTTCGATCAAAGTGTTCATTTGATATAAAAGTAAAACAAACAAAACGGTAGTTTACGATTTTTTTTCTCCGCTTTTGTATCGTCCAATTTTCCTGGCCAGAACATGTTCCATGCAGAGCATGTGTTTCATACAGGAAGATCACCGTGGGCGGACCGCCTCCAGCAAGCCTTTAATATCCTCCCAATGCAAACAGAAAGCCTAGCTGTCAGTGAAAGCTCTCACAAACTCATCTGAAATTATTCTAAAAATAGGAGAATTTACTGGAAATATGAAAAGTGCTTATAAACTTTTAGTCGAATCTTACATAAGAAAAAAAAATCTAAACTTCTCCCTTAATTCCTGTTTGATAAAAGGATTATTACCACCAAAAAAAAAAAAAAGCTTTCCAGCTTGTCAGGTCGTTTTGACATCAGTCTGCTGCTCCGGATTTCTGAAAGCAAAATGAACCCGTTTATTTAAATCTAAAAGTAAACCTTATTTTATGTTCAGCAAATGGATCAGTTTCCTCCTCTTTGTGTCCAAAGCAGCCTTGGAACCAGAGAGTTCCCTTGTGAAGAAATGTTTTTCCCTCTTCTTTTCACTTTTTCTCTTATGTCTATTAGAAATATTCATGTTGCCGAGTAGAACTATCCAGACTTTACCTCAAATTTTCCAAAGTATCTCGGTACGAAAACCAATTCCTCCTTTCATCTGAGATTTGAAGCTTTTCTTCATTATTGTTTGAAGTAGGCATGGGCCTGTTTAGGATATTTGTTTTTTATCGTTAAAGACTTAAACCAATCAGGATGTTTAAGGTCCTTTTAATTAGATACCATGGTAACCGCTGATGGTACTAGAAATTGTCTGCCTTTTTTGGCCATTGCTATAAAATGCAACACAGCTTGATGAAAGGAGGATACTATACTTTTATTTAAAGTTTCTGTTGATAAACAATAAATATTCTGTATTTAAATGGCTGTTAGTATGGCAACAAAATGGCTTTTTTTTTTACTTGTTTTTACTTAAATTCTGATAGCGGCCCATGCCTAGTTTCAAGCAGCCTCCGGCTCAGTGTGGAGGTGGACTAACAGGAGGACGTGAAACTGAGGCAGTGCAGCCGTACTGTAAGACAGGAGATACTGAGGGGAGAGAAAGAAGTAAGTGCAGATGGAAAGAGCAGAAGAAGAAGAGGGAAGGCGGGGAACCGGTTCTCGAGGTTTTATTTTTCTAGAGCCAGAAGCTCCTGAGAGGACGTTGGATTTAGTTATGTGTTGACAGTCTGTGAGACGTTAGGGTTCAGATGGAGGGAGGCTGACAGATCTTAAATTTAATACCTTGGTGGTTTTATGTGTGATACTTTCTTCTTTTTTTCGTCTTTTAACACTTGACATAACATTTGATACTGTAAAATATTGTCCTGTTGTATATGTGGCATTGAGGCACTTCATAATTCTCTTTATATTTTTGTACATCAATTATTGTTCCAGTTCTGATGAGAGGTATTATTTAAAAAAAAAAAAAGACATATAACCTAAATGAATAAAATATAAATCAATTACCAAACTCTTTTTCAGTTTTTTTTCTTTATTTTGGATTAAAAAAACAAAAACAAACAAACATTGGAATTCTGTCTTTCTGTAAGGTTTATTATATCAGGATGTTTTAAAGTAGAGCTGGGGAACTTTCTGACTCATCAAATAAAACAATCCCATATATCCGTCTAGAGAAAAATCTACAATTTAACGTGTTTAAGCTCTAAAAAATACTTATCATAAACTTTCAACTATTTTGCACTGGAAACACGATCTATAAATAAGTAAAAATTTCTTAAATTAAGTGTATTTAACCTTAATTTGAGTAGGTAATTGAGATAGTTTGCCAATGGAATGAGTATTTTTACTCTTAAAATAAGATAATTAGATAATATGTACTTGAAAAAAGACACTGCAATTGTGTTTTCTTATTTTCAGTGTAAATTGTCTTGTTCCATTGGCAAAAAATCTCCTTTACCTCCTCAATCCAAGAACAGATGCATTTATTTTAAGAAAAAAATGACTTATCTAGATTTGGATTTTTCCAGTGTGGGACCTCCAAATCTTCCACTAATTGTACCAGTTGTGCAAAGGCATGAAAATCTGACTAAAATAACAGCAGCTTCTGCAGGGAAGCTTTGGTGCAAGTTTAGATCAGTGCCTTAAAGATTTTCTCCTCAGCAGATCATGTTTTCATTCACAGCTGAATAGGAAGGAGGCGCCCCCTGGTGGAGAGTCGATGAACAGCATGGAACATATTTATTCAAGAAGGCCTGGGTTGGTTTGATGTTCAGCAAGGTTAAAAAAAAACAAACAAGAAAACGGCGTTCATATTTCATGAAGCTGTTTAATCAATTTTATTTGACTTTCAAAGAAAAATGGATGAATAAAAAGAATGCTTTTTGGATTTTTTGTATGTATTTTATATTTCATTTTTTTTATCTAGTAACTTATTTTGATTAAATATGGAAGTCATATTTAAATGTCAAATCATTCTGGCTTAAACATGTATATAAATTTACTCTTTATCAGACTATATTGTCCCAAAATTTAGAAAATTTCCATAAAAAAAAAATAAAAAGTCTTCAAATCTGTTTTGTTATCTTATGCAGGCCAGTTAGTTATACGTCAGCTTGAACACCTAAATTTCATATATCAACGGTCATCTGTCAATCAAATTTTTTCAGTCATAGCATCTTGATTCATATGTCGCAGCTAATATACGCAGCAGTTGAAACTTTAAATTAATGTCCATGCATGCAGGGGGTTAAAACAATCTCGCCTGGTCAACCAGACCAACAGTCACCCTATGACTCCCCTTTCAGAGGTATAGACCAGTATCGGGATATTGCAGGCCAACAAAAACCTCAACGACTCCCTATTTCTAAGGGATGGTCTTGCTCTTCCGGTTCAATTTGCATGGCTTCTAAGCAAAACAAAGCTTTGTTGGGCTATTCTATAAACCTCTCTAATCCAGACATTTTAAATTGAAAAATCCTTCTGGATGGGAAGCGAAACGTCTTCAAACTTTGAAAACAAACTCCAGTGGATTGTGTTTCACATTTTTGGAATTAAATCAATATAATACATCAAGGACTATGACTACATTATGACAGATGTGGGTCAGTTTTTGTCTATTTGCAAGGCAATCTAAATGACATTTTTAATAGGTGTTGGTTTAAAAAAACTAAGCTTTATCAAAAGCTTAAAGCTGAACACTACAAAAAGTTATTTAGCACAAAATTCAAACTTCCACTTTAGGAATACATCCACTAAAAAAAAGCTTCTCTTCTCTGTTTTCTGAAATGTACCAGACACTCTGGCTGCACATGAACATGCTGAGAAACTGAATGAGGTTCTAACAGCAGGGCAGACTGACCCATTTTCCAAAAATTGGCTTATAATTATCCAATTATTTGGATGCACTCAAAGTCTAAATAGGACAGCTGGATGAAAAAAAACAGCATCATGATAATATTTAAATTTAAGAACAGAGGAAATGAGCCGAGGAAACGGTCAGGAATCTTCTCAAGACAGATGAAAATATGAACAAATGTCTTCAACAATTTTGCATTAGCAATTTTAGATTTGTTTGTAACCCTGATTGGTTTGACTCATTTATGACCAATTAAGAAAAAAAAGGTCACGTGTTTTTTTGTATGTTAACATCTGATCTGATGCTCTGAACTTCAAGTTTTCCTGCTCATGTTCAGAAGGTCAAAAGCATTGAACTGTGTCATTTGATTGGCTGACCCCCTCCGTCTGTGTTAACGAGCAATTTAATAGGTCAATCTAATAAAGAGGCCAGTTGACGCATAAGCAAAAGCTTTAGAAAACTTAAAATCTACTCAACTAATCAACCAATACCAAAAAATGTACAGCATTTGTGCCAAAGTTTAATGTAAAATGTAATGTATTAATGCTTTAAATCTGAGGTCTTCAACAGGGGGTCCGCAACCCCGAGAGGGTCCACGGAGGTACTCCATGGGGGTCGCGAAAGTTTTGGTTGATTAGACTTTTTTTTTATATATATATTCCAACCTTCAATTTTTTACGCATAGTTGAAATGTCTTTAAATCCACATTAACATGAATTCAACAGACTGTAGTAAACAGATAAATGGAGGCAGAAGATGTCTTTGTCATCAATGCACACATTCAGCGACACACAGGAGCTCTTTCAAGCTGGGCACCGTTTCATTCACAACACCTGTCCCATCAACCAGGAATCAGAATCACTTTAATAATCCAGGGGGAAATTGCTTTCCTTACATTATTTCATCTGTAATAGAGTGGTTATAGGACCAGTTTGATATAACACAATTTCATACAATATATATAATTAGGGGTCCCTGCTCCGTCTCACCATCAGTTTGGGGTCCTTGGCCTGGAAAATCTTGAAGACCCCTGCTTCAAAGGAAAAGTCCGATCAGCAAGGAATAATTAATGGATGATTATTTATACCTAAAACTAATGTTTGCAGTGATTTAATAAATTTAGCATTAATCAGTAGCCTGGGCCATGTTTGCCCAAATATAGTAACCCCTCCCTCCTGCCATCTTCCAGCAGTGACGTCACGGTGCGGTAAGCCTAGCGCCATTCTCCCCGCTTTACAAGCAGAATCAATGGGAACTACTAGACGCATCTGCAATCAACAACAATTATTAAAGATTTCCAGAGGACTTCACCATTGAAATTCACCAGAGCTATAGTGAAACTGACAATGCCCACGTGCATAAGTGGGAAAAAAAAAAGTTATTTCACCTTTCTTGTTCCTGATCCTCCACGGACGGGTTGGTCGTTGGATTGCCAACTTGAAGAGGGAGGATTTGCCATCGAACTTCTGACCAGAGAAAAAACACGTAATATGTAGCCAACATTTGGAAGAAGAATGTTTTCAAGACGACTTGGATAATAGCGCGTTGTGACAAACACCAGATACAGCACTGGGACTTGATCAACAGCCGATACCGCACCGTCACAAACCAGTAGGTGGCAGTAGTGTTCTTTGACAAACATGGAAGCCTCCGGTAAAGCACATTCAAATGAAAATTACTCTTAAAAACACTCATTTATTGAATAGTATGTAATAATTTTATATTTAAAGTACTTTTAGAAGTTTGAATGCTGAATATGTGCGACTTTTCCTTTAATCCAGGCTTTAAAGGTCTTTAGAGTCAGGCAGTGCTAGTATGCACCATCAGAACAGACTAATGCTTTTTGCAGCATTCTGAGGTTCTTTAAAGGAGCAGCAGGACTTCATGTTTATCCTTTTACCAGAGCTGCCATTAAAGTCCAATCCTGACTATTTCTGTACTGTGCAAAAATATTTATTTTAAGCACTGAAGATTTAGTGCACTAAAGTTTGTCTGGAATATTTTCTCAAAGTATATATATCTAAATTAAAATTTGCATCTTCTGATAGCTTGAACTCTGGAATCTTTGACCTTTGAACAAACCAATAAAAAAAGCAAACAAACAAAAAAAATATATATATATAAACTTGAAACTTACAGCTGCACTGCTACGGAAGAGCATTAGGGCCACTGAGAGAAAAAAAAGTTAACTGATTTTTAAATTTTATTTCAATTTAGTATTGGAAAAAAGTCTGAATTCTGAGATTAAAGTCAGAATTCTGACCTTTTTCCCATACAAAACTGAAATAAAATTTAAAAATCAGTTAACTTTTTTTTTTTTCAGTGGCCCTAATCCTGTTCCGTAGCACTGCTGAAAAAAAAATCCCTTTTTTCACTAATTAATACTACAGAAAAAAACAAAACTCGTTTTTAAACTTGCCTTGAAATTTGGATCCAACTCGTTTGCAGCGGCCCCTGCTGGAGCATCAGTGCCATGACGTTTGGAGGGAAAATGAAGCAAACCAGAACCAAGGGAAGCGAGTGACACCATGAATGGCAATAAGCTTTTTATTTAAACATTAAGGCAGTGTCTTTTTTTGTGTGTTTTTCATTTTTACACTGCTATCCACAAAGCTTGCTGGTGGGCATGTAGAATTTAACCATGTGTTTATTTCTTTTCATAATACCACCCTTGAAGCAAGCAACATAAATATTTACATCTATTCAATTGTATATACAATCCTTGATATTATACAGTGGGTTACAATAAAAAAAAAAAGAAATATGCACAAAACGGCTGGACAATGTAATGTTTGTCAATTATCTTCCCCTCCCGTGATTGGACAGTTCAGGGAACGCATCAGTGTTTGATGCGTCCTTTTAGGTTTTAATGATTAATTCTATTTTTGAGAAAATAATTGTGCAACAAAAGAATAAACAATATGAATAAATGCATGTTAAAAAGTATTTTCAGTGTACTTTTAGAAACAACTTAGTAATCTTTTTCAGAGAACAGCTGGGTGCGCCTTCGCCCGTTTCAACGTGTCGGCGGCGGCGCTGATTCACGCAGAGGGGCCTCCCTGTTTCTTCCTCTGCTGGTCTGACTGGGAGAAGCTAAAGCAGGCGAGGCGTGCTGGATGCTTCGCTGCCGACAGCGAGGGCGGGAGAGGAGGTAGACCTATAACAGTCGGGTCTGCGCTGTGATGAGACGAGGCGAAGACGCAGGGGAAGTCTTCCCGGACGCTTCGCATGAGGTTGCACAGAAATACTGCATGAAAATGTGAGTCACATTAAGCAGAACGCCGTCCTCTCGGCTTCCTCTGACGCGTACAGACAAAGGAGGTGCAATGAAGTACACTTAAAGTAGTTTATGCTGCATGTTTAAAGTATTAAAAAAACTCTAGTGGAGGTCCATGGAAGCAGTGCAGAATAAGTAAAAACAATTAAAAGCTAAGGCAGTGACAGATTTGGAGAAATGGGGGAAAAATATTAAAAAGAAAGCAGGATGTTTGATTTTTTCTCCATATAGACATCATCAACCCTTAAAAAGCAGTCGGGGGTGAAAGTAAAGAAAAAAAAACAAAATTGTGCGTCAATTAACTTCAGCTCTATAATTTTTTAAAATAAATGGCACTTAACACTAAGAATATCTCTTAACTGTACAAAATCTGCCGAGATGAGGAGAAGAATCCAGGCAACTCCATGGGGCAGTAAAAGCTCCTGGATGGGACTCCAGCAGTTCAGATCAGAGCCGAGGGGAGGGGGGTGGCGGCGTCATAGAAAGATGGCTTTTTTTTTTTTCTTTAAATCACCTCCTTAACGCAAGAGGGATCCAAACCTGCAGCTTTAAAGGTGGATCTGCAACCAGCAGCTTAGGGGTTTCCACTGCGACGTGATTGTCGCTGCGAGTGGGACAGCGTTAACAGGAAGCGGCACTTCTGCCTATTCCGAGAAATGCCACCATGATCAGCTCAACAACTAAGTGCTTTATATGCAAAGAACTGTTCCAACAAACACAGACATGGTTAATATTAAAAAAGAAAGTGTCTCTTCCTCTGTGCCGTCTGGCAGATCCTCTCAGGCTCCATCAGATTCTCCACCAGCACCAAACCGCTCAGTTACCCTGTAAACCTCTGATATGATCCCACCCCTGCCTCTCCATCCCATCCTCTTACATCTTTGCAGATAACAGACAATAAATGACACCATCAAAAGTTTCACCACCAAAATGTACTAAAAGTTGCAGCTCACAAAAAAAAAAAAACAACAGAACAAAACAAAAAACACAGGACTGGACTGAGAGTTCCAGAGAGACAAATCAAAGAACAAAAACCTAGAAAAACCAGAGATGCTGATTCTTCTTCTGTGTTCTTGTAGTGGTAAGCGGCCCACCGGCACACGGAGTTCACTGCTGAACATGAACGTGAGCTGTGAGCAGATAACAGCGAACACGCCAAACGCACGGCTCGATGCGCCCGTACTGATAAGGCCAGTGAGGAATAGTAGTAAAGTAAAAAAAAAAAACTACCGAAAACGAGTGATTTGTCCTTCAGCGTAGTCCTGGAGTGAATGCATAACATGTAGGTGGGTAGAGACAGAGCCACACAGTTCCCCTTTTTACAATCCTCATCATCCACAAAGGGAGGAGGGGGGCTTTATTTATGGCCGACAGAGGGAGGGGGGGAGGCAGAGCTGCGGATTTGCTCGGCTGTCCTCTCTGTGTGCGGAGCTGCAGGTGCTTTGTCGCAGTCTTTCTGGTCACTCGCTGTCAGACAGGGTTTCATACTGAGATGAAAGCAGAGGCTTGGGCTCCTCCTCCCAGGAGCGGCCCTGTCCGGGACCCGGGCCGCCCTGCTGGCCGGAGGAAGGGGAATGGGCTGAGACTGTCCCGCTGGGGAAACGCATGATCAGCGGGCTGCAGGGATAGGTCGAACCTGCAGGAGGAGAGGAGACTGTGATGATTCTGTAAATAAATCATGTATTTTTCAAGCATTAGCTGTAAAATCAGGACAAAGTTTACATTTTTAAACAACTATAGATACTAAAACTGGAAGCTTCTTTGTATTCCCTACAGACTATAGACCCTCACTGCATCCATCCTGTTATATGGAGAAAGATGCTAAAAAAAAAAATTCAGCCATTCAGCCTTCATGTTATCAACTTAAAGTGCCGCTCTCTCTCACTCTCATATGCCTGAACATGTTTAAAAGGAGAATTTAGAAAGGTGAAAAAAAAACTGCTCAAACAGTTTCTAACCTAAAGACTTGATGTTTAGAAAAAACATTTAAACAGAAAATGACCATTAAAACTGCAGTGATGACCACAAAATGTGGCCATCAAAGAAAGGTTACGGCATCTACCCATGATGCTGCGAGCTGGAATATTTATGAGACATTTGAACTAATCAGCAGCCATGAATTAGAGAATCATGATGCCAGATCTTTATGTGATGCAGTCATTAATGTGAGCTAGCAAATGCTAACGTGGCACTTTCTGATTTAAACAGAACTTCAAAGCCATTATGTTTTATCTGCATATTCATTAGTGATCACTCTGTGTTTAGGGGGGGGGGGGGGCTCCACCTGCAGATAGGGGCCTGTCCTCCCACATCCGGTTGGTAAGAGGGGTCCGTCGGTTGCAGTCTCCCTCAGAGTGAACTGACGACACCGACGAGGGCCTCTCGCTGCCGGATAGACCCGGTCCTGGGGACTTGGACTTGCGTCCGTTAGAGCGGCCGCCGCTCTTAGAGGACTTTGAGCCGCCTGCAAATACAGGAGGAGAGAAACTGATGAAAAAAAAAAAACCGACAGGCTGGAGTCAAAACGTGGGGCGGGGGGGTTGGGGTGTGTGTGCTTTGTTTTACTGCTGTGAAACCCTAAACATGAAGATTATGGATTTTCTTCATCCCGTCTCTGGGAACTTTATTTCCAAATACAATGCAAACTTCCAGTTATTCCACCTTAGCCATTCTATGAAGCAGTGAACATAAGCAGATTAAGGCGGTGGAGGATTGTCACCTTGTGAGAATGAGTCTTCTCGTCCGTCGGCGGAACCTGCTGGGTTAGCGGCGCTGGCTGGGGAGCGCTCCTCAGACGACTCGTCGTACTTCCCCATTAAGGCCTTTCTGATTATGGCCTCCAGACCTATGGAGTTACCGGATGCCTCTGGAGCCGGGTGGCTGCGCACGCTCACAGGTCCTTTAAGGTGAAAGAAAAAAAAAATCCGGTTTGTTAATTCAGAACAGAATCTGCAGCATTTGAAAAATCTTCCTCACATATTCAGTGCAGTCTTCTTAGTGAACAGCTTACCTGCAGTGGTGGATGCTGGCATGTTGAAGATCTCCGTTCCTGGCTGACCTGCATCTAAAATCATCAAAAGAGAAACCAGAGGTCAGCTCGGTCTAGTCTTAATTAGTCCTTCGTACGCTTGAGGCGAGGCTCACTGAATTCTGGCTCGTTTCCATCTCCTGTCCTCTTCTTGATCATCTCCTGCTTCTTGGACTTGACGATGGCCGACGTGCTCTCTGTCAGCTTGCTGAAGAAAGCCGGAGCCTGGGAGGCATTGGGAGGAGAGCGGGAGGCCAGTCTGTTGGCGGGAAAAGAAAACAGAGTCAGGATTCACAGCTAGCTAACTAATCCATGACGGTTACAAAGGTCACAAAGCTTATTTAATTCTGTATTTTACATGTTAAGATCGGTCATCCTGTTAGCTTTAGTTTTGGGCGTTTTGCTGAAAAACAACAGCTGTTTTTTTTTTTGTTTTGCTGGCTGCTGTTTAGAAAACTTTTCCTCCAACCAGCAGCTTACTGGGTTACAGCCACCGAGCGCAGCGAGAGGCGGCAGGACTGAGAAGCAACTCAAGTCTGGAGAAGTTTTTTCTCCAATGCAAAGAAACTCAAAAACTGAGTATAATCTAAAAAAATCCAATAATTTTTCCATTGAGTGAAGCCGACACATTAATAAAATAAACTGTTAACAGAGCTGCTCAGATGTATTATGATTGCAACTGTAAATATTTGGAAGCTATACTGTTTAATGCATCTTAAACCAGTTAATAATGCAAAGAGAGATAGGAAGTCATTAAGAAACTTTCACTGATTCCATTCTGTTCTGAAACTAGAAAATTATGGATCTCGACCTGGCCGGACCGGAGCGGAGCAAGTGGCTTTCACATTTCATTTGACCAGAAACAATTTTTAGTTGCCCAGTATAATGTTTGATAAATATAGTTCCTAATATTATTTTTTTGTATATATATCAATGAAAAATGTTTGTGTTTTAAAAGTTTTTTTTTGTAATTCAGTAAGTTTACAGGTTCCTGGTGTGTACATGCATGCGTCAGATAATGAACTCAAGCCTACATTACCGTGTTAACATGCTTTTCAATCCTTCCTGCTCATTCTTTTCAAACTAAACTTTGCTTTAAACTGTTGTGTGCTTGGAAAAATATAAATTGTAATGTTAAAAATCTAAAAACAAAAAAACTTGACAGGTTAAAAACTTACACTACTACTACTCACCAATTTAACATGTTTAGCTCTATAACATTTAAATGCAACACTCCAATGTCTAAGAGAAAAAAATTTCATGACCATTTTTTAATGTATGACCACTGTACAGAAGACTGCCATATGATAGAAATATTTACACTGTGCGCATACAATTATTATTATTATTTTCCTAATCCCTGACTGATCATTTTTAATCTAGCGTGTATTATAGTATAGATTAAATTCATCATCCAGCTGCTGCTCTGCAGAATTCTCTCCCCAAGAGCTGAATCACGCCATCTAGCAGAAAATCACGCGGCTTTTTCAAATCACGCGAGAATGTGTACAAAACAACAAAAATGGCGCCGGCAACGCTTGTGGGTCACTTTCAGCGAATGTCTGTGATTTTGGAGTAATTTTAAGTGATTTTGCAATCATTCGGGCAAATTTGTACTCTCTCAACAATAAAAACTACTTGCCCTGGGAGATCGGGCAATGGTTAACATCGAGCCCTGGTGTGAGGCGCAGATCGGAGCACTGACGGAGAATGTGGAATCTGGGGGTCAGTATTCCAAGTAATAGAACTACAGAAGTCATGATAAACAGATCTGAGCATGTTTTACCCAAAGGCATGCAGCAGGAGTTCAGAGAAGATGAGTGTGTACAGCTGAAGCTTTTTCTGACCCAAGGCGCCTCAAAGACCTCATTCAACATCAGCGAGGTGTTTAAAGATCGTTCAGGGTGAGCAGATTTACTGCGGATGGAAACTGTGCTTCACACGAGGCCTTAAGCCTCCTCTGTGGTTCATTCTAGATGCAGAAACGACCAAAGCTTTTAGCAGTTAACCGTAAAGAAAGGCTTATAAAATAACATATTTCAATGTTTTGTCTTACATCTAAAGGAAATTATAGAATCTAGAATCTGTTTGGGGGGGGTCAACTCAGCTCAACTTGAAATCAATTCACAGAAAAACCTGCAGGGTATAGATTTCCTGTATTTGTTTTGTCCGCCTTAAATGTGGAATTAATTTTTGTGAATTATTGCTGCAAAATATATACTTTTTGTTTGATTTTTCCCCCTATTTTAAATTCTATTTTTCAAAAATTGTGTTTAAAGTTTTTAAATGATCAAATTCTTCTTGTTTTTTTTTTACATTTCTGGTTTTCAGATTGAGCTTCCCCAACTGCATTTTTTTAAATTGATTTCTACAGATCACATTCTCTTCAGGGGGTGGGCCTTCCTTCCTTTCTGTTTGTATTATTATTCCTCTGGAGTGAGGAGTGATGATGCATTTCTATTGGTCAGCGTTGACATTAGAAACAACATTTCTATTGGTCAGTGTTCATCAAGACGGGCTTTATGTAAATAGAATAAAATCTGTGAAAGGCAAGTGGAAAAGAATGCCATTCTTAAAGCTCAACCAGAAAAACAGAAATTGGAAAGAAAAATTGGAAGTATAATTCTTTGAAAGATATATTTTTTTAAATAAAGCTTTAAAAAAAATCTTTAAACTATATTTATTTTTAAACAGAATATGAGAAAATACGGGCGACACGGACATCCCCTAACTACGGGAAATGTTTGGACTGAGCGTGCTCCTGACATTCACTGAGGACTCACCCTTGATCCCCCTGCTCCGTGGGGTAGGAAGCCCCTCCCTGGGCGTCGGGTTCAGAGCTGGATCCAGGAGGAGACACCGGTTCGATGCCGTCGTTAGAAACACTGACGGGTGAAGCCTTTTGCTGTGGAGGGGATCTAGAAACAACATGAAGACGTTATTATCAAATCATTAAAAAACTTTTCTTCTGCTTTTAAACATCAGCGGCTGTTTGCCAAGTCGGGCCCACGTTTCCTACCTGTCTCTGTTACACTCCCCGCTGAAACCCTCTGAATAGCGGGGCCCCTGAACAGACTGCTGTGAATTGGGGAGAGGCTGGGAGGCACTGGGTGAACGGCTCAGGTCCAGAAGAGAAGAGCCATGGTAGCTTTGCTGCTGCTGCTGCTGCTGGCTCTGCCTGGTATAGTCTTTAACTATCACCTCCTGTGCATAAACACAACATTTCACTTATTCAAACGGTCCTGTCCTCCTGACAACATTGCCTTTTGCTCAGAGCATTGACTTACGCTGATGTGCTGTTCTAAGGTGACCACCCTTCGGCTGCCTTTGACACATGGGGAGGGGGGCTGTTGGCTTGGAGAGAGTCTCTCCTCTGAAGGCGGTCGATACAGACCTTGTGGTGGACCTGAGGAACAATATGCAGAAACACACACAACGCTCAGATTCGATCCTATAAACAAATAATGATGCAACAGACAGGTTAGGATAGCATCTTTGAGACAAGGACGATCAAATATTTTAAATTAAATAAAAACAAACCTGAGATTATTTCAGATGCATAAAACTATAACATGGTTCCTACAGATTTAATACAAGTTTCCAAGCTTCCCCAGAATCTTAATCCCATAGTTCTCAACTATTGTGTATGGAAACAGATGAATTGAAAACAGAGGGATGAAACAATAGATTAATAAGACAAAGAATGAAGGTTTTAAATATATTGGGTTTTATTTGGACCGCTTTGAAGTCCATAATGTAATTATTGTTGTTTTGAAGCCACCTTAAAAGTCCAAGCTTCATGAATCCGAGTTTTTTTCTTACACTTAAACAGAACCAACCTGATCAAAGACATTGATCTTAACAAGTTGGTGAATGTATCCCAACAGCAAGGGGATGGTTTATTTATCTGAACTGATATTTATGGTCTGATTTTTTTTCCCCCTGGCTTTCTCTACAGCAGTGCTTCCCAACCTTTGTTTGACTTGTGTACCCCATTGGGCATTTTGTCTACCATGAATTCCCCTCTTAGTCAAAAGTATTGATGATAGTCCAAAAGTGGAACGTACAATAACTGATTTTAAATAAAAAGTATTTTGGAGCGGTGGTCTAGTGGTTGGGGCGTGGGCTTGGGTTCCAGAGGTTGTGAGTTCGAGCCTCACTCCTACAGACTACCACCCCTACCCCTGAGCAAGACCAGGCTCGGACTGGGAACGATTTTCAGCCTTGGCATTTTTCCATCTACACCGGCCCACTTAAATGTGAAACACAATACGAAACACACATTGTTGATTAACCGATCTACCATCAAGCATGACACGACAACCACCACCACTTCTATAATACGGTTTTACTGGCTTTGGTTATTAACACGGAGGCGACATGGACTTCAGCAGGGTTGCCAGATGTCACTGACTCACATTTTCCAGCCCAAAAAATTTTAATAAACCTCCTGGATATACAAAATCTCGCCCAATTTGAAGCAATGTCTATTGATCTCTTAGGCCTAAATCGAAAGAAAAACATTTTTTACCCAATGACAGCCATCCTAAGCTGCCAGATTGGGAAACATCCCAACCTGGCAACGATGCACCTAAGATGGGAAACGTCAGCCTTTAGATGCAAAACCCCATCACGCAATGCAAAATATTTCAAAATACTCGAACATAAATTCGCCAAATAGAACAGGAACATTGTAGATTGGTTTAAAGAAAGCATTTGTTTTATTATAATTTAGTTTGTTGCAAGGATTTTACAGTTTGAATAGAAAATTACAACATATGCCATCAAGTATGTGCATGACAAGGAAGGGCTATATATACTGCATGCATCATTTAGGTAGTTAACGTTGTAATACTTCTTGAGTTATTTACTGTCACAGGTAGGTGCTTCGGCCGGAGAGTAATTGGGGGCCGGTATGATTTAAGGAGGGCCAGCCCTTGCATGCCGAAATTAGAAACAGCCCACCAGGCAAATGCCCGGCATCACAGACTACAATTCGGAGCATGCCCTTAACCCCCATCCTGCTCCCCGGTGACGCACAATGGCAACCCACTGCTCCCTAAAGGGGATGGGTGAAATGCAGGGAGTTCATTTCGTTGCTTTGTACTTGTGACAGTGTATTGAGAATAAAAGCTGAATTCTATTCATTCTATTTTACATCTTTAAATTTGAGCATATCTTCAGTTAACACAGAGTACATGTCAGACTTAATAACACTACTTTAGCAATAGTTTCAAGGTGTTGCTTTATTGTATACTTCGTACCATGTCTTTCAGTTGTGCTGTTCCTTTTTCATCTCGTTACAGGTGATGAAGCAGACTGAAAATGTTTTGTCATTATCTCCTTTCTATCTCCTCTTTCTTTAATCTTTTCTCTTCTTTTTTTCTCTTCTCTTCTACATAATTATAATAAAGCAATTTATATGCATGAAACGAGTGGAGCAGTATGGCAATTGCCGTACTGCTACACTTGTGAAAGTAAAATCTGTTGGGCTCTTTTTGGCATCAAGACAATTATTCTTATTGCCACATTGCCAGACAGGACACTGTAAAAATAAATAAATAAATTTGAGCATTTATTTCTTAGGCATTTTATGCTTTATGCACCTGGAAGTTAGTAATGAATCAAAATAAATACAAATAAAATCATATTATAAACCTGTATTTATAAAACTGTAGAATTTGATGAATTGGGAGCAAAATACAGAACAAAAATTATACTCAGACTGACTAATTAGTTTTAATAGTTTTCAGCAAGACACCTGAGCTGCTTTGATGAGCTCTGATAGCTCAGTGTGAAAACCAGCTGATATGAGGCTGTTCTCTACATGTTATCGACAATATGGCAGCATACTCTGTGTGTGCAGCCATATTTTATTTTACTACACAAGAAATAAAATATTTTCATGTACCCCTTGCAATGCACTCCGTATCCTGAGTTGGGAATCACTGCTTTACAGGAGAATCTAACTGATTAATCCAGGTGTGCCTTACCTCAGTAACCATGAAGACATTGAGACACACCTGGATTTATCAGTTCATACAGTAACGGAGTAAACAAATGCACCGCCTTAACATCAGGAAGTAGTGGAGTTGTGCACAGTGCCTATTACTTACAGCTGCAATAAAATAATTCAACAAAGTGCAATTTTTAAATCGCAGGGAGATTCACTTTTGGTCTAATTACATTGATGAAGTGTATGAAACTGACTTTCTCACTCCAGCCCTTTAGGTGGCAGCAGCACGCTTTAAGTGGGTTTGCTGCCCCATAGGACAGGAGCTATCAGCTATCAGGCAGATCCATGGGTGTAGAAGTAAGAATCTTTGTGTTTAACTAGAGATGCACCAATCTGATATTACTATCTGTACCAGCTCAGATATTGAAAAACATTCTAGATCCAGTGTCGCTCAAAATGGACTCAATTCATCAGGGCGGATCTACTCATTCCATTTCTATAAGGAATCAAATTTTGGTTAAAAAAGCTCTTGGAACAGCAGGAACAAATCATTTTGTCCTTTTAACATGATTGTCTGTTTTAACTACTTCCTCTTCTGATGTCATACTAATTTCAAGTTGCCGCCTGGGATTTAAATTTGCACATACATACATATCATGCATGCTTACACAGAGGAGTTAATGACAGCATCCTAATGAGGATAACATTAACATAAGCAGAGCTCCTGCATTGGAAAAAAGTCAGGGTACATCTAAATTCAGATATCAGAATCGTATCGGCGGTGAAAAAAAAGTGGATCAGTGCATCCTTATCTTCCGAACAACTGTAACAGTAAAGTCCTATGGTAATAGACTCTGGACAAGAAGCTTTCAATGTTATTACAAGAACAAAACCCTGGAGACAAAAATCTAAATAAAATCGATTAGGCATGCACGATATAATCGGCCCCCTATCGGTATCGGCCTGTATCGGCCTTAAAACTGAATATCGGACATCAGCCACCCCACCGATATTTAACCCGATATTTGATCAGCTTCTGAGTTTCTAAAGTCTAAAAAAAAAATATATATATATATACTACTTCTTCTTCTTCCTCAAAAACTTTTTTTACAGACTTAAAAACTTCTAAAGACGAGGGAAAAAATATTGATACATTAAAATATCACAATATCTTCATATGCTGATATATTGCCATTTAAAAACACCATATCAATCTCTTTTACTAATGAAATTTTGCTATATGTCATCGTTATGCTACGAAATCCCCCGAAAATTCACGAAATTTTGCCATATTTTTATATGTTGATATATTGACGCGGTATCAATCTATTTTACTAACAAAATATCACAAGAATTTGCAAAATATCACGAGTTTGTAACAGAACGATTAAATTTCTCGAGATTTTGAAAGTAAAATCGATCAATACCGCGTTTTTAAAAATCAATTTGATATCAGCATATGAAAATATATTTGAGTATATTATTTTTCAAAGTGTCAGAAATGGATAACAAAACTACTATTTTTAATGGCTACTTATTTTTGTCCAGCTTTAATATCGGTATCGATATCGGTTATCGGCTACATGAGTTTTAAAATATCGACATATCGGATATCGGCCAAAACCCCAATATCGTGCATCCCTAAAATCGATAAAATGATGTTCCATCTTTAGTTTTTCAGGTTTGCTCATAAAGGAGACGATGAGCATCAGTGTCCATCAGGGGAGAACTTAAAATTTAGATTTCTGTTTCCAAACTCTATCATCATCATCATCTGGTGATGTGACAAAATTCCACAGTATACAAAACGACATGTCAGATTAGTGGACCGGGGTCTGGATCCGGACCCAATTTATAAATGACAGCATTGTTGTCCGATGACTAATGTGTCTAATTTCACTTGCACCGCTTCTCCTGTTAATACGGTAAAGCCGTCCGGAGCGTCCGGCACCAGGCTACACGTGATCCAAATTATCCAATGAGCTGTCAGTCTGGGCTGCTGCTGCTGCTGCTGCTACTTTTAGACACAGCAGGCAAACCTGTGGCAAGCCAGGCGATGGGAAAGAAGGAGAAGACGATGAGAAAAAGAGAGCAGAGAAAGTGTGAACTGCTGGAAGAACTGCGGTGAACTGGTGAAAGAAAAGTGAAATGGTGCTCAAAGATGACCCTGCACATTTAGAGGATGTTTGGCTCAACCTGCTGCTGTGAAGCAGGATTCTCCACCATGAACAGAATCAAAAATTAATATCGTTCCATTCAAACCCAGGTTTAAAGCCTTGCAGGGCAGCCTAAAGCCCACTGCTCTCACTAAGACAGAAAAAAAAGGTCAGTTCAGGTGTTTTATAAAATACGTGAATCAGGAAATTGCCTATATACCAAACTTAAAATTGTTGTTTTCTACTTCAAAAAACACTTTAGATTTTAAAATGTAAAACAATTTTCTATTTTTTTTTTTCTATTTTTATTTAAAAAGTCAATGTATAACATGGATGCATACACACCCCATGTTATTTCAGTGTTAAATTCTGTTTAAAGTAACGTATCATAATTAAAAATGTCTCCGGACCTCTACTGGTTGATGATTTTCTTTATTCTTTATTTGGTCTAGGAGGACGGAGGACCTTTGGATCCGCCTCCTAGCAATAATTGTAAAAATCATTTAGAAAAGTCTGGTAAAGGAAGCGTTGGTCTTACCAAGTGATCGCACGTCTTGTTCCTGAATGGGCATTGCTTTGCTTTGAGGCTTTTCTCTACTCGGAGTGGCGCTTTCCTCTCGACCAGCTGGGTTATCTGACTGGGAAGGCAGCAGATGCTGGGGGCGGCTTGAAGCCGGGGGATAGGAACCGTGATACATTCCTCCTGGGCTCGGACTGCAAAGCTTGGGGTCAGATTTACTGGAGGTCCCGTGTTGGTCCTGCAGGTGTTTTTGCAGACCTCCCCTGGATTTGCCTCCATTGCGATTCTGCTCTTTGGCTACATTTGAGTCCATGGCAGATGGGTAGGCGTCAGGGGGCACACCTGTTTTTTGGAAGGAGCCGTGAAAACCATGGTAGTGGGATGAGGGCCTGATAGAAAAAATACCACAAAATACAAATAAAAAAAAAACGACAAAATTAGTTTGTTTTTACTGCAGTGAATGATGTAGAAATAATTAACATTGGTTGGTGAAATCCGGTTTACCGTAACACTGATGAGTGTTCGCTGACGGAGAGACTTTTGCCACCAGTGTTCTGCAGCACGCTCGGCCTCTGCTGCACGTTGTCCTGGGTACGAGGAGACACCGGGGAGTGCTGGTGGCTGTATGGTTGGGATGCAGGTCTCCCACTGCTGCTGTTGCTGGACAAGCTGTGTTCTGTCCCTGAGGAACACAGAATCGTGTTGCTATGGAAACAAGGTGATCTCTCCACAAAATCAAACAACTACTTTTTGCAAAAGTATCAATACAACACCGACCTATTCTTAGTTTGTTTTATCCGATCAACTCAAAATATCAGAATGAAATCGAAAGAAAGATTTGGTCAATCTGACCAAATGTAATCCAATGCCATGGGTAATCCTTCATTTATGCTGTCTCATTTCCAGTAACGAACATTTTACAGGAAACCACAGCATTATGCTTTGGGGATGCTTTTTGGATTTGATGAATCGGCTGTTTATAGCCAAACGCAGGCCGATACTGGAGGAAACCTTTCTTGAAAATGGGGTTTAAGTTCGATGACTTAACGTACGGTCAGAATCACAGTTGGAGTGTTTTCATGTGTTCGTAGGACCCCGTTCAGACCCAAAGCCAATGAGGTGAATTTGGTAAAACACAAAGATTGATGCTGGGGTTTTTGAGGTCTAAAAATGAGCAAACCTGAAGAAGATGCATCCCGAAAGATTAACCAGTCATGAGAGCTGGATATACAGTCACCAAAAAATTATTAGACCACCTTTAAAGCAACTGTTATCCAATCAAGGACTAACACCTGTGGCATAAAGCGATGAAAACAGAACAGTTACATTAAATTTATTAAGTAAAAATGTTGAGTTAATGTATGAGTTATTTAACCAGTTTTGCGATGACTTTATACGTAGTGAATTAATTTCAGACTTTTATCAAAGGAAACCACAATTTTCATCTCATTTTCCAATCATCTGTAAATTCAAGTTGATCCGTTCCATAAAAACTTAATAAAACTCAGTTTGTGGTTGTAACGTGAAAAACAAAAGGATCTTTTTCATACCTGGTCGCCAGATGGGGGCGTGCTCCACATTTCCCAAAGATCCTCCCCTCTCTCTGTCTCGCTCCCTTTCCCTGTCCCTCTCCCGTTCTCTGTCTCTTTCCCGATCTCTCTCACGTTCCCGGTTTTCCCGCTCTCTTTCTCGCTCTCTGTCCCGTTCGCGGTCTCTTTCCCGCTCGCGCTCTGCAGAGGACGTGCTCTGCAGTTTTCCCATGTGTGAGGGTCCAACTGGACAGAAAGAAAGACATATTTGTACAATGTACAATCATTTTTAATCTCACAATAAGTGAGATGCTTGCTCTTAGACCTGTTGCCTCGGCAACATGATCTCAGATAAGCAGTTGATAATAGACGGAGAGGCCTGTATTAAAAATGAATGGGTACCAGGGGAGATGGGCGAGGCGTAATTCCTGCTATGGTATCCGGCGGGTGACCCAGAGATGTAGGTAAGGCCTGGGCCGGCTGTCCCTGCAGAAGGAGGTACCAGAACCGGCAAGTGTGGCACCTGGGAAAGGTCAATGCCTGGGAACACAAGAAGAATAGTTGAGTTAAACATACCTCATTTAATTCTTATACACATATACATATATATTTATACACATATACATATACACATATACATATACATATATATATATATATATATATATATATATATATATATATATATATATATATATATATATATATATACACATATACACACACATATATATATATATATATATACGAACTAGAGACTGGCATTTTTTCGGGAAGCCCACGGGTCACGGGATTCCCGTGGGATGGGAGTCAGTATTAGTAACGATCACGTGATTGGGACGGTACAGGATTACACATTAACGGGAGCAGGAGCAAACCAATAGTAACTAAAAAAAAAAGTAGGATCGACGTCAAAAAATAAAATAAAATAGAAAGATAAAAATTCAGTACTGGCGCCGCCATTTTGTAGTTTTTTTTCCTTGAAGCCTACACTATAATGCCAGTCAAAAAAAACTACATGACCCAAAAACCAACAGTGCTTCCGCTCTTTTTCACCCGCACTCAAAAACAACAAGAATGGGAGTGGTGCAGGAGTGGGAGTCATTCTGAATGGGAGCGGATGGGAGTGGGAGTAATTTCACTAGGAGTGGGACGGGACAGGATTTAGATTTCTACTCTGGCCCGGGATCGGGACGGGACACATTTATTTTCTGTGGGAGTGGGACGGGACAGGAGTGAAAATCCACTCCCGTGTCAGTCTCTAATACGAACTAAATCAGTAAATAGGCCATATTTCCTGCTGCCACCAGACTCTTTAATACTGCACTATAACCACAATAACTCCTGTAACAACCGCTGTGCAACTATATTATAGTTTTTTATTGCACCTTCTTTAAGTACTAAGCCAATATGTGACCAGTGAATTTCTCCGCTGTAAGATCAATAAAGCTCATCTAATCTATAGTGACGCTTAAAAGTATAATGTTCTCGCCTCAAATGAACTTAAAACGAACTTTTATTGATTAACGACAACAAGTTAAAAGAACTTTTAACTTCACACTCTGAGCTCTGTGAGCGCTTCACTGGAAGCTGCTGCTGCCGCAATGCATGCTGGGTAAAGATGGAGGGGCGAGAACAACATCCGGGAACTGTCCGTTCTCGGTCTGCTGTTCTTGTGAATTGGAACAGTGCTGGGGCTGAGGCTGATGACGTTTCATGAGCACACGAGAACGCACGATTACACATATTGAGAAACAGGCTCTATAAAACAACACCCTTAGTTTCCAGGTTTAGCATCCCTTAAAGCAGCCGTACTCTCGCTAAACAAAGAGACAAAACAGCTGTACTGTCGGACCAAGAATTTAAGAAATCCTGCAGTTACAAGAAAACACCCTCTAGAATAAATCCTAATCAGAGAACCAAGTTTCATATCTGTTTTATGCTTAACAACTTTTAGCTTAGTTAGCCCTGGTGTTCAAGGGAATCTCTGACTGCTGAAAGCCGACCCTCTGGGTCACATGACTCATTCAGCGAAGGATCCGACCCTCTAAAGTTACATAGGAGTTTTTCAAAAGAGCAGCCCCCATAAGCGGCGACACATAACAAGTGCTGCATGTTGACCTGGAAAATCACTGAATGGATCTCAAAATAAGCTAATATTTGGGCCAAAGGTTCCACCGTTGCTTTAACCAAAAGTCTACATGTCAGAGCATCCTGCCATGCGTCCTGCGCAAACAGATATACATCCGGGTGTCCAAAAATAATTTTATTATAGTACTAAAATTACTCATTTCTATCCATAACTCACTAAAGAATGCTAATACATATCTTTAAAAATGTTTTGTGATTTTTGTGAGACAATTTTGATGCTTTTACATTTTCTTCGTTAAACTGCTTCTCTGACGTCATCATGGGACATGCTCAGAGCAGTCCAGCAAAATGTGATTAAACCGTGTTTATCTGCATTTTAGTTGTTTCTTTCTTTAGGTTTTGCACTATATACCATAAGGTTAAAAAGAAACAAAAACATAAAACTTAAAATACTAGATTTATGTTTAAATCCAAAGCCGAAAAAGATGGCCCCTGGAAGTAGCGTAGGATCCCATTTCTGGTGCAGATCGGGCAGAGACGAGTCATAAAACAGGATTTTAGGGCATTTATTTTCTAAGGTAATACATTATTAACCATTAACCCATTATATTTTCGTATGTTTACGATTTTTGGGGAGGGAAAAACTTCATTTAGGTCTTTTTAACAAAATAAAATCAGGGGCGACCCAGATGTATATCTAGATGCGCAAATGAGCTGATGGCGCATGCACAGAACGGATCATGCTTACGGGACGGATCGGGTAGTGACACTACAGACATAAGCTCATGTTTATAATAGGCGAGTTGTGGGCTACGAACGATATCCTCATGTTTGTAACAATGATGGAACGTGCACATTTTTTTAAAACTCGTACTGGACTCTCCATTCATCGTCAGTCTGTCCTTGTGCCAGATGGAAGAAAGTTTCAGTTTCCACCCTCGCCTGATTTCATGACTTCAGATGCCAATAAATGTCTTACCGGGCACAATAAACATAAAATAAAAGCGGACATATTCAAAGTGCAGTTAACCTTGACACAAGATCAGCATTACATCAGCAGCTTTGCTCTCCGGGTAATCATTAACCGCCAAAATGTTCCAATCTGTCAATCATTTGCTAGTACAAAGGAATCATCTATTTAAACAATGCAAAGAAAATCATTTAGTTGTGTAACCATGCAGAGTGATTAAGGTAAGTCTCTAGTTTTATTTCCCAGGGAAGGTTTCATCTATGGCATCCTGCTTGTATCTGATTTGTTACGTCTGGCAGCAGCTAAAACTCCTGAGAACAAGAACAGATGGTGGTGTTTCTAAAGTCAAGCAGCAGCTTTTTGCATCCCAGATAAATCCAGGCCACCGGAACTCTGTTCTTTAGCAAAAGCTAACATCTATATGTCAAGAGCACCAGATCCAAGCTTCAGTTCAACCAAAGATTCTAAAATAATCAGTGAATCAAGTGTGAGTCAGTCTGTATGAGTTTTACCTCCTTGGGCGGCGGAGAAGGGCAGACGCATGGACTGGTCTCTAGGAGCGAGGCCTCTGAGCAGGTCTGAGCGCTGCGCCATGGCGGCCCCAGGCCACTGGTGCATCTGCTGGGATGTGATGTAATCGTTAATCAGGGTCTGACGGTTCTCCAGGGACGTGTCAGGAAAACCACGGATTAAATGGTAGGGGTAAGGGTACGCTGGATTGGGAGCCATATGGCGAGGCAGGTAGTAAGCAGCTGTGAAGAAAAGACAGAAAATATAGGTCATTTAAAGCCTCACACCATAAATGCATATCACTTACACGTCGAGCTCCATCTACATATTTAAGGTGACCAGAGTTTTAGTAACTGACAAAAAGTAAGGCGAAACAAAGCTATACAAGCCCAGTTGTTATAGGGTCACCTTCTGCTGCTTTATGGAAACATCTTGTCCAATGTGATTCAGCTCATGTTTTAGTCAAACTGAGGACCTTTTTGAACATTGAAATTCAAGTAATGCCTCTGAAGCTTTAAGGGATTTAGTTATTCTGTTCAGGGTTGTTCTCCTGCTAGAAGGCAAACGTCCGCCCCAGTCTCAGGCCGTTAGCAGCCCTCCAACAGGCTCTCTCAAAGATCCTGTAGGAGGCCTGGTAAGATCCATCTACTAATCATCTCTGAGTTTTTTCTGGCCCCTAATCAAAAATAAGCACCACATCTTTTAAGGTGATGGAATACTACTTTGTATGGAGAGCAAAAAGGTCAACTTTGGATCTTATTTGACCAGAGTCAAATCAGGGTTCCTACAGCATAAGGCAAGTTAAATTCAAGACTTTTTAAGACTTTTTAATGCCACTTGAAAAAATTTATAAAAATTTAAAAAGATAAAAATTTAAGACCAAATTCACAAGAAACACAAGAAAAACCTGCTTGCGACAACTTAACCCAAAGGTTTATTTTAACATAAACCACTGCACTAATGTTTCAATTTTTTTTTCAAAAAGAAAGCTAAAAACACACAAATGACAGATATATCTGAACAATTATTTAACTGAATTCACAAACTTTGTTTTAGCAGGGAACAAAACAAATCAGTTTTAAAGCCACAACATAACCAGTGCTAAGTCTTTTTTGCAGCTATTTTTCTTTGTATCGTTTTCTTAGTATGTTTAATTTGGTGATAAGTGGAGGCGTTGCAGAGACAAGGGTGGAACTAAACTGAGAAATACCGGCTGTTTCTCTGTAACTCCATTTTGACGCTTTGTGTTTCGTGCTTCGCATGTGCGACTCCACTGCCTTAATTCCCATCGTTCTGAGCTTGAATCACTTCTTGCACAAAATCCACTGAGCCTCATGTATGTTCCCTGGTTTTAGCCATGGAGAAAACTCTTGACTGGAGACAATTTTCGTTCCATTTACACTTGCTCATATTTTCCAGACAAAAAGTTAATGGCGCATCTCCCAAATGTCCTAAAGTTTGAAGTTAGTGACAAAACAAAATCTATAAAAGTTAAAAAATATAATGAAAATTTGTTTGGAAAATTTACAAGAAAGTAATGAACGAGCATTAGTGATCATATCCCTAAAGATGAGTTGTTTTAACTGCGTTCGTGGGGTTAAAATAAAAGCTGAGCTAAGTTGTGGTAATCTTTCTTCTGGATGTACCTGGGTCGATGGCGATACCTCGAGGCAGCGCTGCAGGATCGAAGGTTAGGGGGATGCGGTACATGTCTGAAGCTGCCAGGCTAGGGATCAGCCGCTCATAGGCCTGCTGATCTGCCACAGATGTGAGAGGCGACTTGGTGGCCCTCATCTCTCTGGGAATCGGTGTGGCTTTACGCTCCTGAGAGGAATTCTTTCCAGACCCTGAATCACAGGAAAGAGAAATTTAAGTTATCCTAATGCTAAAAACAAAGGGATGGACTAGGAATGCTCTGTGTGTTTGATAAACGCACCATCATGCTGCCTTGCCTCCCGGGGCAGAGGGGATCCACGGTGTGAGCTGCTATAAGGGGTCCTAATAGCACCTTTCTCCTCATAACCCATCAGGCTTTGATGGGCTTTGCCACCCTGCTCTGACGCCAGAGTGAGCGGGGAGGAGCGCGGTATGGGGCTAGCTGTGCTGACCACTGCGCTAGGTCGACCCTTATGTCCTTCTTCATACCGGCTCCTGTCAGGACGCATCTCCAGGTGGGGGGTCGGGCTGTGATAGGACGGGGCTATAATGGAGCGGACATCGTGGCGTTTCCCCGAACCGCCGGGGTCCTGCTTTACGGCTGTTCCCTGCCGACAGAAACAACAAGATCATGAGCAAATGCAGCTTCTTGGTTTGCTTTAATTTCACGTTTTGTAACCAATCAAAAAACTGCAAGCCAGAAAAACAGTCTCTCATTTCTGGTTGAATCCAAACTTTTCCATAAACAAACCATAACTAACAGAGGAGGTGGAATACATCTCCCACAGAGCATCCAGCAATCATTTTCCCCCAAAAATTGATTGTTTCTCAAATAAATCATTGCATTATTTAACACCATCTAAGAGATGGAAAATCCCTGTTACATTTGATACATTTTTAATATATCTTTAGCACGGACAAACACCAAACAGTATTTATCCCGCTTTTGGACCCTGCTATTTCTCATCATTCGTTGTTCATACCTTATTCTTGGGTATTATGTCCATATAAAAGAGCTGAAACATCTGATCTTATAATTGGTGAGAAGCATGAGGTGTAATGTTCAAACCTAAAGCAGCAGAAGCAGCTAGTTTACATGCAAAGTCAATGGTTTAGGTGCATCAAGGCGCAACAAAATGTTTGGAGCAGCAGGAGCAGCGCGTCCGAGCAGCTGAGGCAGCGAGTCATGAGCTTCTAAGCATATGATGCGCTGGATGCGCTGCGAAAACAGCAGCTGCTGGAGTTGGAAAAATTTAACTTTTGCTGCTCAATGCCTCACATCAACCAATCAGAGAAGCTGATCTTGGAGCTGGCGGGGAGACAGACACAGCGCTGCTGATGCAGATCACCATGACCACCCCTCTGAAACAGTTTATTAAGGCCTAAATTAACTTAAAGTGCCGAAATCTGCTGGCAACACATGTTTAATTTTATTATTCTGGTGCCTGCAGTTTGGATTACGAACATGAAAAACGCTAACATCTACTTTCAGCCGCCGCGAATAGTAGGGGCAAACCGCGAAGAGGCGACCGGGCCAGAGGCTGCTGTTGAAGGGGATTCCCAGTGACAGAGCAGCACCGGTGTATAGGGGTCATAGCTCCGAAAGTAAAATAATATTTGAAGGCAGGATTGTAATCTGGATGAACTTACACCACTGATGAAATTTTCAGGTGGACTTTCTGACTTCAAAACATATTAAAGCTAGTTTTTACCCACTGATGACAGCAAATCTAGCTTCCATTGTTACAGGCAAAGAAAGGATCGAGTAGCTCCGCCAAACGTGCAGCAGACCCACTTTTTGACGGTGCAGCTGGAGCAGCAGAGATTTTTTAGCCCAAGTCAGAACTAAAGTTGCGTTTTTGCTGCTCCTGCCTTCTGAACGTAGCATAAGACTGAATAAATTTCCATAGATTAGAACGGTCCAAGTGTAGCAACTGTTGATGTGAGAAGCATCCATCCAGAATGCTGGACATCGTTGTGCTTCAAGACTAAACATTTTTGCCAAAAATCTAAATTGTGATTATTTTTCCCCAAGGTTGCGTTATTTTTTCTTCTTGATTTTCCTTTGCACTAACCCCAGGCTTGTAGACGTTTCGCCCGAGTCTTTCGGGTTTTGAGAACTTGCTTGCCCAGCGTTCATTGTTGCAGGACTTCGTTGTAATCATTAGGCGAAAAAGGGATTATTTCTTCTTGCATACATGGATCTGTGAGCTAGCTACCACTCTCTCTAGCTTTCTGTGTGGCGACAAACCCACTTCAAGCATTTAACCACCACCTAAAGGGCTGGAGGGAGAAATTTAGAGTCCTACTCGATTGTGAAAATAAGTGATTTGATTGTGTTTTGTTTTATTATATTGCAAATGCAATAATTTGCCCAGCCCTAGTTTAAACTGATCTAAAAGCAACTGAAAACACATTTTTAAATAGTGTGTAACCCCTAATTAGTCAAGATAAATAAGATGATTTGAAAATTGGAGGAGTATTTCTGCCAGTAATGTAAAATATTGCACTTTTGAAATTTGATATTAGGATGTTTTTTTATTTTATTTTATACATATTCCATTGAAAGATAGTTCAAGACAAGGCAAAATACACCCTGCAAGTATAAGTCTAATTTAGTCTTGAAACATTTCTTACAAATCCAGCTGAAATTTCCCAACCGGAGGTTACACACCATTAATCAGCGGTTACTTTAGCCACTGCTCACTGTGTGAAAGTGGTTTTTTAAAAACACTAACTGAAATTAAATTAAAAGCTGGGGATGTTCAGCTAGGAAGAATTGTTTTCCCTCTATGAAACTGTTTCAGAGTTTGTCCAAAAGGTCCTACTTCACTAACTGGGATGTTTTTGTTTACATTTCCACCCATTATTCAGTCAGTCTTCTCTTCTGGATCCAGTAGATGAAAAAAAAAATCTCCATCTAGTATAATCTTGACTTTATTCTTTAAGATGGGGGCGATAAATCTGTGTAACAATTAGCCATGATTTAGTCGGTGGCCGGGGGTTCGTTTTGAGTTCTAACGGTGTGTTCATAGACCAAACCTAAAAAGCTCAGGGACTTTTGTGTTTTGGTCGATCCGATTATCGCCAAAGCCGATGGACAGCTGGTGAATTTGAAATAAAGAGCTCACCTGTGATATGCTGCCCTCCTTGGCAGATTGTCTGAGGTCATCTCTTGGAATGAGGTGTATGGAGCGTCCGGCCTCCTTCACTGTGGGCACAATGGTGTCCCTGCCTTTCATCGGGTCAGAAAGAGAACCGGGGCCACGTGTTGGGGAGGCCTCTCGCCTTATCTGCTTAGCTTCCCTCCTCATGTAGGCATCCTGGGCGTCTAGATGGCGAGGTATACCTGAAATCAGGAGGTTACATCAATGCCACTTTCATGTGAACAACTAAGCTGTGGGTCACACCTTTTTAATACGCCTTAAAGAATTATACCTTGTGAGATGGAGCCTCGGATATGATGAGCATCCTTGTACGGTGTGCGATGTGGGCTGTCTCTGTCATAAGGCATGGCACGACCGACCAGACCTGAGATACGGATGTGATGAAAGAAGTTAGGGTTTGGAAAAAGGCTATTTCTTTGATAAAACCATGTTTGGCTCAGATTGAGGTCTGCCTAAACAGGATACAGTCATACTGTATCTCATTAGGGAAGTGAGGTGTTTAATCAGGTCCGCTCTGACCTTCACAGTTGGCAGCAGACATGGAGTCTCTCATTGGCAGCCCTCGGCCTCCTTCCATGGCATCATAAGACCGCTTCAGGCCCAGAATTTCTCCAGACAGTCCTGAACCTCGGCTGTCTTCTTTGGGAGTCTGAGATGGCGGCGCTGTAATGTTCATTCAGACGGATGCAGAGTTTTCTAGGAGCAATTCAACGCCTAGTAAATGGATTTTAGGTAGAGCTCATGTACTCACAGTCATAGCTGACGATTTGCCCGCTAACGCCCTCGTAGAGGACCTGTCCTTTAGCTGGTGCCTCGTCCCGCTCCCTGTCGCCTTGGCCGGATCTGTCCTCTGAGATTAGACGTGATATAGTTTCTCTATACAGCACATCTGCGGGTGTCCCCTGAGATAATGAGAGAAGAAACAAGGCATAAAATAGTTTAAATAGTTTCTTTAATTGAGTCCAATTGTTTTATTTTAAATTTTTCTTCACTTTTTTTCTCCCCTCCAATAGGTGAAGATTACAATTTTTGTGTGTGTTTTTGTGCTCTGCTTTGCAAATGTAGCTCTGGGACTATACGTCCCAAAGCTGGATGATAAGGTTCTACTTGGTACTTTTATATGAAACTTTATTGGAAATGATTAAGGGAGTAAAATCATATACAACAGAGACAAAGAGGGAGGTGGGAAAGAAAAAGGGGATAAGAGCTAAGGGGAGATAGAAGAGGACAGACAGAAAGCATGCATGAAAAGAGGAAATAAAACATAGCAGCAAAAACAGACTACAGAGGAAATACACCAATTCCTAGAAGTCTGCTTCCACGTCTGTATGAGACATGAGGGACAGAAAACAGAGAGTGTAACAGCAAACAGAGAACAAAAGACAACCAAAGTAAACTTAAAAAAAAAAGCTTCCAGATCAGCAGGTATCCCTTAAATATCCGTGTGTGGAAGAAAAAAAAAACTATAGTGATTACGCACTATTATTAAGGGTGGTATATATCTGTAGCTGCAGCTTAGTATTTAGTATTAGTGTGTATCCATGAACACCTTGAACAAAACTTCTGTGTTAGGTATACATGAGCATTAGGGGTGGAACGGTTCACAAAATGCACGGTTCGGTTCACGGTTTCGTGGTCACGGTTTTCGGTTCGGTTCGGTATATATTGATTGCTAGCATGACATGTTGGTCGTGTTGCTGTTAGCATAAACCAAACGTGTTGCACAATGCTTGCACACTGTTGCACTTTTATCCACAACTTTCTTTCCGCCGTCATCGTAGGTCACTCTAAATGCAAAGCGGTCCCAGCAGACCTATAAAGTGCTGCTGGCGCATCTTCCCACTCCTGATCTTTCCCACTCGCCATACCCACACAATTCTCCACAACAACTGATTTTTTTTCCCCCTACGCTGCTTCGCTTCTTCTTCTTGTTTACTACTGGTGGTTGGCTTTGGTTGCAGTGCCGCCACCTTCTGCTCTGGAGTGTAATCGCTTCGCCTATGAGAAAAAGGAGCAGCGCATGAGCCGAACGCAACACGCGCGAATCGAACAGAGACAGTCGAACCGACGGTTTTCATAAACCGTTCCATCCCTAATGAGCATGCTCATGTATAAAGGATTCACAAAGATTGTTCAGAAGTAAAAGATGCTTAACAGGGCTCGATGTTAACCATCGCCCGATCGCAAGTAGCTTTTATTGTTGGGAGAGTACAAATTTCATTGCACTTGCCCGGTGCAATGAAATTAAGGTCATACATTAAACAATGTTCATTTAAATTTTTTCTCTTAGACATTGGAGTGGTGCATTTAAATGTTATAGAGCTGAACATGTTAAATTGGTGACCTGTTATGTTATTATTATTGTCTTGTTGCTGCATTTATTTTGTCAGGGAAAACTATTCCTGAGTCAGTTAAAAGTCAGGGAATTCTGAAACTATAAAATCCTTAACATCAACCCCGGCTTAATAGCAGGTGTGGGTGGCCCCAGATGAGTCCTGGACAGAAAAAGAAGCAATGCAAGCCCGAGATATCCAGAGCTCTTTCCAGATTACTGGGACACTAGGAGTGCAGACATCGGTATGGCCGCAACCACCAGAGAAGGAAGTGATTTTAATTTTTTTTTTTTTTGAGTTTAACAATAACGAAGGTGGTCAAAAATAACGTTACCGTTAAATGCCGAATCCTGAAACGTTGCTAATTTGGCATGGTATCGGTATTAAAGGGAAGTGCTGTTTTAATATTTTTCTTTTTTTTAATTTTTTTTTTAAATGTTAGGATTATTAGCAAATTAAAAAAATTAAAACTCATTACATAAAATAAACGAAGTCTGTAGTATTTATTTTTGCATTTATTTTCACACTTATTGAAATACCTTCTGTGATTCTGATGATAAAGCATATTCTATACTAAGATAAAAAAGGAGAGTTTTTATCCTATCTTTCATTTCTTATCTTAACGGTATAGAAAATGGTAAAGAGTATCAAACATTTTGCCGGGTATCGATATCGAGTTTGACAATCCTATAAAGAAAAGTGTTTAAACATCTCTACAAACAACAGGCAAGGGTCGGATATGTAAATAATGATTAAAATTAGAACAAACCTAAAACTTGATTGTGTTTAAGTTTTGAAATTAAATTATTTAACAGAAGAGATAAAATAAAAATTCAGAAGAATAATCAACTTTGTATATGTGTTGTAAAAAAGGTGGCGCCCTGCAACTGCAATTAGGACACCTTTTGCATTTCCAGTATTTTGGATCTCAGTGTTAAGGATCTAACTAACACAATTACTAGGATTTAACTATTGCTATCTGCGCTAATATAAGAAACTAAAGACCATTTTAAAAATCAGACAGTTTAAATACAATAATATTAAACTACACTGTATTAAATACAACTATTCTTATGGGGAAAAGGCTAGAAAAAGATTTTATTTTCTTATATCTTTTTATTCTCGTATAGAAAGAGATCAGATATTAGCCACACAGTTCCTAACAGAGTATGTCCGTTACCAGTAGTGAAGATGGGCTTTAAAAGCGAGAGGAATAAGATGCCTACCATGTACATCCTAATGCGACAGACAGCTGAAACGTTGCTAAACATAGTCTACATTACACACATCTATGAAATATGCATGCCCATGAAACAGCATAGCACTATCTGAAATACTTCTACAGCTTTGCCTTTTTGCCTACAGCAAAATTTAACCACACAAGGTATACAGTTGGAAAAAAAGCGAATTAACACAGAGACACCTCTGAGGTAAAGCCAGACTTCTAAATGAAGCAAAGGTGAAACCACCTTAAAGAGTAGAAGATTAACATTCGTGGTATAAACCTTAAATACCATCAGTTTTACTTGGTGTGAGTCATATTTCTGCCCGCTCCAATTGGTCAAGAGATGACTGCATGTGTGGATGGTGAAAATAAGAGACGGCAGTTACTGGGAGAGGAGCTGTAATCCAACGGCTGCAGCTTTTCCAAGAAGTGTTTACCAAAGAGGGGGCGAGGGGATGGGTGTCTGTTTACCAGATAGTAAGGACTAAAACAGTCCTCAGAAACCTTAATCACGGTCCTCCACCTATCAACCCGTCCAGCGTCAAGCCAAATAAGACAAACATTCCCTTTTCTCTTGTTTTCCTCTACCTGTGCCAATTTCATGGCAAACTGGAACGTGTACACCGGCAACTGGGTGGAGCCAGCATCTGAGCTCCGCGGATAAATAACAGAGGGAACAGATGCGGCACAGCGTGTACCCGTTGCTACGGCTACGGATCCATTCAGAGCTGTTATGTCAGAGCAAGGCAGCAATCCAGCAGCCGCCGCACACGGTTTGCAGTTTGACCTCTTCCCGGTTCTCTTCTGTTGCTCTTACATCACAAGAACAAATGTTAAACACAGAAAAGTCTCTGCATGTTTGAGGACGGCGGTTTAGCCTAGTGTGTTCAGAGGGCAAAGCCTGCATCAGGATGTGTGTGGGGGGGGGGGGCTGGCACAGCGCGTCTGTGGCATGAACTTTGACACCGTTTTACAGTGTTGGTTTCAATTCCTGCTGACTGTATGTCCCCGTTCTTTGGTAAATCACATTAACCTCAGAAACGTTTCCCTGAGCTGCAGAGTCGAGGAACTAATGGGGTAAGAAGTATAACGCAACGGGTACCCTCCGTTTCAGATCGCTTTTTAACACATTTCAGATAATGTTGAGAGGTTTCCAGAAAGAGGAAGAGAGCTGAAAGCTGTCTGTCAAAAAAAAAAAAAAACTCTTACTACTGTGTCAGCACAATTTAAGAGCCATGAGGTTTGTAGCTTTCAGCACCGAGTGCCACTGACTTCATCATGGTAAAAAAAATATATATAATAGGGAACACAAGTAAAAATAAAATAGCAAAATGCATAAGTTTAAAATTTGCTTAAAATATCCCCGTTACTATTAATCAATGAAGATGTGTACAACATGATAACAGGGCTTTAAAAGATAAACTCACCTGTGTGATGGAGCCCGGCCGGTAGGCCACCGCAGACTCCGGGTGTATTCTGGTCCCAGGTAGACCCTTGGTGATGCTTCCTCCTTGGACGGCTGCAACACAAGATAAAGATCTTAAGACCGTAACGCCTACAGAAATGATACGGAGCAGAAAGAGTCGAAACATCTGTGCACCAAAGAGCCTGTGGCTTGTATTTATATGTAGAGATGAACCAATCAGAGGAAGTGAGGCTGAAGCTTTGACCCACCAATGCAGATTTTACCTGATGAAGGTTAATGTTTAAAAATGTTCAAATAAAGGAGATTTAATTTATATTAATAAATACAAAAAAGTCTTAATGATGTATTTACTATAAAATTAAAAACTTAAACTTTTTTAAAGAGCACCTTAAGGGACAAATATATAAAAACAAAACAAATACAGATAAAAATGCTGGTTATTTCTGTTATATTTTAAGAATCACTTTTAACCATTAATTTCCAGATTTAAGGCAAAAACTAAAAGACGTCTTATGATCTTATACCAACTGAAATCAGTTATAATAAAAACAAAATAATAAAAATTTGTATCTGTCAAAATATGAATCGGCATGTCAGCTTTTTAAAAGATCATTATATGTGATTGGCCAGAGACCTGCAATCATTTCACTCAAAAACGATATTTTAGAAGAGGAATACCGTCGACAAATATCAATTAAAAATCAGCAGAGTCAGAATGAAGACAAAAGTTTTAGATCAGGTTGGGTAGCCAGCAGGTGGGTCCGGATCCAGATCCCGGTCCACTAATTCCTGACCTCTTACATATACTGACTGTAATGTTTCTTCATTGTCCATCTCTAGCCGAAACGTGAACAAAACCATTCAGATTGTTTTTAGTTTACAAACGTTTCTGGTTCCGACTCAAGAATAAAACCATAACTCTTGGTCCAATCTGTGTGGCTACATGATAATGGAGAGGAGGAGCATGCACCCACCACGTGCAGAGGAACTGTCGTGAGGCGGCCCCGGGTTTGACAGGTCATCAGCCTGGGAGGAGCTGTGAGGAGACAACTGCTCCTGCTTCACCGCTGGGAAAGGACCTGCTGGGTAATGGTGAGTCAATAAAATCACAGTGACGAGAAGAGACACGTGAAACACAGCGGAGGGTTTCACTTACCAACTTTTTTCTCCATCCAAGACATCCCCATTGGTGCGGGGGGGATCTTCGTATGGTCCAGTCCGTGGGCCGCACTGTGCAGCTGAACAGGCGTCCCCTGAACATCCAAATAGTTGGTCATTAATGTACAATACATCAACTATAACAGTAGATAAGCACCTCCATTGTCCTTCAAATTGAAATACCTGTGTGATAGAGCCTCCTGGCTTGTTGGAGGAAATAAGAGGGGGGGGCTCAGGCATCGAGAGGGGCCTCACTGCTGCTAACCGTACATTATCCTGCGGCAGGCCGGAGAGCGACGGGTGTTGGAACGCTGGAAGACAACAAACCTCTTTAAGTCTCAGCTGTGGTTCTTGACATGGATGAAAGTAACATGAGCAAAACAGAGAAGGTTCCTTACTGTTGAAGTGGAGCATGTGCTGAGAGAATGGCGACAGAACCGGGCGACCCAAGGTGGAAGTTCTGAGGTCATCAGCGGCCAGCACCTGCTTCTTGGCGTCACTGTGTGGAGAAAACGCCCGGGACCTTTCTGCAACATAAATACATGCAGGAAGTTAGAACCAACATAAAACAAGAACTACGACTAATCCAACAAGTCCTCCGTCCATCCTTCTGTCCTACGACCGAAACCAGTTTCCCTTTTAGATAAAATTCTTCTTTTTATGTTATTTATACACATCTTTGCTATTGTCAACGATGTAACAAGCACTGGAGCAAGTACAGCAGCTTATAGCCAATCAGACACACCCAATCTGATCATGTGACACACCAGCGCGTCAGGCAGAGATTTATTAACAGCTAGCTCTCATTACATGAGTTAAACGTTTTAACAGCTTACTTCCAAAGAAGCTCTTGTTGTTTAACTGGTGTTGTTGGGCTGCCGTGGGAATTCAGTGTGTTTATTGCACGCTGAGGAACGTTTTCACCGTTTTTGGGAACCCAGCCTATGTGGGTTACACAACTTGGAGGGTGTTGTAACGCCCACTGTCAGAAAGTCAAACTTTCTGTTGCTGCAATTTTACAGGTGAAATTTTTGCTGATGATTCCAAATTAAAAACAAATTCATACATAATTGCATAAGATTAAAAATACTAAAGACTTTTTTCTTCCATTCTGCAAAAGCCTGCAGAAACTTTAATTATGCAGCTGCTCTGTACAGTTAAATGCTTTAATTTATCTGAACTGTGCATCAGAGAACCACTCCATCCAAGCTTACTGTAAAATGAATAAAACCATATTCCCTTCTGGGTCAGCGGTGCTACCAGATCATTTATCACGCCCCCTTGTCCAGGAGCGTCCCAGATACCGATAAAGACCCTAAACTCTGAAGAACAAACTCAAGGTCAGACCCTCTAGAAAAAGACCTACTTAGTGAAAGTAGTTCAAATGCCACAGAGCTGGATGTGGAGCATGACTTTAACACTCCTCTACTTCCTAGTTATTCTCTATTCAGCATTTTTACACTTTTATAAATGACTGTATGAATACCTCAAAGAAGCATTTTTTTCAGTTTATCAGTTTAAAATCCTTTTTTTGAGATGCAGCGCAATCTTGTTGCATGAAGTATTGTCCTACATTCTTTTGCTGTGTACTGCCAGTAAGCTGGCTTAAATAAGGGTATTACATTTAACAGACAGCTTTAAGCAATGTCAATGCTATTTCCATAAAAACAAAAATCCCACCTTTAGTCAAGTAGTACAAAACTGAACTAAAAATAAGTAAAACCATCTTCAAATAAAGTTTATTATCCCTTAATTTGAGCTGATAAATAATGCCTAATATCTCAAACAAAAATTATATTATTATGACCTTGAAATAAGATAATGGAGTTATAATTACATGATTTTATACCAATGGAAAATTATTTTACATATTTGGTAAAATAATGGGAAATTACATTTATTTTAAGAAAAATTGTCTATTATTGACTTGTTGCAGTTGTTTCTTCAAGGTAACACTTTTTTTACTTAAGAGCAGCATTTATGTTAAGCACTGTCTGCAGGCTGGTTACAGGAACAGATGCCCAACAAAAAAACAGCCAATAGTGTTTTTTGGAGTTAAATACAATAAAGAGGAGAAAAAAATTTAAAGATTCATTATAAATATAATTTATTCTTTGATCCTAAAGTCTGTTTCGGCATTAAAAGACCAACAAAAATGAATGTAGATACTGTATAACTGTAATAAGGAGCCACATTCTTATTATTTTAAGGTCTAAAACTAAAGAATAAAACTATTTTGCAAAGTCAAACATCAAGTTTTTGAAAATGCAATTAAAATAATAAGAAAATATATCTTACTGGTATTTTTTAGTATCATTCTATTTTGGTAATTTAATGCAACTATTCACTCATAAAAGTGAAACATGTATTATTTTATGTTTATGTAAAGGAATTAGTTGATTTTTCATCATTTTTATCCAAAGTTAAAGCCTTCTGAAAAAGAAAAAGGTATGAAATAATGCTATAGATTTTTGTTTGCCATTTTTTCATGTCAACAGTGTGAACCTCTGCCGCTTTCCTATAAAGTAAACATACTAATAATATAACATTTTATTTAATATATATATATATATATATATATATATATATATATATATATATATATATATATATATATATATATATATATATATATATATATATATATATATATATATATACTGTAAGAATCTCACATCACAGCCCAATTGGAGCAGATGATTAATAATGTCCCTTCTAAAATTATAATGGAAATGCAATGCTTGGGTTTTTGTACCGTCTTTTTGGCTGGCGGAGGGGCTTCGAGAGCGAACCAGAGGGCTGCTGGTGAGGAGACCTTCTCGCTCTCGGTCTGCCTGAGGGGTATAAGGCTGCTGTTTGCCTGCCTGGCCTGAAGGCTGCTGCTGTTTGACTTCCTGAGAGGACTCCCCATGAGCCATGGTGATCTGCTCCTGGTACAGTGCCCAGGCGTGGGGGGGCTGCGCTGCTTTCCCACTCTCACTCCGCTGCGTGCCCTGCACAGAGGCCTCTGGCATCTTCACATAACCGAAACACAGAAACAAGACGGTTACATACATGCCAGTCACATAACACAAGCCAGCTCCTAGCGAGCGCTGCCATATGGTGCGGCTGCTTACAGTATCTGATCAACACGATAGGAAAAAAACTCAGCTCTAATTTCTTGGCGAGCTAAAGTTTCCCTAATCCTTGGCATCTTCTTTCTGCTCCACAAAGTAATCTACTCCATCATCGCCCATCTGGCTGCCTTATCTTAAACAAATATGACTTCACATTTTCACCTGCTGTCCCATTTTTTTTCCCTTTTAGTTTAGAAATGGGGACAGAGCAGATATGGCTGCAGAGATAAAGTGAGCTGTTTTTAGTTACAGAACACAACCTGTGTCAAAGCTTCTTTTTTTTATCTACCCCAAAGCAGCAAAGGCTGAGATTTACCAACAGTCTCTCATCTGTTCATGCACATAAAACGAAAATACACACTAGACCCGTGAAGTCCAACTCACAATAGGCGGGATAGCTGCAGCCCTCTGTTTGAGCTGCTTCAGATCCATGGGCTTCTGCAGAGACGAGATGACCCCATCGTGGGAGAAGTTGAGCAGGCTGGGCCGTGGAGACGTCATCCTGTAAAACGCACAGACAGAAAGTAATAGGATGCTGACGGAGGATCCAACGTTTCCTGTTTACTGTGCATGCAAACAGATGACGACCATCATCGTTTAAAATGTCCACAAAGCGCCTGATGCTGTTTGTTTTGGACGTCTGAAGCCAAATTAGGAATAAAGGCTTTGGTGAATCCAAGCACCATGATAGAAGAGTTTGCACAGAGTTTCAAATAATGAAGTTTATATGTACTCTGATGTAGCAAAGTATCAATGGATTCCACTCTCAGCCTAGGTTTGGCTCAGAGGGAATTCTATGGAGGGAATTCTGTTCCATTATTGTTGCAAACAGAGCAAGTTTTTTAAAGAAAAATGTAAGAAAAAACTATGAAATCTAGAAATCAAAACTTTGAAAAAAAGGTCAAAAAAGGTTTTGAGAGAAACGTTGCAGTTTTTTTTAAATATTTAATGTTTTACGCTTTTTTCATATTTCATTCTTTTCTTATATCAAATTGTATTTATTTTATTTCTTATCTTTTTCAGACTTAGTTTTACAAAGTGCATTCTTTTCAAATAGACATCCTGTTCACTTCTGGGGTGGGATATCCTATAGAGCAGGGGTCTGCAAACCTTTACAGACCAAAAGAGCCATTTTCAACTTGTATCTAGTGAATAAAACTCGTTTAGAGCCACAAAATATTGCATGATTTTTTTTTTTTTTTACATAAAGAAAAAGATTTCAGGAAATATGAACCTCAGAAGATTTTTTTTTTGTTTGTTTTTACGGCACTAGTGGTTTGTTTTTATGGATAGTAGGCTGACAGGAAAGGGGTATGAGAGAGGAGGAGAGACCTGCGGAAAAGGACCACAGGCCAGATTCAAACCCGGGTCGCCCGAGTCGAGGACTAATAAGGCCTCCATGCATGGGTTGGGTGCGCTAACCACTGCACCACCAAAGCACGCCCCAGATTTGCCCTTTTTGAACATCATTGTACCATTTCAAATTTTAGGTTTTAAATTAAAGCCGAAAAAACTTGCCAAACCAGAAGAAATGCATTTTTCAGTGGGCTGCTGATATTTTTTGGAAATCATGTTGAAAAAAGTTTTTCTACTTAAAAAATATTTCCGTTTTATGAAATTGAATACAATAAGACAGCGGGGAAAATGCTAAAACATGCATTTTTTATTTGAAGTGATGAAGAGCCTTTGTTCAGTGTTTAAAGAGCCACTTGTGGCTCCGGAGCCATAGATTGCGACCCCTGCTCTAGAGTGAGGAGCGAAGATGCATTTCTATCGTCTGCAACAACGTTAGCAACAACATTTTCATTGGTCAATGTGCGCTTCAAGAGTGACTGTTAATATTGGTCTTGAAGTGCAGAGAATGTTATTGTCGAATAAAATTAAAAAGAAGGCAGTTTGAAAAATTATCCGGAAAAAAGACATTTGAAAAAATAGAAACTGAAAAAAGTAAAACTGTAAAAAAATATATATATATATAAATATGTATTAATAACAACAATCAAATAAATAATTAAGACAGAAAAGTTACTTTCCAAACCTTTTTTGGTTTATTTCTGGATACCATTTTTTCTTTTCTTTTTTAAAATTTCCCTTTACAAACTTGCGATTTGCATGCCTTAACAATGGAACAAAATTCACTCCATAGAGAAGGAGGACATATTAATCATTCTCCAGTGATCAAGGATAACTACTATTTATAAATGCAGAAAACAATACTTACAGCTGTAATTAAGACCAAACTCTATGAACATGTGCAATAAAGGTTTTTTCTATAGTCCAAATGTTTATTTAGAAAAGCTCATGTAAATTATCAATAGAGAAAGAATTTAATATCAACAGAGATTTTAAATGGATAAATATAACTACGTATTTATTGGTCAAACCTGCCGGATTACTTAAAGCTTAGACATACAAGCAAAGTCTGGGGGGGGGATTGACAGTCCAGCTGCTGTTTAGAGGACTGTCAGTATGTCATGACTTTAGGAAACAAACAGCCATTTCTTATTTCTGTTGTACCAACGAGTAAAGAGGGGAAAACTGTCAAACTGTTGCAGTAGCAAGAATTTCGGAGGTAACTCCAGGCAACCGTTGAAGCTCTACTGGGGAGATGAGAGCTTCTGTAAACGACAGAAATAAATCGATTGAACAAGCTGCTGTACTTTGAGCTTTTCAGACTTGAACCTTCATCCCTCATGGAAACGAAGGACTCACAAATGTTGCAAGGCTTTTAAGCCAGGTAGAAAATATTCATATTTATTAGCTATTCATAGAGAGACAGCTGTTATGCACAGTGATGCTAATGGCTATAGTCACAAATAAAAATAGAATAATAAGACATAACCATATATTTATGACTTTGTTTCCCCATGTTATATAATGGAATTTAATTTACATAGAATGAAGTATGGTTTCTGCCTATGAATGATGGCAGCAGAGAGGCTGGAAAACATGCAGCTTTGGAAATCATTTCTGTTGACTGGGAACCTTTTAGACTCATCATTTTCCACCTTAAAAACCTCACAGACTTGACAGGTTGCTACAGTTGCAGTATGATAACAGATTTGGGCTGAAATGTTGAAACAGATTTAATGCATATTTAAATGATTGTCAACTAATTCGATAATCAGATCCTTAAAGTCGTAGGGAAGCGGCCGTTATAATCGTTGCATTTCCTGAGTTGTGCACGTCTTTACATGACTAAATAAAGATAATGTGATTGGTCGTTTATCAAGGGGGCGGGATTGTTGTGACGGAAGGTTCAAAATCAAGTTTGATTGTGTCCGGTTTGTCGGAAGCATTGTTGCTAACCAGTTAGCAACTTAGTGCTAGTAGATTCCCAATGGGAAATTCCATTGGGACCAAGTAGCACTAAATTGGTGACTTAGCAACGACGCTGTCAAGGAACGCTATGGACAGAGGAAACATGCAAGAGGAGGAGAGTTTAGTGTCGGAGGACGTGGATGAGTCTCCTCCGTCATCCATTTTTTATTTAGAGGAGGAAAGCGGGGACGAAGATGTTGTGGAAGAGGACGCCAGGGCGGCAGCAGCTTGGTTTGGTGTAGAAGGCTTCCAGCCGTACATGTTTGAGCCCTTGCCTCGCAACGCTGCCAGTTCTGTTAGCTCTACGCCTGCCGAAGACACAGACGTCCATCCCCGTGAACACTGGGACGGAACTCAATGAGAAAGAAAATAATTCTGATTTCTTATTTCAACCGTTGCGTATATTAGCTGCGACACACGAATCAAGATGCTATGACCAAAAAAATAGATTGACCGTTGACATATGATTGGCTGAATTTAGGACTTTCAGGCTGATGTATAGCTAACTGACCTGCATTAAATAAAAAATTAAAAAAAATGATTTTAAGACAGGATTTTTCTTTTATATATATATATATAGAGAAATTTTCTAAATTTTGGCACAATATAGTCTGATAAAGAGTATTCATTTACATGTTTAAGACAGAGTGATTTGACATATAAATATGATTACCCTACGACTTTAACTAGTATTTAGACTCCAAGAAGGTCTCTCTGCTGAAAGATCAACCCACTCGGAACAGTAATTAAGCCAAAAAATATGAGCTTTTTAGAATTTAAAAGGAAAAAATCTTAGTCTGTAAATATTGTTTGGCTTCACCCAGATCTAAATAAATAAATAAATCCATCCATCCATAAATGTTTTTTCTCCCAGAGTTAAAATGTTTTTTAAGCCACGAATTGTAATAAAATATAATCAACACATTGAAAACAAAACGGCTTTAGAAACACCAAGTGTTTAAGCAGGTGTCATTTCTGACCAATATTTGTATTCCGAAAAGGAATGAATCCAATAATAATTATGGGCCAGATCAAGATCCATCCAGCCAGAACTACACTAGAACCATACAACGCCAGGTAAGTTATGGTTATTAACAAGAAGGGTCCAAATTAATGAACGATAAGATAATAATCCAGAAATTATTAGGAGCATGTAAACGACTTGCTCTGGCTCTGATAGGCTTCCTATGGCGCTAAAATCCTACTCAATACTCATCCCACGGCTGTAAATAAGGTATGTAACGCAAGACTGTGGCAAAGATGTACAAGAAAAACCCGCGTGTGTACAACACATGCTAAAAACACAACAAACTGACTCAAAGACACACTTTGAAGCACACAGCACAAGATTACTAAGGCAAACACACACATCCACACACACACACACATATATTCCCCCCCCTTCTATTGTTTGCTTTGGCAGAGAGGGCAACATTTCCCTCAGCTCTGCCAGTATACGCAGTCTGCTGTCATGGAAAAAAAACAAAAAAGAAAAAGTGAACAAACACGGCGTTAACAGGACTAATCATTCCTCCCACGAACTTTGACACCCATTTGTTCTGGCCTCATTCACAGACTCATACCCCCCCACCCCCACAGCACACACACATCATACATCACCGTAAATATATTTTTCATTCATTCAAAGTGGAAATAAAATCCTTGGCTGACGGAAAGCAGCAACCTGTGGCACACATACAAGTGGCTGGACAAATATGGTTTCCCTGCAGTACAGTGTAGCTAGGCAACTAATACCAATTCAAAACCCTCACTGCTTTGTTTGCTGGTGTTTGCTGCGGTAGACCAAAGGAGCAGGACACCCAGAGAGACATGTGTCAAATCAGCCGCCGGAATTTCAAGTGTTATCTGATCCATCTTCTTAAAACATCAGAAACGACTCACCTTTTCTTATCTGCATTATCCGTCTCCTCCGCCTCATCAGCACTGCAAGTGGCGCTAGAGTCGCTGTCCCCATGTGGACCTGCTTTGGTCACGTGCTCCTTTTTTGAGCTCTTCGTGGAGGTTTTAACTTCCTCCTTCTCCACTCTTAGAGGTTTTTTATCCGCGGCATCGTTTGTTGGTAGCGACTGTGGCTCTTCTCTGTTGGGCTCCCCGGTTTCTGTCTTTATCTCCTGCTTTATAGCCGATTCAGCCTCTTCCTTGACAGGAGGCTTCTCCTCCCCGGGCTGGCCTGTTCCTGGCTGATTGTCCTCCCTCTCCTCAGGGTTGGAGCTGCCCTTTGGCCTGCTGGTCCCTTCCTCTTTAGCCTTGCTGTCCTCAGAGGAGTGTGGCGAGGGCAGGCTCTCTGTGTCCGAGCTGTTGTTTGCGCCACCTGAGAGATGCAAAAATATCTACGGATCAGGATCTGCACTGATAATCATTCTTTTGTCCCACTGTCCTTAATTCTTCTCCATCAGCTAGACTAGATATTTAACAAAACCATTTTTCTAAATAAACAGGTTTCTATGGAAGCCCGTTTCCGCCACTCTGTAAAAAATAAAAAATAAATTATCTCATTATAATGAGATAGTAACTCAATATAATGAGATAGTAACTCAATGAGATGCTAACTCAATATAATGAGATGCTAACTCAATATAATGAGATGCTAACTCAATATAATGAGATAATATCTTATTATAATGAGATAGTAACTCAATATAATGAGATGCTAACTCAAAATAATGAGATGCTAACTCAATATAATGAGATGCTAACTTAATATGAGATGCTAACTCAATATAATGAGATGCTAACTCAAAATAATGAGATGCTAACTCAATATAATGAAATAATATCTCATTATAATGAGATAGTAACTCAATATAATGAGATACTATTTCATTATAATGAGATACTATTTCATTATAATGAGATATTTTTTTTTAATTTTTTTTACAGAGTGGCGAAAACGGGCTTCCATAGGTTTCACCAAAAAATAAAGGAGCAACGTAAAATCAACCAAAATGATGGATGTGATCTAAGGATTCACCACTTTGCTGAAACGCACCACATGGAGCATGTTTCTATAAACCAAAGTTGACGTGTATTGCATGCCTACAGTTCCCATGGAGATGTGCTCACTAGGTTTAGCTGGTAAATTAAACTATACTAGCAATCAACACTCAGCAAGTCTGAGATCAACGGTTTTTAATTTATGATAACATTTTTGTTTTTTGTTTTTTTTCCGAAATATTTTATATCAAAACTAATTATTTAAAGAGCCTGACTGAGATTGGTCACATTTTCAGACCTCTACATGCAGCAGCGCTGTGATATCAGCGACAGTCAGTACCCTCCTACAATGCTAACCAGACCAAGAGAATAAGCTGCTGCTGTAACTGTTAACTTCAGCTGACATGATGGGTTCATAAAAAAAAAAAAAAAACCATTTTTGACTCTTTTTAGCTGACAAGGCCAACAAAAGCATATTTCGAAGGAACTTTCCCTTTCAGGCTGACTGACGGAGAAAAGAAATGCTTATGGGTGCTTCGAGCTACCTGTGCTAATGCTAAAAGCTAACACCTAGACACTGATGTTTGAGAGAAAATTAAAAAGGTCAGTAAAGCTCCTGCTTCTCCAACACTGATGTGGTAAACTTTTAGAGATAAGCTAATGCTACATGTTTACAGATTAGCTACGACAAAATGATCTGGATCAATGCTAAAAGACGCTAGATTGGTGCGCAGTCCTGAGCATGGTTAAAGCTCACTAACAGACCAGAAAAAAATGGAAACCTTAATGCACCCAGCAGTTTGCCAATTATAAATCATTATCATTAATATTTTAAATGAGCATTAAATTATACCCTTCTATTTTGCCCTTATTAAGGAAGTCAAAGCATGTGCATTTTGTAAGGAAACTTTGATTTTTTTATTTCAACTAAACACAACCCTCTTTTTCCATAATTTTAGCACTGGGATGACATTTTAACATTAATATTCCAAATCTAAAGTACTGCTATACCTTCTCCATCTTCAGGAGCCTCCTCTTCGTTGCAGCTGCCTCCTGAGCCTTCGTTCTCCTCCTCCTCCGCTGGATACTGAGCGCTGGCCTCTTCGTTCTGCGAGGCTTTCCCCCTCCGACGGGCCTTTCGCTCTTTCTCCTGAGTTAAAACACAAACACGGTTCCCAGGAAAACTCAGGAGACACAGCAAAGCACAAGCGTCAGCATTATGTGAAGCAGGTAAGACTCGCTTACTGATTTCATTTTATGCTGCTGCAGAATCTCGTCCAGTTTCTGCCTCTTCTTGTAATTGAAGTAGAAGTTTTTGCACTGTGACACGGTTTTTGATCCCACCATCTTGGAGATGGCGGACCAATTCCTACCATACTGGAGAAGACCTGGAACCGACAAGGGTGATGGGAATTAGTAGGCGATAAAAACAAAGAGACATATGGCAAAGAAGGCTTTTACCACGACATGTAAAGATGGGATATTTCTTTTTGATTCTATGAAGAACAGCAGCTAACGGAGCCAATTATACCAAATAGATTATCTTCATCAAAAGGCAAAACCATCCCACCAAGAAGCTCAAACACACACTGGACTAGTTTTAGTAATCCATCAGCTGCATCAAGAGCAGTTGGCTGAAACCTCCTAAACACATAGCGTAGTGTGAACGATAAGGGCACGCTGCGGTAGGTGGACCATCACTCACGCCGGACACATCAGTAACTCTTCCCTCTCAGGTCACTTTGTGTCATATTTATAACGGACTTTGATGTGACCCAATTCCAAGAAACCCAAGTCCTTTAGCCAGCCAAGCACATGATTGTGTCTTACACAAGAGTCAACAGGCACCCGCTGGGCCCGAGCTGTGATAGATCAACCTGTCAGGAAACACACAAGCCCCCCTTACGCACACACATTAACAATCCCGCTGTAAAGCAGCTAAAAGAAGAGCTATGGCGAGCAGTCACTGCGTGCAAGCCCCAGTGAAAAAGACCGTGCAGAATTTTGCTCCAGTACCCCCCTCCCTCCCTCCCCCCTCCTACAGTCTGCAGCCAGCCAAAGGCAGCTCATTAACTGTGTGTGTTGTAAGAGGCTTAGTTTACACCACCCACTTGTTTCCTGTGCCAGCCTGACAGGTCTTGGCAACGGGACAGATTCTTGAAAGGTTGTCGGGGTGGGGGTGGGGGGGTGTTATTAACAGGCACAGAGCCAGTACATCTTGGGATAACCTTGGCTAAGGGGGTTCAGAGGTCCCTGCATCTCATCGCTTAATGGAGCTGGTGAGGCTAGAGGAAGCTGCATGAGAGGGAAAGGCAGATTTTTACAATTTGCTTCCACAGTCGCTGACGCTAAATGAAGCAAATCGGCAATGAGATTATGAATAACAGCTGATCTAAATGTTAGACTACTGCTTTTTTGGAATAAATAAATAAAACAAGAGTCTCTCACATTATTTTTGCTTGTTAAAAAGCGTATTTAAACTAAACAGAGATAAGCCGTCTGTTGGGGGGATCAGTTTAACATTTGAACAGCCAGCCAAAAACCCCAAAACATCAGTGGACTCCAACAAGACTCGCCTGGTTTGACCTGGTTTTAACTTTTCTGTTATTTTGCTTCTAGAGCTGATGGTTTAAAGTCCCTGTCTATGTCCTTCTGAGAGTTTACGGCATGGAAAATGGTTATGCAACTCTAATAAATAACTTCTAATAGCAGGAAGTCACAAAACTTTGTTTGAGTGGATCTTGAGTCACATTCAAAGTTGAGTATAAAGAAATATCACAGCTCAGTAAATGACAGAGTAAAAATACTTTTCAGATGGCCCTTTATGATCTTTGAAATATTTACCTTCAAGGTTCATGAAATGCTTAATGAAAAAGTTTAATGTCATGAGAACAAATTGGTTGAAATGGTATCGCATAGACCTGAACGTTGCAAAGTGACGCAGAACCTGCCCACAGGATACACAGACAACGCACTTCAGTGGGGACATGGTTACCGAGTAAAGAAGAAACAAGATGGGATATTTTTAGTAAAAATGCATAAAGAGACATTCTGCAAAACATCAAGACATCTCTGTAGTTTATCCAGATTATAGAAGAACGAGAGAGTTGATGAGATAACAGGAAGGCTACACTTATCACTGCTAAGTATACAATTTCGATTCTTTAGTAAAAGTTGGCTATTTTTAAGAAATCTCTTAAGTTTAAGTAAAGGTCTACATTTTCCAGGACAGGGGTTTAGAACTGCAGCTCGGCTCCTGCTGTCTTGCAAAACTCAGATGCATTATTTTCCCAAACACGCTTCGATCAAACGGCATAAATAGCTTGAGTAGACATCCGCAGGGCCTCTTCAGGGCTGGATAACCCAGCTCTAGAATACAATCACAGAGCCATCTGCTGCAGGTACGGTTTCCACACTAGTCACTGCCAGCATATGACCATAAAGCCAAACCATAATCATTTTATATCTGTTCTAAACTAGTACAACCCTTCTCTCGCTTTTATACACCCAGTGTGACTTCCCCCTACAGAATATTCTGAATTCTTTTGGTATCTTGTTACTATACTAGCTTTAAAGAGAAACCTAAATCAACCAACGTAGGTGTCAAATGGTGAGATTGTCACAAAAACAAAAAGATTAGAAATTGTCATCAAGATTCTTATCGTTGCATTGCGGCACAAAACTTTATAAATCCATAAAATGTTTTTTCCATTCCGTCAGCAGAGGAATTTGAATAGAGCAAAAGAAAAAGAAAAAACGACTCAAAGTCAACATTTATATTGAGGCTTTTCTACAGACTGATGTTGAAAACAAGCATGTGTTCAAGCCTGAGTTTCTGATGTATATCAGCCATTTACTGAAGATTATCCTTCAGATTAAAAAGCTGCTTTCTTGCTAGCAGGCATTGCTAGAACAGCCTATAGAGCAGAAATCAAACTAGTTTTTCTGTTTCTCGCCATGAGGACCAAGACATGTGACAAACACACATGAACCTTTTTACAGCCGTCCCACAAACGGAGAAGAGGGAGGGGGATTTCATTGCCCTAAAAGTACCTCGTTACCCAACATGCTCCGAGGCACCATTAGTGATCAAATATGCATATTTAACCGAGGGAGACAAACTCTGCAGCATGCATTACAGCTAAAACACTAAGAGAGGTTGATCCTACACAGAGGGAAAGACTGCTTTGCCCTGACAGCAAGCCATACATTGTTGAATTAACACACAATACAAATCAGCTCTGCTTGACTCAGAAACTTAGCTGCTGCAGGAGCACACATGGCACAAACATCCAATGAGCAGCAGTCTTACTGAAACAGGTGGTGGCTTTACACCCAATCACAACCCTCCATCTCCGTTAGCCCCTCCCAAAGAAAGTCCAATCAACACCTGGTGCGGCCAGAAAGTTGTTGTTCCTGTCTGTCACTTGCCTGTGTCTGACTTCAGTCGTCGGTTTGTGGCTCAGCGCCCGAGTGACGCTTTACAGAAGCCTGGATCTTTAGAGCTCCCGCTTGGAAGCTCTTTTTGGGCTGGGCCTTCCGATCCAGAGCGGAGAAGATGAAAACAGCTCGGTCACGGCGCTCCTCCTGCCAGCTGGCTGGAAACTTGAGCCGGTGTCAGGTTGACATACTTGGAAATGGCGCATGCTCCGAGCCTACTTCTTATTTCCCTTTTTCCTCCCAGCGCTCCGGTGAGTGCCGCTGCGCTGATCTGTGCTGCGCCTCTCCCCCAATGGCGGTCGTCTGAGAAGATTTCCACAGGAAAGTGGGACTGTGGGGCGGCGCTCTGCACTCAGCCTTTCTCTCCCTCATCTGATCTCTCCTATCTTTTTTTCCCTCCCTCCCTCTTTCCGTCAGTCTGTCCCGCCCCTTGCCTAGCTCTGCCAGCAGGCACGGCAGCACGCACGCACACACTCTCCAAAACGGACGCAAACGCATGAGTGAGTACAAACTCCCTAGAACTCCCCACTCCCTCCCTCCCTCCGTCTCTCTTGTTAATACTCTTGCACACAGACACAAACACACATTCAGGCAATCCAAGAGTAAACAGAGAGTGCCGAGGGAGAGGAAAGAGATAGAGAGGGACCCCGGCTACAGAGACAATGGAGAAAGGGAAAGGAAAGGATACAGAAGTGGAGAATAAGCTTGGAAAGAGGAGAGGGGCACACAGGCGGGAGAGAAAGGAGTTGATGTTGATACCATGAGAAAGCAGAAAGGCTTTCACATTTTTTCTGACTGACCTGCTTTTCATCTTGATTTTGACCTCTTCCGTTTATAACAACACAGAGCGAGTGAGTGAGAGCGAGAGAGAGAGACTGGGGGGAGAGGTGTTTGCCAAATCTTCCACAGCTCTTGCCAATCTGGGCCGCTGCCATCTTCCAACGCAGAGACTGGAGCGAGAGACGGAGGACCGAGGAGCAATAAAGAAAGAGGAGATAACACAGCCTTCTCTACCTGATGCTCCTGCACACCAGGCAGATTCAGGAATTTACATAAGCACCCACCCCAGCCTCTAAAAGCCAAATGTGACACCCAGCAGACAACATGGCCCAGGAGCACGCAAACAACCTTAGCTTGTACATAAAGGGAGAGTTTAAAGTGATTCAAAACCAAGATGCATAAATCAAATAGGCCGGTTCCACCTTCACGGGCAGCTAAAGTACACACCAACCTGGCTCCATTTCAGGAAATGTGTCAAAACTATCAATTCCTTCTATTTGCATTTAACAAACCCAACAACATGTAATCCAAAGTCATTTTATGAGTTAAAAAAAACTTTAAGTTTTGATGTATTCTCATACATACATCCATTAAAAGCCCCATATGAAGGACAAAATAGTACCAAGAAATCAAGAGGCAATGGGAAGCAGAAGACTTTCAGCTTGATCCCATCCTGACCGTCCAGTCTGCAACTAAAGCACTCTTTAAACTTGGACCTTAGTCCAACCGGTGAAGAAACCATCCCTAAGTGCTAACAGGTAGGGCTAATCACAATCCGCTGGTGTGGAAGACAAAGCGGGTGGATAAATTCTCTACAATGGCCATTTTCTGCATTAATAAAATGTTTAAAATGAAGTCAGAGAAACCAGATAGATTAAAAAGCTATGCAAAAGGAAAATTTTTTGTCTCTGCAAGAGAGCAAAACTTTGAACAGATAACATTAAGGCTTAAACATGACCCAGGAGCACGCAAACACAACCTTAGCTTGAACATAAAGGGAGGGTTTAAAGTGATTCAAAACCAAGATGCATAAATCAAATAGGCCGGTTCCACCTTCACTGGCAGCTAAAGTACACACCAACCTGGCTCCATTTCAGGAAATGTGTCAAAACGATCAATTCCTTCTATTTGCATTTAACAAACCCAACAACATGTACTCCAAAGTCATTTCATGAGTTAAAAAAGGAAAAAAAAACTTAAAGTTTTGATGTATTCTCATACATACGTCTATTGAAGATGATGAGTCTCTTATGCACAATAGTCCTAAGGAAAACAAATCAATCTGCCAAAATCTCAGCCTTGCAAGTTTGTAATCAGAGCCAGCCAGGAAAAGTCTGATCCCTCCACCATCTGAGTAGAGTGGCAGAGTCATCGCTTAAGGCTAAACTGGCTGGCAACAACACACCGGAGTGCCGATGTTCTGCCAAGAACTGTAATGTCATTATTCAGATCTATTTAGCTCAAGGGGATAAATACAATAGGATCAGGACACCTAAGCTTGTTTCAAAAAATATACGTATCAAGCTTGGAGAACTGTACAGAAACGCATAAAGGAGGGTGGTACTGTTTGGGAAATGAGGCTACCCCTCGAGGCAGGTTAGAGGATGGTCATAGGAACGGAGGAAAAACATCCAGAGCAGCTCCTTCTAGTCAGCTCGACTGAACTGTAGCTGGGGTCCTGTGTTTGCGGTTACATAAGCCCTTCATAGAAGCTCTGCTTTGGCTGAGCTGCCAGGCTAATCCTCTGGGATGGAGTGCCCCAATAATCCCACAGCAGGAGAATGGAACTGAAGACATTATCCAGGATTACTGCACAGGACCGTGTTCAAGCAAGGCCAGCGGCAGTTATCGCAAAATGACCTCGTAACTCAGGAAGAAAACGTCGGGTCCCAGGAGACGCTACCTAAAGCTAAGCAGATGTAAAGTCGGTTTCATTTGTGGGCTGTAATTTCCTTTCCTCCAGATTTCAAATGGAGGACATGGAGAAATAATGACAAGAAGCAGTCAGAGGCCACAATAGACGCTACGGTACACACAAACCCCCAAAATAGCTGCTGCCTTAAACAATAGAGAGCGATTCCAGACTCTAGTTCAATATCAAAAGCCCCATATGAAGGACAAAATAGCACCAAGAAATCAAGAGGCGATGGGAAGCAGAAGATTTCAGCTTGATCTAAAGTACTCTTTAAACTTGGACCCTAGTCCAGCCGGTGAAGAAACCATCCCTAAGTGCTAACAGGTAGGGCTAATCACAATCCGCTGGTGTGGAAGACAAAGCGGGTGGATAAATATTCTACAATGGCCATTTTCTGTATTAATAAAATGTTTAAAATGAAGTCAGAGAAACCAGATAGATTAAAAAGCTATGCAAAAGGAAACTTTTTTTGTCTCCGCAAGAGAGGAAACCTTGAACAGATAACATGAAGGCTTAATGGAGTACAAAGAATTTACCGTTTTATCTTCAAAAGGATCCACAGGTACTTTGAACAATAGACCTCATCTCAGATATATTGATTATTGATGTAGATGCAATAGAGATTTCCCCTTAGCTTCTGCTAATGGTGTTAGCTCTAGCTAATATAGTGAACACAGTAGATCAGATTTGCTCGTTTCAACAGATATCTCATGTATATCGGCTTATAAGAACTTTGAGACAGCAATGCAGCGTGGCATTGTCTCAATTTACAACAGTTAATATAATAAAAAATAACTCTGTTAATGTTAACCTTCCTGTGTCACTCTGCAGGTTTAGGTCAGTAACACCTAACCGCATCACCAAAAAATGGCGACCTCCATCGGCGAAAAATGCACCAAAGGATATACAATTAATATATCGCAATTATGCCAAAGAAAGTTAAAAACCATCTACTAGACTTTGTTTCCAAGTTTGAAAACGTTTTGCTCCCCATCCAGGAAGCTTTTCCAATTCAAAGTGCCAGGAATAGCGTTGAGTTCTAAGTTTTATACAGCAGTCCATCAAAACCTTGTTTTTGTTTAGCAAACATGCAACTTGAAACGGACGAAGGGGCCCACCCCTTTTGAATTTTCTTTTTTTGTAATGACCATAACCTGGATCTTCACCAACATATTGCAATTATGAGTTTGTGTCATGGACTTTTTAAGTTAATAGAAACACATGTAGGCCGTTTTCAACTCCTCATAAATCCCTTTAGGTAGCAGTGTCCTGATACAACTTTTTCATTTTTGATAAGATGCCAATATTGTAGCTTTAGAATTCACCAATACAGGTATTGACCCAAAACGATATCAGCATGGATCATACAGCCTTTAATTAATTACTTTGTACCTTAGAATATTAGGAAAGGCTTAATGAAGTAATATTACTGAACGATAGTCAACAACAACAGGTATGAGAACTTCTGACCCAATGGGCTACAGAAAGTTAAAACGGAAGCAGAGTTTCTATCAGCATGACAGTATTGGAGATTTTAATGAACATAGATTTATAGATGTTGGAGATCGGCCTGTTATCCCATATCCCATCCAGTCGGCCTCGGCAAATGGCCGCTCATACCAGAACTAGTTCTGCTGGAGGTTTCTTCCTGTTAAAAGGGAGTTTTTCCTCTCTACTGTCGCTACGCTTGGTGTTAGAGATTGTCTTCAAGTCATTGAGTCGATGCAATCAATTGGTTTTCCTTAGATAGGAAACTTTGAATCAATCTGACTGGATGATGCAACCATCATCCAACCTCTTTCTTTGTTAAAACCTGAAAATGTTGGAAATCTTTTATTTCTCAAAAACAGATTACAGTTCTTTAATCCCTACAGAATATACACAGAGACTGCCGTTTGAATAATTATATCTGCAATAAATACACAAATACTGTGAAGGGTTTCTGTGATCATTTTGTCTTCATTTTCAAAAATAATCAATTAATCTTTACTTGATTGCTTTTCTACATTAGATATAGTTTTCAAAGCGAAAGTGAATTCAGCTAAAAGTTATATCTACAGGTCTCAACTTTACAAAGAAATTATAACTGGTGCATCTCAAGATAATAAAGACATATTTATTACACTGAGAGGGATGGAAATAGGGCTGCAACTAATGATTATTTTGCAAAACGATTAATCTTTAATTGTTCTTTTGAATATTCGATTGATAATCGGATAGCAAAAGAAGATTTTTTACAAATAAACCAGGCGAAGCTAAAACTTTTCCACTTGAGGAGTTCTGGATAGAGCATATTGACTGTCAAAAACATTTTTTTTCCTAAATCCAAAATATTTACATATTTTTTTTATAATTTTGACATAAATATTGCTCTAAGTGTGTTGCTCTTGCAGCTAAAGGCATGTTTTACAGTATTTATACTCAAGTTAAAGATCAATTGGTCACTAAATTAGTTGACGATTATTTCAATAGTCATTTTAATCCAATTGTTTCAGCCCCAGATGGAAAGTTGGTCATGCAAAAAGCCAAGATTGAAATAATTACAAAATAGTATTAAATATTAAAAACACATTTGAAGGAAATTATAATAAAGATCCCACATGAAATAAGTAAAAGTAAAAGAGTGGTTTGCAGAAGAGCTCAGTGAATCTGTGAAGCTCAATTAATCAGTAACCGAGGTTCAAGCAATATACATATCAAATACTTTCAGATACACTCACACAGAGAGCTAGAGCCTTGCCAAACATGCACCATGGCAGTGACCTCTGCAAATCAGCCATAGGCTTTTGGGTAATCTTCAGTCAGGGACAATAAACAGCCCGGGTTAATGACTGCTGCATTTGCAGGGGCTCGCTGATAAGGGACAGACTTTACAGCCTCCCTGATAAAAGAGAAGCTGCATTGACCTACAGAGGAAGGGAAACGGCTCCAAAGAGCGGCAAACGCCTTCCAGGCAGACTGAGAAATACATGCACAGACACAACCTAGCAGCACGTGGCAGCTGCCGCCTCTCCAACAGGAAGTCACACCCGCATAAGTCGGCGATGCTTTTAAACACTCCGCAGACCATAACATTTGAAAACAGCGTTACAATGCACAAAAAGTCTGACCAAGCTACACCCAACAAGAGAAAGAAAGTTTTATCTGCTTTACCTTTTTTGGCTGTTTCCATCTCTTCTTCAGTCCAGCGAGAGCTCTCATTCATTTCCAGATTGGCTGTCAAAAAAAAAATAGAGAAGCAGCAAGTTAGAGAAGGCGGGGGACCGGGCAGTTGTCATAGAGTCAGTTAGGGAGTGACTGACATTAGGAAAGGAAGCAGAGAAATGATTTGAAAAAAAAAAACAATAAAAAGGATGGGAGGGAGGGGGTGGTGGAGGGCAGCTTGTGCTTCTTGCCACTGCAGCCTTGGTTGCTAAGCATTATTTCTTTTTTTTTTTTTTTTAGATGGAGGGAGCAGGAAATCCAAAGAGAGAAGTCAGTTAATGATTATAGACATAACAACTGGCTGCGTTCGCTGCGCGGGCCACGAGCCAGCCTGTCAGGACGGCTGGAGCCTGCACTTCTACGTCCTCTAGATGGACTCATCAAGGGTACAGTGAGCCGGCTGGCAACACTGCTGGCAGGACACCCAGCAGTAGTAGGGGGTGGGACTGAATCACCAGTCCCCACGGCCCCTTGTCACCTGGGGAATCCCTGTGATGCGGGAACGACTGCGGCATGCACACAATTGCAGAAACATCACAGATCCTCCACCAGCCTGCAGGTAGTGTTAGTGTACCAAAAAAAAAATTACCATCTGGGGGGGGGAGAACAGGAAATCCAACACTGCTGATAAAGTCTGTCATTAACGACGGGGGGGCACTTTACAGAGATTTATTTTGAAATATGCTAACTTTGCACGTTGTGTTCGTAAATGAGTTTAGAGATAAGGGAAATAAAGAGGACAGAACAACAGTACACTCTGGTGGTTCGGGGCAGGACGCTGTAAGGGGATCTAAGGTCACTCTGCTCCATTCAGATGGCAGTTTTTATTTTAATTGTTAATCCACAAAATTTTCCTTCATCATATTAAAAATAGATATGTTTGACATCCAGTTACAGATTTTAATTTAAGAATTTAGAAGTCTTATTCAAAATGGATTTCTTTAGCTGTTCATGTTTACCTGAATCCATTTTTTTAAACAGCAGTCTGTTTTTTAAGTAGAAACAGCATGAAAAATGGAAGCGGACCATCTGGGACTGACCTAGCTCGTTGTTTAGCGGTGGCGTGGTGGTCTCCTCTCCCTCGCTTTTCATTGAGCGCGTGTCGCGGCCTTTGCGGCGCCCCTGACTGTTTGCTGTTCGTCTTCCCTTGAAGGCCACAGTGGGCTCTTTGTCCTCGGCATCCTCTCCAGACGTGTCATCCCTGCGTTTACCAAATAGAGCGTCAGAAATAATTCGCATTTTAAGGTTAACAGTTATTCTCACAGTCGGTGACCCTCTGAATCAAACTATAACTTATGATAAAAAGGGAAAACTCATTCAATACAGAACAAAGGTCACTGTCAAACATGTCAAAGATTATCAGGTTTAGTCATAATGCCTGTTTGGAGGAGTTTAGGTTAAACACGGCGGTGGTAGCCTGATGCTGTGGGGTTGTTTTGCTGCCAGGTAATATGACAGAATGCTAAAGAGACCAAACTACTTCCAAAATCAAATCAACTGGATGACAATAGCCCAGACTAAGCTTGGGCATTTATCATATTTTTTATCCTTAAAGGTTTCCATTCATGGTTATAATTTTGATCTATTGCGTAAACCATGAATAAGACAACAAAGATTATTAAAAACTCTGGAAACTGGGTGAATTCTAAGAATATTTGTGTTCGACGTGTTATTATTTAATTAATTTAATTGTCATTGCACCCTACTTTCCTTTTCATAAGTGGTTACTCCACTTGCCAGGCCGTCATTGTAAATAAGAACTTGTTCTTAATGACTTGCCTATAAAAATAAAAGTATAAAAAAAAAAAATAGAATATCATAAAAAAAAAATGTCAGCATTTTATTGTCATTAAACACTCTCTGCACATAACGCATCCCCTTGGGGAGCAGTGGGCTGCCATCGCGCGGCGTCCGGGGAGCAGTGTGGGGTTAAGGCTCATTTATACTCGGAAACCAGGTCGTCTCCATGTGTGTCGCAGTTGACGCAGATACGCCCCCACCACTCCTGCAGACACTCTGCTGCAATTCTCCAAAATTGTAGGTGGTACCTTACCGGCTTGTTTTGTTTGTATGACCGCCATTGTGGGAAACGACTCATGAAGATGGACCAGCTAGAAGAGCGAGGTGCGCAAGAACGCTGGGATCCTTTTTCCACCTTGATCCCCCGCTCTGTTTCGCCCTCGAACTTGTCCCCACTTCCTCACCGCCTCGGCCGTATCTAGACCCACAGCTAGTTCTTTGATTGTCCCTCTTGCGTTGTGGCGCAGACCACGCTTCAAAATCTGGCATAAATCAAAAATATCTGCATCAAGCTCACTGCATCACACTGCTGCGGAGGATAACCAGCCCTTACTTCCAAAATCAAAGCAACCAGATGACGATGGTCCAGACTAGGCTTGGGTATTTATCGTATCGTTTAACATTAAAGGTTTCCATTCATGGTAAGAATTTTGATCTATTGCGTAAACCATGAATTAAACAATGATGATTAAAAGCCCCGGAAACTGGGTCAATTCTTAGAACTTTTTATGTTCCATCTTTAATAATTTTTTCCATTCGGTCATTGACAAATTTAGAGAATATCATTAAAAGTTACTACCTGTATTTTTTTCCCCCAGCGATTTATTATCATTCCACTGTCACAAGAACAGAGCAACGATATTCGCTCTCTGCATTAACCCATCCCCTTGGGGAGCAGCGAGCTGCCATCGTGCGGCGCCCAGGGAGCAGTATGGGGTTAAGGGTTTTTGCTAGGGGACCCAGAGTTGCAGTCTGTGGGAGTGGGTTTCGAACTCCCAACCTCAGGAAGTTCTATGCTCTAACCACTAGGCTACCACCCCCCACATACTATAAGATGCTTAGCTTTTAAACTCATACTTCTTCACGGGACTCTTGTATCCTGCAGAATCTAAATGTATATATTCGTATTTGTGCTTGTGATGCTATGTTGGCTGTGCTAAGTAATCACAGCCATTGAGTTACCCGAGAAAGACAGCAAAGGAAAGTTATATCACCCATTATGTAGTTCACATCAGCCAGCTCTATTCCAGAGACACATTTAAACTGTTTTATTGATTTGTTCAGTCATGAACTCAAATGATCACGTTTATCCTCAAGCAAACAGTGGAACAAAATCTACAACTTCCTTGAGAATGGAGCTAAACTCTAAAGCCTGAAGCCACAGCTGAAAAATATGCATCTATATTTAGAATTTAGCTTCTGAAATAACAGATCTAGTCAAACAGGTAACAGGCCGAGTGAAATATGAGTGATACATAAAGGCCCCGGCGACGTTTCTCCGCTTTACTGCATTTTTGGTTTGAAAAAGCGAGAAAATCTGGGGGACAAATTGTGATGGAGTAAGATTTGCCTACATTGCTCTTTCATTCCCTCTATTTTCAGGATAATTTGTGTGTCAGCAGAACGGTGTGGAAGAGATGGCGACAAAGCTTCAACCTCCAGCTCTTCCATTCATCTTCCTCCCACTCCATTAATCTTGCCAGGGGGGGAGCTAATAGCTCTCTAAATATAGGCAGGCCAGCTGTGCCAGAGGTGACAGGCAGGCAGCAGGGTGTGCAAGGAGCCACAAAGTCCCAAGGCTTTCGCCTGAGAAGAGGAGACAATGGTTTATCACCATCATCATCATCTTTTCTAGCCCAGCTGCTTATAAATATGAGCTGGCACTGCTTGAAACAACCGTAGCACGTAGCCTCAGTTGACATCATAAACAGCCTAAATGCAGACAAAGACATTTAAGATCTTCTCAGGTAACAGAGAGCGGCCATATTCCATCTGTTGTTTTGCATCCCTTGCAGGAAGCGAGCCAGAAAACATTTGCTCGTTGATCACTGCATCCACATGTCAGCCCACCCAGCGACGCACAAATTCCCGCATCATGCCACAAAAACAAATAAAAACAAGCTCTAAACTAAAAAGAAAAAAATCTGGCCTCACTTCCCGCCCAATCAGTCCAACCTGCTTCGAATGACGCCGTGGTCATAATGTTATGCCTAATGAGTGAACTGTCAATGTCCTGATAGCGAGTTACGGCATGAAGATAGTGGACAATAATCTAATTCATTCGCTCCCCTCAGACAACATGAATTATTACAGCATTAGCATCAGGTTACAGATGCTCTATTGGCAACAACAAACCGTACGCACAACAAATCTGCTCTTAATGACTTCAGCAAATCATTTTAATGTGCCCAGCGAGAATTCTCTCCTGCTTTCAACAGCAGTACCCTCCAATATATTACTGCCACGCGGAGCTCGAACTTCTGAATCACTAATTAATGTTCAGCTCTGCCAAAGCAGTTGTTTCATGATCCTACCTTTTGATTGAAGTGGTAAAAAAAATAATTTGTTATTCAGATTTGGCTTCCTATCAGCGGTCGGTGAGCTCCCACATGAGGAATCCCACAGAAACGGTTTTCAATCAGGAGAGTTTTAAAAGCAGCTCACTTCATTCCATCCTCCTTGTCCTCTGCTTCATTTTTCTCCTCATCTCTCTCCCCCTCCTTCTCCTTCTCCTCCTTCTCCTTGTCCTCCTGGCTGTTCCGGGTCACTTGTTGCTGCTGCTGCTGCTGTTGCTGTTGTTGTTGTTGTTGTTGTTGTTGCTGCTGCTGCTGCTGCTGCTGCTGTTGCTGTAATTGAACGAGCAGGAACAATAAACATTGGAGTGAGTCGGTGAATTTCACATCTTTAGAACGTTTCATGACTGAATGATAATGAGATTTGTATCAATTTTAGCTGAATTATGTGAAAAGCTTTGGATTATTATTAAACTGGAGCTTTCAGAGTAAAAATATTTTGCTTTTGATAGAAAAAATCACTTTTGACCATTAAATCGTAATGATTTGAAACAATTACCGTATTTTTCTGACTATAAGTCGCACTTTTTTCATGGTTTGGCTGGCCATGCTACTTGTACTCTGGTGCGTTGCCAATTAGCATTGCAACAATGACGATGTTTTGAGTTTTTTAAATGGGCCTGTTTCTTCTTTCAAGATAAACTTTACTGTTCATCTCCAGTGTTGTGGACTTGATGTGATATAGTGGTCTGAATGATTATCACTGCTTCTCAGATGCTCTTTCATGAAATAAAACAATGCAGTCTTCGAGTAGTAGCCTACCATGCAGCAGTTATCAGAACACGGATCCCATGCATAGAATAACCTTTCAAAAAGGTGGGACTTTTAGTCCGGTGCGACGTAAATACGTTTTTCCGTCTTCGTAATGCGTCTTTTGGCTCCGGAGCAATGTGTAGTCTGAAAAATACGGTATTGGACGGTGTTGCCTTTTACAGTTGCCTTTTGTATCTCTGCTTCTGTCGCGGCAGATGGCCGCTCACACTGAGCCTGGTTCTGCTGGAGGTTTCTTCCTGTTAAAAGGGAGTTTTTCCTCTCCACTGTCGCTACAAGCATGCTTAGAGTGATGGATTGCAGAAGAGTCAATGCAATCAACTGGTTTTCCTTAGATAGAAACTTTGAATCAATCTGACTGGATGATGTGATGAACTGTAAAGTGCCTGGAGATGATGTGTTGTGAATTGGCGCTATATAAATAAACTGAATTGAATAGAATTGAATCTACTTTTGAAGCTATTTTTGCCCTGATGAGTCCATCACTATTAAACAGAATCAATCTGAACTAATCAGACTACATGACCTTTTTAGTTTGCAGTTTACCCTGATATTAATGCCCCGTAATAAACTGAAGCCTATCCTTGATTAGTTCTGCTGCTAACTGGTTTTCTTAACGAATCTGTAACACCAGAACCTTGAACCATCCTCCATCACTGGAAGATCTTCTGCTAATTCCAGATTTTCCATCAACCACATCTCTTTAAAAGATGAGCAAACTTAAAGTCTCATCAACGGTTAAGGTAATCATTTTGTTTCCAAACACTCCATTGCCCAGTGAAGATCAAATGATTTAACTTTACACGTCATAAACTCTTGTCAACTGTTATTAAGAGGTGATAACTTCCCATGAGTCATTTTAAAAGATACATGAATAAGAAAATAACTTAAGTTTTATCTGATACGGTGAATCTTAGTTTCACTTTGATTCACACATGTAAAAAATCCACTAACCTTCAGAAAAAAAAAAATCTACAAATTGTCACAAGATGTTAAACAAAACAGGATATGAAAGTTCTGAAATTATAGCGGAGCATTTCTGCTGTATAACTGCACCCAGAACCACTTCCTTTCCAGCTTCCTGCCCGTCTGGGCTATCAGGGTTAGAGTTCATGCTACTACAGCCACACAGTCAGACCAAAAATTTCAACAGTACTTTAAAGTACATTCACATTTTTAAAACCTTCTACTTTAATTGCTATTTTAGCATTAGCTGCTTCTTCTAATCAAAGAAACTGAAATTCAGTGTAATCCTGTAAAGATAAGACATAATTCAAAGCTCCATCTTGGTATGGGAACATCAAGCGTTCTCCGCCTTGTAAATCAGTCACATGGTCTCCTGACTCCATCAACCACAAAGAGAAACATGAACCCGCACATAATCTCCTCAGGGTTGATGTGGTGACATATCATGAAGAAGGACAATTTTTATAGAATGTAAAGCGACGCACTTTCACTTCCTCCGCTGTAGGTGTTCGGTTCTGTCCCTGCGAGCTCACGCTGCGAGCCGCTGCACTAAACAGGTGGAGCGAACCTCCAAGTTATGAGCAGGGCTCATTAAGAGAGACCAGGAGACATTGCGTGCTCAGGAAACGGGTCATTTCACTAGCCCCTCCCAAAGTTTAGGTCTGATGGACTGAGAAGACGCATAACAAGTTCAGTTTTAAATAAAAAAATATATATAATTGGCCCAACTGACTGATTTTTAACACAAGTACATTTTTTTTTCAAAACATGTAGAAGATCTCACACTTAAATTAATTTTTACCATCTAACTGTTCACGTTGGGTTGCTATAGTTGGTGAAGGAGCCATAGCAAACTGCTAATGTTGCTTATCTCACAAACACACAAATCAAATTCCCCATTTACACTACTCTTGAAAAACCGATCCATGCCGAGACCGGTCCGAGTTCGGATCAGTTAACCAGGCCGAGCTCGGTTCTGACGACCGTTTACACATCACGCTATCTCGGTTCCTCGACTCCTCGCCTCCTAGTGACGATCTGCGGTATTACTGCTAGTATTGAAGGAGGAAATCAAGCAGTTGGTGGCAGTAATGCACCTAAAGTTGTTTGCCAACCGCCATAAAACACAAGAAGAAGACGACGAAGGAGGAGGGAATCGAGCAAATCAAAATGGCGGCGCCCGTCACATTCAGAAAGTTATGCTTGATTATTATTGCTGTACTTCCTTTGTTATTATTTAAAATGCCATTATTTAAAATGTTGCGTGGAGAAGATTTCGATTGTTGTTTATAGTTTAAGAAGAAGCTGTTCTTCTTCTTCTGTTTCCGGACGGGCATTACCGCCAACTACTGGAATGGAGTGTGAATCAGGATGTGCAGCCAGACGGAGATGACGCGTTCTGCTCATGCGCTCTTGTTATCAGAGAACCGAGCCAGGGAAAAACCGACCTGAGCCCACCTCTGGAGCTGGTCTGCAGTTAGCGCGGTTCGGTTGTGTCTAGCTCGGTTCAGTTCAGTTTGCTTTCCATTTACACACGATAAGTTGTCTCAGTTACTGAGTCGGACCAGTCTCGACACAGTTTTTCAAGGGTAGTGTAAATGGGGTAAAATTCTTATGTAGGCCCTTATGAGGAAAAATAATGGAAAGGGTTTGAATGAGCGCCAATTAGTTTATACCCTCCTAAAGAACATTAAACATGTATTTGAAGACAGTTTCATGATGATAGTTTATGTTAAATGCAGAGTTATGACTCCTCCTATGCATTTTATTGGGGCCCTGTGTGAACCATCAAAACAACGCAAAGGTGATGGAAAATGATAATAGATTATATCTTTAAGTGTTTGTTTATTAAGGATTAAATTTATAATATAATATTATCAGCTGTGCTGCTGCTATCAACACCTTTGTTTATAGATGTTGGAGATCAGCCTGTTTTTTCAGTGTAGTCCTGTTTCTCTGACTGTGACTGGGACTTAAACGAGCAGGAACAATAAACATTGGAGTGAGTCGGTGAATTTCACATCTTTAGAACGTTTCATGACTGAGTAAGAATGAGATTTGTATAAATTTTAGCTAAATTATGTGAAAAGCTTTGGATTATTATTTAAACTGGAGCTTTCAGAGTAAAAATATTTTTGTTTTTGATGGAAAAATCACAGATCATAATGACCTGAAACAATTACCGTATTTTTCTGACTATAAGTCGCACTTTTTTCATGGTTTGGCTGGCCATGTGACTTGTACTCTGGTGCGTTGCAAATTAGCATTGCAACAATCACGATGTTTAGAGTTTTTAAAATGTGCCTCTTTCTTCTTTAAAGATAAACTTTACTGTTCATCTCCAGTGTTGTGGACTTGATGTGATATAGTGGTCTGAATGATTATCACTGCTTCTCAGATGCTCGTTCATGAAGTAAAACAATGCGGTCTCTGAGTAGTAGCCTACCATGCAGCAGTTATCAGAAAACGGATCCCATGCATAGAATAACCTTTCAAAAAGGTGGGACTTTTAGTCCGGTGCGACGAAAATATGTTTTTTTCATCTTCATAATGCGTTTTTTGGCTCCGGAGCAATGTGCAGTCTGAAAAATACGGTATTGGATGCTGCCGCCTTTTACAGTTGCCTTTTGTATCTCTGCTTCTGTCGCGGCAGATGGCCGCTCACACTGAGCCTGGTTCTGCTGGAGGTTCCTTCCTGTTAAAAGGGAGTTTTTCCTCTCCACTGTTGCTACAAGCATGCTTAGAGTGAGGGATTGTTGAAGAGTCAATGAATCGATGCAATCAGCTGGTTTTCCTTAGATAGAAAACTTTTCAATCAATTTGACTGGATGATCTGGTGAACTGTATAGTGCCTTGAGACGACGTGATGTGAATTGGAGCTATAGAAATAAATTGAATTGAAACTGAATTTAATTTAGGGGCGTCAGAGTAAAGGGTGGCTGAGAACAAAAGTTATTTTTCTTCTAGGATTATTTTTCTGCCATCCGTCCTCTGATCAACTCTGACCAAACCTCTGACTGTTTGTGCAAAGAAAAACTACCTTGAGACCCTGAAGCTAAAACATGGAGCAGCTAACGATTAGCTGCAATACGGGGTTCTACAAAGTTTTTGAGGGGAAATATTTTTTTCCTCCAATATACAACTATGCATGACATTTTGTTGGTCTGTCACATAGAAATCCCAATAAAAGACACCGATATTTCATGTTGCAAAGCGCTGAAGCTCAATACATAGCGTTTACATTTTTCCATCATGTTCTAAACGGCTGGATGTGATGGAAAGTACGTTTTTCAGCCCGACATCCAAAACTGATCCTAATCTTTGCTCCAACTCCCTTAAAACGTTCAAATCAAAACATTTATGGCAGGAAATCGTTTTTCACGCTCTTCCACTGCAGACATACATCCAGCTTTCAGTCTGTAGAAAAAAAAGAGGAACATAAACGCTGCTAGATCTTACAAAATGTGTTTAAGAATTGAGAGTAACCAGAACTGCAATAAGCTAGTAGCTGCTAAGCTTTTAGCCCACCAGCTGTAGTGGTACGCAGACCCTAAAGTAAACATGACCACACTCCTCAGGCTGAACTTTCAAGAGTAAAATATTACCAGGGATCTCCCTCGGCGCCGGTTCCTTCGCACTATGTTCTTGTAGTTTCCATTCTTTTTGGTCAGGTAGTAAAAGAGCACACACTCTGCCACCGTCTGAAATGCAAATGTAAGATGACATTTCACTTCCTCTGAGCATAAACAACAACGGAAGAAAAGGGCCAAAAAAAAAAGAAGAAAAATTATACCTTTCTCTCTAGAAATGAAGCTATCAGGCCAAAGTTTTTAGGATGCTGGATGAACCTTTAAGAGGGAAAAAAAAGCTGATCAGAGAAAAATGAGTGTTGTAAAGGATTAGACATTTAAATCATCTTAGATGCAGTGGGAAACACCCCAGCTGACATGCGCTGGTCACAGCTAGTGTTTGTTTGGGGTGAGTGTGACCTGAAGAGGAAACTAAAGCTCTTTGTGTGGGTAACTTAAAAGTCACCAGTTTTACTGTGTGGTCCTGATTTGATTTGCAGCTCCAAACCTCCTCTCAGTTCTCACGAAAGGGGAAGATTCACTTCCTTAGCAAAAAAGAAACAACTCACTGACCCTTTATCAGCTACTCAGATATCACAGTGAACAACACTTTAAATTTTGTGGCTTAAGGGCAGCTGCCAAGCACTTTGTGTAAGGAGCATAACGAGACTCGTGTGGCGTTTTCGCAGTTTGACCAGTAATCAGAATTTAGAGGAAAAATCCTGCTTTGCTCACTTCTCCCGGAAAGTGTCCCTCTCCTGCTCGCTCCACATGTTCATAACCTGCCGGTCCTTGTAAACCTTCATTGGGTCGTCCATCAGTCCGTTCATGTTGATGAACTTGATGCGCTGCTGCTCGGCGTCGAACAGCATAGGAGGGATGACCGCCAGCTGTCGCATTTGCTTCTCTGTGTTCTGCACGTGGATGAGACGAGAAAGAGAAAGCAAAAATCTTCAAGTCAACAGACTGGTCCTAAAAGAGAAACGACTTCTATTCACAAAGACATGTTTGAAAACTAATGCATCCATGGGAGAGGAGCCTTGTTATCTATTCTAGGTTTAGAACAACATCCCTCTAGGAGATCAAGACTGGCTGGCTTTGAATTGCTCTTAATTCACAAAGAGAGCCTTGTGATTGTTGTCTAAAACTTTTTTTTGGCACAATCTGGTTAAACCTTTAAATAAAAGTGTTTTTTTGTGTAGCCATGACTTAATATTGCACAGTTTAATTTGATGGAGCTAAAAACAACCCTCTCCCTGCTCTTTTTTGCTGACTAAGTAGGTTATGAAATGCACTGTGATAGATATCAATGCTTTGGAGGAACATTACAGTGACGCCCGCTTAGGTCCAATCGGCCGCATAAAACTCCTCCAACATTTTTTTAATCTGAAACCTTCAGATATGTTAAAGCTCTTTACATCAACGGCTTTTTCTCTCAGGACTGAATCATGACAACATTTGCAAATCTAAGTTGCCAAACTCTTTCCGTTTCAAATTCCCCAGATCTGCCAGACACAGTTTTATGTTCTTGTTTTTTTTTTCTTCAGATTTTGAACACATGCACACATATCTGTAGTTAAACTCAAAATTATTCACACCACTGGCAAATCTAAGTTAACAGCCATCTTTAATAAACTTGTTTTTTTTTTCCGGATGGTAGTAATATTAACGTTTTGGATTGGTCTACATGGGAACTAATGATTGGGGTGATGGAAAAGAGGCCTTCCAACCTTTAACCCTTGAACAAATCATCAAAGATACATTTTCTAAATAGAAGTGGAAACATGCAAAAGGCTGGTCGGCAACAAGGATTGTTTTAATGCAAATAAAAACCCTTTTTAATGATTTCTTTTTATACCAGGCTTTATAAATAGTAAATAAAAATCTGAAGATTAAGAGTTAAAGTCCATGTATTCATAAAATAATTCATCTATTAATGTAGACAATGAAATCAGGTTATTTTACTTTATTCTTGTGATTTATTTTTTATTTAAAAAAAAAAAGAACAAGTTACCTGGTTAAATAACGATAAAGAAATTGTGAGGATCTATCAATCAAAGTGCTGTGCAGGCAGATAAAACTGATGTGTTATAATTTAAAGTTAAAAGAAGATAATGAGCCGTTGTAGGTTCCAGATCTGCTCGGGGTCCCGCCCCTTCTTATGACGTCAATATATGGCAACTCCACTCGGACGAACTGTATTGCACCCGTAGCCGAAAGAAGAAAAAAAAAATTATTCTCAGTCTTGAAGAAAATGACTGTGTTCTAAGACAAACTGAGCTCTGCCATTTAACAAGGTTACAAAACAAGTCTCAGCTTATTTTTTTTCTTTTTATGAAGATCTGAGGACAGGAAGGACAAATGGAACATCTCAAAAATAACTTTTATAGAGATTTTAGACAAAATACTTATTCTACTTATAGAAAACTAACGGTTGTTGTTGACACAAAGTTAAAAGTAGTGTAGCTTAATATGGCTAACTGACCGAGCTGAAAGAGGCTAACCTGTTAGCTACGGAGCACAGCTAGCTACAGTGCTGCCCGGCTCTCCCCCTTTATATCATGGTCTAACAGTTACTTTGTTGACCATGAACAGATTTTTCTCAGTTTTTTTTTTTTTATAGACAAGGTAAGACTTCATCGGTCATTAGACACACTTATGCTACAGATGTTCCCGACTCGGCGCCGCGTGATGTTTTTACCGTTGTCTGGGCAACCACTATGTTTTACATCATGTGGCAATGTTCAGCCAATCATGTAGCGTAACATCAATTGCATGCGCAGGGCCGGAGCAGATCTGGTAGCTACACCGTCAATAGATTCATAAGCACCGCCCCCCTACAAGTTCTGTCCCTACAATCCGATTGGGTCCCGGTTTCTAGTGGGACAAAGTGATTAGATGAATCCCATAAAAAAACACTCCTGGTTCCTGAAGAAAATTCTTCTGGAGACTCAAAGAAAACTTTTGGTTATTTGGTTTAACACCTTAATTATGTAATACTTTTATACCAATAGAAAGTTTAAGAGCCTTTTAGAGCTAAATCTATTAATTTGCAAAAAATGTATTAATTTTTAACTGAACCATCCATCCATTTTCTGCCATGCTTATCGCTGCTGGGGTTGTGAGGGGTGCTGGTGCCTATCTCCAGCTGGGTCCACCCTGGACTGGTTTCCAGTCCATCTCAGGGCAACACAGAGACAAACAGGACAAACAACCATTCACACACACTCACACCCAAGGAGAATTTAGAGAAACTAATTAACCTAACAGTCATGTTTTTGGACTATGGGAGGAAGCCGGAGTACCCTGAGAGAACCCATGCATGCTTAGGGAGAACATAACTCGATGCAGAAAGCCCCCGGGCCGGGAATCGAACTCCAAAACTTCTTGCTGAAAGGTAGCAGTGCTACTCACTGCTCCAATGTGCAGCCATTTTTACCAAACCACTATTAAATAATCATTAAACGAGTATACAGACTATAAATTATAACATTACTACTCTGAGAATTGACTCTTGAGTCAAAGCTGTATAAATATATGTATATAACTTTTTGCTTTAAGAAAAGCACCTTTATGAATATACTCACTCAAGAACTCCTTAACGGGAAAGGTTTTTATTTTTTATATGTTTAAGCCATTTATAATGCACTCAAAATGACCCTTTTTCCTTAATTCAAACACTTGCTTATTGAGGAACATTGATTTGAAAAGGAAAACAATATTTGTTCAATGAATCGATTACTGATGAAATCAAAGCTGCAGGCGTGGAACCTTTACAGCTGGACAGTCTTTTGTGTCCAAAACTTGGAAACTTTAAAACTAAGATAAGTTAGGTCTATGACAGAGAGGACAGAATCCAGAACTGCACCTAATTCCAGCCCCTTATATTGATCTGGAATGCCTGAGCATATTTCCAAAGACGGAAAAGGCAGGTTAGCATTCAGAACAAAGCTTACCTGGAATTTTCCTACTGTTGCAGACTTGCAGGTCACCCAAAGAGTTGCCAAAGGGCAATTTGGGGAGGGGGGGGACCGACCAATTTTAACAGAAAGGGCTCACCTCATGCTCTGATATCCCATCAATGATTTCGGAGACTTCGTGTTCGCTTCGGGCTGCAGATGAGGTCAGTCCGCCTCCTCGCTGCCCGACACGGCTGCAGACGCAGAGAGACAAAGTTTATCGCAGCCATCCTCTAAAACGGAGCTGGTTTCAAAGCACGTCCGGTCTGCTGTGTTCATCCCACCTCTGCATCCGTTCCTGCATCTCCCTCTGCTTGCGGATCTCTGGGAACTGTTTCTCGTAGTACTCCCGCACCTTGCTCTCCTTAGCCCGGCGCCGCGGGTTGTTTTCAATGCGCTCCACCTTCTTCTCCCAGGCCTCCATCAGCTGGTCATAGCGCTGGCAAAACTTCTGCTCCTGGGAGTTCAGAGAAAGAAAAGGATCTCTGCAGAACTGTAACATTTCTTCTGAATGAAACATGCAGGGGACATTAAATCTGGAGTGCAATAACTGATTGCACTCCAGATTTAATGATTTTGACATGCCAAATGTTCTATGCAGAGACATGATTTGGAGCTCTAGCAGACGTCAAGGCGTAGCTTTTCTTCCTCCATGAAGCAACCCATTAACCCTGGTGGAGACCAGACCCTCAGCGGGCTTGTTAAACTACAGGGTGATATCTCTGCATACGAGACTACCTCCCCCACTTAGACACACTATGAGGGAAGATATGTGAGGCAGACACCAACATGTCACAGAGTTTGATTCTTTCTTGCATCGAATACGAGTTAGCAGATATGCAAATTTGACAGAACAGCCTGATTCACAAAAATCTTTTTACTTTGGCTTTTGTTTCCACAAACACTGCCAGGAAAAAAAAAGAAAAACAACAAATGCACCACATGGTCACTGCAGTGTTTGGCAGAAATAATGAATCCAAAAGACATCAAACTATTTCAGCCGCAGAAATCTTTTCTACTTGTTTTCTGCAGCTGTGGTTTCCCCCGCGGCTTAAAGCAAACACAGACAACAGATCACCAACAGAGCCTCATTTTCCCTCCTTGGCAAGTCTAAAATGGCCACTCGTTTCGAGGAGCAGCTGGCCCCGTTTCACACTATTCATCTCTCACTGGCTGAGTCACACCAGGAGTTTTCTACTTACCCACTGCTTACGAGCGTGATTTCTCCTTTTGAAATACAGGATGAGCTTCTTCCTCATGGCGTGGTTTCTGCATTGATAAAGCAAGAAAAACAGGAATAAACCACCATGAAGAAGTTTATCAGACATCCAGTGGTTGGACTGCCATTATGTCAATCACAGGAGGATGCAGTTTTGGGTTTAAAAAAAAAAAAAAAAAGTCTGGGATGATTTTGTATTTAGCCGCTTTTACTATGATGCCTCTCAGTAATAAATCAATACAAAATGCACAGTGTTGGTCTCATTTAATTCAGTTTATTTCTATAGCTCCAATTCACAACAATGTCATGTCAAGGCACTTTACAGTTCACCAGATCATCCAGTCAAATTGATTCAAAGTTTTCTATCCAAGGAAAACCAGTCGATTGCATCGACTCATTGACTCGATGGCAATCCCTCAAACTAAGTATGCTTTTAGCGACAGTGGAGAGGAAAAACTCCCTTTTAACAGGAAGAAACCTCCAGCAGAACCAGGCTCAGTGTGAGCGGCCATTTGCTGAGGCCGACTGGGGCTCAAGAAGACAGAAGCAGACATAGAAAAAGCAGCTGTAAAAGGTGGCCCAGTCCAGGAAATACACAGCCAGGCAGACGAGCTCCGAGCCAGCTCCCATGTCAGAGGATGAAGAGAGCACATCCAGTTAGTCACAGTCAGAGAAACAGGACTACACTGGAAAACGGGTTGATCTCCAGCATCTATAAAAAATGTAAAGTCCCTCTGAAAGCACTGACTGTAAAAGAAAATGCACAAATCTACATAAAACTGGGAAGTTCAGAGCATATATTTCTCAAATGTAATGTGTGTGTGTTTCCAAGACGGGGGCGCCTTTTACGGTTGACTTTTGTATCTCTGCTTCTGTCTCCTTGAACCTCAGTCAGCCTCAGCAGATGGCTGCTCACACTGAGCCTGGTTCTGCTGGAGTTTCTTCCTGTTGAAAGGAAGTTTTTCCTCTCCACTGTCGCTACAAGCATGCTTAATGTGAGGGATTGCAGATGAGTCGATGCAATCAAATGGGTTTCCTCAGATAGACAACTTTAAATCAATTTGACTATGATCTGGTGAACTGTAAAGATGACATGTGTTGTGAATTGGCACTTTAGAAATAAACTGAATTGAAATAAAGTTGTAGAAGTTTTTAAAATGTTGTTGTCATTCAGAGGCCTTCATTTCATTTACATACATATATGTGTTTTGGCATTATTACCCAGCCCTAGATGATACTAAGCACAAATGTAGAAGACTGAGAAAGACGAAAAGTGGCTATAAATATAGATCTAGAGTTACAGCAGCATGCTTAGGTCAGGGTTTCCTAACCCTGGTCTTCAGGAACCACTGACCAACATGTTTTAGGTGCTTCCCTGCCTCTAAGCACCTGCCCCGAGTAGAAAAGTGATCAAAAGGTTTTTGCAACATTTCATGGCTGCTGAGGAGGTAATGCAAATATTTGCATCAGGCGTGGTAGAGCAGAGACAGATCTAAAACATGAAGGGCACTGGACCCCGAGCATCAGGGTTAAGAAACGCTAGTTTAGATCAAAACAAGTGTTAAAATGAACCAGTCAAAAACAATTAGGCCATTTTGCAAAGAATGAGGAAAAATAGGATAAAGAGATGTAAGGTGGGTAGAGATACAGCCTGAGAATAATCTTACTGTTGTCATTATAAGTGATCAAATAGAAATGAATATAAATACCAATGATGTGTTTAAATCTGTATACACATATACACAGACAGACAGATATAAATAAGTATAGTCGGTCCAATTCAGAACAAAAGTGGACAAGAATAAAAAAAAAGTTTTTATTATTGCTTTTATTTCATTTAAGCCTTTTGATTAGAAATTACTTAAACAAATTGGACAGGTCATAACCTATCTGATTTTCATATACAATCTATGATTACATTTGTTTCTGACTGATGTTGGATTTTGCACAGAAAACGCCAATGAAGCCATTAACATGTTCTAGTTGTTCCCTGACAAAATGGAAACAGGCTTGGTTTATTTTCTACCCTCGAAACCTTCCCAACTCCCTTCTTTACAGACTGAATAGTAAATAAGAAAACCTTATATTACACCTTCACATAAACGGGGGGGAAAAATGCCTCTCTTTTGAGTGCAGACGCTCGATAAACTCAATCTTGCTTCTGGGCGGAAGGGATAGCAAAGGGAGCCACACTTATAAAACTCGTCTGTGTTGGGAACAGTCAGACCCACAGCTTCAAATAAAGGTCAAGGCCAGTAATCTCTTTAGGCAGCTGCTCGGTTCATCTCTTTCTTTGCAGCAAGACAGAGTTTTATTCCTGACACTTAATCTGTCACTTGTAAGGTCATGCTCTCTACTGATTAATGTAATCTTAGTCTAAGTTAGACACTTCGGCTGAGCCGGTGGTTCCCTCTGGACGGAGGCAAGGACACGCCGCTAAAACAGCTGTTATCTAGAGGTTGGTAAGAGAACTGACAAATAATATAGCATTTATGCACTGGAAAAACGATCTAAAAATAACAAACTTCTTGAATTAAGTGTATTTATTCTTAATTTGAGTGGGTAAATGAGATAGTTTGCAAAAGGAATGAGTATTTTTACTCTTAAAATAATTAGATAAGATGCACTTGAAATAAGACAATTGAGTTTTCTTATTTTAAATTAGGGATGCACGATATTGGGATTTTGGCCGATATCCGATATGCCGATATTTTAAAACTCATGTAGCCGATAACCGATATTGATACTAATGTTAAAGCTGGACAAAAATAAGCAGTCATTGAAAATAGCAGTTTTGTTATCCATTTCTGACACTTTGAAAAATAATATACTCAAATATGTTTTCATATGCTGATATCAAATTGATTTTTAAAAACGCGGTATCGATCTATTTTACTTTCAAAATCTCGTGAAATGTCATCGTTCTGTTACAAACTCTCGTGATATTTTGCAAATTCTTGTGAGATTTTGTTAGTAAAATAGATCGATACCGCGTCAATATATCAACATATAAAAATATGGCAAACTTTCGATGACATATAGCAATACTTCATTAGTAAAAGAGATTGATATGGTGTTTTTAAATGGCAATATATCAGCATATGAAGATCAATATTTTTTCCCTCGTCTTTAGAAGTTTTTAAGTCTGTAAAAAAGAAGTTTTTGAGGAAGAAGAAGAAGTAGTTTTTTTTTTTTTTTTTTTTTTTAGACTTTAGAAACTCAGAAGCTGATCAAATATCGGGTTAAATATCGGTGGGGTGGCCGATGCCCGATATTCAGTTTTAAGGCCGATACCGATAGGGGGCCGATTATATCGTGCATCCCTATTTTAAATGTAAATTGTCTTGTTCTATTGGAAAAATTGCTCTTTTACCTCCTTAATCCAAGAACAAATGCATTTATTTTAAGAAAAAATTTAGATTTTTTTCCAGTGTGATGCAAGGTAATAAGAAAATATGGCTTTTTTCATCTTTAAAGGTCAATCTCTGCATTTCTTTAAATAATCACATCCAGATCTTCCAGAAGGAAGATCTAGCTCTGTAAGGGTTATATTCATATACATGTGTTTAATGTGAGAAAATCCAATGTTAAGCAAAAAAACAAAACAAAAACCCGGATCAAGCTGATCAGACAGAGACGGTATTGTCCGACACAGGACAACCAGCAAAAGCTGGAATCTAAAGCTCCGATTTGCCCTCGTATAGTGTGTGCATAAAGCAGGGATGCCTGCCTGTTTTTCATGAGCCGACTGTGTGTGCAAGACATGAATAGGATGGGGCTCAGAGACACTGGTAGTCATCGCTGCCTGCCGGGATAAACGCCAAACTTATCAAACCGGTTAACATAACAAAGATGCTAATTGTGCTCGGTCAAACCGACCAGCTGGTATTTAATAACGCGCGGACAAAGACGGAGTGAAAGAGGATTTCAGTTAATTGCTTTGAGGCAATAATACTGATCAAAAGGTGCAGAGATCAAAAGGGGCGAAGACAGCAGTGTGCAGTTAATAGGTCAGGAACATCTTGTGGTATGCCACCGTGCCAGAGCTGCAGTGTCAGCGGTGAAAGCAAACCTTGAAGCAACCTTCAAATGTTTCTCAGGGCAAAAATCTTCAAAAGCTAAACAAAGATGATCTCATTTAATGGTTACTGGCTAAAACTTTCATGTGTTATTTTTGTCAGAAGATGAACTTTAGATGAACATATAAAAGGGAAATGTGGGTAGAGATTGGTTACAATTACTTGAGCAAACCTAAAAACGTATTTTGGCATTACATTTCAAACAAGTAATCTGAAGTAATAACACCTATTACTCAAGTTAGATTTATAACTTCACTGACTGAGGAGCAAACTAGTGTTCAATTGGCTTTCTATGACATTAAAACTTTCTATGCCAGTAGCTAACTCTTTTGTTTTTTGTATTTTATATTCCTTTAAATATGTTCTAAATCCTGCAATTTGAGCATATTTTCTGCCAGACTAGTTTAGAAGAACTAAAATTCAATTCACAACAAGAAGATGTGGCAAAACATGTACTATTAGTGAGGATGCAGAGTTTATTTAAAGTATTTATGAACAAATAAAATGATCAGTTACAGCAGGGTTCAACGTTTTCCAGGCCAAGGACCCCAAACTGATGGTGCGATGGAGCAGGGACCCCCTAATTTTATATATATTGTATGAAATTGTGTTCTATCAAACTGGTTCTATAGTCACTCTATTACAGATGGAGTCATGTAATGAAAGTATCTTTCTCCCTGGGATTATTAAAGTATTTCTGATTCCTGGTTGATGGGACAGGTGTTTTGAATGAAACAGTGCCCAGATTGAAAGAGCTCCTGTGTGTCGCTGAATGTGTACATTGATGACTGAAAGACATCTTCTGCCTCCATTTAGCTGTTTTCTACAGTGTGTTGAATTCATGTGAATGTGGATTTAAAGACATTTCAATTAGTGGAAAAAATTGCAGGAGGGAATATAAAAAAAGTCTAATTGACCCCCATGCAGTACCTTCGTGGACCCCCTAGGGCAGCGGTCCCCAACCACCGGGCCGCGGACCGGTACCGGGAAAAAAGTAATTTATCAACGATCAGAGTCTGAGTGATGTTTTATTTTGAAATACACTATATTGCCAAAAGTATTTGCTCACCCATCCAAATTATTGGAATCAGGTGTTCCAATCACTTCCATGGCCACAGGTGTATAAATTCAAGCACCTAGGCATGCAGACTGTTTTTACAAACATTTGTGAAAGAATGGGTCGCTCTCAGGAGCTCAGTGAATTCCAGCGTGGAACTGTGATAGGATGCCACCTGTGCAACAAATCCAGTCGTGAAATTTCCTCGCTCCTAAATATTCCACAGTCAACTGTCAGCTGTATTATAAGAAAATGGAAGTGTTTGGGAACGACAGCAACTCAGCCACGAAGTGGTAGGCCACGTAAACTGACGGAGCGGGGTCAGCGGATGCTGAAGCGCATAGTGCGAAGAGGTCGCCAACTTTCTGCAGAGTCAATCACTACAGACCTCCAAACTTCATGTGGCCTTCAGATTAGCTCAAGAACAGTGCGCAGAGAGCTTCATGGAATGGGTTTCCATGGTCGAGCAGCTGCATCCAAGCCATACATAACCAAGTGCAATGCAAAGCGTCGGATGCGGTGGTGTAAAGCACGCCGCCACTGGACTCTAGAGCAGTGGAGACGCGTTCTCTGGAGTGACGAATCGCGCTTCTCCATCTGGCAATCTGATGGACGGGTCTGGGTTTGGCGGTTGCCAGGAGAACGGTACTTGTCTGACTGCATTGTGCCAAGTGTAAAGTTTGGTGGAGGGGGGATTATGGTGTGGGGTTGTTTTTCAGGAGCTGGGCTTGGCCCCTTAGTTCCAGTGAAAGGAACTCTGAATGCTTCAGCATACCAAGACATTTTGGACAATTCCATGCTCCCAACTTTGTGGGAACAGTTTGGAGCTGGCCCCTTCCTCTTCCAACATGACTGTGCACCAGTGCACAAAGCAAGGTCCATAAAGACATGGATGACAGAGTCTGGTGTGGATGAACTTGACTGGCCTGCACAGAGTCCTGACCTCAACCCGATAGAACACCTTTGGGATGAATTAGAGCGGAGACTGAGAGCCAGGCCTTCTCGTCCAACATCAGTGTGCGACCTCACAAATGCGCTTCTGGAAGAATGGTCAAAAATTCCCATAAACACACTCCTAAACCTTGTGGACAGCCTTCCCAGAAGAGTTGAAGCTGTTCTAGCTGCAAAGGGTGGACCGACGTCATATTGAACCCTATGGATTAGGAACGGGATGTCACTTAAGCTCATATGTGAGTCAAGGCAGGTGAGCAAATACTTTTGGCAATATAGTGTATATAAACAATTGCGGCATTCTCTCCCAATTACATCAGTCGGTGCATCTGTGCCTCTTGACACAGGTTAATTCAGTTCAAGACTCATCCTATCTATAACATCCTATCTTTGTAAAGCGGGATTTTCTGCGGTTACAGCCACCAAAACAAAGCTGCGGAGCAGACTGGACATCAGGAGCGCACTTCGTCTGTCATTGTCTCCGATTACGCCTAGATGGGACCGGCTTGTTGTTTTATTTTTATGCTGTTTGTATTTGATTTAATGCCAGTCGCATCATTAATATTTGTGCAGAAATCTTAGATTAATGCAACACACCCACTTTTTGCAAAAACTGGAACAAAAAATAACAATTTGCACATACATTTTAGCACCCCTTAAGAAAAACTGCTTTTTTTTACTCCAAATGACCTTTAGGTGGGCGTCCTATTTATTTATTTTTTACTAAGGGTAGTTTACAGCTCGTCGTTTTACAGCTTGCCATTGTTTTTGCCATTGTCAGTGTAGTCCTGTTTCTCTGACTGTGACTGGCTGGATGTGCTCTCTTAATCCTGACATGGAAGCTGCTCTCAAAGCTCGTCTGCCTGGCTGTGTGTTTCCTGGACGGGGCCGCCTTTTACAGCTGCTTTTTGTATCTCTGCTTCTGTCTCCTTGAACCCCAGTCGGCCTCAGCAGATGGCCGCTCACATTGAGCCTGGTTCTGCTGGAGGTTTCCTCCTGTTAAAAGGGAGTTTTTCCTCTCCACTGTCGCTACAAGCATGCTTAGTGTGAGGGATTGCCTTCGAGTCGATGCAATCAACTGGTTTTCCTTAGAAAACTTTGAATCAATTTGACTGCATGATCTGGTAAACTGTAAAGAGCATTGAGATGACATGTTGTGAAATTTTGCTACTTGCAGCACTTTTCCTTTGCATTTTGTTTGCTTGACCATTAATCTATTATTATGCTCACTAGTCTAATAGTGCATTTATCTAATTGCAGGATGTTTGCACCCCTCAGACACAGCACACCACAACCACAACATGTAGTCATGTTTAAAAGTGCTTCAAAAGATTTTTACAGCAATGCTTTTACTGATCACTTAGACACTTATGTGAGAGATTATTTCCACAATTATTTCTAAAATCAACCATCATCTTAAAGAGCATGCTGTAAACCCAGTGGACACTTGGTTTAGAAAATAACACCGAGGCATAAATCATGTTATTTAGAGCCCATAACTTCAATTATAAATGACTGAAAAAGTGCTGTATTTTTAACCCTGCAGCTGTGACTGGCAATAAAAATCACAAGCTGGAGTCGAGCTCTGTGGTCCAAACGGGAAAGTTTCTGCTGCCTCAGGTTATATCTTAAAAGGTCATAAATACATGAAAAAGAGCCATTTATATCACAAGTCTTTAAATATTGAAATTCTCAGACACTAAATCAACATTTAACTGCATTAAAATCTAAATATCAATTTCCAGCCTGTTGGTTAACAATCCAAACACATAATCACACAGCAACATTAGCAGAGCTGCTGAGGTAAGAGATATCAGGAGAAAACGGGGCTTCAATGGCCCACACCCAATTATTATCACACAGCCTAATGATTGAGCCCTACGGACCTAATTACATCCCAGCTGCAGAGCCTGAGTGAGTGAGATGTTGAGAATTTCACACTAAAGGGGGGGCGGCATGATTGGACATTGAACAGCCTGTTGAAATATGATTATTCCCACAAGTTTTCCAGAGAAACATGAATAAGTCCTAAGTGATGAGTTCCGATTGAGCAATTAACCAGCTTTCTTTTTCTTTTTTTCTCTCGAATGCAGCGTGAACTGTGGGAAAACTTCTCTCAGCTCTTGAAAACAACATCGGAAATTGATCAATGTCTTGCCCAAGGACACAGTGGCATGTACAAATCCAGGAGGGACAAGATATAGGCAATACCGAGTCAACTGACAACCAAGGAGGCGCTTAGTGTTGCTAAGAAAAAACTACTGTAAGCTGACATTTAAACAGAAATAAAAGATGCATCAGCTGTTGGACTGCCAACAACTGAAGTCATCAGCATGTAGAAAAAACCCAAATATATGATCAACCTGCACTGAAAAACCTACTTAAGTAGATCTACTTAAAATAAGTGCATTTGTTCTTGAATTGAGGAGGTAAAAGAGACATTTTGCCAATGGAACAAGACAATTGACACTTAAAATAAGAAAACACAATTGCATTGTTTTATCTCAAGTGCATATTATCTAATTATCTGTTTTTAAGAGTAAAACTGCTCATTCTATAGGCAAACTATCTCATTTACCTACTCAAATTAAGGACAAATACAGTTAATTTAAGAAATTTTTACTTGTTTCTAGGTTGTTTTTCCAGTGTGAGTAAAAATAGGAAACTTAATTATAATATTAACACAAATATTAAAACAAATGTGCATTACAGGATCTATCATTATCAAATGTTCATTAGTTATATTATCAATGATGCCTAGTAAAATATAAAGCATTAACTCAAACAATAACTAAGCAATAAATCAAATAGTAGTTTTTATTTGAGTATAATAGTTTATACAAAAAACACAACTATAGAGCAGTGCATGGATGAATCTTTGCTAGAATATGGATCAGTTAGCATGCATAAAAGCTCTGTATTCCCATATTATATTTGTTTTTTTCCTAGCTAGAGGCCAGCTTCCCTAAAATGCCAAAATTAAAGCAATGTTTTGCTGATCACGATGCACTAGTGGGGAGAATTAGATGAAGAAAAAGTAAGAGAGGAGTCAAGTAACTAAGTAAACAGATTTTGATATAGTAATGTGATAGTTTTTCTCTGTATCTGTAGTTTATATCCATACTTTATAGTTCTTACTTTCTCTAAACTGGCTCCTTATCTCTATGCATTGCACACTGAATAATGGTATGAGGCAACAGCTACAAAAAAAAAAAAGACAGAACTCCAAAGTAAAAGGAGGATCTGTTTAGTTATTAGTTAATAGAAAAACACTGATGCAAACACGGATGAAGACGCGAGGGCTGGAAAACATTACCGATGATGGATCAGATTCTGAGATGCAAAGCAATCCCCCCATCCTTTCCACCTTCATTCAGTTCAATTCAGTTTATTTATATAGCACCAATTCTTCATCTCAAGGCACTTTACAGTTCAACTAGATTATACAGTCCAATTAACTCAAAAGTTTCAAATGAAAACCAACTGATTGCATCGACTCGAAGGCAATCCTTCACACTGAGTGTGCTTGTAGCGACAGTGGAGAGGAAAAACTCCCTTTTAACAGGAAGAACCTAGAGCAGAACCAGGCTCAGTGTGAGCGGCCATCTGCTGAGGCTGATGGGATTAGAGGAGACAGAAGCAAAGATACAAATTAACTTGTCAACCAGCTCCACTTTCTTCATTAGATTTTACATTTTTAAGCTCCATTTCAATTCTTTTTGCAACTTTATGTTGTGAATATAAGACTTCTGTTTAGTCTTAATTCAGGACAAAACTAGACCAAGTCAACATAATTTCTTTAAAAAAACTGTTAGCAATAGAGGACATTTAGTTTTTATAGCACTGTTTTATAAAAAAAAAGGGTTGCAACAGTTATTTTTTTGAAGACAAGAAACAATTTTAATTTGTGTCCTTAGCTATATGTAAAGTATAATGTAATGTAATACTTAGGAAGTTCAATCAGTACTTTTATTTTTACAAAAGTCGTTTTACAAAGGTGTCTGTATTTGGACCGAGACAATAAAGCCGGACAGTTTTAACAAGGTTTTCCTAATATCACAGCCATAACCGTAACAAGCTATCTGTTGCAAATTTTTAAAGATGTTTTGCAAAAAAAGACTTTATTGCTCTGCTGTTTTATTCTTCATGTATTAATAATTAAAAAAAATCCTAACAGATAAACTGGTGAAGATTCTCAGTCATCCAGGTCATTGTCATTCCAAAAAAGTTTAAAAAAAAAACAATCCACTGGACTTTGTTTTCCAAGTTGTAAGACGTTTCGCTTCCCATCCAGGAAGCTTTCTCAATAAAAAAAAACAGACAGACAGCAGCCCAGTTAGGCTGGCTGCTTGTGTAGCCAGTCTGCTGTTGGCTGCTTAACAAAACCACACTTGCCGTCAAACATTACCGCACTAGTAAAAGGTGATGCTTCATTTGTTTTCACACCTTACAGCAGAGTTTCCCACTCTTTTTTGACTTGTGTACCTATTTGGGCATTTTGTTTTAACATGAGTTCCTCTCTTAGTCAAAAGCATTCATTATTGTCCAAAAGTAGAACGTACAATAACTGATTATAAAATAAAAACTGCTGTTGAATGGGATTCCTACTGACAGCACCGCTGGTATATGTTGGTCTGAGCGGCTCCGACAGAAATAATATTGGAAGGCAGGATGGTAATCTGGATGAACTGACTGCACTGATTAAGTTTTCAGGTGGATTTTCTCACTTTAAAACATATTAAAACTACTTTATTCCCACTGATCACAGCAAATATAGCTGCAAGGCAAAGAAAGGATAGAGTAGCCCTGCCCAACGCGCGTCAGACACACTTTTTCACCGTGCAGCCAGAGCAGCAAAGCTGCTTCAGCCGCGCGTCAGAACTAAACTGGTACAAGCAACAAAAATGAAGCAGCAGACGCAATTTTGCTGCTCCTGCTGCGTCCGGTGTGAACGTAGCAAAACAAAAGCTTACTTTTTGGCTGTTTAACTTTTCAATTGGGTCCCAACAAAGCAAAACAGATATTTTACTACCTAAGAAATAATATATTTTCCTGTACCCCTTGCAGTGCCCTTGCTGAGCACTAGGAATCCGCGTACGGTTGAGAATCCCTGCCCTATTGTACCACAAATACTTTCAAACTGATTGGTGAGTGAGGGAGATGGAAATGCTGCATTATTTTATGCTCCACAAACAGAAAACTGATTACAACAATCTCCCTGCTACCCCTTCAAAGACAGCAGGAGGTTTGATGGAAAACCTTATGCAATCAAGACAGCCCTTGTCTAACTGTAATGTTACAGTCGGAGGTCATCAGATACTGATCAAATATTCAAATTCAAATGAACCTGTCCTAGATCAGTGCTAATCGGACTGATAGACTTCTGACCTACTTAAGTGGCCAAAGGAAACAAATATTGCAAATGGAGACAAGCCAAGACCAACGTGGAGTCGGACTTACATCTTGATGTTCTCATGGTACTGTTTGGTGTCAGATGGCTGGTTGTACAGAGGCTGGGATGATAGAACAGAACAAACATTCAGCAGATTACAAAATGACCAAACATTAAAACCCTAGATTATCGACATAAAACTTTTCACTCCATATATTTAAAAGTGTTATCACCATCGAGTAGCGAGGAAGGACTCTGGAGCTAATAAAATGTAATCACTGGATCATTTCAATCTGATGTTACACTGAATCTAAAGCTTTACAGATTTACTTCTTTATGTTTAAAAATGTAAGGAGACAAAGAAGATGAGACAAAAAGTGGACATCAAATAAAAACTCACCAGTTCCACTCTGGGTCCCAGCCCCTCCAGTACCCTGTGAGCCTCTTCTGCCTTTTTCTGATGAGAAAAAGACAAACAGAAGTAGTACATTAGCAAGCTGCCGTCACCACGGCAACGCCGGGAACATGCTCACTAGATCACCAAAGCGAGGCACCAATTGCTACAAAGGTGGACGGACTGGATAGATGGAGAGCTGGACCCGCTGCCTATTATTAGAGCTTTTAACTCCAGCGTGGCCTCAGCGCTCTCTCTCTTTCTCTCTCCAGAAAAAAAGAGATTACTCACCTCCCCTGAGAAGAAAAAGGTTGGAGAGAAAAAGCAGGGAGGCATGAAAGCAAGTGGGAGTATAGCAGAAAAAAGTGGGAGAGGAAGAGGGGGGGAGCTGGAAAACAGAGATGTTTGACCATGAAGGCGACAGGAAAGAAAGTCCTCTGTGTTCAAAGCTGGGTCATCTCTGCAGCTTCGCTCATTCTTGCATAAATATTTAGCTCCACCAGACAAATGTGTATACAGCTTTCCAAACCATTCCTAAATATTCCCACTCTACTCTTCTCCTTCAGTCACCGCGTACAGATGTCATCGTAGTGAAACCCTAAAGGCCATAACTGTGACAGACTACTCTGGGTCTTATTAAGGCATCTGCCTTTATTTTTCACAAGACCATTTGGTCTAATGCTGCGTTTTTAAAGCAGAAAACAGATTTACTCAAAAAATCTGAAAAAGATTAATGGCAGGGAATAGGGCTGGGTATTTTCGCCAAAGTCCTGAATCGATTCGATTTTGATTCATACAGTTCTAAATCGATTCATTTTGATTCGATCGGTTTTTACTATAATGAAAGTGGTTCAACTGTGTTTCAAAATACTCATGTATTTTATTTTATCCTGTCATATTAATCTCAAAGTGCAAACTTGTAAATCAGTTTAAACCAGAGATGTGAACGAAACTGTCTCAAAAGTGCAAACTTGTTTGTGAAAAGTGAAAAAGTGAATCCTCACTCGAGCGAGCAGACGTGACACAGCGGGAAAAAGAGCAGACATGCATGAGCTGCATTATCTCCACTGCACAAACCATATTTGCAGCGTTGTCTGTAACAACTACAGGGTGCTTTCTGGTCAGCCCCCATTTCTTAACATCTTCAGTCAACCTACTGGCTATATTTGCAGCTGTCTGGCTGCTCAATTAAATCAAAAAGTGAAAGTCATGCGCGTCACCTTAAAACTAATCGATCTCATTCTCTAGACATCGATTTTCACAAAAATGTACAGGAATCGATTAAAAATCGATTAAATCGATTTCTTTACCCAGCCCTAGCAAGGAATATCCTAGAAACATACTTTTGAGGTAAAAGGTATAACACCTTAACCTTTTTTGATTAATACTTCTGAATAGAAAACAAAACCTCCCACAACGTTTGCAAATCCTCTTCATGTTGTTCCACAGTAATAATCTTTTCTTTGCAGGAGTTTATCCTGTTGATAATGGTGGTTTTAAAGGCAGATTATACTTCTGCAAACGCACACATCAAATGTTGCTTGGGTCTGGTCACGAACCAGTTTTGCTGGTATTCTTCTGCACCGTCTGTCTGGAATTTCTAGGAATGCACAGCAGTGTCTCGTCAAAGCGCAAGGGGGGGGGCTAATCGAGAACTCGTGAGAACCTCGGTGGATGGTCACAAGAACTTCGGCGGCGGGAGTGATTATTTTCCAAAGGAACAATGACGCATCTGCAAGATATCACGGTAACGGAGATGGATCTAGAGTTGCTAGACAACGAAGAGGAACAGGTTCTGTTAATAGAGTTGACAAAATGACTGATTAACCTTTCATCGCAGTTGTCCATTGTACAGGGTTCCTACAGCATAAGGCAAGTTAAATTCAAGACTTTTTAAGACTTTTTAATGCAACTTGAAATAAAAATTTAAGACCAAATTTACAAGAAACATAAGAAAAACCTGCTTGCGACAACTTAACCCAAAGGTTTATTTTAACATAAACCACTGCACTAATGTTTCAAATTTTGAAAAGCTTCCCATACAGGAAGAAAGCTAAAAACACACAAATGACAGATATATTTTAACAATTATTTAACTGAATTCGCAAACTTTGTTTTAGCAGGGAACAAAACAAATCAGTTTTAAAGCCACAACATAACCAGTGCCAAGTCTTTTTTGCAGCTATTTTTCTTTGTATCGTTTTCTTAGTAGGTTTGATTTGGTGATAAGTGGAGGCGTTGCAGAGACAAGGGTGGAACAGAAACAGCTGTTTCTCGGTAACTCCATTTTGACGCTTTGTGTTTCGTGCTTTGCATGTGCGACTCCACTGCCTTAATTCCCATCGTTCTGAGCTTGAATGACTTCTTGCACAAAATCCACTGAGCCTCATGTATGTTCCCTGGTTTTAGCCATGGAGAAAACTCTTGGCTGGAGACAATTTTCGTTACATTTACACTTGCTCACATTTTCCAGACAAAGAGTAAATGGTGCATCTCCCAAATGTCCCGGCCGCAACAACGCTTTTATTGGTTCCGCTATCGGGACGGAACCAATAGTGGCGAGCAGTTTGTTTTTTGTAAATAAAAATGTTTTTTTTTTCCAATTTTAATGTTTTATTTAGATTTAAAAAAAATAAATCGTAATAAAAATAATCCTATTTATGATGTTTTAAAAATTAAGAGCTACGAAAGACTGATTTAAGACATTTTAATACCAATTAAGGCCTTAGTTTTATTTTGAAGAATTCAATGCCTTTTAAGACTTTTTAAGGACCCGCGGGAACCCTGATTGTAGTAGTTCCTCAGTTTTTAAAAATGGCGCACCCCAGCACAGAATCGAGAAGGACGACCACACAGACAGCTGGAAAGGCATACCAAGGACCAATCACAGCTGCTTTTTGTCTGCGCGGGTTTGCGACCGTCCGACGCATAGTCAGTCTTTTTGAGGTGCGCGACGGAAGGCAGCGACAGATTTGACGGTTGCAGAGGCTAAGCGTCAAAAGCATAAATTGGCTTTTATGAGCTAAACAGCATCTCTAGATGTTAGATAAGCGAGCCCTCGCCAGTGAGAGCTGTCACCTGCCCACCATGTTTTTCAGAATTTTCTCATATTTGTAACTAAGCTGATGTGTCATGCTGCACGGAGAGGCATGAAAGCCCAAAATGAGGTATTTTGGCCTGGCGGACGCGTCGAGTTTAATGCTGTATTCAGGACTCCAGCAGTGCAAAATCCTGAGAGGTAAATATTTGCTGTGTCCAAACTTTTTCATTAGTTGTGGTTGTTTTTCTTTTTCAAATTTTTGCAAAATTTAGTAAGTTGATTCAGATTCTTCTGTGTCCATTAGTCTCTTATAATGCCATGCTTTAAAATTCACATTTAATAAAACAAAACAAAAAAACGTACTGTGCTGCTCTGATGGAGGAGTGATCCATCCAGAGGGTAGCTCCTCCAGAACCAGCCAAGGATAAGTTGGTATAGATTAATTTAAAATGTTTTATCTTGACAATAAAAAACAACATTGAATGTAAACTGTATCTGTAAATCAGAGGCATGTCTCCTATTATATCCCATTAAAATACAGACAGCTTTAGGGTATATATTTTGTGTACTGTCAAATTTCACTCAAGCTCTTTAGGCTTAATTTGGGTTTGTCGCCATAGAAACGTAAAGAAGAGAGTTGCGGATAATATACAGATCCAAGGGTGGAAGAAGTAAGCACTTTTTCACGACCCATTCATCGGTTACCATTTGCATGTTTCCAAGCAATACAAGGCCTTGTCCATATAAGACTCAAACTCACTGCGGATCCAGACATTTGAATTGAGAAAGCTTCCTGGAGAGGTGGCGAAACGTCTTCGAATCTTGAAAACCAAGTCCAGTGGATATTTTTTTGAATTTTTACGGAATTTTCACACAAAGGTTACAGTGACGTCCTGCAACAATGGAGTCTGGACAAACAAGGTCTTAAAAAGTGAAACATTGAAAAAATAAAATTATAATATTACATGAAAATCATAATTTTGATTTTTGGGGAAATCACTTGGCTCTGACTATGAGAATGGTCGCTTCTTCAAAAAATATGGATGATATTTAGACAAACCCTCCATCTAAAAATGAAATCTAAATTAGTCGATTAAAGGCAAATACTTTTGTTTTATTTTAAAGAGGCTAATTACATTTTTTCTTTCTTTTAAACTACATCTAACTTATTAGGACCACAAAAAACAAGACCTTTCTTAGGGCCAATAGGAGTCCAGAGGTAACACTGAGCATCTGTAGACTAAATACTCTAAAAGATGTGTTTTTTTTTTTTTTTTAAAGAAGCACTTTAATGCTGTGAAAAAATAAAAACAGGGAGTTATATCAGCACCAAATCGTCTAGATGTACCTCATTGACTATTAGCTCAGAAGTAGGTCAAACAGGAAAAAGAAAAAAACCTTTTAAATTAACGATGCGTGCATCCTCTCTCAAAGAGAACAAAAAAGGAACCAAAGCTTTGCACAATGTACCTGTTGTACATATTAATTAAATGCAAATGCATTTCCATGCTGCTTCCTCATCAGTGAGGAGGTGTAACAGGCTGCAGAGGATTGCCTCAGAGAGCACGCTCACAACAGCAGCACTTAATGAGCAGCAATTATTAAAAGGAGACGTTAATCCTCTGAGAGGATACTCATGCTCCCCTTGGTGTATTTGCTCCTTAAAGTTAGGAGCAACAAGACATCTCCCCCAGGTCACATGATCCAGCTGCATTAAACTCCAGCCAAATTTCTGGAAATAATTCTGCGGTTTCCCAAGTGGTTTTAAAGACAAACTCCCACCGAGGGGATTCCTGGGAACAAAACAAAGAAAGGAGAAAAAAAAGCAAGAAACAACTGCGCTGTTTTCTACGGAAGAGGATAAGGGCCACTGAAAAAAAAAAAAAAAGTTAACCGATTTTTAAATTTTATTTCAGTTTAGTATGGGGGAAAAAAGTCAGAATTCTGACTTTTTTTATTATCAGAATTCAGTCAGATTTCTGAGATTAAAGTCAGAGTTCTGAGATTAAAGTCAGCATTCTAAGATTAAAGTCAGCATTCTGAGATTAAAGTCAGCATTCTGAGATTAAAGTCAGCATTCTGAGATTAAAGTCAGCATTCTAAGATTAAAGTAAGCGTTCTGAGATTAAACTCAGCATTCTAAGATTAAAGTCAGCATTCTGAGATTAAAGTCAGCATTCTGAGATTAAAGTCAGCATTCTAAGATTAAAGTCAGCATTCTGAGATTAAAGTCAGCATTCTGAGATTAAAGTCAGCATTCTGAGATTAAAGTCAGAGTTCTGAGATTAAAGTCAGCATTCTAAGATTAAAGTCAGCATTCTGAGATTAAAGTCAGCATTCTGAGATTAAAGTCAGCATTCTAAGATTAAAGTCAGCATTCTGAGATTAAAGTCAGCATTCTAAGATTAAACTCAGCGTTCTGAGATTAAACTCAGCGTTCTGAGATTAAAGTCAGTGTTCTGAGATTAAAGTCAGCATTCTGAGATTAAAGTCAGCATTCTAAGATTAAAGTAAGCGTTCTGAGATTAAAGTCAGCGTTCTGAGATTAAAGTCAGCGTTCTGAGATTAAAGTCAGCATTCTGAGATTAAAGTCAGCATTCTGAGATTAAAGTCAGCATTCTGAGATTAAAGTCAGAATTCTGAGATTAAAGTCAGCATTCTAAGATTAAAGTCAGCGTTCTGAGATTAAAGTCAGAAATCTGAGATTAAAGTCAGCGTTCTGAGATTAAAGTCAGCGTTCTGAGATTAAAGTCAGCATTCTGAGATTAAAGTCAGCATTCTGAGATTAAAGTCAGCATTCTGAGATTAAAGTCAGAATTCTGAAATTAAAGTCAGAAATTAAAGTTCTGACTTTTTTATTATCAGAATTTAGTCAGAATTCTGAGATTAAAGTCAGATACTAAACTGAAATAAAATAAAAAAAAAATCAGTTAACTTTTTTTTCTTTTCTTTTTTTCCCCACTGGCCCTAATCCTCTTCCATAGTTTTCACATCGGCAAGACATGACAATAAAGAAAAAAAAACACAGCTTGGAAAAGTGATAGGGAGTCCTATCTTTTAATGACTTCATGGCTGTTATGGCAACAATCCAAAAATAAAGGAGCGTGAACATTAGCTGAGCATTCTCTGGGGTCTGATGATGGTCGGTCAGTAAAAATGTGGCCTGAAGCGTGTCAGAAAGATCCTGTGACTCTGAACCCACAAGGCACAGATGACAGTGTAGGGAGGAGAGCTGAGGTAATTACAGCCACGTGTGTAAACAAATGTACAAACCTATTTGGATTTTATTGCATGAGATGCTTCCTATGAAGAAAGCTCAAAATGAGGGTGATGGATGAAACGGCGCTGCAGGTTCTGTTTGAAATAACCGAAGTGCAGAAGCAGTGAGTAAGAAGGAGCCTGAGCCTAGAATAGAAGCAGCTTAAGCCTGGTGAGACCGCTGCGACGAGGCCGCATGGCAATGGGCCAGGGTGCATCATGTAAGTCAGAGGGAAGTGTTACAGAGGTTAGGCTGCACGCTTGACTCACCCTCCAACTTCTGCCTCGTCCTACTCTTCCACACAAAGGCTGTGTTTTTGCTGACCACAGATAACCTCGAAGTCCTGTGCTCTTCCTTTTCAAAGGCTTTCAGACGCCATATTAGCGATTACCTTGCAGTTTCTGTGCGACTTACAGCTAAGAAAACTGTTTTATTGGCCTCTTGTTCTGTGAAACTTACCCACAGTCTTTGAGCTGCACTATAATCGTCCATTTTGGAGGCATTTTCTACATACTGCACTGGTACTCACCCTAAATGTGCAAATGTACCCATCTTAAAATACAGACAGAACATTTAAAATCATCCCTTGCTTCCAATGAGAGGCTTTGTGGAGTTTAAATAAGGACATTTCTGTTTTGAACCAAATAAGATTAGTTTCTAACCACTAGGGGGAGCTGAGAGCACCGAGAATCACTGCAAGGCTCCCTAATAGTTTATCTTCTGCACCTTAACTGCTGTGGCAAACATTTCCAAGCAGCCTGAAGAGGCTTTGCTTCGTGTGTCCTTCCATAAAAAGGTTGATTCATTTGAAATATTTGAGAGAAAAGATCAGGGGTTGTGTAAAAGCGAGTCAGTTTCTGTTATGTGATGTTGACCTTTAGTAGCATACCCTTTTAGGAGAGATTCCTGCATTGCACAACAGCAACAACTAAAGGAGGTCAGGTATGACATGAATACATTTTGACAACTTTCTTTTTCTTTTTTTTTTTTAGTTTTATGACATAGAAGAAAACAAAATGACAGACCTCTACTTTTCCGGGTCGCAGCATGTTCCAAGTCACAGTATCTACCACTCAAAGTGTCACATGGCAGCTCAGAAAAACTTTGACAAAGCCCCCCCTGTCTCTCTGAAGGTGATCAAGTGCAACCACAGTGAAATACCAAGGAATATGGGTCAAAGGGGCAGACGGCAGATTAAGCACGCCTGTTTGAATGTTTATCTTCCACTTACTCTGTTCTCATCGTAGATGATCTGCACCAGGCTGCGGTGCTTGGCCTCGCTGGGTGGCGGCGAGATGGGCCTCTCGGGTTCATGGGGCTTAGCAGCTTCCTCCTCCAGCTGTTGCTGCAGCGTAAACAAAAAGATTGCATTAATCTCCCGTTGCAGACGTCGAGACAAACAGCAAAAGTCAATTAAAGATTTTATTTGTAGACCCAAAGTAACACATAAATGACAAAGCCATTAAACTACACAGAGATCTGGCACCAAACTTTGCTTGATTTATCATCTTGACCACAGACTAAGTGGTGGCCCTGATTCACAGGTGCATTTATTCCTGTCGCACTGCATGCTTCTGCTTAGATTATGTGTGATTAAGGAAAAGAACAAGTTGCTGTGAGCTTAAACAAAAACATGAAAGACAAATGAGAACAAAAATAGAAAAGTTTTGAACATCAAACAATGAGTTAATAAACTTTGCAGCAAAACTGAATCTGATTACAATTAAAGTAGACAAACAGAAGACAGATGCATTCCTGATTGCTTTTTGGAGCAAATAACATGGATGTTTACTCAGGGACTGTAAAAAAAGAGGGCCTGCATATGCACAGGCTGAGGTAAGGAGATAGGAAAGTGCCAAACAGGGAGCTGCAACGATGGGAAAGGCAGATGGAACAACCGGGCGGCTCTAAATGTGCATCTGTAACATTTAGCAACCCAAAAAATGTGGGATTTGAGTAAAAAAAAAAATCAGTTAACTGAACTTTTTTTTTTTATGTATATTCTTTTTTTTTGTATTGTTTACTGATCTTTAAACAGCACATTTAGATTATTATAATTATATTGCTTTTATGATTAATGAGAACTTCAGTCTTTCTTAACAATAAGGTGACTTAAGTGAATTTAGTTGGCAATAAACGGCTCCAAACAACTAGATCGAAAAAAAAATTTATATAATTATAATCCTATTATTATTATTAATTATAATCTGTTACTTTAAACAGCATTTAACACTGAAATAAAATACTGGTGTTTATGCACCCATGTTATAAATAAAATTTTTAAATTAAAAATAAAAAAAAGAGAGAAAGTTTTTTCCATTTTAAAATCTTAATTTGTTTAAAGTAGAGAACAAAAATCTGAGTTTGGTATAAAAGACCATTTCCTGGCTCACTTTTGTTATAAAACACCCTTTTTTCTGTCTTAATGTTGGCAGTGGGCTTTAGGCTGCCCTGCAAGGCTTTAAACCTGGGTTTGAATGGAGACTAAGCCATTCTCAAGCACATATCAAGGAGCTCATTTTGAGCCTGGATCCAGATTTATTTTTGATTCTGTTCATGGTGGAGAATCCTGCTTCACAGCAGCAGGTTGAGCCAAACATCCTCTAAATGTACAGGGTCATCTTTGAGCACCATTTCACTTTTCTTTCACCAGTTCACCGCAGTTCTTCCAGCAGTCCACACTTTCTCTGCTCTCTTTTTCTCTTCATCTTCTCCATCTTTCCCATCGCCCGCCTTGCCACAGGTTTGCCTGCTGTGTCTAAAAGTAGCAGCAGCAGCAACCCAGACTGACAGCAGCTCATTGGCTAATCTGGATCACGTGCAGCCTGGAGCTGGACGCTCCGGTGTGCTTTACCGTATTATCAGGAGAAGCAGCGCAAGTGGCGTTTAGACACTGCCGTCGGACAACATGCACAAAAACTTATAAATGTTTTAAATCAGCTTGGGTCTGAATTAGCCAGCAGGTGGGTCCGGATCACTGGTCAGCTAATCCGTGATGTCTGAACTAGATGATGATAATTTTCAAAGGAAATGACTACGATGAATTGAAGGTGAGTTATATGGACTTTTTTTTATTGTTTGTGGCACTTCATAATGATAACATTAACCCTTTATTACTTTCCAAAAAAGCTAAAAAACAATCCACTTAACTTTGTTTCCAAACCGAAGACGTTTCGCTTCCCATCCAGGAAGCTTTTTCAACCCCATACCTGTCTATGTGTCTGAAAGGGGGGGTCTCAGTACTTTTTTGACAGTATTTCTGAAGTGATAATATGGCTGTTATAGCAGGCCACAGCAATCATAGCCAGAGCTCCAACTACATAAAGAAGAGTGATTATTACCACTAAACAGTCCCTGAATTTGATCATTCTTTGTTTTCTTAGTGCTCTAATAAAAAAACTAAGAACAAAAAGTACAAACAAAAATATTCAAATTCAGCCATTTTTTGGGGCTTTAAACTTCATTACAAAATTATAAACTTTAATACAAAATGATAAATGATAGAATAAACATCCATCCCTATGATGAAACATAAATGAAATACGTCAATAGAAACAGCCCTAAGCACTAGGAACACGACGATAATAAAATGAAGGCTATGTTATTTTTTCTGATTATGCATTTAGTCAGTAGGTCAAAATATGGCAAATCAAAGATAAAGCATCCCTTATAGAAAATGGGGAATAAAAAACGTCACAATGTGAGTATTAAAGCAGTCCACAACGTTAGAGCCGTCGTTAAGATCAAATGCAAGATTTTTTTAAGGCCAATGATATAATAACCTTTCTGTAGAGGATTAAATCCTTCAAATTAAATCCTTATTTATATGATAAAAAAGACAATAATAAATGTTACACAAGTCTTAACTCAGACAAAATAAAGACCAAATCAAAGAAAACCCTAAAAACAGATGGCAAATGGAGGAGGGAGCAATGCATGTGAATTACGTGATCTTAATCATGCATTGATCAATAACAAGAAAAAAAAAAACTAGCAAATATCAGGAAACAACATCAACCGGTCAATGTATCTATCTCTAATTGAAAGAGCTGCTTGTTATCTAACTGTCCATCAGGCTCGTTAGCAGTCAAAGTCTTAGCGATCACAGAGAAAAGTTATGATGGAAAAGTAAACAAGCATCTGTTTAAAGCCACGCTGACAGTGAGGCAGGCTTCCACATGACTTAATTAGCAAACATTCGTGCTTATTTTGTCTATATAAAGATCACTTATAAGTACTTTCAGTTTTTCATACTCTGAAATGATTTTCATCTCTCACCCTCGGAGGAAATGTTTGGGTAAATTTGATGTCATTTGTGGCTTGGAAATATCAGCAGAGCGTATTGAGCTGTAAGCTGAGGCTGGATGTCAGAGAGAGCCGCACAAACAGCTGATCTACATCTACGTCTGCTCTGAACTCCCACTGCTCATCTCGTGACAGAGGCTTCAGAAGGCGGCAGGGCAGCGGTGGCGAAAGTGGCCTCCTGAGGACCCAGCCACATACGAGCAGAGTAGGATGGATGGGCTTGTGCCATGATATCCCTGGATAAGCATCTGCTCAGGCAAAAGCAGACATGAAAACACAGCAATCGCCTTCAAACCCTACCTCAGAGTGAAATAAAATAAACCAGCCGTCCAGCGTTTGGCGGACACTCTTGACTGTAACCGAACCTCTACCTCATGGCCGTCTGCTTAATCTGCCAGAGCTCTTTAAAAAATGTTGTACTATGCCACTTAATCAGACCAGATGTTTAAATGCTCGGCAAGAGCTGGATGGAAAAACTTTCACAGAGCCTCCACTCTGATCATCAACTTTTTCTGAAAGCAGCTTTTGATTTAACAGCTTTTAGAAGCTAAATATTCTTCTATTTACTAAAAATCATAGTTTCATCTTTAAGTCAAACCAGAAATATTTTTAATAAACTTTTACAATATTAACCAGATATTGGCATCAACTTTTAAACCAGTCTGTTCTTTTATTTGATGAACTGATTCATACTCTAATTAAACCAAGTGAAGCTAAAACTGCCTTTTAAAGTGATCTGGACAGTTCACTAAAAAAAAGTTTTTTCAGATTGAATACAAAATGTTTATACATTATTTAGAATTTAGGTATAATTAGTGTTCGGCATGGATTGCTCTCTAAGCTAATGGCATATATTAAGAGTCTATATTCCAGCTAAATATTAGTCAGATACTGAATTAGTTCACCATAATTTCATTAATCAATTAATCCAATTATTGAGTTAGTCCTTAAGTGCATTTCTTAATGATGATAGAAATGAGCGCAGCCACTTAAAGGTATAGAGGACGATCCTTTATTTTGAGGTGGATCATATAAATAATTGGTCCTCCTAGTTGTCAATCATTTTGGTGATATGTTTACGTAAGGCTGTCCTACGTACTTGTCTCGTTAGCTACTTTTTCTTTGCATGCGCACTTTCAGGCGTATAAGTGGTGAGCTACGGTTTCAGACAGTCATTGAAGCTCACTACTTTGAAAATGGCCGAGGGTGGAAAGAGAAAAAGTGTCTACGAAGTGTATGAGAAGGAAAGAAAGGCAGATATATATTCCAACTGCTTTGCACGGAGAGCTCTCCTCGCAAAGCATTATGGGATTTGCTGTCACAGCAGCCCGCTTACGCCATAGGTTGTCGCTACTGGACAGCAGCGACTAATAACAAAGATTGCATAGAAACCGCGCAGTGGAGAAGGAGTTACGTGAGCAACAGAGCAAAAAGCAGTGATCATCTGTCCAACGGTCAGTTAACTGAGTTTGCTATAAAGTCCACTATATAGTCCCTGTTGTATGTGGACACAGAGAGCTTGTATTAGCTATGAAAACAGCCCATTTTAAACAGGGCGTGCACGAGGAGAAATGGGCTTGTTGTGTAACCCGTGTGTATACGTTGTGTAACCTGCAAATTTAAGAGCGTGAAGAGCTTCTTCAGCTTGCCGGTAATAAGCCAAGTTATTTGTCATGATACATACAACGAAATTCGTAAATCAGATGCAGGGTTAGCCTGAGCTGCCTGGAGAAAACCCACGCAAAAACTGGGAGAACATGCAAACTGAACACCCACTGTCTACTTTTAAGGGTAGGTTTAAAACTTTTCTTTTTGATAAAGCTTATAGCTAGAGAGACTCAGGTTATCCTGAGCTATCTCTATAGTTATGCTGCTATAGGCTTAGACTGCTGGAGGACATTAAGGACCTTTGTTCATCATTCTATCTCTATTCTCTCACTCTGCAGAATCTATTAGTTCAATCTCTAACATTATGCTCTCTCTGCTTTTTCTCATAGTAGCTTTGCCTCGTCTGTTCCTGTTTGGCTGTGACTCCATCCTGGAGAGAAATATCAGCTGTGCTGCTGCCATCAACACCTTTGTTTATAGATGTTGGAGCTCGGCCTATTTTTCAGTGTAGTCCTGTTACTGTAACTGGCTGGATGTGATCTCTTCATCCTCTGAGATGGGAGTTGCTCTCAGAGCTCGTCTGCCTGGCTCTTTGTTTCCTGGATGGGGCCGCTTTTTTGTATTTCTGCTTCTGTCTCCTTGAACCCCAGTCGGCCTCAGCAGATGGCCGCTCACACTGAGCCTGGTTCTGCTGGAGGTTTCATCCTGTTTAAAGGGAGTTTTTCCTCTCCACTGTCGCTACAAGCATGCTTAGTGTGAGTGATTGCATTCGAGTCAATGAGTCGATGCAATCAACTGGTTTTCCTTAGATAGAAAACTTTGAATCAATTTGACTGGATGATCTGATTGAACTGTAAAGTGCCTTCAGATGACGTGTTGTGAATCGGTGCTACATAAATAAACTGAATTGACCACAGAAAGGACAGGATTCAAACCCAAGACCTTCTTGCCGAAGGGAAATTCAATTAGTTATTTTTTGGATTATTAAATCTGTAGTGGCCTTTATCTGTATTATTTTTATTTATTTTATTTATTAGAGAGGAGAAGACGTACAGCAAAGGTCAAAAGGCCGGACTGGAACCTGTGATGGCGCAACACTCGTATTTTTTGACACACCTTGATACATATTTCGCAATTCAAAATGTATTAAAATTGACTAATACTAATGTTTCTATGTTGTCTGTAAGAGGGTGTAAATAAAATGGCGAAATGATGGTTGTTTTTGGAATCTATATTAAAGTAAATACTTGCAATATACGGGCGGCAGATGATGTCTTATCATATCGTTCGCAGATTTGTAAACTGGATTTAAATCATATAGTGATATTGTAATAGCAGGAATCATTAGGTCATCGTGAAAACAAATGGATAAACCATTTCACGGTGACAAAGCACCTATGCCCCTATGTAGATAGTCTGGTCCCAGGTCTGCAAGGCTCCAGCGCTCCTCTGCTTGGCTTTGATGAAGGTTTACATTTCAGGTGTTTAACACCAAGCACAGAAATTAGCTGCAAACTATTAGCCAACTTCAAAACCAGTCAATGCACAATCGGCACACATGCTGTTCAACTTTGATGTGGTGAAAATAAATCAGCAGATTTTTTCCCACATTTAGATTTGTTATGATCACATGTACTTCTGGTTATTCCTCAATTACAGCAAAGCTGCTTCTGAAGCGTAGCTGGGTGTGTTTTTTTTTTTTTTGTTTTTTTTAAGGAATGTAAAAGTGGTATTATGTAACTGCTGCATGTCTGATGGATCAGTAAGTAGCCTGGATGAGAGCAGGTGTCTTCATACAGCTTCTGGTAGGCAAGTCAGGTGACGTCAGAGTTGCAGGGTTGGCGGGAACATGTGTGGTTTTGCAGTAACAAAACGTTTAGGATACGTCTTCTGCCCTGAGGGGAGCTGTTATTTAGAGCTTCATGTATATTTCAATTATTCTTCTTTGTAATGAAAATAAAGCAGACAAAGAGAGGTCATTAAAAAAAATTTCTAAAAAGGTTCAGCAGAGTCAAAGTACACAAAAAACTGGGGCGATAGACCTGTTACTTACAGGTTTTGCGCCTGAGAGCCACTGGCATCACTGCACTGTCACTAAATTAAACAGTCTCCCTTGTTGTTTGGGAATCTGATAGCAGACCACTTTGGACCAGCAGACAGAGTATTCATGGAGCTACTTGTAAATTAAAGGCTACATTCACATCTCTAAATTAAATCCCACCTCAGAGAAGCAAAAACCGGCCTGTCTGGGTAAGGGTCAGATTGGATTTGCTACCTAACAACAACTTTTCACGGTTCTAGGGGAGTTCAGTAGGCTATAAAGTGGCGCTCTCGATTACATGACATCTCAGGTTACGCAGGTGAGATTTTGAGAATGGCATCCTGCATGAAGCATTTATACGTACCAACTGCAACATATCAACACAAAAAAACTATACATATCCATTTTTCTTAAGCTTTGTAACGATCCTCAAGCAGATGGAAGTGGGGATTATAAAGGAGCTACTCTAACACATTCACACACTTACTTTAATGTGAAGCTCTTGCTGCATTTTCCTGCTAGAAAGCAAATCTTTGCTTCAGTTTTCTGTCTTTTTTTAGCCGCCTTCTTAGATTTTCCTTGATTTACCTCCATCTACCTTCCTATCAACTCTGACAAGCTTTAATGTCCCTCCTTAAGAGAAAGCATTACCACAGCATGATGTTGGATGGGTAAATGAATGATTGTAGTGTAAAGTGCTCTGGAGTCATTTACCATTTACCATTCTGCCAGGGCAAAAAAGTTGAAGTTGCATCTGATGGGAGCAAGTTATTCTGCATTTTTCAATTCTGTTACCATGGCGGCGCTCCAAGGCAGCGGCCAAGAGCAGCTCCTCTCGACAATTTCACAAAATATGCCGCTTAAAACGATACAAACTAGACATCAAACCCGCGTCTGTGATCGCCAACGCCTGCTGGAGCTACGGTCACAAAATGTTTTAAATACTGACATTTTTGACCGTTTAAAAAGCTGCGGAGTGCTGAGGAAGGATGTCAACAACAGCAGAAAATAACGGACGAAGGAAGAGATGCGCGAGACGGAGAAAGAGAGGAGGGGCTAACTGCGAAGCTAAAGAGAGATCCCCACAGACCACCGCTTCCAGCAATCCTGCTCTCCAACGTCCGCTTGTCGGAAAACAAAAAGGATCATCTCCAACTCAGACTCTCTTCAAAAAAGCAGATATGTAACTGCTGCACCATCATTCTGACAGAGTCTTGGCTGCGTCCAGCAATACCGGACGATGCTATTAGCCTCGAGGGGCTAACGCTATACCGTGCCAATAGAACCAAAGAGCTCTGCGTGAATGGAGGCTCCTCTGAGAATCTTCCCAGGCAATCTTCGGCACCTAGAGGGAAAGCACAGCCCTCTGCAGGTGAAAATGAGGAGAGCACCCTAGATGCTTCCTGCCAAATGCTGAAATATCCCAAGCGAACTCTTCCCAGCCCCCTCTGGCTTCCACACCTTCTCCAGCATCGTTTGTCGCTGTTAAACCTGTCGATGACACCACTGCTTCTTCAACCCTGGGGGCTACCACCCTCACAGCATCGTCATCATCCTTCTCTTCCACACCTGGAGCCAGGAGAAGCGAGTGCTTCAGGAGCTGGAGGCAGTAGTAGCAGCTCAACAACAACTGCTGCTTACCTTACCCAGGCTGCACTTTAAAATAGGAAATTGTCTAGAGAGCTGTTCTAAAAGAAAAGTTTATACTTGTGTATACAAAATGACTAAATACATCTGTCTAAGTCTAAGTCTCTCTGAGTCTATTTTTTTGGACTTAGAGATGGCATTAAACCACCTACTGTGGAGTAAAGAAAATAATGGTATCACAACAGGGAGCAAGAGAAAAGCTATATATGGAAAAAATGAGGATCTGTGTGAATTTCTGAATGCACTTGGAAGCAAAAAAAACAGTTCAACCGGTGAGTTTAGGTGAACTGTTGTGTCTGGCAGGGTTCGCAGTTGTGCCGGGCTTCTCCTGTTTCCTGATTCTCCTAAACTTTAAAGCTTAGGGTTCAGCTTTATGATCCAATCTTGCTTTAAAGATCTCCACAACGTTCTCTCCGAGCCGCCTGCTGTGCTCTTTAGTCTTTATGAAGCTGTTTGAACGCTACTGTTTAACAAAAAGCTGAGGTCGTCACAGAACAACAGGAGTTAATTACATACAGGTGAACTCTCCTCTCACTAAATTACGTCTAAAGGAAATTGACTGCGATGCTTCATAGTTTTTAACCTTTTCTCAAATAAAATGCATTTTCCTTCTACTTCATACCCAAACTTTACTTTGTGTTGGTCTGACACAAAAAAATATGACCAAATTAAATTATGTTTGAGGTTTTAATGTCCTAAAATGTAAAACTAGGTTCAAGATGTGTGATTAATGTAGTGGGATATTCTTTTATCTGAAGGCAAACAGTCAAATTAGTGGAAAAAAGTTATAATAAAAAACTATTCGGCAGAAAAACAGTGTTCAGTAAAAATACTTATGCTCCTCACATAAACCCAGCTCTCACTGTAAATGGCATCACGAATTCTACATATCAGCATATTAGCATTTGGACTTTTTTCTGCTGTCATGTTGCTGCAAAAGATCTTAAACTACTTCTTTGCTCCAGACATAACCATCAGGCAGTAGCACCAGACGGCCTCCCAGAGAACAAACCTGCTTCTTGCGCAGCTTGCAGATCTGCTGCTCCACCATGGTGATCTCCCTGTCCACGCGCTCCATGTTCTGGATCAGCTCCTCCTTGGAAAATCGAGCTGGAACCAGATCCAGGTCTGGGTCCATGTGGACCGGGCTCACAGGGGAGATGGGCTCCAGCTTCCCAATGGCACTTCCACGCTCCTGTAGAGGGTCAATATATACGTCTTCAGTACAGATGTAGAAATGCATTTTTTTTTTTAACAAAAAAACTTTTTTCAAGAATCTATAATTAGCGAGGAGGACTTTGTTCCAGTTTAAATGGTGTTTATATTGCAGTATTTATGACTACAAGGAGGATTTTTAATTTAATTTTATCATTAAATTATGCTGCAGAGGTTGCAGCATTATGAGACATTTAAAATGTTCCATCGCTAAAGCAAGGAGCAGCTGCTTAGAAAGTTAGTTTTGAATTTAAATATCTCTCCTATCCTACCTTCAATTCATTGACTTCCAGGTAAATCAAGAATAGAATTTAAAATCCTCCTTATCAGGCTCCTCTCCTGTGGAACCAACTACCAGTTTTAGTCCGTGAGGCAGACACCCTGTCTACTTTTAAGGCTAGGCTTAAAACTTTCCTTTTTGATAAAGCTTCTAGTTAGAGTGGCTCAGGTTATCCTGAGCTATCTCTATAGTCATGCTGCTATAGGCTTAGACTGCTGGAGGACATAGGGCCCTTTTTCATCATTCTGCTTCATTCTATCTCTATTCTCCCACTCTGCAGAATCTGTTAGTTCAATCTCTAACATTATGCCCTCTCTGCTTCTCCATTTATCTGGTCTGTTTCTTTTTGCTGTGGCACCATTCTGGAGAGAAATTCTAGAGAGAAATATCAGCTGTGCTGCTACCATCAACACCTTTGTTTACAGTTGTTGGAGATCTGCCCGTTTTTCAGTGTAGTCCTGTTTCTCTGACTGTGACTGGCTGGATTTGCTCTCTTCGTCCTCTGACATGGGAGCTGGCTAAGAGCTCATCTGCCTGGCTGTGTGTTTCCTGGACTGGGCCATCTTTACAGTTGCCTTTTGTATCTCTGCTTCTGTCTCCTTGAACCCCAGTTGGCCTCAGCAGATGGCCGCTCACACTGAGCCTGGTTCTGCTGGAGGTTTCTTCCTGTTAAAAGGGAGTTTTTCCTCTCCACTGTCACTACAAGCATGCTTAGTGTGGGGGATTGTATTTGAGTCAATGAGTCAATGCAATCAACTGGTTTTCCTTAGATAGAAAACTTTGAATCAATTTGACTATGATCTATTGAACTGTAAAGTGCCTCAAGATGACTTGTGTTGTGAATTTAGTATTAATAAACTGAATTGAATAGAATTGGTCACCTTGTTCCTGTGGTTTAAATGTTCTTTTAATCAGATATCCATGAATATATAGGAACAGAGTGTCAGCGCCAACCAGAACCAGTTTTAACTGGTTAATTTTCAATTCTTAGCTGCATTGCTAATTCCCCCAACCAGAAGGAGAAGCTGCTGAACAAAAAGCGATCTGTAGAAGTTTGTGCGGCAGCATTCCACATCATGTCTTAATGTTAAAGACATGACCAGACGGCTAGTTGCAACAGTTGCAACAGGATTTCATCATGTGAAGGACATTTAAGGCCAACATGATTAAAAACTCCAGAGTCAAAATAAGAGCCTCGTCTTTGGCCCTCTTCACCGGCTTTATGCTCGGGTAGATTCCCAGAGGGAATTCTTTCCCCCTGCATTCACCTTTTTCACAGAGATCCTTCCTTCCTTTGCATGTTTTAAAAAACACCTGCATCATTTTTAAAACATGGTTGTTAAATAATTTTAAGCCTAACATTATGCCTAATCTCATCGTTCTTCTGTGCACTTAAATAAATCATTACTTCCACCTTTAGGTGAGTGGAAATGAGGGGCAGTGAAGAATGCTGGGGAAATAAATTCTGTCTGGATACGTTCCTGGGCACAACACAGCCGTTTCCTCCAGCTCTGACACCAACTCCACAAACACCCTCAGAATCAGGTAAATAAAATTGCTTTACAATATACAAGTAGCTGGAGCATCAGATACCGGATGTGTAAATGTGTCTTAATGATAGTTTCAACAAGAAAACCCGATTTCTGCAGCCGTTACACTTCTTAAAGTCTAGTGTATGGACCTCATTTCAGTGCAAGTTTAAAAATGTTCAGTGTAACCAGCGTTTGTGGATCAGTGTTGAAAATAAGTTAAATGTGGTGTAGCTTAATTTAGGTAACTGGCCGAGCTAAAAAAGGGAAACCTGTTAGCTACTGAGCTAAGCTAGCCAATTAGGTTCAGTTCAATTTATTTATATAGCACCGATTTACAACACATTTCATCTCAAGCCACTTTCCAGTTCACCAGAACATCCAGTCAAATTAATTCAAAGTTTTCTGTCTAAGGAAAACCAGTTGATTGCATCGACTCATTGTCTCAAAGGCAATCTCTCACACTAAGCATGCTTGTAGAGACAGTGGAGACGAACAACTTCCTTTTAACAGGAAGTAAGGAAGACAGAGTGCTCCCCAGGTCTAACCTTTATAAAATGATCTTACAATTACTTATTCCCCCCCAAAAAAGTTTTTTTATCCATCAGGTAAAACTTCATTGATTATTAGACACAATGCTGCATTATGTTATTGTGGCCACAATGTTTTACATCACTGTGGCAACATCCAGCCAATCATATGGTGTATAGAGCGCCAGGCCAAAGCAGATCTGGTACCTAAACCAGCCTAATTTTAGAGTAGTGGCCTGCATCCCTAAAATAAGTTTGTAAAATAACCCTGTACTGGTTATGTAATAATAAAAAGCTAAATGTTCCTAGAAATCAAACTGATCTAAAAAACACAGTTTCATCCACATTGACCTCTGCTGTAATAGATCATATAGAACATGAACCTTCCTCTCAAAAGAATAAGAAACGAGAATAAATAGAAACCGGAATCAAAACGAAGAGTCAGAATCATTCAAACCCTACAGCTCCCCCTCCCCCACTTGTTGCTGTGCACTGCCAGTCAGCTGTTTTTATACCTTATGCAATTAAACTGATATTTCAGGTCAGGGTTATCATACAATTAAAAACATCTTACTGGTTTATTCCTCCAGAAAACATCTTCAAACTGTTGAAAGTTGAGAGAAACCTTGATTACTGAATAGACAAAATAGAAACAACATAGAGGCAGACTTAGCAGTGGGGGATGAATTCTTTAGTTCCTGATGAATGACTGTGTTGGTTCTGATGTTATAAATATATCAGGACATCACGAGTGCGTGAGAGAGAGAGAGAAAGAGCCATCCAGCTTGGTTTTTGTTCTGTGTTATTTTTAAACATCTGAAATGAAGGTTATGTAAGTGGGCTAATCTGGACTAGGCATGCAGCATTACAGCCTTGTAGACCTGCTGTGATTGAAAATGCCAGAGGATGCTGAGCGGCTGTCCTAAATTAAGAAGCCCACTGTTGCCAGTGAGTCAGACACGAATAAACACAGAAAAATGCCAAAATAGAAAGAAAAGAAAAAAACGCTTGAGGGTTGTTTTTGATTTTGTGTAATCTGACAACCCTGAGTGTGAATCAAAGCATCGTTCTCCTAACCCAAAATGAAGCTCAGCAAGCCAGAAAATACCAAAGGACAGATTAGAAATCCTTGATGTTTCACTTTTGTTTTTCTTTTCACTTGGACAAATTTTACTATCTTTCTGACAATGAAAAAAGAACAGATCATAAAGAAGGTTTCTGTATGTCATCTAGCTGGTTTAATACTGAAATGGGTGAATGAAACAGGCACAATGGTAATCAAGAAGGTTAAGATATTTAAAAATAAACACACTATGATGATTACCCAGCCAGGGTGAGCAAAATAAATCCAAATAAAGTTAACCCTGTAATGCCAAATGTATCATATGCCAGATGGATTTGCTGGATTTGCTCTGCATATCCATCTGGAAACCTTCTGTTGAAGTAATTTTGGGAAGGGGCGAAAATACTGGTTAGCTGATTGGCCTATGTTGGTGATAGACAGGCCAAATAAACCAATCAGATCAACGAAGCATATGACGTACTAACAGAGCGACGACGAAGAGGAGCCAATTGATGGATCAAACTCTTGCCGTAAACCAGTTGGGAGAAGAACAAAAACATCTTTTCCTCTGAGAAAAGCCTCCAGAGCAGTGTTTTGCTCTTCTTTCAGTGAAGAAATACTTCCGATAAAACTTGCTCGATAGCCACGCTAATGCTAGTTTCATCGGCTGAAGCCGCCATGTTCTTTAGACTGAACTGTCGCGTTTTTGTTGCGTCACACCTCAACCCGCCTCAAAGCCAAAGCTGATTGGACGTTCGTTTGGTGAACGGCTCCAAATTTTCTTTAACGAAGAGTCTCCAGACTGATTAGCGAGTGAAATCTTGAAAGCTCGAAAGATCAGGATGGTCTCACGAGGCTAGCGTCCGACACCTTTTGCATAATTTAATGGTAAAAACTTTGCTCAGAATCCTATTGTACACAATCAGATATACCTGATAACAGCCAGTAGAAGACTACACAAAAACTAATCTTGACTTATCGCATAGTAATAAATTATTAATATCAAAAATGTATTTCTGTTTTTTCTTTTTACATATTTTGTTAAAAAGCCAAATAAGGACTTCAAACCAAAAAAAAAGTAATTTTCTGTTTTGTTTTATTCTTGGATCCGGCTTTAAAGGGTTAAGTCATGTTCTGATTTCAAGTCCAGGAATGCAAACAAAACAAACTACTGGATGTAAAACTGAAGAAGTTAGCCCTGAAATTCCTCAACAGATCATTTAATAAATAATAGAGTAGGTTTAAACTGAAGCGTAGATAACTGGAGGCTCTGGAGCACAGAAACTGATCTGTTGCTTCCAGCTTTTTTTATGTTGCTTCCTATCAGGCTATTGTTGTAGGGTGTTATTGTTCCATGCAGTGATTACATCTGACCTGACTTATGTAAGAGGTTTACAGCGTAACCCCCCACCCCCACCCCACATGGGTTATTGGTGTATCTGTTCACCATTTACTGGCAGTATAAGGCACAGTGTCAGGCACACCTCCCAATGAGCAGCTCTGCACAGCAAGTCAGTTGTTTTGATCTTCTCGCCTCAGTTTCATCCTTAGCCTTTGGAAATCTAGGTCAGCTATATTATTTATTGATTGCCATTTCACAACTCGCTTGGTTTCCCCACAGCGGCTCCAGAGAGCCATCGCGGATTTAGAGCAGAATCCTCCTCTGCGCCGACTAATGAAATCCTTTGGCTCGCTTTAAGAGCCTGTCTAGATAATCCGAATAACTTTAACTGATAGGTTATCGTATTTCAGGGGGAGAAAGAAAAAGTATAATCTAAAATATTTATCAATGCTTCCAAGAATCCTTTAAAAATCTTTCAAACTAGAAGAAAGCTGCTCTTTTCAGGCCTTAAGGTGAGAACACACACTATATACTACAGGTTACTAACCTTTGTTATGTCCTCAGCCCCTCCAAGAGGTAGTGGCTGCCGGTGGGACAAAGGTCTCATCAGAGAGTCTGACCCCATGTCCAAACGAGGACGTTTGATCTCAGCGTAGTCCATCTCTGATTGGCTGGCGGCCTCCGGCAGGTAGATGTGCTCGTAACGGATGTGCTGCTCTTGTCCTCTGAATTAAAAAAAAACAAAACAAAAAACATGCTCAGTTATGACTTTAACTTAACCCCCAACAAGAACTGTAAACAATCTGTGCAGATTTAGTGTTGCCATGGTTACGCAGTTATAGTTAGGGATCAAAATCTTTCTGAACAGTCAGGAAAATTTGCTGTATAATCTATGAAATACAAAAAGAAAGATTGCCACCTGAAATAAAAATTTTAAGACCAAATTTACAAGAAACACAAGAAAAACCCACTTGCGACAACTTAACCCAAAGGTTTATTTTAACATAAACCACTGCACTGATGTTTCACATTTTGAAAAGCTTCCCATACAGGAAGAAAGCTAAAAACACACTAATGCCAGATATATTTTAACAATTATTTAACTGAATTCACAAACTTTGTTTTAGCAGGGAACAAAACAAATCAGTTTTAAAGCCACAACATAACCAGTGCTAAGTCTTTTTTGCAGCTATTTTTCTTTGTGTCGTTTTCTTAGTATGTTTGATTTGGTGATAAGTGGAGGCGTTGCAGAGACAAGGGTGGAACTAAACTGAGAAATACCGGCTGTTTCTCGGTAACTCCATTTTGACGCTTTGTGTTTCGCGCTTCACATGTGCGACTCCACTGCCTTAATTCCCATCGTTCTGAGCTTGAATCACTTCTTGCACAAAATCCACTGAGCCTCATGTATGTTCCCTGGTTTTAGCCATGGAGAAAACTCTTGGCTGGAGACAATTTTCGTTACATTTACACTTGCTCATATTTTCCAGACAAAAAGTTAATAGTGCGTCTCCAAAATGCCCCGGCCGCAACAACGCTTTTATTGGTTCCGCTATCGGGACGGGACCAATAATGGGTTAAAGGATTAATGTCTCAGCAGGAACTTGGACTAACTAATTCATGCATTCATCTTTAGTAGAATTGATCAGATAGCTTTACTGCTCCTCTCTCTCCACCATCTCTCCTGTCTATCCACTATCAAGGTCACTAGCACCACAAAAATATGAACAAATTTCCAGATTTTCTTTACCATCTTTAAAATTAAAAAGTAAAAAAATCCAATACTTTCAGGAACTATTGCAAATAGCACCAGGATCTACCTGCCAATATAAACTTGGGTCTTATGTTAAATGATTTATGGGAAACTGAATCAGCAAATACCTTTCTTAGATAAACACTAAGCAGTGCCAACAAAGCAGCCATAACAAAAAAAAAAAAAACAAACAGACGAGTTAGATTGGTCCTTAAATTACATTAATAAAATGAAAATCAATTCAGTGAGGAGCAGGTGAAAAATGTTGATGGCTTCCTGTTGCTTTAAAACATTTCTTTTTCTAACTCCACCCAGGAAAAAGGAGCCATGAGGTCAAAGCCTTTGTTTCCAGTGTCAAACTAGAAGAGGCTTGTAAAGGAAAAGAGAAAAAGCAGCCATAATTGTCGGTTGTAGCACACAGTGGTGCAGTCAGTGGGTTCTCTGTGTGCCAAGTGTGGAAGCGTTTGAATGGGGTTCAGTTATGAAAGTGGAGGTGTGCTACAACACCATCCACAAACTAGGAGATATGTCATAAACACCCAACAGGAAGGACAATAAAGTGGCTTACTTTGGTTTTCCTATTTAAAAAATCAGATGTTAGGATGAGTGATAAATAAGCAGAGAATGAGACTGAAAGCTGAAGCCTCAGTAGATCTTAAGTCATAGGCCAGTGAAAGATCAAAAGATATTCAGAGTTTTCAGGATTCAGGTTTTCCAACTGTTGCTGCACACTACATGTCAGTAAATAAAGCTTTTAGAAAAGTAATAAATGAGGCTCAACCCTTCAGAAATTTTATATTGTGTAGTTGGATGTGTGTATATATATATATATAAAACTGTAATTGGAGCGTGTAACAAAAGTAATTTCCCTCTGGGATTATTAAAGTATTTCTGATTCTGATTCAGAAACAACAGACTTGCTTGTGGACATAACTAAGACTTTGCCAAATGATGATTTTAGTATCTTAGTCTGTGGATATTTGCTACAATTAATAGACTAATCTGACAAAAAAAAGTCACATACTTACTGCTAAAGCTTTTATAAATAGGAATACATAGTAACATGCAAATAAATCACTTCTTTTAAGACAAAAAAAGACAGCTCTGTAGAGAGTCATAAACTAAAAGAGCTTAAAGTTATACTTGCATATTGCTTTAAAAAGCATAGTTCAATTTAAACAAGACTTCTAAATTAAAAAAAGAAAAAAAATGTATTACTTTAGGTTAATAACACAACTTCTTGTTTTTGTTTCCTAAACAGACAAAAAAAATCTATATGTTCATTAAAAAATGTGATTCCTTAATAGTAAAAAATTAAGGGATAATAAAACTATCCTCTCCGCTGCAGACGCTCCAATAAATGATCTCACCCAGATCAAAGGTGGGTGAAAAGCGAAGGTGAAGGTGGAGTGAGGATTGATCAGTGAGCTGCTGCGGTCGAAGCTCAGATGATTCCAGCCTTTCTCTGTGCTTCTTTTAACCTGTCGGTTTCTCCTTCCTTTGTTGACAGCAGTCATGTATCAGCAGGGTAGGCTATCATTAGCAGGAGCCAAGTACTCAGAACGTGGAGTGTTATTAAACGAAGCCTCAAGGCAGATCATTTGCCTCAATGAATTTTAGTAATGGAGGTTGTCGAATAATTCCAGGAATCCTCAGACCTAGACATCGCCTCTGCAAAGATCGGTGTAGCAGAGATAAACTACAGCGGAGTTAGAGATTTAATAATAATAACTGAACTTTATTGAACTCACATTGGAGAAATTTACCTCTGCATTTAACCCAGGGTTCCTTCAGGCAAGTTAAATTCAAGACTTTTTAATGCCACTTGAAATAAAAATTTAAGACCAAATTCACAAGAAAAACCTGCTTGCGACAACTTAACCCAAAGGTTTATTTTAACATAAACCACTGCACTAATGTTTCCAATTTTGAAAAGCTTCTCATACAGGAAGAAAGCTAAAAACACACAAATGACAGATATATTTTAACAATTATTTAACTGAATTCACAAACTTTGTTTTAGCAGGGAACAAAACAAATCAGTTTTAAAGCCACAACATAACCAGTGCTAAGTCTTTTTTGCAGCTATTTTTCTTTGTAAAATCTGTTGGGCTCTTTTTGGCATCAAGACAAATATTCTTATTGCCACATTGCCAGACAGAAAACTGTTTAAAAAAAAAAGGAATTAACGAAAAGGTTCAGTGAAACAAAAAACCCTGAAAAATGTCTACATAAATTAGGCTAAAAGTTGGAGACATAATTAAAAAGTGACAGTTTGAAGTAAATGTCTTTATACGTGCCTAGATATTATATTTGTTAGCCTGTATCCTGTATGTAAATAGAAAAATCTGTTTAAAAAAAAAGCTCCTCAACTTTCACAATCCTGCAGTACAATGAAATGCCCCCCCTCTCTCTCTCTTTCAGGAGTTAGGGGTGAGTTTTGTTGGATGTAAAGATGAGTCATAAACATTGCCTGGAGTGAGGAAAAGCAAACACATCAAGAAGGACTACAGTTGTGGGTGTCTGACCTATAATTAGCCTTTATATTAAACATCAGTAAAATTATCTCTGCTTTGAGTCTAGAACATTAGGAGAAGTAGAAGGAAAGAGCCTCAGAGAAAATAGGAAACATCGGAAAACAAATGCTAACCTTTATGTGAACAACCTTCAGAGCATCTAAAAGAGTTAGTGAGATATGAGCAAAAACTAGAGAGAATCGACTGAATGGTTGACAGAATTACACCAGAATTAAGACTCTGAATGAAAACGCAGAATGTGGCCTTCAGTTTGGATACTGAGCCCTCTGAAGGAATTGTGAAAGCCTTAGACATTTTTCTGAAAGACTGCCCACCCCCTGATGCCTTGCCAGCCACAATCGAGGTTCTTTTTCACAGTTTCTACAAAGAAATGTGGGCTAAAGTTATGCAGTCTGTTTTCAGCCATGAAGGTTTTCTTTCATTTTCAAAAGAAGAGGGGAAAAAAGGAGGGGGGATGCTACTTCCCTGCTTTACTGAGAAAGTTAGAGGAGGTGTCCGTCCTGCTGAAACATGGACTGAGTCACTTCTATGAGGCAGCTGAAGCACAAGTGACCAAATGAAGTGCATCAGTAAATCAGAAGCTAGTGGGTGCCATTAAAAGCACGGTGTGTTTATTTCTCTGTGGGGCAATGACCCACTCTTAACGTGCTGTGAGCTAGGCTAATAGCCATTTTAAAAAAGCCAGGGTACAGCTCTGCGTAATTCAGACAATAATCCTGTCTGACTTATGCTTAAAGACTCCGAAACAACACGCAACGGCCCTACAATGCTGCAGAGTCACTCCACCATCTGCTGCTGCGACCCCGTGAATCCACAGCCGCCAGCGCTGAAACGCATCCACCGCTGTGCATGGGAAAAGAGCCCATTTAAAAAATATTAAGTGGAAAAACGTTAAGACAAAGAAACATTCCTTTGATGTATTCTTTGTGAGTCATACCAAATCAAGTCCTGCACATTAATCATTCATGGTTGCATCAAGCCTCGCTCTCAAAAATCTGTTTTTTTCTAAAAGCACAGAACATTGCCAGGTACAAGCACACCCCCCCCCCCCCCCCCCCCCCCCCCCCCAATTATGCACAAAAAGAAAACTATTCATGCAATGCTTTGAAGGTTTTACAGTAGGTTTGTGGAAGATGGAAAATCTCTTCAGGCCCCATTGCCCTGCAGAGCCGTTTAACACAGCGTTACAGAAGAGGAGCAGCCTCAGCTACCAATTACATAAGGATCACTCTGGGGGGGGGGGGGGGGGGGGGGGGGGGGGGGGGGGGGGGGGGGCTTTGGTAAACAATACTGTATGAAAACGCAGACGGGAGGAGGCTCTCACTGAGCACGCTCTGACCCTCTACAGCTACAACTGAACAGGGGCTAATTTACAACACAAGGCAATCCAGGCAAATCTCAGCACCAACAGATTGATTTCTGATTGGCTACATCATTCTTGAATGATAAACACCCATTTTTCTCCAACCCAGAACAATTACAGACGAAAAGGGAAAAACTATTCGCGACTAACTTTGTCGTCCAGGAATAAACACAGTGCAGCGCTGCCTTATGAATAACCACTGTAACTGATTTGGTGGATTTTTAAAGCAAAGGTGCAATGGTTATAGAAATAATAATAAAATCGTAGGTCGGACTTGAAAGACAAAGCAGTGCATGGCTGAGATGAAAAAAAACAATCATGCATCAAACCCTAAAACAAGAATCTGAATAGTGTGGCATACATTTGGTTTCAGCCGCTAGAATTTATTCAATTCTATTCAGTTTATTTCTACAACACATGCAATCTCAAGGCACTTTAAAGAGACAATTCAACCAGATCAGTTTCAAGGAAAACTTAGATCACCTCGAAGGCAATCCCTCACCCCATGCAGGGGTTGACGTTAAGGATTTTTACCACTTGCCCAAAGGGCAAGTGACTTTTACATTTCATTTGCCCAGAAATAATTTTGTGTATTATAGTATAGATTAAATTCATCATCCAGCTGCTGCTCTGCAGAATTCTCTCCCTAAGAGCTGAATCACGCCATCTAGCGGAAAATAACTTATACCCCCAATATTGGAATACAGTGGCATATGTTAGGAAATATTGAGCAGGGTAAAAACTTTGCAACGTACTCGCCATATGTCGACATGTTCCAGCATGTTCCAGCGTACTCATAACTTATACAAAACGTACCCATTATGAATCCAACGTGTGCCAGTGTTTTGCCAGATTTTTCGTACGTGTCATACGCTGGTCTAAATCATCATGGTGTGACGGGGCTTCAGCAGTACTCTGGGATTTTCAAATCTCATGATACGTTTCAATAATCGAAGCCCACTTTCTGACTTTCACAATTCTGTACCAACTTTTTTTGCACTATCACAGATATTTATGGAGGATAAAAAGTGCCAAAATTAAATAAATAAATACAGCATTAAATAAATAATTAAATGTGTCAATAATTAATTAAATGTGGAATTAAATAAATAAATGTGTCATTCATTCATTAAAACCACGTCACTAATATAAAGTGCCAAAATAAAATAAATAAATACAGCGATAAACAATTAATTAAATGTGTAATTCATTAAATAAGGAATTAAATATATAAATGTGTCATTAATTTAATAAAATACGTCTTCATTTTATTAAAAATATATATATAATTATTTCAGTGTGCATTTAATTATTTCATGGTCCTGTGTCGCAGTGCATCGAAACCATTAAAATAATCTGTCAAACTTACCCATCAAAGTTAGGGGGCGGTTATCTAACACCTGATTGGTCACCCTGCACATTAAGGCGAAGCAAATTGATTACAGAGACTGTGATCCACAGGTTGTGAACATACTCTGATACAGTAGGTACAGTAGGTAATCTATTCGCGTTAACCCCGCCCCCTAAAACGTGGTTTTAATTAATGAATGACACATTTATTTATTTATTTAATTCCACATTTAATTAATTATTGACACATTTAATTATTTATTTAATGCTGTATTTATTTATTTAATTTTGGCACTTTTTATCCTCCATACATATTGTCATATGGTAAACCCTCGTTTATCGCGGGGGTTACGTTCCAAAAAGAACCCACGATAGGCGAAATCCGTGAAGTAGAAACCTTTATTTTTTTACAGTTATTATACAATGAAATACTCCATAAAAGATTGAAATCAAGGAACAAATACTTTTTACAGGCCCAAGCATTTGTTTAACAAATAAAAGTACGGTATAAACGTTTGTTGTTGTTTTTTTTTTTGTTTTTTTTTTGTTTTGTTTTTTTTTTACAAATAACTACTGTACTGTACTGTAAAATAATATAGTTATAAATAAATAATAATTTTAATCATCCATTCGAACTGAAGGGTTAATATTGCGGGGATCAGCACCATGTAAAATGATTATGAAAAAAAATACAAAGTACAGTAGGAAAAATAGTGCCTCACGTATACAGTACAGTATTTCACTGCTGTTCTGACGGAGCCGCTGCATCCTGACTCTGCTCTGTGGTGTTTTTTTTTTTCTTCTAAAGCCTGCAGTGCAGGTGTGTTTATTGGAGAGAAGTACATAGTTATCGGTAGTTGTCGCTCTTTTGTCTTCTGGGCAAAAAGATCCTTATAAACCGACATGCCCTTATTGACACACATTTGGGAGAAGGCGTAAAGAGACTGTTTAGCCAATCAGAATGCAGAACACCATGCATGACGCAAATCCGTGAAGCAACGAGGCCGTGAAAAGTGAACCACGTTGTAGCGAGGGTTCACTGTACATCATACATTTAAATCTGGAAGTAGAACTAGGTTTCAATGAAGCAAAGTGCCGTTACCTTTCATTCCCAGGCTGGAACTCTGAAAGTAAGGAAGGCCGACGGCGATGTGGCTGGGCCAGGTGGGAGCTGTAGTCCCTGGCATGATGCGAGTGGAAGTCTACCAGTCCCACTTCCTGTAATGAATGGATAAATACCTGTTTTTTTGATGTGGGGGGAAAAAATGATTTCAAATTCACACATTTCACTTATTTCCTGGTAAAAGTTCAGCTATTTTTTCGCTCTTTCCATTAGATAAATGGGGCAATGCGTGCAGCTACTGTAAACCTGCACAGTGGGAAGCACAGTGAGCAGCCCATCAACCTGCTTCTGGACCTGGATGTGATGACAAATAGGAGTGGTGGGATTAGCAACAGGTGCAGCTGGGGGGACCCTAGGGGGATAAGCCTCGAATTCTTCAGTCATGCAACCAGAGAGCAAGTCTTGGAAACGCTGGAGGTCATGAAAGGTTTTCAGCTCAACCAGAGGCCTCATCTTTTGAAGCACGGGCTGCTTAATCCCTGATCTACACATAATCCAGATAATTAGGAGATGTTTGTGGAAATATTGAGGAAGGCCTTTATGCGACACCATAACATGACCTTTAAACTCCAGACATGTAATGAGGGAGGCTGTTCCGGTGTGCCGCCTTCTCACCTTGGCAATGCTTCTGTTAGACCAGTTTTTGTTTTTGCCTCCAGTTTACTCTCTAATCACCCCGTTTCCGATCTGTAAATGTCGGAGGTTGCTCTAAAAAGTGCTTACCGCGTGTGGCCGCTGCAGCTGCAGGGGTAGACTGGCAGGGTTGTGCAGGTGCCTTGCGTCCAGAGTTCTCCGGCCTGGTGGCACGGACTGGGGATGGGAGGACATGCTGGCACAGCCGCTTCCTCTACAAGCAGGGAGAGGGTGAGGATGTGAAGGAGCTGCCGCACATTATCGGCCGGATCTTTTAGCTTGCAACCTGTAGGAGGAATAGAAAACGCAGCTGAGAAACTTCATCATGGGAGCTATTACAGCTGAAAACAATAAATGGATTCAAACATTTATGGAAGTTAGGAAAGCAAGTTTAAGTGTGCTTGACCGACTAAACTTGATATAAAAGAATCATCCACTCTCATAGCCCCCCTCTGCTTCTAGGACAGACGACTTAGTCCCAGCACCTGCCACGCTCCACCCCTCCACTACTGCCCAATGAATGGCTCACTGTCTTCAAGCTGCAGACTCAGATACAGAGATCAGCCAAGCTAATTACTAGAAGAAATCAGAGGAAACAAACGATCCGGCCCGGAGGTGCAGCCCAAATACACTGAATTTTTAAATTCAGGTTGAATAAAATAGAGAGTAGTAGAAATATGTGAAACATCCAGGCCCAAACCTCTGACACACTAAGCCAGGGGTCTTCAACAGGGGGTCCGCGACGCAAAGGGGGTCCACTGAGGTACTGCATGGGGGGTCACAACTTTTTCCACTAATTGAAATGTCTTTAAATACAAATTAACCTGAATTCAACACACTGTAGTAAACAGATAAATGGAGGCAGAAGAAGTCTTTCAGTCATCGATGCACACATTCAGCGACACACAGGACCTCTTTCAAGCTGGGCACCATTTCATTCACAACACCTGTCTACATCAACCAGGAATCAGAATCAGAAATACTTTAATAATCCCAGGGAGAAATTACTTCCGTTACATGACTCCATCTGTAATAGAGTGACTATAGGACCAGTTTGATAGAACACAATCTCGCCATCAGTTTGGTGGTTTTTGGCCTGGAAAATGAAGCAAAGGTCAGGGAGAAAAACTGTTAAATATGGAAACTCCTCTCATACTAGAGTTAGCATACAAACACAGAGACAGCAAGGAGGACATCAGGCTGCACAAATACAAAACTTTAAAAGGTGTAAATCATCAGAAAATATGATTTTAATGCGTTTAAGTCAAGCACTATAATGTAGCTGATTTAGCCTAATCAATTATAACATTAAAGCCATCACTAAGCAGCAGAAAAGGCCTTTGAAAAGTCTGCATGTTACAGCTATGTAAATTAACCAGATTTTTCTATGAAAAAGAGAGGGAAAGTGCTGTTCTCTGCACTGAACATCAAATGAACATGAGAGCTGCGAATATATCCCACATAAATATATCCTTAAGGCAACATCACTCTCTGCAAGATTATAACAGCAAACGACTCTCTCTCTGCAGCAGATTACTCTAATAGATTTACCAATAACCCGCTGCCATCACAAATTAAACTGTGCACACTTTACTTTCATCTGTATTTCACCCCATTAAGGAAGTAAGCAGATTTTTAGCCTCTATTGTAAATATAATAGTAGTGTAGTGTAGTTTGCATAATAACAGCAGTGCAGCATAACTTGCATGAATTCTTCTTCTGCGCAAATAAAACATTTACTCCTGTTTTACTAAAAAAAAACGCGTAAATATCTAAAAACAGAGAGCTACATGACGGTAAAGATCTACTTAATTAAAACCAAGTAACTAATAGACAGACAAGAGCAGCATACCCAGTCTTTTAACAGTAGTTTTACATTAAAAATTTGAAACCCATGTGTTTCTTTTTTTATTTGGTTACCTACTTAGTTCCTGTCTTGTTGCAACTCATTTTCTACAAATAAGTTTAATAATGAGTTAGAAAAACAATGTTTATTTTCAGTTGTATTTAATACAGCTGTTAAAAAATTTGCCAAAATTTTTATTTTTTTACATATTTTGCCCTTTATGTTATGGAAAATCTTTTATCATCTGTATTTTTCCTCCTTTGGTGTAATGCTTAATGTCATCGGGGTCCCGGGCAGCAAAGCTTCTCTGATGTCATCAGATTTTAAGATGTCTCAATAAATTACTTTTCAGTTTAGAAGGATCCTTATTATTCTGTTTTTTAGCATTTATTCTCCCTTCACACTCAGCTTTCACACAGTTATATGAGACTTCAATAAAATAAAAATCTATAATGTAATATCACAGTGTCAAACCCCTTAGATAAGTGTTTGTGTGCAGATTTCCATGGCCGGCATTGAAATTGTACAACCCGCTGACTAGGACTTGTGACGTGTCACTGCTGCTCTTGCCAACAAAGAAGATAATCAAGACTCCTGCCGTTTCCGTGCAGCGTGAGGCACAGAACAGGAAGAAAGATGGACCAAAAGACCAGCTGTATGCAATATTCAAAGGATAGCCAGGTCTTTTAGAGTGCACTCAAATTCCCCCAATTATCACTTCCTAGATTACAATTTCCACCAAGGACACTTTAATTTCACTATCAATTTCTAAACCAATGACACCGACACCATTCAACACAGAATAAGAGCCTCCAAATATTCTCCTACCAGTATTCATCGAAAATTTAGTTATGAAACTAAAAAGGGAGAAATTAATGCTCTGACTTTTCCGATTGTTACAAAAGCTACCTAGAGAGTAATTACAGCAAATAAACAGCCATAGGCCTCCATTTGACAGCCTCAACATTTAGCTGTTGGCAACTAGGAATTTAATATATTTATTGAAGCAAAGAAAACTATAGTAAGATATAATAATAGTCGTATTCAATCTAAATCAATATTGGTAAGCCTTGCCAGCAATTTCTCACATCTAATGAAATATTATTCCAAAGTTAAAGTAGATAAAGAATAATAATAATAATCAGGGAGTATTTATTAGTTGTTGGTTCAATGCAGAGAAAAGGTCAACTTAAGAGTAACTGCAGGGGTTGACGTTAAGGATTTTTACCCTTTGGGCAAGTGACTTTCACATTTCATTTGCCCAGAAACAATTTTTACTTGTCCAGTATAATGTTTGATAAATATAGTTCCTAATATCCATTTTTGTATATATATATATATCAATGAAACATGTTTGTTTTTTAAATGTTTTTTGTAATTCAGTAAGTTTAGAGGTTCCTGGTGTGTATATGCATGCGTCAGATAATGAACTTAAGCCTACATTACCGTGTTAACATGCTTTTCAATCCTTCCTGCTCATTCTTTTCAAACTAAACTTTGCTTTAAACTGTTGTGTGCTTGGAAAAATATAAATTGTGATTTTAAAAATCTAAAAAAAAACTTGACAGGTAAAAAACTTACACTACTACTACTCACCAATTTAACATGTTTAGCTCTATAACATTTAAATGCACCACTCCAATGTCTAAGAGAAAAAAATGTAATGAACATTTTTTAATGTATGACCGCTGTACAGAAGACTGCCATATGATAGAAATATTTACACTTTGCGCATACAATTATTATTATTATTTTCCTAATCCCTGACTGATCATTTTTAATCTAGTGTGTATTATAGTATAGATTCAATTCATCATCCAGCTGCTGCTCTGCAGAATTCTCTCCCCAAGGAGAGAAAAATCACGCCATCTAGCGGAAAATCCCGCGGCTTTTTCAAATCACAAAAACGGCGCCGGCAACGCTTTTTAAAGTAATTTTGAGTGATACATTTTTTTTTTTTTTTTTTTTTGCGATCCTTGCACTTGCCCGGGGGGCAAATGCAATGAAATTTGTACTCTCCCAACAATAAAAACTACTTGCCCTGGGAGATCAGGCAATGGTTAACATCAAGCCCTGTAACTGGTTTTAAATTAAATATAAATCATCATACTGATAGTAATCTCCTATTATATTATGCATTTATATTAATTATATTGTATTATCAATTATATTCTCCCCTGAGCCAGGAGAAGCGAGTGCTTCAGGAGCTGGTTGCAGTAGTAGTAGCTTAACAACAACTGCTGCTTACCTTATCAAGGCTGCACTTTAAAAAATAAAATTGTCTAGAGAGCTGTTCTAAACAAAATTTCTTTTTGTTTACACTTGTGTATAAAAAAATGACAAAATAAATCTATCTAAGTCTATTAATAGTTGGTCAACTACTTCTGTAGAAAGATGGATTTCATACTTTTTTTAAAGTTATCTAAATGGGACACAATGCAAAATACCTTGTACAAGTTTTTATGGTATAGAATCAGATAACATGTAAAAAGGTTAGAGCAAATCGCTATCGTCTCTGTCTACTTGACTTTTTTTTTTTTTTTTTTTTTTTTTTTTTTTTTTTTTTTTTTTTTTTTTTTTTTTTTTTTTTTTTAGGCACAAAGAGGGGCTCTATTTACCCTTCCTTCCTGCTCAACTGTCACAGACACAAAGTGTCACTTGATGGCAGTTACGCAAAGGGCTCCATTACGAAAGGTTGAACATGGCTCTGGCTTTAAGACACAGAGGAGCTCTGTAAACACCGGCTCAGAGAGGAACACTACTTAAAGCCTCGCACAAACTGAAGAAAAGAGCATCCTTTGTTCTTAACGCTCTGAACTCAGTTTCCATTTTCTAGGGACAGGTTTGCGCTTCAACAAAAGGGCGTCAGATGTGAGAAAGTAAAAAAATAAATATGGATTATACTGATGAAGGAAAAATGAGGGGTTTAAAAAAAAAAAGAAATCTCCAAAGCTGCCAATGCAGTCCAGAAAAGTTTCCTTGACCGAGACCAAAACAAGCCTTAATGCAGTCACAAGATCTACACAAGACCAAAAGAAAAAAAAAGCTGAATTTAATTGAGACCAGCGACACAATGAGAGAAACCTGACATCCACTCTAAGGTGGAATGGGACCTTCCAGACAAGAGGCTAAACACATGCACTGGCACTGCTACAGACACCCACAGGCAAGTCGATGGCTTCCAGCCAGCAAAGCAAATGAACTCAGTCACCTCTCCCTGCTGCTCCACTCCCCTCCTCAGCTCTCTCCTTTTCCACAAAGCGGAGGGCCTCAGTCTTCAACGGCGCAAGCCAATATTTCATCCGCTTACCCCCTTCCTCCCGCTCCATTTTAGGAATGGCTGTGGAAATACTAGTAGAGAGCGCACAGACAGTTTCCAGCCTGCCAAGAAGAGTAGGAGGCACACTTCAAAACAACAGTTTCATTCCACTGACATAAACACCAAATCACATCTCTGACTGATGCAACCTGGTGGCTTCGCAGCCTTTAAAAATACGCAGCACCACTTATTAAGAAAACCTACAAAAGGCTGACGTTTTCAACCCAATCCAATCTAACTTAAGATCTTTAAAAGGGGCATCAAAGCTTCACCTCTGGGAAAACAGATCCAGTTAGAGGTAAATCATGGATAATGGTCAGTGGTGAAGGCAGCAGCACCGCTTTAAACAAACAAGCAGGCTGTGTGATTATGTGCTTCCCTTATCCTTAGCACCACAGTGATGAGTGGTGTGTCACACATTTATGTGGTGTTCATGAATACTGAAAGGATTGGAAAGTTGACATCGCAGTGCCTGGGTGCACAGGTTTCTTTGTAAATCTGTGTTTTTCTATTTTTCCCCAAACTATTTCCCTGAAATTGTTCCTTCTTTTTACAATCCTCTTTATGAGACGTCAGGAAAGCACCAGAGTAGGGCTGGATGCTTAATCGACTTTAACTATTAGTTACTTTTTGTTTATGAAGACCTTTTTTCCACCAATCCAGACTTAGAGTGACACGAGTTCATAACTTAATCTTCTTAGATGTGTACTCATAAGCACATCATGTACAAAAAAAACATTTTAAGGTGAGAAATTTAAGGTGAGATTGCCGTACGCTTCAAAAAACATCAAAAGTAAGTTATTAAATTGTTTTTTGTGTATAGTTTAGAGTCTATTTTTCATACAAAACTAAAGGGATAAACTGGTATCGACTATGGGTATGCTCATCTGACAGAACACAGGCCCTATCTCATATGATTTGACTTTTCACTACTCACTGCTGGTCAGCTGGCTGATAAGAGGCTCCTTCACTTTTCATTGAGATTTTCTGTAGCTTACAAGAAAATAACTGATTTATTAAAAAAATTAAAAAAAAGTTTGCTGACCCTCCAACATCCGTTTCTGCACAATGAGAAAAAAACAAACAAACAAAACAGACAGGTTGAGGGATTTGGAAACCATTGGTACATCATTTTAAAATAACTTTAGGTAAATTATGAGCAACAGCTGGGCTACCGGAGCAGACAGCCTGACAGATTTATCAACTAAAATTAAGAATTATTCTATTCAATACAAAACAGAGTTAAAAAAAAAGTTATCCCCAACAAGTAGTATTTAATAGAATATTATCATAACTATAATGAACAAATACGCCCAATATTAGCAGCAGAAACAATTACAGTGTTGCTTTGTTTGTGTTAGCTTGATGCTCAGCCATGACCACTAAAGCTAAACCGCCATCTTGAAACTAGGAGTGGCTGACTCAAGTAACCACACGATATACGGCACTAACCAGTTAACTAACCATACTGTAAGAGGTGTTCTTAGGGGGATGAAGGAGAGTAAAGGCCTGGTTATACTCTCACAGCAGTGTGTCGCACTGAGCTTGTCGCATCTGTGACGCAGATATTTTTTGATTTATGCTAAAATTCGAGGTGTGGTCTGTGCTATGTTATTCCACGCCACAATGGCAGAGGGACAATCATGAATTACCAGTGGGTCTATATACGGCCGAGGCGGGGAGGAAGTGGAAAAACACGAAGGGAAAGTTTGTGCGACAACAGAGGGACATGATGGAAAAAAAGTGCGAGGATCCAGGTGGAAAAAGGGTCCAGGCATTCTCGCACACCTCACTTTTCTAGCTGGTCCAACTTCAAAAGTCGTTTTCCACAATGGCGGTCTACAAACAAAACAAGCCGGTAAGGTACCAAACAGGAAATAGCGTAGAGTGGATGTAGATTTGACCAATCAGAGGCCTCCTGTCTGCACCACTGTCTGCTCTCACCTACAATTTGGGGAGAGGTGCAGCAGAGTGTCTGCCGAGGGGGCGGGGACGTCTCTGCGTTGCGTCATGCAGACGACCTGATTTCGAAGTAGAAATCAGCCTCAAGAGCTCAGTTATACTTGATGCACAGACGCTCAGGGTGGAAACGAGATGCACGGATGTTTGTTGCTTTTTTTACTCATACAGCATTTCCCCCTATACCTGATATTCTGGCCAAATCTAGGAGGACGTGTACGGCACAGACCACAAGAAAACATCACACAATATACAGAAAAACTAAACACAGCTTCTTCCAATACTTCAAAAGCCTCTTTGTGTCTTTAAGTAGTGACAGAACTTTCTTTCCAAGAGTTTTTCACAATCTGGCGATGGTGATTTAAAGGCTATACTATCAGATGTCTTTAGACGTTTATATTAGTACATCCCCGTCAGTAGGAGCCATCGCTTGCCCACCATGTTTTTCTGCACTGAGCTGTCTGTGTAATTACTAATTTTTTGAGATTGTTGGTACAGGAAATAAGGCCCTGCTGACGGTGCGTGGAGAGGCATGAGTGTGAAAAATACGCTGCGTGGATCTGGCAGACCCCTCAGAAGAATGAAGCATAAACCAGGCTTTAGGCCAAAGAAACCAAACGACCCCCATTCCAAAGGGGCGGACTCAGTCAGGTTTAATTTGCATGTTTTCTAAGCCATAACAAGGCTTTGTTTTGGTCCACTCTATAAAGCCTCAAACTCAACGCTATTTCTGACATTTTGAACTGAAAAAGCTTCCTGGATGGGAAACGAAACATCTTCATACTTGGAAACAAAGTCCAGTGGATGGTTTTTTAACTTTTTTGGAAAAGGCTTTAGGCCGTGTCCAGACAGAGACCGGTTTGGATGTACACAATAAACATCTTGGTCAGACAAGATAGGATAGCTGGTCCCATCCAGGCGCAAAAATCGACACAAAGCAGACGCAGAAACCAACTCAACTTTAAACAAGCAGTCCAGTTTGAAGCTGCTTTGTTATGTAATCTGCCTAGAAGGCATGACCAGAGGTGGCTTCACATAGGCAGGATATCACAAACTCATGTGTTGTAGTGAGCGAATCAAAGGGATAAAATTCAACATGCTGTGAAGCCGGATAATCCAGAGGCAAATAAACAGCAATGGGCAAACAAAGGGTTGAATGCATTATGGGAATAAGTTAGCTGAAAGAAATGGGATTTACAAACAGCCTGAAATTAATAAGAGTTGGGGCGCTAAACAGGAGGCACCATGGGTGGTAGATCCCTTGATGGAGCAAAAATCAAACTTAAATGTGCATCAGCTAAGGAGCTTGTCCCAATAGGACACAAAAAGAAAGACAAGATTGAAATAAGCACATTTATTGAAGATCTGAAACTGGAGACCTGCATAGTAAAGGTAGCAGTGGAGTTTGAATTTATACGCCTGCCATTCAGTGTTGGCCCAAAGAATGTCCCTTCCAATACAACGACGGGGGAAACCATCCTTCTTTCTAGTCAGAGTGGGACACCAGTATGATCAACAATGAGATATATCCAAATTCTTACTACTAGCTTAAATTCAATTTAGCAACAAATAAATAGAGAATGGTGCAGATAAAAAAAGCACATCCATCAATAGCTGCAGGATAAATGACCCCAACTGAAGGAGAACAGTGTGTTCAAAATCCCAGAACAATTTGCTGTTTTTAGTTGCCGTTTCACACGGTCAGAATGTTAAACTGTAAAACTAAATTATTGAATTTCATATCTGCTTCACTTAGAAACAAACTGAAATGTTTTGACCAGATGTTGCATCTTTAGGACAATCTGTCAATCCAGCCTCACGCCTCGTTATTTCCACTCACTACTTATCAGCGGGTGATGATGAGTCTGTCACTGAGCACATTACATGAATCCCTGTGTGCAGGCTAATCTGATTTGAACCGAATAAGATATCATATGTATAATCCACAGTGACTGGTGGGTCATATATAGATAGAAAGACAAAAATCCTTCCTAATTTTTAAGCCACTAAGGTCATTCATATATATATATATATATATATATATATATATATATATATAAATAAAAATCTTTTTTTTTTTCGTTTATTTAGACTTCCAAATCAGACGGTCGTTTAGTCTTTTATTCTACCAACTCCCCTAAGGTTTTAGATTTAATTTCCCTGATAAGGAAGAAGGCTGGATCCAAAAAGCAGGGGACAATTTGGAAGTAAATGCAGCAAAATGAGCAAAAAGATTTAGGAAAAAGACTGGAGGAAAAACATGAGGAGTTTCTAAAGCAGTGCCCTAGAGAGCAGAGCTCATGTGAGGAGGGGTGGTGGGGCTGCCAGGACTCAGCCTAGGAATGTGGCTCCCTGTCAGGTCTCATAAGGATTTATCTCCCTGGAGCCTCATTACAGAAGGGCCCCGGCAAAGGAGGCTCACGCTTGCTTACCCTTTTGGTTTGCTCAGCCAAGCCCTCAGCAACTAAACACTCACAGATATTAAACATACATCAACCACTTGTTAACAGACTTCATTTGTACATATATCTGCAAAAATAACCTCTTTCTTTATGTGGTGTAAAAAGGCCAGGGTCCTGTTTACCATCAGAAGGTACCATCTTTTATCTTTATATAACAATTCAAACACATCTTAAAGAGGATTTCTCCCAGTGGTAAATGTCTATGTATATGCAACATGTATGTGATCTCCAGTGTGAACCGCGTTCATAAAGCTTAACTTTATTAACGCAATGACGTCACAAGCAAGTGTGCTCTGTGTTTAATGAAGTAAACATGGATGGTAGTGCTGGAATGCGTCTTTCCCAAACTTAAACACACAATATTTTCAAGATGGTATTAAAAAAAAAAGACTCATCACCCTCCAATTTGTTTTGTTTTTTGTCTTTTATTCCCCGCTTTTGTGTAGCAAGATGCAGAATAGGGACCTTTGTTGAGTATTAATGACGTTGAGGTGGGATGAATGCGACCTGGCCATTCAGATCAGATTGGTATAGGATTCAGGACCACAGAGCCAAGTGGCCTGGATCTGTGTTGTTCAGACTGTCATGAAAAGATTAGATACAGGTCAAATATGGGAAGGGGAAAAAAATTAATAAATCAGATTTGGGTCACTTCATGCTGCAGTGTAAATGGGAAACTGCTCATCTGACCAGGTAATCCAACTATTTAGCCCAGTAAATATTTACCTGCTACATAATTCTATTTTTAATGAGTCTGTATCAACCTGATTGGAGCGTACGCTGACTGATTTATTAGTGCATTCACCAGCCATGCTTTGAGATAAAATGAAGCACATGCTTTATATTTCCATCATGTGAATGGAGGATTAGAAATCGATATCAGCTTCCAGAATCGGCCCAAAAACACAAACGAATGTCTGAAATGTTTCTGCACATCTCAGTTTTTCAACGTTTCTATGGGTTAGCAGATCCCCAAGTTGTCTCATTCTTACTTAACAACTGACTCAGAAATAAATACCAGCACTTTATAAAGCAGCTGCAAAAAAATAAAAATAAACAGGAATAAGAAAATCTTTCTAAAGAAGTTGGAACAGCGGGGGAACAAAAGATCATTTTAAATCAAAAGTCAATATAATTTCCCTTCTGGTAACCCAAGTGAAGATGTTATACCTGCAGCATACCTGCCAAATATTATTGTTTTTAGTGTAGACAGAAAGGTTTAAAGCACAGCATGAACCGATATCTGTTTTTGTTTTAGTTCATGTTACACCACCTGTAAAGATGCGAATGTTGATTTGAACGGCAACTGATCCGTTTCATTCGATCTACGTAGCTAAGATGCTTGATGTAAACAGAACCTGATCCAAAGAACATCAGGTCTGCGCACCCCCTTGACAAGAGTTAGGAACTGGTCCCCAAGTATCCAATAGGGATGCATAAAGTATTTTGAATTAAAACCAAAGCATTAATGCTAAAACACCAAGAGGAGTCCGGTTATATCTCTCTGGTTATACCGTTTTTGGCTCTCCTGTGTTTTGTGGTAAACACAAAGGCACAAAACACCAGAACGAGGCCCAACTTGTATGCTGTAACACAAGTCTGCTGCTGGGGAGACTTTGGCAGCACAGTTATAATTACCTCAATTTTCTGGTCGATACTGAATCTAAACCACAGCCCGAGTTTCTGCTACCACCTTCTCATTATGTTATGTAAACACCTTTGCATCAAAGTGAGAGTAGAAAACAAAAAACTGACTTTCAAGGATTTTCTTTAAAAAAAAAAAATCTGAAGAATGTAAGTAATGTTGAAAAATCAACATTGAGATAAAGAATGATAAATTCACAGCACCAGTTAGAAACCATCTGAACAAATCAGAGTTTCACTTTGCAATATTAATTAGCTTAGCACTCGATGTATCTCACACTATCTTGGTGTTCCCGGCCCACTGAGGAGCTGCCAGCTGGAGGCCGCTGAAGCACGTCTGCGGCCACCAATGCACTCATCGCCCTCAGAGCACAGATAAAGTAAGTTGAGGGATTTCCTCTCGGGGAAGTGAAAGCTTGCAGGATCAAGATTATGCAGATACTGCTGAAAACTAAATTGTGTAACATCTTTCTATTTTGGGACTGTAAATCTCTGTCATTGCTTGCTTCAGCAGCCACATATACACACACACACACACACACACACAGTGTTTAGATTTGGTTTCTTTTCCTGACAAACAGCAAAAACTAAGGGAATAATGAACAGGGACACTGGCTGGCTGTATGGTGCCTACTAACACAGTCGTAAAGCTGTATCTATGATGTATACCAGAGCCCTAACTGAGCTTCCTGCATGCCCAATTTTCCCCTTCCCACCTCATGGACGCTGTGAGATAGCACACAAAATAAAAATGACGTCTGTTATTACAAGATACGAGTCACTGCCCAAAGGAAACTGCTCATGCTTTCAATGCAAGCAATACTGACACAGTCCTTCCCTAAATGCTTAATAGAAATAAAATGAACACTTAATATCAGCCATATGATGGCAGCTGCTAAATATTAAAGGAATCTATGACTAGTTGAACATGTTGGTCTGAATATTTTCAAGTGTGCAATGCATGCTGTGTTGATGATGTGCCTGAGTCTAACCGGACTGGAATCTAGAGCGTAAACACAGCCAGGCTCACGTTACCAAAGTTGTTTTATTGTCATATTGAGTTTGACTGGTGTAAATCTAGACTTCATCCTCTGACATGGGAGCTGGCTCGGAGCTCGTCTGCCTGGCTGTGTGTTTCCTGGATGGGGCCGCCTTTTACAGCTGCTTTTTGTATCTCTGCTTCTGTCTCCTTGAACCCGAGTCAGCCTCGGCAGATGGACGCTCACACTGAGCCTGGTTCTGCTTTTTCCTGTTAAAAGGGAGTTTTTTTCTCTCCACTATCGCTACAAGCATGCTTAGTGTGAGGGATTGCCTTAGAGTCAATGAGTCGATGCAACCAACTGTTTGAAAACTTTGAATCAATCTGACTGGATGATCTGGCTGAACTGTAAAGTGCCTTGAGATGACACGTGATGTGAATTGGCGCTATAGAAATAAACTGAATTGAACTGTGTCACTGCCTCAACGTTTTCACGAGTCGTTATAGATGGGCTATCTGTTGAAACAATTAAGCTACAGCTAACACTGTTAGCAGAAGCTAGCATAAAATCTAAATTGAATCTAATTTAGATACCCCCCTCCTTTTTTTTATCATTGAGTTAAAGAATCTAAGTACATATGGGAGGATTGGTTGATTTAAAAAAAAAAAAAAGGGTACATCAGATAAGTTCAAAACAGAGAAAACATTCATTTATATTATCAGTAAGATAGTGCTTGGAAACTGATATTGCTCTAGTACTAGCATAAAACTACGGAAGAGGATTAGGGCCACTGAAGAAAAAAAATTAACTGATTTTTTAATTTTATTTCAGGTTAACATGGGAAAAAAAGTCAGCATCCTGACTTTTTTCTCAGAATTCTGACTTTAATCTCAGAATTTTGGATCTTAGCACTCAGCTTCACTGACAAAGCTGTGAGTTGTTTGAGGTGGCCAGTGACACATTGGTGGAAAATGAAGGAATTAGGCGACTTTTTACGTGCCAGAGGGGTCCCCTCATTGATGGAGGAACAGAAGGTCATTAAAACAAGAGAGCTAGTCTCTAAAACAGACATGGCTATGGCTTGACGCTAACATGTTTGTTATCTGTCAGAATTCTGAGATTAAAGTCAGGATTCTGAGATTAAAGTCAGGATTCTGAGGAAAAAAGTCAGGATTCTGAGGAAAAAAGTCAGGATTCTGAGGAAAAAAGTCAGGATTCTGAGGAAAAAGGTCAGGATTCTGAGGAAAAAGGTCAGGATTCTGTGATAAAAAAAAAAACTGCAAGAATATACAGAAAACCTCATTATCATAAAAGCAAACATCCAGATTTCAGACTGCATTAGCTGTGCTTCAGAAGGAGACTCTACAGCCCTTAGCTTAATCAGGTGTTTTTTGTTTCAAAATTACATGACAACTGCTTCCTTTTTACTTAAATTGAGAACTTAGCAACAATGCAGTAAGATAATTTATGCAGGGATGGATGTTTCGAAAGCTGGTCACTGCGTCCACTGTGACCAGGGAGGTAAAAAAATGACAACAGTGGGACTAAAAAATAAAGAAAAAAACAGCAAGGTAACAGTTCAGAACGTTGGGTAAAATGAAAGGAAAGTTTGTAATTAAAATATTGCACCATGTTTATGAAACATCTGGAAATTGAACAACTCAACTTCTTTTTCCTTTTTTAAATATCTCAGGATTACTTTTCTTTCTTGATCATTAATCTACAGACCCATGGCAGAGTGGGTGTGGTTAGCACTCCCAACCACGTGACTAATCTAAACACACTGGCCGGGATGCTGAATTCCTAACTCTGTGTGAGATCACAGTATTTTATTGAAGCGAATTTACCTTGAAAACAGTCGGTAAAGTAATAAACTCTGATGACTCCTGACAGGTTGTCTGCCCTCGCTCCGCCGGCCAAAACATCAACACTACATTTTAAGAGGCAATAACTGCCGACATCATCACTTCGTCCAACGTGATCCATTGGCTGGAGTTAAGGAATGCATCCAATAATGTATTATAAGCTTTTAAAAGCAAATTATGACTTTTACACAAACGCTTAAGCTTGATTAAAGTACTTTTCTAAAAATAGCTATGCAAACTTGCTGATAACAAATCAAAAGCCAACAGTTAAGTTACTGGGGGTAGTCACAGATGTAAAAATTGAGTTTTGACAGGCAGGTAAACTAGAATATCCACTTCTATGTTAAGCTTTATACGTTTCACATCAGTTTTGTTTTTATTAGGATTTGTTTTATTCTCCCTCTAAACAGCAAAGGTTTCTTCAAAAATAAGGATAACCTCTATAGTATTGTCAAGGTTTGCACAAATTTTGCCATCATTTTTCTAAATGAACCAAATGATCTTCTTAGTTAAAGGTCCCTAAAGGACAGGATCTTTTGTCTAGTCCTTTTACATCCTTTGTAGGGAGAACTTTCAGGTTTAAAATCAGGACAGAGACACAAAACGCCATACTGCAAGAGAAACAGACTAAAAACAAAAAATTATTTCCGCCTGCTGCTATCAACCTGGTTAATTTCAGGCCCATGTTGTAATTTGGAGGGGTTTTTTGAGAGCGTGGTTGTTGTTTTTCCCACTGCTTTCTGCACAACAAATAGCTCCTTAGGGATAATAGTGTTTATTTGAACCTTGAAGCTTTTCGTTATTTAAAAATCATAAGGACTCAAAACAATATTGAATCAAAACTAAAATGATCTGGTGGCTTTTTATGAAACAATTCCAATTAAAATATAGATTTGATTTTTACAGTTAGAACAGCTACAACAATAACATGTTATTATAATTTTCCCCTTCATCAAAAACCAAGACACAGAGCAGGAAAAACCCTTCATTCAATTGTAGTTTTCAAATATGGAGGACTAATCCATACAGAAATAAATTAAGGAGTTAATCATATAGAATTGCTGGAAAAAGTAGCTAATAATATGAACTTGTGGGCCATTAAATGTGGCTAGATAATAAAAATAAGATATTTCTTCATCAATTGATCAATTATTTATCTAGAAATATAGATTTTAACTTCCACTTTTATTTGTACTTATCTTCTTGCATTTATGCTGACTTAATTTTAACCCACTTATTTTCTGTTATACATTTTTTTCTTTATTATGTGTATTTATTGCAAGTGGGGTTTTTTGGTTCCGCATTTCCACCGCAACCTTTTTTTATTTTCATATCTATTTACGCAAAACATTTTTAAAAGAGGTTTTTGTTTCATACTGATTTATGATTCCCATAGAGGGAACAGAACACAAACATTTTTTTCGCGATTCCAATTGTGGGAGAGCACAATAACCTGACAACTTTAGTACAGGAAATAGGAGACATAAATTCAGCAAAAAATACATTTACAAGACGAGCAGTGGAATGTGGGGAAAATGTGTAATTTGACACTAAATAATTAATCAGCTAAAATGTCTTTTTTCTTTTTATAATAACTGAACTTTATTGATCTCACATTGGAGAAATTCACTCTCTGCATTGAACCCATCCCCCTGGGGAGCAGTGGTCTGCCATTGTGCGGGGCCCGGGGAGCAGTGTGGGGTTAAGGGTCTTGTTCAGGGACCCGGAGTCCAGGTTGTGGGGATCGAATGTACGAATCGAAGGTAGGGAACGAAGGTACTTGCAACCTTCTCAGAGGATAAGCATCTTTTATGAAGAAATATAGCAGACATTTTTGCATCCCTACCTGCCCATCCTCCAATGACTGGGTCTCATTGGAGGATGGGCGTCTATAGAATTAGCTGCAGCTAAAAATCCCGTCTTTAATGCCCATATTGCATTGAGATGATGCACTGGACTCCATGTGTTGCAGTACTCAATAAACCATGTTCCACATAGATGGTAAACAAGCTTTGGGACCATTAACACCACTTATCAGACTGGGTCAGAAGGGAATTAGGGAATTGAGAAAGGTCTTAATTGGAATTGGGGAGATATATATATACACATACACACACACACACTTGTAGGTAATTAATAAAATCAATGCAGTGAATTCCCAGCCCCTCCTCAAAGTCAGCTTTCTACGGTGACTGTGAGAGTGAAGTTTTACATATTTTTCTTTAAGTATTTCACTAGGGAGATGTCAGCTGCATCAAGATTCATCATACTTCCTCTAAACAAATTCAAGGAAAACCTATCCATCAGCTTATCCTCTCAGTCCAAACATTAAATCAAAGAATAATCACTTCCTGTATAATTGACTTTTCTCCTTGGCAAGTGAGCAAAGTTTGACATGTCCGATTTATAGACCACTTTAGGTTCTTACTTCTTACCAGAGCACCGAATAATAAATGCAGAAACTTTTCAGTTTAACGGTTTCTGCAGAAGACACTATTGGTGATCACTCCCTGAGCTCAGTATCTACATGTTCCAACACAAAAACAAGACTTTGTTGCATAAGGTCCCAGTTTTAACTGAGCCTGTAGCTCTGCAACAGACCAGCTGAATGCAGGTAATTCAGAAAATAAAAGTTAGCTGAGATCCTAACCCAGACATGTGCATAGAGGAGAAACAGTTTTCAAACATCACACCTAAATTCAGTAAAAAATAAAAATAAATAAATAAATAAATTCAGTAAAAAATAAAAAAGAAACCTATCATTGGAAAAAAGGAAATAAATAACAAGAAACACAAATTCCATTGGTGAATATTCCACCCTAAACCATTTTGTGGATTATTCTGTGCATAATAAATGAATATTTGTGTGAAAGCCACAGAAAACAGGTCTTCAGAGATCACCTAACCACACTCGCAATACACAAAACTTAACCCTGGTACTAATGCAGGCCAAGTCGCATCATCAAATATTTAGTTTAGTCTATTTTTCCTCTTTTTCAAACTTTATTTTTCATTGTTATTTTTCAGATTAAGTCTTACAGGTTGCATTCTTTTTAAATTGCGTTTTACAGATCTACAAGTCTTCCCCTAAAGCTCAATGCAAACAATTATTCTTGACACATTGACCTTTAAATGAAAGCCTGCCCCTAGAGGTGGAAAAGAATGGGATCTGTATTATGCATTTTAAAAAGAATACAATTTGTAAAAAAATAAAAATAAAAATAAGAAAACCTGAAATATGAAAAGATAAATAGAAAATATGCCTCAAAAATAAAAACCTGTTGAAAAATATTTAAAGTGAAAAAAGTATATATATAAAACTTTTCTAAAAAGTTTCTTGGTTTTTTTCCATATTTCCATTTAGAAAACCTGTTCTTTGCTTGCAACAATAATGCAACAAAATTCACTCCGTACAGTAAATGTCATTGTTCATATTATTATTATTACATAAATATGGGCTTTAAGTGCTGCCCCTCAGCCTAACTGATCATAGGGTGGGGTAATTCATTGGCAGTAAAAGATCTAACCACCTTTATGTGCAAAGTAACCACTAAGAATTTGACATTTGGCATGAAATATGCAAGAGACCAGTTAAAGCTGCTCTTTTGTTTTTTCTTTTGCAGTAAAGTGTGCAAAAGGAAAGTCTGGAAATGATTGCATGTTAGAAGCCAATGCTGTTAACCCACATCATGTGGTCAAAGAGGATCTGTTTTGCAATCTTTGGCACCAACAGCTCAAAGGAGGAGGTAAAAAACAAGAATGTTTCTACAAGAAAGAAAATCTATTTTACAACGTTAAGCCAAGTCACGACTACTCTCCACCTCCAGAGAAAGCTGGTCAAATGTTCCCATCGACTGACAAGCTGTCCATGGGTACAGACAGCTTCAATTGTTTAGACTAGAGGAGGGGGAAGTTAGTCATATTTTAAAGTCATTTATAATTATATGAATGTTTGAAGAGCACAAATACAGAGCGTTCAAATTAAATACGTTTTAAAAGCCAGACAGATGAACAGCAAAAGTTTATATAAGAGTCTTTTCTCCTTTTGGTTTAAAGCTACAGTGTGTAATAATTACAGGGATATACAGTCAGAAATGTAATATATTATACATAACTATGTTATTTATCATCATCTACGAGCTCAGCCTCTTAACCTTAATATTTGCGTTGCCTTAGAATTCGTTATTTATAATTACATAGGAGCGGGTCTCGCAGCCATGGAGGCAGACATCTTTGCGCTACGGCAGCGCAGAGCCAACAAACTAGCGATTGCGAGATCGCTCATTACGCTCGAAAGTAACTACGGCAAGTTGAGAGAGATGAACTGAGACGGTACTGAACACACAGACTAATGAAATACTATCTGTAAAATTATCTATGTAAACAAACGTCATCACTTGAGAAGGTAGGTGATGCGGACGTTGTGGAAGACATTTTGTCCCGTAACGCTCGCCGTACTGTTGGGGGGGGAGAAGCGGTGGGGGGGAGATGTTCATGTTGCTGCAGTCTGTAGTCTGACCGCTAGATGTCGCTAAAAGTTACACACTGTAGCTTTAAGAAACAAAATATGGGAAATAGCAAGAAAGGATATAATTTGTTAATTAAAAGTAGGGGTGAATATTTGCATGGTTGTTGTGATACAATACTTGGGTCATGATATGATATTATCAGTATATTGCAAGATGACCATATGTTGCAATATTTTCCTACTATGAAAATTAAATGTATAGATAAAAACGCAACCTCTCTATATATTGATTGTTCCATTATTTTGGTATCAGTTCACGTCTTCCACTGTGACAGCCTCAACTAGAGATAATGTGCTGCACAACACAGAAAAAGGGCTCTGTAGCACTACCTGCCAGACTGGCGGTGCAGAGGTAGCCCATCTTCCCTCAGTTTTAAGTAAAAACGTTTTGCTTAAAAAAAAAAAAAAGAAGAATCTTTTTACTTTTTAAAAATATTGCACATGCACAACCGTGTACCTGCTCATGAGAGGGAAACCTATTAAACGCGTGCGAGCCCATTTCTGCTCGTGCACGCTTTATTTAAAAGTTCCTGTTCGCATCGCTCATACAAGCTTACTTTACAAAGAAGATTTGCAATTTTTCCCTCTATGTCAGACTTACTACCGTTAAGTTAAAAAAATTGGGACAAGCACGTAGGACATTAATATATTACCAGAATTACTGACAGTTAGGAGGACGATTTATTTTGATGAACCAGCCAGAAAAAGAACATCCTCCACTATACCTTTAACTCATTTCATTGATCAAGTTAAAGAAAAAAACCTGCAGAACTTCTACCTAGCTTCTGGCGGTCCGATGAGAGGATTAGTGATGGAGTAATTTTATGCCAAGATAAAGTATTTATCAAATGGATGAGGAAAGCACAGCAGGAAAAAATAATACTGTATTCAGAGAGCCGATTACATCAAGAGGCAAATGTCTTCAATTGATCAAGCTATTCTGTTCTAAATATCTCAACTTATATGGAAAAGTAGTGCTGCAGCTAACCATCATTTGCCAACTGATTACTCTGATGATCATTGAATCAGTTAAAGGATTAATAATCGGCTAAGAATAAAACATATTTAGAGAAAAACAAACTTTTTTAAAAGCAAAAGGAAAATCATTTCTGTACAGTTTAGTTTTAAAGACCAACCCGACCGTTTTTCGTTCAGTGAATAGGTTTTACACTCTGGGTACTCCAGTTAATGGCTGTTCATTACCTAAATTAGTTAATCATCACTTACCCAGGGTTTATTCAACCATTTCAGCCTCGTCAACAAATGAGAATGCAGAGGAAACAACGCCATCCATCCATCTTTATTTATTTGCCATCCAGATAAACCATCACAGTCTTTATCTTTAACAGAGAGAAGTCCTAAACACACCAAGTTACGGTGGTAACAGCGTCCACTAAAATGTATGATTGTCTGATGGAAGCTTTTGGTTTAGCTACTAGTGATGTAAGCAACTTTGTTTGGTGCTGCAGTGTGAACCTCTGGGTCCACAAGCTAGATTTTAGGGGGATGGTTGATGGATCAGATGAAACACAGACTTTGGTGCTAGACTTTTCAGGTGGAAAGTTTGCAGGGTGGTGGATCCCATCTTCAAAACCAAGAACCAAATTTATATTTGTGAGTCAATTTTTTTCTGTTCAAGCTCTATAATTATATTTTAGTGAAAATGAAGATAGTCCATAGTCTGTTCTAGTACAGAAAAGACATGTTGATCTGTTAGAAAGCATTTTAATTGCCTAAATTATGCAGCCTAATAAGTTGTACATAATTCTAGTTCATCAATTTATGATCAGTTTAAAAATGATGTATTGTTGAATTCTATTTCTATGTTATTTGGGTGGATGCTCTATATAAGCCCAACAGATTTCTGCTCCTTCCTGCACAGATCATTTTCGTAATATCGATATGCATTTCATTTGTGTAAAATAAACTAAACCTGTATATGCAAACGCTATTGAATAAACCTTGATATTATTTCAAGAAGTGTTAATGGTAGGCTATATTAAAAAATAAAACATTGCCAGATCTTGCATTGTGATTCAGGACTGCAATTATTAGGGATGGAAACATATCAGCATTAAAATCGTTATCAGTGATTGTTTGAATTTTTAGGCACACCGGCCCTGATTTAAACAACCAATTTATTTCTTTGTTTCAGGAGGAGGATTAATCATGTGGCGCGATTGTGATGCAGCTCAGGACTAAAGCATTGCGTCAGTGTCAGCACTGTGGTCAGTATTTCATGGTGTAGGGTAGGGAAATATATTTGATAACAGTAGATAACAGTTTTCAGCCATAACAGCAATATTGATATCAGCCCAGATCTACAAACAGTGCATCCCCAGGAATAAAGAATCCAGCTTCAAAAGTAATACAAACACTGGATTCACATTAAGAGAAAGAAAAATGTTAAATCACACTGTATAGCTTTACAATACCATTATCACAATACTTCAATACAAATATGGCTTAATTGATTAGAAATGTGAAAATATTACAAGGCAAACATCTTTGTCATTGTCTTACTTTTATTACCTCTTGAAACTCCAGCCACTAGATGGCAACCTATTTAGCTGCAGGAAAGTAACAACAAGATCTCCTGAGGATTTCAGATTTATATAATAGAATCATGATAATTTGTGAATATTTTATGTATCTGGATAAATCCTATGGTGATATACATCATTGACACATTCGGACCAACTCACACTACTTTACATGAATAAACAGGATTATCAATGTTGTGTGCGGGGGGCATGAAAAGCCATTTATTTTCTTTTGAAGTCATAGAGAAGCGGCTGTTCCAACCGTTGGATTTCCAATTTCTCCCAGTGGTGCCCGACTTTACACGAGTGAATAAAGTGAATGTGATTGGTCGTTTATCAAGGGGCGGGATTGACTTTGCCTTTAAAAGCAGGTGATATTGTGCTAGAAACACGCAGTATATGAGGAACCATTACAAGTCATTAAAAAAAATGACCCCTAATGCATAAAACAGGGCATTTATTACAGAGTCCAATTTAATACAGAACACTGAAACTGGATTAATGTTATGCTTCGGTCCAAGAAAAAACATTAAAGCTCTAACGTATCCATCCTATTATCTGCCGACCCTTTCATTAAAGCAATCCTGACATTTGATTCTCCATTATTAGGACAAGGAAATAAAACAGAGTGTACTCGCCTACTGTGCTGACCTACTTCCTCCGCAATGCTACTTAATTATTCAAGAGCTCTGAAATGTTCTTCTGTATGGCAGCATGCAACCCGACTGCCTCCGTTTGTCACTCATGAAAGCCCTGCACAGATCTTCCATTTATGCATGAGAGTTTGTCAGGTTTGTTTACATTGTGATCATTCGCTTATGGGAACATTGACGAGCTTTTGATGCCTGCATACATGCAAGCGTTACTTTAAGTTCGATTTGATCCAGGAGGCTTAAAGATGAGTTCTAGTTGAATTATTAATATGAAGGCTGCATGGATGAATTATAATGAAATTCAGGCCAACTTAAAACCAACCGGATGTAAAGGACTAAACTGAAACAAGTCAACAAGTCAGGACGTGTTGCACCCCAAACAGAAGCGCAGGAGTCGAAATAAACCTCGATACATATAATCGTTACCCATATATTCTCTGCAAGCTGACACTACTAACATGCTTTATGAAAAAAAGAGAAAACAGCTGTGCTGTAACATGCATCCCTAGTAAAAAGCTTAAGCTAATAAGATAAATGCTGCCCACAGCTGTAGTCTAAACACAGACAAGAGTAATGTCCGACGGCATGCTGTCATCTGCATTGCATAAGAGTCGAGTAAATCACTTACCGCAGAGCCATTTCTAATCTCTGCTAAGCTGCCATTTGGCTCTCATTTACACTGTTTCAATATGAGGGACTGCCTTTAAGAGCACCATCCCTTTATCACAACGGAATTCACAACAGAACATCCTTCTTTAAATTGGCAAAGAAAACCGAATCTCGTGTTTTAAAGAATAATTATTTGATTCAGGAGGAAGTTAGGACTTTACATTTAAAGCTACAGTGTGTAATTTTCAGCGACATCTAACGTCCAGACTGCAGACCGCAGCAACATGAACATCTCCCCCCCACCGCTTCTCTCCCCCCCCCCCCCAACAGTACGGCGAGCGTTACGGGACAAAATGTCTTCCACGACGTCCGCATCACCTACCTTCTCAAGTAATGAGGTTTGTTTACATAGATAATTTTACAGATAGTATTTCATTAGTCTGTGTGTTCAGTACCGTCTCAGTTCATCTCTCTCAACTTGCCGTAGTTACTTTCGAGCGTAATGGGCGATCTCGCAATCGCTAGTTTGTTGGCTCTGCGCTGCCGTAGCGCAAAGATGTCTGCCTCCATGGCTGCGAGACCCGCTCCTATATAATTATAAATAACGAATTCTAAGGCAACGCAAATATTAAGGTTAAGAGGCTGAGCTCGTAGATGATGATAAATAACATAGTTATGTATAATATATTACATTTCTGACTGTATATCCCTGTAATTATTAAACACTGTAGCTTTAAGATTGTCCCTAAGCAGCTTGATCTATAAAAATACCTAATCTGATTTAATCAAGCAGCATTTTTATTCAGCAGCCAAACAAAAAAAAAAAATTTTTTATAAACAAAAAGAAAAAAAATATGTATTTAAATGAGCAGAAGGTAAAGTATGCATAAAGTATATATTTTTCTCCTTTTAGTTTCATGATTAAAACAATGAATGAGAGCAACTTTACTTTTAAAAACTAGTTTTTATTTCGACTGTCCCGTGCGACTAACTTGGAGCTGTGTTCTAGTAAAACAAGTCAGCGGGCAATGCCGCTGTAAACAATGAAGGATAACATGCAGCTATTGGGATTACAAAATGTGCTGGTTTATCAGTTATGGGCACACATCTAAGGAAAACAGTTATGAACTGATGTTACTCTGAACTACTGATTCAAGAAGTGTATTAGTGGAAAAAGACATCTGAATATTTAAAATAATCAAAAACAGAACAACTGTTCTGCATAAGCATTCCCACTTATATAAATTTTACTCCATTATTAGGAAGGAAGAAGTATATGAGTCATCTTAGCAAGCCAGACCAGATTGGAAAAACAAGTGTCTGCTGGATACAGAAACAAAAAGTAATTTTAAAACTTTCTCCACAAATCCAAATTAAAATGAAAGAAAATCTCCACCTTTTTAAACTGTAGACCTCCAAACAAGAGGGTACCATCAAATTTGTTCATAGAAAAATACAAGGGAAACATTTTAAAAATGCATTAATACTTCATGTTCCTAGAAACCTAAAAAGCGTCTGAATTATTGCTAACATGACTAATGAGGGTTTTTTTTTTCTAGCGGGACAGATAAAGTCTCTGCTGCTTTTAAGATCAACACCATGACAGATGTAGGAACAGTCTGACCTCCAGACCCCATTAACCCCTCAGCCATCAAACCCAGCATACACTCCACCCCTACGAGGACTGCATCCTAATTCTAAAAACAGAAGCTTATTTAAGATGAGAGGGAAGTGTTTAGGTTGTAGGCCTATAGAGGGGGCCGGATGGATTAAGCATTAACCAGAGTGAAAGATGATTAGATAGCTGGTCCCAACCACCGCCTTTCCATTTTGCAATCACAAAAAAACAACAGCAGCTCATCTCCAGCCTACATGTTACCACTAGAACTAATCTCTCTTGTGTGTGATTCAATGGAGCTTTGATCATGAGTAATACAAGATACAGCAACTGCCCTGTTTGATGCTAATGTGCTCCCACACTGAGTCACACACAACATTCCTCAGAAACACAACCTCCCAGGTGCATCCAACTAATGAGTACGAATCACGTTCAATTCAAACTAATCCAAGAGTGGATTTCACAAGAGATGCTACCAGAGAATCACAGATCTTACAGATGGGACAAAAAATATGTTGTTTTTAAAGTGCAGTAAGACAAAAAAAAAATACTGAAACTATTAATTGATTATCAAAATAATAGTTAATTTGGCAATCGAATCATCACCTAACGCGTCAGCGAAACACTAAAACATGCCTTTTGCTCAAATAATAAACTACAGCAGTAATTAAGTTATAACCATTACAATATATACTATAAACATTGTTAAAACAGTTGCTTTTTCTATTATAGATTACACCGTTACATCGATAGGTGTATTTAATACATGCATTTGTAATGTTTCTTTATCAAAAAAATTTATAAAAATAAAAAAATATATTTTTTTTTTAATGCTTTGGTGTTTCCAATTTATTTAAAATTTACAAAAAAAAAAATGTTCTGTATTTTAAATGTTTGTTTATTCTAAAAATGTTGAATTACTGAAGGTATATTTTAGGGTCATTCTTGAACGCTGAATGAAAGTTACGTTTAACAAAGTCATCAAGAGGAGTTGGTGAAAAAAAGGGTCTATGCTCATTAATTTTTAAAAAGGACGTATTCACCATTTTACCGACAGGCTGTTTGTTTACACTCCCCTGCCAGCTTTCTGTCGCGCTTACTACGTCATAGTCGTTGCACTCATTGGTTAGAGCGTTGGCCAATAGGCACAGATACGGTTTCAAAAACAACGGGTTGTTCTCATCAACAATCTTCCAATGTCTCATTCATCGGGGCCAGACTAAATTACACATTTAATCTCACATTTAGTCTGGTTTATCAGGCTAGATTGTTTAGTTCACATTCAATAAATTGTAGTTCTTTCCTGACCCACCAATACAGTTGACATATTATGTAGTCAACCTGACCGATCAAGCATAGGTAATAACTGGCATTGACCCACTTTCTTAGAGACCGCCTTGTTTTCAACGTAGCCGCATGGGGAGCCATGGCTGAAAGTGAAACGGAGGATTTGGTCATAGAAAAAAAACAAAACTTTCATTATATGGAATTTATTTGGCTATTCTCCGAATGACAAGGCGCAAATAAAAGTAATTTGCTAAGTTTAGTCAGTTTAAGTGCACATTATGCTGAGAGCCAAAAAGCAAGGGGACTACAGGCAGCATCGCAGCCAGAGGGACCCAAAAGGACAATGTTATGGTCACAGGTAAATTTCTCAATGAAGATCAATGCAGCCCTATCTTATCTTATCTCTCTTATCTTAGTACAGGCATTTAATGAAGGCACTCCATATTTGAATACAAGCAAGAGGTGGAGAGAGCTAACAGAAGCAATTAGTTATTATCTTGCAAAATATAAGGTTTGCTTTTAGATTGTTAAAAAAAGAGGTGTTCAAAAACCTGCTCAAATTCCCCTGGCAGAAAACACTTCTCCATTACTACCATCCCACGTTTAAGGAGTAAATTTTTGTTCTTTCCAAAAATGTGTTCAGAAACACTCTTTATCCAAAATAGTCTTTTGTTCTATTAAGACTTGTTTAAACACAGAAATTGTTTGGCGGTTACACAGATCAGAGATTCGCAAATTATTCTTAAAAATACAGGTAGGATCATGATAAAACCAAAATCGTGATGTTATAATAAAAATGTTTTAAAAATCAGAGAAAATTATCTTATGTTTTATATAGTATTCAGATCTGCAATCAGGTGATGGAGGGTAATAGAATGTCAGTAATTGTTATAGAAAAAAATAATCATGTAAACAGGGCCACAATTGTCCTTATCAAGCTAAATCATGAACATTTTCCAGCTGTTAGATCTTTATTCCATTCATATTTACACACTACAAGACTATGAATAGATAGAGACATGTCTAAACAGGTACTAAACGACACCAAGCAGCTGCTAAACGGTCCATGGCAGATGACTGACCATAAGAAGTCAGGTCTCAAGTACCCAAAATACATTTTAGTGACTTCCCCAAATCTTAATACAGTGAAAAATAGTTACCAACTTCAATCAAGTAAGCATGCGATCTGAAAGAATGTGAGAGAAGCAAATAGACAACACACATGAGTATGAGCTCATTTTCTGTGGTTGCTCCTTTGCAGTCACAGCTGTTCGGCTGTCATCACCTTCATAACAGAGGCACAGATGGGATGACCCAGAAACGTCCAAGTGGTTATATGAGGTGAAGGGACTTATTGGTAAATATCAGAAAACCTCTCTGTTCAAACGACATTAACAGTCCCTCTAAAGAAGTGTAAAATAAAATCAATTTAAATCAAAAGTATGAATAGAGCTGGGTTCTGTCAGTTATGAAAGAGTACACCTCATTTTTCCTACGATAAAGCACCAACAGGCCTTCTACAGCTGTCATTATTCCATCTGCATGTTGCTCCTGCAATTGTTTAATGTATGAATGTCATTATTTCAGACTGAAGACTGTTCCTTTGCTTTGGATGCTTATCATTGTTCCTTCAATTGTTGCCCAGAAAGAAAAAAAAAAACACTTTGCACCGCGTGGCAGCACAGCAAATATTATACGAGCATGACTGATCCCATGTTTCTGGTGGAAAAAGAAAAATGGAAGAAATTGTTGGGCAATAATTAGAGAACCAAAATAATTCAGCTGTGAGGCAACAGGAAGTGCTGCTGTTGAGTAAAGGTTTATTTTTAGTTTTGAAGCATTGCTTGTTAAAAAGATCTTATTTCAGACTTTAAACCCACAACTAAAGACCGATAACCTTGCTTGCAAATACAATTTTCACAGACTTGCGTTGTGTGTTCACAAAACACATGAGAATCTTGTAAAGCTCCAGCTTAAACCTTCCCCGAACTGGTTGGCCAATCACATGGAAGTATTATGGTTTAAGGTGGGACATATGGCTGCGACAAAAGCAAGAGAAGAGCCTTCTAGTCCACAGAGGAACCAAAATAAATATGGCAGCACAGGACAGACTACAACTAAAAGTTGTGGTTTCTCATGGTGTCTGCTGCCAATTTGTTTGTTGCCATTATTGATGAAACCAAACTCTGGCAGGCAGACATTAGATGTCATTTTGTCCTATACGTTTGAAAGGTTCTGCTGAATGTCCCTCGTTTCCCTGAACAGATTCTATGGAAGCAGAGTAAAAACTCGTAGAACTAAATAAACACAATTATAAATCCCCGTTAAGAAAGGCATTGTTAACTGGTATTACAGCTAGAGCTATGATTATTATTCTTATCAATTAATCTGTTTTTTTTCTGTTTTGTTTTTTATTATCAATGATGAGAATTAAAAATTGTTTAACAGAACATTCATCTTTTTATCTAGTTTTCTTTATTCTTATTGAACGGGGCAAAGCTGAAACTGACATTTGAGGATTTTGGATTGAGCATTCTAGAAAACAGAAGGTCTTCTTTTTTTTATTTAAATACAAAATACCTCACTTAAGAAATAATTGCTTTCTTAAATTAATCACAATCAGAAAATGCTTTCTTTACAAAAAATGTTTTTACACATACAACAGATCTGTTTTGTTGGAAAAAGTGCTACATAAAGTCAAGCAAACAAAGTTTTTTAAAATAAAAATGGGAATATTAGCACAATAATCAAATGTTGTACATTTGTACTGAATAAAGGAGAAAAGCTGTTTCCATCCCTCTTTCTGTATTTTTCCCATCAGGCGATTTAAAGAAGGTAGCTACATTTTTAAAATTTCCTTGAACACAGATAAATTTAGTGATTTGGACATATATTGAAGGATCAGCTAATAATCCCATTAAATAACATTCTGATAGAGCTAGAGTTAGCCACACTTGGCTCTACTGCAGACTAGCTACAGCAACAGAAAGCTCAACTATTCACTAGCTATTATCAGGTTGGTTAACAATCAAATTTATTTTTAAAAAACAAACGAAAAACACCAACGGTGCAACTAACGAATATTTTGCAAATTTGATCAATTATTTGTTTAATAATTGGACAGGCAAAGTTTCCTTAAATAAGACCTTTTACTTAAATAAACCAGATGAAACTAAAACTTTTCCACTTGAGGCATTATGGATAGAGCATGTTGACAAGCAAACTTTTTTTTTTTTTTATCTTAAATGGAAAATATTCTTTTTCACAATTTCAGTATAATTACTGCTCTAAGTGGGTCGCTCTGTCAGCTAAAGGCACGTTTTAGAGTCTCTATAATCCAGTTAACGATTAATCTATTATAAAATTAGTCTACAATTATTTCAATAATACATTAATCATGAGTTTTTCTATTTCAAATGCGTCAGCCCTACTTAAAAACCTTACATCTCGTGGCTGCTTACTCTCCATTATTCTCTAAATCATAAATATAACCAGAAACAACAGTTAGACACAGACAAAAAGCAGAATGAACAAACTGGACATTAAGGACTGCACCAATTAGATGATTTGTGAATGTTATTTTAAAAAGTAATTATCTGGTGTCCCCAAGCATTGAATTTACACATAAAATATTTAAAAAATGAAGTGACTGCCATGCTCAATGTAGTACAAACATGACACAGATCTGTATGCAGGGAAAGGCTTCCAGAAGGGTTGTGTTTTACCAGGGCCTTTGAGAAGAAACTTTAAGATGCCTGGTCCAACACACCTCATTCAAATGACTCAATTACCCTTTTAGCATGAAGCCAACTTCCACAAATTGCTGCTAATGCTTTAATTATTGGATTAGTTTAATCCATCAGCAGACTACCACCCTAAAAGTTACAGGACACCCACCCTCAATGCCTGAAGTTTGACAGTCAGTCAAAATAAATACTCTAAGTGGATATCTGCTGGTTTTTTAAATCGGAGGGTTTTTGGCTGCCGTCATATCGTAAAAAAAGAAAAAAAAAAGAAAGAAATCAATCAAACATCTCGTTTGGTGATGAATTAGATGGGCTTCAACTTTTTGTTTTTAGTTAATATTACTTTTAAAGATAGAAAGTTTTTACATTAAAAGTAATTAGACTTACAAAATTTGGAGAGAAAACAAATTCCAGAATTTTATACAACAGAGCAGTGCATAAGCATCGGGTATTAATATTGAGATAATAACAAAAAACAGGTTTGGATAAAGCCTGGGACATATTTACATGAGTAAATGTTTAAAAAAAAAAAATCAGATCTAGATCTGGGCTCTTGATGTGTTTGTGTGCGTTTTCCTCAGAGCTGGATATCAATTTCTAATCTAATTTCCATCTTAAATTGAATGCTTGGTATGAAAAACATTTTTAGCTGTTTTATCAATGACATTACTGTGTAGTTATGTTGCATATTGATACTAATTCTGATTATTTTAAGCCCTTTTAAGTGAGTATGTTTCAGTATTAATAAATGAATTAGAAAAATAAAATAAACAATACAATAAAAAAGGTAATAAATTACACTGAATGTCTACAATATCATGAAATAGATCTAAACTAAAAGAAATTATGATTTTTTTTTCCTTGGAGCAAAAGTATTCATTAAAATAATTTTGTCCTATTTGCCATTAACAACATGCAGTATAATCTGTCTGTTTACAAGTTAGAGTAAAATTAGTTCATATTCTGATACCTCTTAAGACAAAACATTTTTAATAGAATGTACTAACGTCTGAAATGCCTTATTTGGAGGTTCAAAAGAAATGACACAAAAATATAGTTTTTATATTTTAAAGAAAAAAATAGCATTTAGATTGTTAATGAAAATAAAGAAAAAAAATCAGCTCTATAATTAGGTATAGAAATATAAGTTTATTGATCTCACAATGGAGAAATTAACTCTGCATGTAACCCATCCTCTTTGGCAGCAGTTGGCTGCCATTGTGCGGTGCCGAGGGAGCAATCGGAGGTAAAGGGTTTTGCTCAGGAACCCAGAGTGCAGGCTGTGGGGATCAAACCAGGTATTTGCAACCTTCTCAGAGCACAAGCGCACCAATCTAACCACTAGACCAAAACTCCCAGGTATATTACTATGAGCAAACCTGCAGCTGCTTCACCCAGTTATACTGATTTTTGAAGGCTGTATTCTCAAGAGTTTCCAAATACCATAGGTTAATATACGTTTTCCAACCTCCAACCTGTCTGCAATGTACCCTGGGATTGAGGCCAATTTATGTTTCTGACGCATAGCCTCTGCAACCATCAAATCTCTCTGTGTGCGACCACGCCCCCGCGCAGAGGTTCTGCAACCCTCGCCGTGCACCTCAAAGAAATTCTGTCTACGTGTCGGAAGGTTGCAAACCTGCGCAGACAAAAAGCAGCTGTGATTGATCCTTGTTATGCCTTTCCGGCTGTCTGTGTGGTCGTCCTTCTCAATTTAGTGCTGGGGCGTGCCATTTCTAAAAACAGAGGAACAACTACAATCGACAACTACGGCGAAAGGTTAATCGAGGGCGTTCAGAAGTACAACCACTTGTACTATGCCTCAGACAAATTATATGAAGATGCCAAGGTCTCTGCCAAAACGAGTTTTGAACTCAAAGTTCTCACGAGTTCTCGAATAGGCTCCCCATTGTGCTTTGGCGGGAAACTGCTGCGCATCCCCAGTAATTCCACACCGACAGTGCAGAAGCATACCAGCAAAACTGGTTCACGACCAGATCCAAGCGACATTTGATGTGTACGGTTGAAGAAGTATAATCTGCCGTTTACTAATGGAAATAATTTTTGCCCGTGAGTGGTCTAGCCTCGATCAATGTTCCAGGCCCTAGAACTGGCTGGCCAATCACAAGGGGCGGGGTTTTTAGGGCATGACGACAAAGCTGCGTGACGCTGGAGAAAGGACAAAAAGGAAGATGGCAACAACTATTGAACAGTTCCCGTTTGACTCAGTTTTGGAACGATTAGACATGAGGTTTTCGTTGAAACGTGAGCAGGAATAGGCTCTACACTCATTTATTTTGAGAAGGATGTATTCGCCGTTTTACCAACAGGCTGTTTGTTTACACTCCCCCACCAGCTTCCAGTTGCGCTTACTACCTCACAGTCAGTTGCTCATTGGTAAGAGCATTGACCAAAAGGCAAAGACATGGTTTAAAAAGCAACCGGTTGTTCTCATCAACAATCGTCCCATGTCTCATTCATCGGGGCCAGACTATGGAAGTAAATCTGTGTCGCTGGGATTTGAATTAAAAATGCCACTGAAATTTAAATGTATGTTTGTACATACATACAGATTTACTTCCATACCAGACTAAATACAGATTTAATCTCAATTTAGTCTGGTTTATCAGGCTAAATGTTGGATCATGACAGATTATCACCAATCCCTGAATTTGTAAATATATTTAAGAGTAAGAAACATAAATTATTGGTTACAAAGAACAGGGATGTGAGATTTAACACACATGTATTCAAAATTACTGAAGCAGGAGAACATTTATCAAAGATCAAGGACCTTATCGGAACATAAGCACATGCAAGGAGATCACATGTGCAATGTAAATTAGATGAAGCTGTAAACAAGCTTTACCCAGCACATTAATAACCTGTCATTTAACAGCTTTTTTTTTATAACTGATTTCTATATTTTCACATAAACGAGTTCCTACTAACATGGATTACATCACTGATGTCCAGAAACTGTAATGAGGTCCAGATGTGTCTGAGTGTTCATGAATGAAAGCCAGACGCTTGATACGCTTGATTTTAAAAAAAAAGTTGGCTGCAGAGACCAAACAGCAGGAATAAATAATAAACTCATTTTTTTACCCACATTTTACCCTAAACTAACAAGACAGAAAGTGATTCGTGACGATTCAACATTAACATCAAATGTCCGCATAAACATTGGTGTTATAAACCGCAGCACATCAAATCTGAGATAATCACACATCAACGCTAATCACTGACCACTTCTATCTTCCCTTAATAGGCTAGCAATTAAAAACAGTCAAAAATCAAATGTTATTACCTAATTAATCTAACAAATCTGACCTTTAATGACAGGATTTACCGCGTGCGTTCCAATGAAATCCCTGTTTACAAACTGTTAACGTTATCCCTAACAGTCCGAGTAACAAACTTCACTATTTTCCCACACTAAGAACGATGACAGCGTGTTTCCCAGATAAACACTCGCTTTATTATAAAATATGTAGTGTTGTGAAAAAGGAAAAAACAACCGTAGAATTCTTTCTTTTCAATAAAACAGCCGCTAGAGGCTCTGACAGCTAGCCTAGCTAACACTTTAGCTATCTGCTAGCTTAGCCTAGCCATGTAGCACGTGTTTCTGATTTATAACATTATTTAGGAGCTGACTGTGATGAGCTAACTGCAAATAATGTTTTCGTCCGATGGCCCAGAGTATTGGGCACTTTGTAGACGTTTCGTTTCCTATCGGTTCGATGCAAAGCGCGGTTGTAGCGCAACGAAGTCTAAAAAAAAAGGCGAATAATGCTATGTGTGTTTGTTCTCCAAAGAATAGCCAGAGCCCGTCATCCAACAACAGAGCAGAACCAAAGCAATGTACAGCCAGCAATGGAAGCTAACTAACCTTAGCGGCGGGGCAGGAGACACCATTCGGTGGAAACAATGTTCCGGAGGTAACGTCCCGATCTTCGTCAGTCGATCCAAAGTGCTTCAAACGTACAGATGTTTGGATACAACGCCTCGCCCCGAAATTAATCCACAGGAAAGTCTTGTTTTCGTTTTCATTTGCTCCCGTTAGCGGATTTCTGCGGTGGCGAGTCAGTTCCTGCACAAGTGAAGCTACTCCCTGCACCGCTCCTGCTGCTGCTGCTGTTGTAGTTCAGACCATCGCGGGGATGATCCGCCTCTCTGCCTCTCAATAGGCCCGCAGGCTCCGGGGCCCCGCCTTCTTACTAGAACGCCACAAATTCCCATTCCCACCACAAATCCTCTGATCAATCCCTGTGCAGTGATTTGTATGAAGCAGAGCAGTTACAGAACTTTCCCTTTTTGATAAAGCTTATTGTTAGAGAGTCTCAGGTTATCCTTGATTAATGCTGCTATAGGCTTAGACTGCTGGAGGACATAGTGACCCCATCATTCTGCTTCATTCTATCCCTATTCTCCCACTCTGCAGAATTTATTAGTTCAATCTCTAACATTATGCTCTCTCTGCTTTTTCTCATAATAGCTTCATCTGGTCTGTTCCTATTCGGCTGTGACACCATCCTAGAGAAATGTCCCTTTGTTTATAGATGTTTGAGATTGGCCTGTTTTTTCAGTGTTATCCTGTTTCTCTGTAACCCTGACTGTGACATTTTATTTTTTTTTCTGGGGATGAGTCTTTTTTCTTGTTTCCTTTTTTAACTCCTTTTTAGTTGGTGGTGGTAATGCACTTTTAGCTAGTTTGCCAACTGCCATAAAACCATACAAGACGTAGAAGAAGAAGTGATTTGTGCAAGGGATTCTCTGAATAACAATGATTTTCTTTTCACTTTTTAATAAATCTGTTCATTCTGTTTAAAACTGTAATAAAAGTGCCTGTTAAATACATACTATAACAATCTGAATATATTTGTCTGTTTGTATCTGTAGAAACCAAGATTGGAGCTTTATGAGGTTTTAAAAGCAGAACCTGGACTAAAATAAAGAGATAAAAATGTATTGCATGATCTATGTGCTTTTGCTTAAAACAAAACATCCAAAATAAGGTCTAATCCTGTTCGCTGGTGAAGGTTCTCAGTCGTCCAGGTCATAGTCATTCCAAAAAAATAAAATTAAAAACAATCCACTGGACTTTGTTTCCAAGATTGAAGATGTTTCGCTTCTTATAAGCCCTGGATCAATTTAAAATGTCAGGAATAGCATTGAACAAGGCTTTGTTGGGCTGATGTATTGAATTGAGAAAGCTTCCTGGATGGGAAGCAAAACGTCTTCAAAGTTGGAAACAAAGTCCAGTGAATTGTTTTTAATTTTCTTTTTTTGGAACGTATAATTCTGTTAAAATTACTTAGAATTGCTTATAATATCAATATTTTCAATCCAACCCATAGAATACACAACCACCCAATTTAGTTCTACTGAATCATATCATACTTGCCACTCTGCTCTTTATGAAGTATATCAAGTTATTGTGAGCTAGTTGGATTTTTTAATAGGTACCAAACCTGCTGTAGTTTTAAAACTGTTATCTTAATAGCAGCAATGGATCATTTATCCTCAGTTTCATAAGGAAAGCTTGCATATTCTCCCCTTTGCAAAACCAGAGGGATTTACTAATTGATTTCCTCGCCCACTATGGAAGATTAGATTAACTTTAAAGGAAAAAACATTGTATTTCTCTTATAGCTTTAAAACTAACTGAACACATTCTGAAACAGGTGCTGGATCATAACTAGTGGGTCAGTGATTAAGTGTGCATGTACTTAGATTAATAATGTAAATTAAAGCTCTGTCTTTACACCTTAAAGCTTTTTCTCTCGGATTCTCTTTAAACAACACTTCATAATGTATATCTATTAAATAACCATGAGAAATAATAATAGATTTTGACATAAATCTAATGTTGGTGAAGATTCTCAGTCACCCAGGTCAAAATTATTCCAAAAAAAGTTTTAAAAAAACAATCCACTGGACTTTGTTTCCAAGTTTGAAAAAACTTCCTGGATGTGAAGCGAAAGGTCTTCAAACTTAGAAACAAGTCCAGTGGATTGTTGTTTTTTTTACTTTTTTGGAATGAAATTAAAAGTAATCTTACTCAAACTAGAGAAGTTGCTTAGGGTTACAGAAGAGAGACATTACCAACTGTGCTCCCTTCTTAGTTGGCCCCGAATCACAGTTAAATAAGCATTTTATACAACCCCAAATTTTACAATAATGTTTGAAAACACTCAATATTTGCACCATATATATTTAATGCTCTGAACTTCCATATCAGTGCATTTTTTGCACCATGTCTTTTTTTCTCCCACACTTTCCCACACAGCCAAACGTATAATATTGTTGAAATGGAAGGAAAGGAACTATAATTGCATTGATGTACAGAATTGGAACAAAAACTTTTTGGAATTGTTTGCTATGGAACAGGTCGCCATAATCCTATATAATCAACCAGATTCCAGATTGTCTGGACCTTGACCCACACTGAAAATGTATCAATAAAAATATAAACAATAATCAGCTATTAGGGTTTATATATATATATATATATATATATATATATATATATATATATATATATATATATATATATATATATGCACAGTAGAGGAAAGACTACGAAGTAGTTGACTTGGATTATTGCATTTGTTCTGCAGAGATGTACTGACCTTATGAATAATGAACAATTACACAGACTACAAAGTATTTGGCAATATTGCACATGAGTGACAATAGGTAATGTTTTGCATAAGATGTCCAAGGAGGTGGGGGGTGCTGACCCTTGTCCCTTTTCCTATCCCTCCCTCCTTCCGTACAGCTTGACTTACCCTCCTATTTGAACCATTGAATCGCCATTACCATTTGTTCCTGTCCTTTCTCTGACATCAGAACCATAAACCTCCTTGGACTAAATCCTCTGCTTTTCCAAACAGCTGATATTGTTCAGAGACACAGGCCAAGAGTTCCCTCTGTGTTCCTGCTCCACCCTTAGGTAACGGCCAGACTGGCCACTCACAGCTGCTTGAAGTTGTTGATCGACTTGAAGGAACTTCATCCCACATTAGAATCAAACAATCTGGCAAATAAACAGGCAGATGTCATATAAAAAAAAAACAACATATTTTGTAATTTAGTTTCTGTCATGATGCATGAACAACCCCCATCTTTAAATCCAACTTGAAATCTGGGGGTCAACTAGAGCACTGCCTTCCCAGGGACTCCACATCTGTGCTCATAGATTCCCATGGAGAAGTACAAGCTGTGAATACACCAACTTAGCATTGAAGGATAGTTTTCTGGAGATCACAGCGTCTCATGCTGTGACCGTGGCTGATGACTGCACTGAATCCAGTGGCCTGCAAATGATCTGAAACATTTCAATTAGCTCCATGCAGCTGCAAATGCAGCTTAGAAATCACCACCCATGCCGCGGCTTTTGCCGTCACACTAAATCTATTGCATAAATGTCTGCCTCTGTGAAATCTGTGAATCTGATTAAACAAAGGAATCCATGGTTATGTAATATTCTGACAGGTTTTGACAGACTGTACTCAGCTTCACTGCATTTTCCGCTTTAAAATGCATGATTTCAGCTGGCCAAGACATTTGGCATTTGGGACATAACTATCTGGAACACTTCAGACGCCCCATATCTTGACCTAAATCTCAGCAACTGCTTTCCCTATGATGTCAGATGGGATTGTTTTCCTTTCCTGTTGTTTTTTTTCTTTCAGCTCTGTGGTTTGGGAGCCCCACTCAAACCATCTGTAAAACAATCATATCCTGATTCAGCTATCAGAGCAGGAAAGATAACTGTTTGTTTCAGCTGAGCTAGCAGGACCTGGGCGGGAGCCTGAATAATACTAGAACATCCCCCTATTTCTGACAGATTTTGCAGCTCCATAATGAAACACAACTGCTTCTCACCGTCCACTTTTGATGTTCCCAGCTGGGGTCATCTGCAGGCATATAAACAGAAACACCACCCTGAGCTCTAGTAAACACTTGGACATGTTTCATGGTTGCTAAAAAGCATTTGCATGCCCACTTCAGAGGGGAAGACCGAAGGTATCTTTTCCCACTAGCTACTGGAATAGCTGAAGTGGGTTGTTTTAACAGATCCAGGACCCACATGAAAGGCAGTGCTGAAAGTGACTGCATCAATTAGCAGACGTTTGAAGATTTCGAAGTGCGTCAGATGAGGGATGCACTGCAGACAGTCATTGCAGTTATGAATTAGAAGATGAGTAAAAGACCCCGAAGGAAAACAGATTATGGAGATAGGTTGGTGGTAAAGCTTTCCTTTGCAAACTTCAAAGATCCTTCTTTAGTCCGTGAGGCAGACACCGTGTCTACTTTTAAGGCTAGGCTTAAAACTTTCCTTTTTGATAAAGCTTATAGGTAGAGTGGCTCAGGTTATCCTGAGCTATCTCTATAGTTATGCTGCTATAGGCTTAGACTGCTGGAGGACATAGGGACCCCCATTTCATCATTCTGCTTCATTCTCTCTCTGTTCTCCTATTCTGCAGAATCTGTTTGTTCAATCTCTAACGTTCTGCTCTATCTGCTTTTCCTCAGAGTAGCTTTGCCTCGTCTGTTCCTGTTTGGCTGTGACGTCATCCTGGAAAGAAACATCAGCTGTGCTGCTTCCATCAACACCCTTGTTTATAGATGTTGGAGATCGGCCTGTTTTCCAGTGTGGTCCTGTGACTGGGTGGATGTGCTCTCTTCATCCTCTGGCATGGGAGCTGGCTCGGAGCTCGTCTGCCTGGCTGTGTGTTTCCTGGACGGGGCCGCCTTTTACAGCGGCTTTTTGTGTCTCTGCTTCCGTCTCCTTGAACCCTAGTCGGCCTCAGCAGATGGCCGCTCACACTGAGCCTGGTTCTGCTGGAGGTTTCTTCCTGTTAAAAGGGAGTTTTTCCTCTCCACTGTCGCTACAAGCATGCTTAGTGTGAGGGATTGTATTTGAGTCAATGAGTCGATGCAATCAACTGGTTTTCCTTAGATATAAAACTTTATATCAATTTGACTGTATGATCTGGTTGAACTGTAAAGTGCCTTGAGATCACATGTGTTGTGAATTTGGCGCTATATAAATAAACTGAATTGAATTGAATTGAATTCTACCAGTGCTTGTCTTCAGCTATGCTGGTGCAACGAAAAAAGAGCCATTTATACGGCGATAACATTGCCAACCTTTATAGAAACATCAAAAGAAAGTCTTAAAAGAAAATAGTTACTAAACGGGGTTGCCTAATCTATCAACGGAAACATTTTTAATACATTTACCCCCAAACACCCCCGCCCTAAAGGACCTTATTTAAGTCTTTTTCATTTTTCCATTCATTTTGGGTCACTGTTTTTCAGCGTCTCCCACATACAACCAGATTTATTCCTAGGCTGTCAATGACTTCTTAATGCCATTCACTCTTAAGGATTGCAGGGCTTTTTCTGGCATCCTCTTCTGGTGGGATTAAATTAAATCTCCTGTTTCCTTTGAGATTTGGTGCAGACAGCAATATATTCTACAGTCAGCCTTAATCTCTTTTTGTCATTTTTTCTTTCCATTATCTAAACTTGCTAATTATAGATTAAAGCATGTTTTATAGAGTGGTGTTTTTTTGTGGCATTTTATGAAGTGTGGAAATGAACACATATCTGATCTTTGGTACTTTTATTTGTGCTTCTTATTTTGAACAGGTTGCTATTTTGAACAGTGGGTAGCACTGCTGCCTTGCAGCAAGAAGGTTCTGGGTTCGATTCCCAGCCCGGAGTCTTTCTGCATGGAGTTTGCATGTTCTCACTGAGCATGTGTGGGTTCTCTCCGGGTACTCCGGCTTCCTCCCACAGTCCAATCATGACTACTAGGTTAGTTGGCTTCTCTATAACCTAGGTTATTGTGAATGTGTGCGTGAATGGTTGTCTCTGTGTTGCCCTGCGATGGCGACCTGTCCAGGGTGTACCCCGCCTCTCGACCATTGACAGCTGGAGATAGGCACCAGCACCCCTCGCGACCCCAATTGGGACAAGCGTGTCATTGGATGGATGGATATTTTGAACAAAAGCCAGGAGAACGAGAGAGTGTATCGGAACATATATACAATTCACGTAAATAGAATGACAATTATTACATTTGTTGGATTGAAAAATTATTGTCCTTTAGTGATAAATAAAAGACTTTAGAAAAGGTTAAATTTTCCAGTATTTTTACATTTCAAATTCATAGGTTTTGATCATGGATGTGTATATATGACTGGTATTGGTTTGGTTTAGCCATCATATATGATATTTGGATATTTTACAGTTTAAATACTCCAAAAGATGTAAAATATTTCCAAAGAGCAACATTTTTCATCCGTAATTTAATTTTCTGATAAAAGAAAATGCTACACTGTGATAGATAGAGAGAGATACCACGCTGTATTCTTTTTGCAGGGACCTTATCCATATTGCCTCTGCATGGATTTATTGTTTAAAACAATCATGTCAGATTACCTGGGAAATGTTTTGGAAAGATTGTGTCAGAGGAGAAAGTGAGAAAGCAACCTGCTTATTTTTCTGGCACGGCTTGAAACATGGTTTTTCTTCATACCGGCCAGGTTTACATTTCACAGTGGAATCACAGATTCACAGCCACAGGACTTCACCTGACTGCCTTTTCCTCGCCACAACAAAGATAGGGCTGCGAGCAGAAATGGCAACACCTCACAGAAGAGACTAGAGACTGCCTGCATTGTTGGAATTCCGGCTCGGCTTCCTGAGTCTCTCCACACCTGGTTAACTGCCAACACATGCCTTTTCTCTCTCTTTTTTCTTCCTGTCTCTCAGAAGAATCCCATGCTGACTAAATGTTGCTGTTAGGACGTGAGCCGCTACGCATCACACATCTACTCATGGGTTACCATCTCTTCTATCAACAAGAGGAGAAGAAATTTAATTCTAAGACCAAAAGCTAAAGGTGTATTCTATGTGATGTCCTCTTTACCCTCTAGGGGATCAGTTCTAAATCTCTTCTTTGATGGCTATCACACAGTGATCAATTAAGATAATGAGGAGATGTCACGATAAAATGTACTTTATTTTCATGTCTTTAATTGCTGCTTGAATTTCCTTTTTTTCCCTGGATGTGGAGAGCATGACAGAGATATTCACACTTCTTCAATATCCAAGTGCAACCCTGTAATGAAGCTGGCATTGGCACTGCCTCGCTGGAGCTCACACAACCATCTGTTAGCCTGTGTACAAGTCGATTCGTGCAGCGCTCAGTGAATTAACCGTCTCCTGAATACCTTCCAAGATAAATGTCATGCAATCAGTGTTCACCAGGAAGTGAGTCTTTGTTTTTAAGGTTTTCCTGTTGGACAGATCATGCTTTGCATTTTAGATCAGTGGTATATCATGCATGGTAGACTACATGTTGTGTGGCAGAGAGGTGTATATGGGATATTGTGTGATAAAAACAACAAAAAGCAGGTTATGATTTGGGAAACAGAATGAAGATTGGAAAGGGTTAAATAAAGATGTGAAAATATAGGGTGGATATTTGTATTCATTTTTTAATCGACGTCCAAACCTAAATAATGCTGCAGTAACTCATAGGCAGTTTTTCAACCAGTTGTTTTAGGTGTTGAGGCAGGAAGGATGTTCTGTAGTGGTCTGTGTTGCACCGGCTTTGGAGAAGCCTCTGACTTAAGACACTGTTCTTGTTTAACAATCTGATAAAGAGCATGCTCACTGTGGTCCATAATGTTCTTCACTTTATGAGGAATACTTCTTGGTGAAATTATCTCCACGTATTGAATATGAACCGCTGCTATCCAGAATAATAATTTTAGCTTATTTTCCCTTGTTTTGTGTTTCTTTTTCCTGTAGTTTAATATTATTACAAGCATAACTGCTTATAAGAAGGAAATATTTATCTAATATATCTTAGCCTACATAAAGTATTGTTGTTTGCGGTTATTTTATATCAGTATCTCAAGGGGCTAATTCTGTAAACACAGACATTTTTTTAGTTTTGGTTAATGACTGATAATGAACAATTGCGGTTAAGAATTACAATTATTCACATTTCCTTGTAGTTACTTTGAACTAAGGTCCACGGCTTATTTAAATTAACATTTACTGGTTATTAAGGTAATAGTTAACTAATGGTCCAACTTCAATTATAATCATTACAGGCTGGTAGCTGTTGATCAGATTGATCTCAAATACATTTTTCTTCTTGTTGATTAGTTTTGATAAAAAGGATAATTTATTAATTATAACTTCCAATGATAATTAGTAATAATATTCATATATAAATAAGAATAATTACACAACATTCCAGTCATATTGAATGGCAAACCTCAGTTTTTTAAATTTACTGTAGCCACAACCCCTTCACTGGACGTGGGTCCAAATCTCAACATGCAGGAGATTCATGATTGTTCTTCGATCATTGGGAAAATGAGGCTCTGTTCAGTTGTAATAAGTGGTTCCATTTCTCTTCCTGTTATCTTTGAACAGTGTCCATGCCACTGCTGTACCAAAGTGTCCCCTCAGCATGATACTACCATCACCATGTTTCACCTGGTTTATTTTGGTTTCAAGGCTGTGTGCTGTGATAGTTCTCCTCAACACCTAACCTTCCGACATGAAGGTTTCAATTTAATTTCTGAAAACTTTACATATTGTGTCCCTACATGTTGATTAGTACAGAAAAAAATTAGTGTTGCACCGATTCTGATACCAGTATCTGGCGAGGCCCCGATACAGCAATAAAATGATGGTATCGGTATCGACCGACAAATAGGGCACCGATATCATTTTGAGAACCAAAAGTTTATTCAACTATTGTCACTCATTCCAGGTAGGCAATAAAAAGTTCTATTGGATTCACTTTGGATTCGTCTTTTTCCTGCTTCACAAAGATAGGCAGCAGCTTGACAAAGCCATGATGGCAATTATTTTACATCCAAGTTGTATGCAGTTCTTCATAAACACACAAACACACACATAAATTTCAAACAGATGGTATCGATATGGTATCGGCCGATACTGCACTGTATCGGGGCCAAAAGATGGCATCGGCGCAACACAAAAAAAAAATAAAACCTTTCAGTTGTTTTTTTTTTCTGTTTTTTTTTTTCATTTCAATAATATGTTTTGGTTTACCATTACTAAGTAAACCCCAGATTTTGATGGAGCAACTAACTATTTCTCATACCTCAACTTTGGATCTCTGCCTCTTCTGGAGTATTCATTTACCTTTCGGCTGTTTCCTTCTATTTCAGTGCTATGCACCACTTTGTGGTGGTCCATTCCATAAAATCCAAAAGGGAGTCTTTCCTCTCCACTGTCGCTACAAGTATGCTTAGTGTGAGGGATTGCATTTGAGTCAATGAGTCGATGCAATCAACCGGTTTTCCTTAGATAGAAAACTTTGAATCAATTTGACTGTATGATCTGGTTGAACTGTAAAGTGCCTTGAGATGACATGTGTTGTGAATTTGGCGCTATATAAATAAACTGAATCGAATTGAAATACATTAACTTTGTTTATATGATGGGATAAAATAAGGGTGGAGATCATTTTGTAATGCATTGTCACCCTACATGTTTAACTTGCATGGCTTAAAGCCAGTCATAGTGTTACAAATCCTCACAGAAATGATGTTAAGTTGCAGTGAACCTTGATAGAGGAGAAGCTAACATAAGAAAAGAGCTGAATGTTAAAATAGCGTTAAAATACCTGCTTATACATTCAAACTAAACCAGTAAGGATATTAATTTCTGATGTTTTTTTTGATGATACCAGTTTGACTTGTTTTCAAAGCAAATGCTAATAAAGAAAGCCTCGGTTTTCTCAAGGACAGGGCCAGTTTTGGCTGCAGCTTTCTCGCTGAGTAGCTAAGCTGTAAGCCCAGAGGTGAATTGTTGCTGATCTGCCAGCTCAAATACGCCTCAGTGGGAAATGCTGAGCGGGATGGACTTGCATCTAATGTTAAAAGCCAGCCAATGCTTAGTCCCCTCTCTGCTTCAGAGCACATCCCCATCTCTGCAGCTCCTTTTCCATCATAAGATGACAGGCTCAGTTTCACACCTTGATCCAGAGCAGGTTTAGTCATCTAGAACTTGACAAGGTTCATTCCCAGGGAAGTTTGTTTGACAGTACAGGTAATATTTTCCAGGAAAGAGAAAGAGACACAATTGATTGTGGAGTATATGAGTTGCCATAGCATCGTAGAACAAGGAGAGAGGGAGAAAAGCAGCATTTTTTTTTAGAAAGAAGACAAAAAGAGGGGGGTTGGAAGAGCAGAATTCCCCCCATAAATAAAACTAATGAAATGGCAGTTGAGTCTGAAGAGAGGCGGACTGGCTGGTTGGTTCTTACCCACAGTCTGATTTATCCTCAATGTCCATGTGAGCACAGTGGGGGGAACCCATTACCCCACCTCATCAATAACATCCCCCGGACAGGGATAAAGGTCTGCTTTCCACACCCACACCCACCCCAGGGACCTGCTCAGTGGGCTCTCCGGGTGGGGGGATGGGGCGCTGGTGTAATGTAGTCACACATATAGAGAAGAAAAATCTGTCAGGTTGGGGTGAGGGGATCCACCCGGGCGAGCACTGGCGGAGAGAAGCTAAACATACAGCACATAACACACTCAGCACTCTGATCACATGCATATGTGTTTTTATGGTCTGAGGAAACTGATGCATTCTGTCTTTTCCCACATAGACACGCTGTCTTTGTTCCCATGCTGTGGGAGGATAAATCCACATTCTGTGAGTCAGATGATACAGGCAGCCATGATCTGAGGGAATGACAGCAAACTAGTAAATGGTGGAAAAGGTTCACCTCATTTATAAGCCATGCCTTGGATGAACTGGAGCGGTGCAGGTGTGTGCATGCTCAGGATTTTTAATGCACCATAAACAGTGCAGGGATATTTGTAGATTCCCATAAGGACATGTTTTTACTGCAACATAGAATTAAAAGGAGATAGAAAAGCTTTAGAAGTATTTTCCGGAAATGAGGTGAAATGTCAACTGAGCTCTTGGTCTACAGAGAGCAAACAGTGCAGTGATAAGAATAGAGCTTTATAGTAGATACTGTGACTGAAGTAATCTCTCTGATTTATGCCCCCCCTCCCCCTGCGTGGGTGTATTTTAGAGTGATCTTTCATGTGCTTTTTCTTTTTTCTCACAGCGAGATCATAAGATTGTGGCAGAGTGTGTGCAGGCTGGAGGAGGCTTCCCGAAGAAGAGCAGCACGGCTTCAGAGAGGAAGCCTCATGCTCAAACGTGCCTCAAACTGACACAATCTACTATTTTACCTCAAATACTCCCAACCTTTGAGTCTGCGTTTTATCTGCTGTTGCTCTATTGCTAGCTAAGCAAAAATAATTCCAGAATGAAGAATTTCACTCCACTAAATTCAGACAGGATTTCAGATCTACTCCTGGAAAAATTGTCCAATAATCTAATAATCTACACTGCAAAAAATTTAAATCTAAGTAAGTCATTTTTTCTTAAAATATGTACATTTTTTTCTGCAATTAAGCAGGTAAGTGAGACACCATGCCAATGGAACAAGACAATTTATATTTAAAATAAGAAAAAGCAACAACAGTCTAATATTTTAAGTGCACAATGTCAAATCATCTTATTTTAAGGGTAAAAATGCTCATTCCATTGGCAGATCATCTTATTTTCCATACTCAAATTAGGGGTAAATACTTATTTTAAGAAATTTTGACTCATTTTCAGAAAGTTTTTGCAGTGTAAGTTTTGTGTTGAGGTTAACGGGGAGCAAAAGGAAGTTTTATGCCAACACAGTGGTTCATAACTCTAATAAATGGTAAAATAATACCTTATTATTGGAAATAAAATCTAAAAATTGCATTCCTATATTGCCCCCTCTCCCTGTGATACCACTAAAGCCGGGCATAAACTGTACTATTTTTTCAATCGTTGCATGCAGCAACAGCTCACACTGTACCAAAAAACCAAAACATTGTTAATTTGTTTTAATTATTTTATTATAGTCAGATTTTTTTTACACAGGTTTGCATTTTAGTTAGTCTTAATGACATCATTTCGAATGATAAGTCAGATGTTACATATTACTTTCATAGCCCTTTTACCAAATTTATTTGGTATTTATTTATTTACTTGATTATTTATTCTCCAGGTGGACAGTTTTATATTGTTAAAACACTTTACAGTACAGTATTTTATTGTTTATCTTTTACCTCTTCACTATTATGTTATTCTTAAACAAGGTCCACTTTTATGTGACCATTTTCTTTATAATTTCTTTTGCTGATGTAAACACCTGAATTTCCCCATTGTGGGACAATAAAGGGATTTTCTATTCTATTCTATTCTATTCTATTCTATTCTATTCTATTCTATTCTATTCTTTTTTTGAACAAAGATTTTATTTTATCAGATTCATATTCAAAATCAATTATTAATACAATAAACCAGAAACAACAACTTCCAATACAACCATACAAACAATTGAGAAACAACAACTAAACAAGTCGGCGAGCTGAAAATCCATGTTTTTTTTTGGTTTTGTTTTTTTCTCTTTATTATTATTTTTTATTTTTATTTATTTATTTATTTTACTGAGGGGATGAAATAAAGGATAAATCTTTGTCGAGTGACTTTTATTTTTCTCATAACAGAGATACATGTTAAGTATGCCTTTAAAATATGTACCTGTGTGTTTACATTTATCTTACTACCATATTAACTGGAAATATGTCTTCAAAGGGTTCCATCTTTTCTCAAATAAACCAGTGGACAAGTTTAATTTTGCTGTTATTTTCTCCATCGTATAAAAGTTCACTAGTTTCTCTTTCCATTGATTTACAGTAGGGGGTAAAGGTTTATACCAACTTATTGTTATCATTTTTTTGGCTACGAGAACAAGGATACCAAATAAGTATTGTTCTTCTTTACTTAAATTCTTTGGTGGAATTCCCAGAACGAAGATCCGGGGGTTCCAATCAATATCAACATGTAAGATGTTTGAAATTTCCTCTATAATTCCCTCCCACAATTTCTTCATCTTTGGGCAATCCCCTCTTCTCTTCTCTTCTCTTCTCTTCTCTTCTCTTCTCTTCTCTTCTCTTCTCTTCTCTTCTCTTCTCTTCTCTTCTCTTCTACATACTTTTTCATTCTTACTTAAGTAAAAATCTGATGAATTAGTGTTACTGTTAAGTAGACTTATTCTTTACTCTACCCTAGTCTGGTCCCCTGCAAGATATAAGTTTGCATTGTTCTGATGAGATATCTTATGGCTTTTACTTAAAATTTGAATGCAAACAAACCCTTTTCCCTGGTCAGTCTTTTTTTTTTGCTACTAGAGTTTGTCCCTTTTTAGCTCAGTAAAAGCAGCAGCTATTTAAGGCCGGTCTGCATTGCTTACACAGATATATTCGGCATGGCCTCTATGGTGTTATTCAGTAACTCGCTTTGTCTGATCTTAATTCAGAAATTTCTTAGACTTAATCAGAGTTAAATGTAAAATTGTAAAGTGTTTTTTTTTCCGGTTTTGTCGGAGCAGGGTTTCTTTTAAAAAGTACAGGGGAGAATCTCTCATTCATGAATAATATTGTAACTATATCATTTAAACCTAACTGAGTAACTAGGTTATAATAAAAGTGAAATAAAAACAGGGATAAAATATGCTTCCTTCTGTAAGGTTAAGATTTTTCTCATCATTTCTTCTTTTTAGGAAAAATTAGATTAGAACAAAAACGAGGTCAGTAAACATGTGTTCCCAAAAGGCTGCTACCATGTCACATCCCGCCACACACACAGGGCTCCTTTCATTGAGGAAAACACTAAGTAAGCAAATTCAGTTTCCAGGCATATCAAATACCTACACACTTCTACTCTTGGGTACAGCCTCGTATCCAATAACTGCTACAGATAAAAAACAGCAGCCATCCTTGCATAACCCTGCAAGGACAAGTGGATACAAACACCAATAGGATAACAGAAATACTCACTTATGTTTGGATCAGATAAGTAAATCAGTATTTTCACATGTATTACCCAATAACAGAGTCCTTTATGTTCCAGCTTGGCATTGGTTTATAACTGCAGCCAGTTTAAATTCACCACAGTACCGTCATCATTGGGAATATGAAAACAGATAGTTAAGGATGCCTTTTGATATTCTTTTCAGCAAGAAAAAAAGAGAAAAGTCTGTGTTGCTGCATGTCTCTGAGGAAGAGAGAGACACGCTATTCAGCAGCTTCGGTCTGAGCTGTGCTGACACCAAGGTCAAAATGTGCAAACCCCTGTTTGAGAAGGAGAGAAAATAGCCCATCGAACAAGCAGTGAAGTAAGCTCCTGCATCCTGGAAACCGTTGATGCAGGAATACAGCGTCCTATGAGAATAAATGCTGCTCTGTAAGCAGCTACAGCCTTTCCAGAGCGTGTTCTTTTTCTGTTTCCCCTGGCCTCAACTTCTGTCCACCAGCATAGAGCCAAAAAAAAGCTCAATTTGTGTCATAGAAATGTTTTTTTGTTACTTCTCTGAGTCAAGAGGAATTGAAATAGATTAAATAATCCACCTCACATACCAAATATCTACTATTGTCAGAAGCTTTTAAGCTTGCATGGGGCCATATGCAGACAGGCAGATAGACGTAGGATGGTAAGTTAAAAGAGGGTTTAAAGGGGTCATAGATTGATTCTATTGGGTATTTGGTGCTGGTCCTTAAAGTCTCTAAATAGGGTGTGTAACATTAGTTGGGCTGAAAATGGCATACTTGCTGTTCTGTGAGCTCTAAAGCAAGCCTGTTTAAAAGGCCTAGAATGAAACGACAGGTTTTCTTCCTTTTATGGTATGATCATGAATATTTAGATGAGCTGTGCTCTGATTGGTTGGTTTACAACGAGCAAAGCTGCTGAGCAAAGACACACATGTCCATCTTTTCAAACTTAAAAAAATGTCCAGCGGGGAATTTCAAAATTGTCTGGGATTTTTGTGGACTACAGTGCAGCACGTAGTCGAAACACACCGGGTACTGGAACCGAGCTCTCAGCTCTGGGGCTGGTCCGGGAACCTCAGCAGACAGGGGCAGGGAGCTAGCGGGGGATAAAGCGACCGAACCTGACCTGGTGATGGTAGCCTGGACACAGGCGGCCCCCTGCTTCCCCCCGTGTGCCTTAACAGCCCCCAGCTTCCCTCCTCCGGTTGAGCACGGGCGGCTCATGGCTCTCTGCTGAGGTCTGGTCCAGTCACACTTCATACATTTGAGTTGAGTTCTATTAGTTGGATGTTATCAGTGTGATGCAGAGTCTCGACTTGTGACTTGAGTTTTTTTCAACAGTTCAGCAGTCTGATGGCAGTGGGGAAAAAGCTGTTACAGAACTTGCAGAACCTGCAGCAGGTTTGAGCCACATGTGGTCCTGAATCCAACTCATATCAGATCTCCTGGATAGTGACTCCATTGGGAATGATTAAGGTGGAATGAATGGGACTTTGACGTCACTTTCCATCAAAGTTGTTTCAGATTTGTGCTTCCCAGCTGGAAATGGCAGAGGTTACAAAACAAAAAAGAAAATTATTCGAGCATCTGGAATAGTAACCCTGAAAAAAAATGCATTTTTTTAGAATAAGTGTATTTGCTTTTAATTTGTGCAGGTGAATAAGATGATCTTCCAGTGGAATTAGTTATTTTGCCCTTAAAGCCCCTGTCACACCTTGATTATTTAGACCAGCGTATGCCTGACGTACAAAAAATCTGGCAAAAACGCTGCCATACATTGGATAAGTTATGAGCATGCAGAAGTATGCAGAAACACGCTGAAGCACACTGGCACATGTCGACATACGGCAATTACGTCGAGAAATTCAGACCTTTCTCAAAAATTTCCCGATGTATGCCAGCGTATGCCATACATGGGCCATAAGTTACTGGTAAGTTACCTGATCGTCGACATACGTTAAGTGTAAGTTACTTATAAGTCGTTGTGTCTAACTTATGCAAAACCTATGAGTAACTTGTGCATAACTTAACTATAAAGAACTTCTCTCAATCATATCAACAAATCTGACGTGTTCCAGACAAGCGCTGAACATGTTTCTAACTTCCAGCTACTGTATAATGGCGTATTGGCAGCGTTTTGGTATAAAGGGGGTTCACAGGAGGAAACTGTCAGTTCTCCTCCAGACTTCATCCTCATCATAGGGTAAGCGAGAAGGTGAGTGTGATGGATCCTTCCTTCATTCACACCCACGACCAACAAACTACCTAGCCAACATGATGCTGAATCTGCTGTAAATGCAAACCTTCTTTCTTTTTCTTTTTTTTAATCTTTTTTTATTTTTGGACAGGCAGTAAACAGCAGCTAAGTTAATACCGCAATCAAATAAATCTTTTTATGCAGGCCAAGAACATCTGGAAGCATGGGTGCCCCCCCGCAGAACACTAGCTTGTGCATCATTTCATGGGCATTACGCTGCCTTGAGTTATGCATAAGTTAGGCTGTCCTTGAACATAAGTTCTGGACTCGTTATGAATACTCTATGTGTACGGCCAAAATTGAAAAAAATTCATTGAAAGTTCAGTGTATACCAGAGTTTTAGGAGAATCTGGGACGTCAGTAGCCTGACGTAGTCCTACTCAATTCTAGTCAGAATATGAGTCTGATACTGCTCCATAGAGCTGTGATTATGGGGCGTGTTTCGAACGAACCAGGAAAAAAATGCCTCTGCACTCAATTGGATAGACCTACAACCAATAAGAGCAACGGAGTGCGTGAAGGATGTTAAGCGACGCATAGTTGTTGTCAACAAAAATCAAAGCGTGCAGTTGCACACCTAGAATAAGATGAGCCTTGATCGCGTTTCTCTGTTCCTCTTTTAAAATTAATTTGCTGTCGATATCTTCTAGAACAGACCTAATAGCAGAATCTACACACCTGCGACTTGTTGTCACCCAAGCGCGCTTTGGTGACGTGGTTGATTACGTTACTGTTGATCATCTGTCCATCATCATATAAAGCCCGCCCTGACAATTTGATTGGCCCGCCAGATATTGTGCGAGCATACTCGCACTACTACTGAGCAATGCCAGACCGAACTTCCCGACCTCAAACGTTGTGAGCGGAACTAAGTTCAGAATGGCACCCAGGCTAGGACGTCAGACCTACGCTGGCTAAATCGGCATGTTGTGACAGCGCCCTAAGGCAGGATAAAATATAATTCTCATGAAATAAGATCATGTTTTTTTTTTTTTTATTGTAAGTTTAAACAATCTTAATCAAGTGGCAAAATTCCTCACTTACCTCCTCAAATCAAGAGAAATTTGTTTATTTCAAGAAAATTTGACTTATATTACAGAGTGACAGCAAGTGCTTAGAACTTCTTAATAAAAAGTTAAAACTTTATTCAGGCCTTTTACAAAGGCTCATAGGAACCGTCTGGATGTGATATTCTCAACTTCAACTTTCAACTTTAAAATGCCAAAGAAGTCAGCGAGCATTCGATGATCTGCCTCTGTTGCGTTCTAATACATCGGACAGCATCAAGTTTCCTGCCTGTGGAGTTAAGCGGAGAGTTGCTGACATATATGGTTAAAATTTCCCCTCAACATGATAAAGTTGTGAATAAACTCAGTAAAGCTGTTAACATCCATCACAGTCTGTCTCCTCATCCAGAGGGTTTCTTGTACTGAAACAGCTGTCAGATCTACCTGAAACGCCACAATAAAGAGTTTCACTCGGCTTTATCCATGTTTTCCACACAGCACCCGCTGACACAATAACAGGCTTCTGTTGGGCTCTGTGTATTTACTGTTGTGCTGCGTGTGATGATGCTCTTATCATTGTTGTTGTGCATGCAGGTCAGTTTGGGGCTGAAGTTGAAGATGTACTGACTAGGATGATTTCGCTGCAAAAATGATCTAGAAAGAAGTAAAAATGTCCTAATTTAAGTGTATTTACCCTTAATTCGAGCGGTAAATAAGATGATTTGCCAATGGAATCAGCCTTTTTACACTTAGAATAAGGCAATTAGATAATATACCCTTGAAATAAGAAAATTAAGTAGTTCTTTTCTTATTGTAAATGTAAACTGTCTTGTTCCGTTGACAAAGTGTCTTACTTACCTCCTCAGTTCAAGAAAAAATGCACTTATTTCAAGAAAAAATGACTTATTTAGATTTCGATTTTTTCCCAATGTAGTTGCAATAAAAACAAGAAAAGCAGCAGATCAATGTTATTGGACTGATTACAAAGAAGAGGAAACAACAAAAACCATAAGATAAGTAGAGCAACCTGCGGGAAAGATCTATCAAATGAAAGTAGACATGAAAGAAACTAAACTAAGATAAGTTAGAGAAAACAGACTAAATAAACACCTTAGAGAACAAGAAAAAAACACTTAACCAGTGTGGATACAAGAAAAGGAACTAATATGAAAAGATATATACCAAAACTAATAACATTGACAAAGCAGAACCAAAACATGAAATTCTTAAAGTAAAACCTAAAACCTCAGGAAAAAAATCCAAGCATAAAAGTTAAGCTTAAAAAATAAATAAAAAGGCAATCCTTCACTGCAAAATCTGAAATACAAATAACAAAATTTTTCTTAAAAAAAGAGCATAGTAAAACTATTTGCCAATGGAAGGAGATGATTAATGTTTAAAAAATGAAAAAAAAAAAAAACTCTTTTATCTTATTTCATCTGTATTGTATCAAATTTTCTTATTTAAAGTAAAAAAAATATTAATTCCATCAGCAGATAATCTTATTCATCTGCTTAAATCAAGGACAAATCCGTTTTTTTAAGAAATCTTTACTTATCCTTAGAATAGTTTTTACTTAGAATGGAAAAAAGAGACTATAAGATCCAAAAGTGAATCAAAAGACCCTAAATCATGACAACTGTAGGAAAAAACCCACTGCCAGACTTGTCAGATGGTGTTCATGAGAGTGTAATCAAACCCTTATTTAGTCAGTAAGTAAATTCTGATCAAACCATCTGGTTTTTAGTACCACCTCACAAATCAGAGGCTCTTAGTCTATTGAGGTTAACTACAAGAGCTGTAGAAAATAAAGGCAATGGAAAAATTCGTCATATGGGAGTAATAGAAGAAGAATTTAGCATTCCACTACCAGAGCTGGTGAGTCACATCCGATCTGATAGAGTCATGTTAGAAGTGGGAGAGTGGGAGGTGTGTGTGGGCTGTAGAAATATGATATAGAAGTGCAGATCCAGCCTGTGAGCGTTCTCTGTGGAACAGGCAGAAATGAATCCATCCACCTTGGAACGTCCTCGAGGATTTTCGCACCAAGACTTTAATGTGTTGTGGAAGACTCTTGCAAAGGGTTTTGTGTGGCTGAGAGGAGACTGTGACTGAATATATTCTGATACACAGGGGCGCTTGTGTGAGATGCACACTGAATATTAATACAGTGTTTGACTTGTCGTGGGGCCCCAGTCCTCTTTTACAACCATTGATTCAATTCAATTCAGTTTATTTATATAATATAATTCACAGCACATGTCATCTCAAGGCACTTTCCAGTTCACCAGATCATTCAGTCTAATGTATTTAAAGTTTTCTATCTAAGGAAAACCAGTTGACTGCGTCGACTCATTAACTCGAATGCAATCCCTCACAATAAGCATGCTTGTAGCGACAGTGGAGCGGAAAAATTCCCTTTTAGTAGGAAGAAATCTCCTGCAAAACTAGACTCAGTGTGAGGGGCCATCTGCTGAGGGGTTCAAGGAAGCAGAGATACAAAAAGCAGCTGTAAAAGGCGGCCCCATCCAGGAAACACACACCCAGGCAGACGAGCTCCGAGCCAGCTCCTATGTCAGAGGATGAAGAATCAGAATCAGAAATACTTTAATAATCCCAGAGGGAAATTACTTTTGTTACACGCTCCAGTTACAGTTTTATATAATATATACACACACATCCAACTACACAAGATAAAAAAGATAAAAATAACAATAAAAAAGAGATAAAATATATACACATATAGCTCTTCTGTATATATATATATATATATATATATATATATGTATATATATTAGGGCTGTCAAACGATTGAAATTTTTAATCTAATTGATCACAAAGTTTCTTGCATTAATTTCAATTAATCACTAGCCTAAATATTATTGAAAAATACACATTTTCTGTGTACTGTTTTCAAAACAGAAAGATAAGCAAGATGGGTATTACATTTAGTTTTTATTAAAGACAAAGAATTTAATTTTCAACAGTTTTGGCAACTTAGCTATTGCTTTTTTTTCTTTTTTCTTTTTTTTACCAAATACAGGATGGGTGAATGGAACGTTTTTCGTTTAAAACAAACAACTTGACTTTTAAACAATTACAATGAGGTAATTTTACCTATTATTTATTCATCTTTTAGCCAGTTGTTAAGGCAAACTAACCCTGTTAACATTTTCTGAATGTAAAGCAGACCATTACTTAGAGCCCTGCGTTCGGTGAGGGTGGTCTGACGCATGCCAGTCGTAACACCTGAAGTTGAAGCCCCAACAAATGAATGCTTGGCATTAAGATGATATTTAAGGCTCGAGGTGCTTCGGTGAAATGAAAAGTCCTTCTTGTAGTGTGAGCAAACCACAACATGTTTATTTATTGTCCCGTCTTTGTTTTTTTTTTAATACTCGAACTGTCCATCCAGCAGGCCAACGGGTTCTTCTGATTCCTCCATCTCGCTCATGTCGGACAATTGAATTGTGGGTAAAACAGGGCGGGACTGCGTTAATGCGTTAAAAAAATATTGCGTTAATTCCAGAAATTAATCATCTCGCGTTAACGCGTTAATTTTGACAGCCCTAATATATATAAATATGTAAAACTAAATCCAAGTAAAGTGAAAATCCAAGTAAAGTGAAAATCCATGTAAAGTGATACGTGGCGTGAGTGAAGAGAGTGAAGAGAGCAATCCAGCCAGCCACAGTCAGCAAAAAAGTACTACACCATCTACACAGGACTATTAACGTCTTCTACCATCACAACTGCAGGTAGCGTTTCATTACCATCAAGATGCATCTTTTCTTATAACATTGCCTTCCACATTATCCCTTTAGTGTCCTCATTTTGATTCTACTGGTGATTGGTGCCCAGCCAGGTGGCAAAAATATGCTCATTCTACTGTGTTTCCTTCTAGAGGTCAGAGGTGCTGGGTGATTAACACACAGGATGTGACCTTTAATCCACTGGCAGCTCCTTTCACCATTAATCTCCCTCAGCCAGCATTACACTTTGATAGTGGCATTTTATTACTGATGCTCTTTTGAGCCAGTGCTGAAAGTTTTCAGACAGTTGGTTATCACCTCACATCTTCTCACATTTCTAGAAAAATGGGACATATCATCATTATTTATAAGACCTGTTTGACTGAATTCTGTTTTACGTAGTGCTTAGGCCTGTTTGGTATTCAGTCAGTGCAGAGGACCATGATTTTAACACATATCATGCAGTGAATTTGTGTTGTAGTGAGGAAAATGTCAGCTGTTCTGCTTCATGTCTCTGCATCTCGCTCGCTATGGCTCATGCATGTTTAATCGCATATTTACAATCGCCTGCGCCGCTGTTCCCACAAAGATTTTCGAAGGAGATCAGTTGCAGTTTTTGTGTAGACTGCATGAGTCAGAGTAATATAGAGGAAAGGCAAAGGCCAGGCTTGTCTTTGTCTGGAAACTGTGACAGGATTTATGGATCTCTGCCTTTGAGGGGAGGCTCCATCTTGGTGTGTCTGTGTGCGTTGTGTGGGAAGCCAAGGTGGTGGCTCTGCAGCTCTTTTGTTTGCCCATTCCTTTTATTTTGTAAAGTTCAGCCTCTTTGTTGCCCTGAATAGTAATTAGCACTAACCCTGCTGATCCTAGGATATTGTAACTTTGTAATATATCATATTCCATATCTACTAATCACAGCTGTTCATACAGAGAAGAAGAAATTTAAACCATATAAAAATAAAAGTCAGACTGCATTATTTGAGCATCATCAGTCTATTCTTACCTGTTGATTTGCACCGTTTAATATGAGATGTTTTGCTTATTTTGTCTCTTATTAGTTTTGTTTCTTTTATGTATGGTAATGACATGTGCTTGGTGCACTTTGACCGAAAGCAGAAAGAGTCCTGAAGTCCTGGGAGTTTATCTACATTTAGAATAGAATAGAATAGAAAATCCCTTTATTGTCTCACAATGGGGAAATTCTGGTGTTTACAGCAGCAAAAAGATTATAGAAAAATATTAGTCACATAAAATATGTACCTTAGAAAATGTATAAGAACGCAACATCCCCAAGATGGATGTAATTTTGTTTTTGCACCCAAATAACACCTTGCTATGTTTTAGATTAGATTAGATTAGATGAGCTTTATTGATCTCACAGCGGAGAAATTCACTGGTCACATACGTATTGGCATAGTAATTAAAGAAGGTGCAAACAAGGAAGAAAAGGTGCATTAAGAATAAACAATATATATACAGTATATCAAGATAAATAAGGATTAAAAATTAGGCTCGGCCTTTAAGACTGGATGCTGCTTCCTGAGCCTCCGCCCAAACAAGATCACCTGCACACTGTTTAAGGCCTGTGAAACTGTACTGCAGACCCTATGGGCCATTTGTCTGCCATACACCTCTGCGGTTGTTGTAGCATCTAATGAGCTGTTAATTTGCTGCAATGTAAACCTGTTTAGAGGGTTTTTGTAGGGGAGAGCTGCCTTTTTGTTTAAGCCCAGTTTTCTCCTGTTTATGGTCTGGTTAGGTAGGTTATTATATATTTTGTAGGTTTGTATGTTTTGGTTTTAGATTTAGTTTGGTAAGTCAACTTTTTTGCCCTGCAATGGACTGGCGACCTGTCCAGGGTGTACCCCGCCTCTCGGCCATTACCTGCTAGAGATAAGCACCAGCAACCCCTCACGACCCCAATTGGGACAAGCGTGTTAGATGATGGATGGATGGATGAAGTCCACTTTTTCTTTTTCTTTTAGGGTTGTTTTGATTGTTATTTTGGCCTGAGCTCTCCCTGAAGCCTTAGCCATTATTTATTTAAAAGAAACGGCAGAATAAACCTATTTAAACGCCTTTTTGACTCCTTCATTCCCTCTCTAAATTTATGTTGGTCCCTTATCCCAGCTAGACCCATCCGGGGGACGTAACAAGAATAACATAATAGTGAAGGGTTAAAGATTAACAACAAAACACTGGTCTGTTTTCTTAAACATATTTAAGAAAAGCTTTAATTTTCTCTTGCACATATTTGTTTTTTTTTTTTAAGTAGTTTGAGCAAGTCGTGTCAACTTGCCTAAATAACCTGGCCAGTCATCAGAAAAGAAATCTCTGAGGATGGGTAAGTACAAGCACGCAGTGAAGCATTTCATCAGGTGAGCATGCATACTTCTACAAGCTGTTTCTTATTCTTTTCAGACAGTCATTGCTTCACTACGGGCTGACAGAGGATTCTCATTGTATGATAACATTGATAAATATCTGTAAAATTTTGCAGTATCATGATATTTACCTGAACATTTGTAAAGAGATTTGCTGGTTCATTTAAGGTTTTCATACTATTACTTATTTTTAATGGCCAGAAAATTTCTCCAACAAAAATTGTATTTATATTTGTTGGGAAGGAAGTGGTAATGGTTTTAGATAATTCTAATCCAGCTGCCTGATGCTGTACAGAAACAGGTGGGGAAGGAGTACCAAATATGAAGTGATAAACCTTGATTCTAGTAAATGGCTGATGTTGAATGTTTTTCTGAGTCATTTGTTTATGATATATTCAGATAATGCATAATTAAAACACTCATTTACACTTAGTAAATAGGTTAGATTGGGTTTTTTTCCCCCACCATTTGAGATCCTGCAATAGTTGAGATGCAGAAAACAGTCTGAGCTGGCAGATCTATTAGAAGTAGTCAACAAAAAGAGGTAATCAATCTGTAAGATAAGATGCTTATTTTTCTGAAAGGAAATCCTACAAGAAAAGCTGTTTACTTTCGATTTGCATGATAGCTGAAAGCAATCTGTGTGTTTAAGCTGATTATGCAGAGAAGCTTTTGTTTGGTGTTATTGACCTAAGCACAGTGCACGAGGCATATGATGCAACTGGATATACAGTTGTAACTTCAGTAAAGGTCGCTTGTCCTGTGCTCTACACTGGAAAAACGATCTAGAAATAACTCAACCATTCTTAAATTAAGTGTATTAACCCTTAATTTGAGCAGGTAAATAAGATAATTTACCAATGAGTACTTTTTAGTCTTAAAATTATAGAATTTGATAAAATGCTTAAAAATAGGACAATGCAATATTTTTTTCGTATTTTAAACGTAACTTGTCTTGTTCCATTGGCTAAGTGTCTCACTTACCTTCTCAATGCAAGAACAAATGCACTGATTTTAAGAAAAATAACTCATTTGAATTAATTTTTTTTCCAGTGTAGGTCCTGCATGGAAGACTGGGGTATGAATCATTGCAAAAGAAAGGAGAGCAAACAAAACAAACTTGTTATCATAACTGAGTCATAAGACTTGGGTTCTACTTCTATTAATTGCATTGTTTGTAGAACACTTTAAAAACCGCCACAGCTATGACAACGTGCTGCACATGTGAATATAAGAACACTGCTCCCTATCCAACATATTCTATTACCACAGCTAATAAATTCAGTCTTTAACTACAACTATTAAATTTTGTGTCTTCCAGCTGTTGTACAGGGAGTTCTGTGAAACCATGGACTTACAGTGCGTACAATTATCCTCGGAACTCGAAAATAGAAAGTTGGAGCCTTCATGTGTTCTGGTAAAGATGATCCTTACATCTTGTAAAGTGGAAATTACCAGCAAACTGTTTTTAAGTTATTTTTTTGAGGTAGAGAATAAAAACACGTTGGGTCCAAAGAATATCCTGACCTGCTACTTGGTCAAGAGTTTGACATCCTAATTCATCTGCAACAGATAGAAGGGGATGCATCAAATGCATGGACTGTAAAAAATGAATTCTACATAAGTAATATTTTCTTAAAATAAGCAATTTTTTCTTGGATTGAGGAGGTAAATGAGACGTTTTGCCAATGGAACAAGACAATTTACACTTAAAATAAGAAAACACAACTGCATTGTCTTATTTCAAGTGCATGTTATCTACTTATCTTATGAGTAAAAATTCTCAATCCATTGGCAAATCATTTCATTTACCTGCTTAAATTAAGAATAAATACACTTAATTTAAGACATTTTTGCTTATTTCTAGATCGTTTTTTGCAGTGTGGACTGACTGCTAGTAAGTACACTGGAAAAAATCAAAATCTAGATAAGTAATTTTTTCTTACAATAAGTGCATTTCTTCCTGGATTAGATGTTTAAGAAACATTTTACCAATGGAACAAGACAATTTACACTCAAAATAAGAAAACACAAATGCATTGTCGCAGTGGGGCTGATGTCTCCAGCAGTCTATGGGCGAGCGGCAGGGTACACCCTGAACAGGTCGCCAGTCTTTCACAGAGCAATGCAGAGACACACAAAGACGCACAACCATGCATGCACACACTCACACCTAAGGACGATTTGGAGGAGCCATTTAACCTAAAGGACTGTCTATACTTCTGCAGCAGTGTGTCGTAGTGAGCTTGTCGCAGATATTTTTGATTTATGCCCAATTTTGAAACGTGGTCTGTGCTATGTTATTCCACGCCACAACACCATTTCATACAATATGTATATAATTAAGGGGTCCCCGCTCCATCTCGCCATCAGTTTGGGGGTCCTTCACCAAAAAACGCTGAAGTCCCCTGCTTAAGAGGCTTTTACTGTTTCAACAAGGATGAAAACAGTTGATTTTCTGAAATGCTTTATTTTCTCCAGTGGTTACCCCTGTCAAACTGACAAAAGGTAACACCAGCGTGCAATGCAGAGACAGATCCGAAATTTAGTAGGGGAGAGGCAACAGGGGCATAGAAAAGACTTATCGGCTTCTGATTGTACTGAATCTGCATGTGAAAAAAAAGGTTCAAAATGTGCATGGAAATCAGCAATATTTTTGTCTTCCCTGAAGAACCAATCAAGAGCAGGTGGAGCAATCATCTACACGGATGGTAGGTCAGGTGACGTGGCTTTAGACGCTGGTTTTCATCTACCTCTGCAGCATTATTCACAGAGTGACTGATGGAAGTTAAGCTTTTGTTTACCTGTTTGTGATCATTATCTGATCATTACCTTTTTCCTAGTCTGGTGATTTTAACCTTGCTCCCCAAAGCACACTATCCTACATGCTTTAGATGTTTCCCTACTTCGGCATGCCTGATTTCATTTGATTACTGAATGACAGGCTTTGTAAAGCAGCAATCATCTGAATCAGGTGCGTTAAAGCAGAGAAACATCTAATACATGTAGGGCAGCGCACTTTAAAAATAACCATTCAGACTGTGATGGTTATTAATACTTAGGCTACTTAGATACTTTTGTTTTCACACTTCTGTGACTGTCTCTAATAGAAGTAATTACATTCATGTCCATTTACATTTGCAAAGGGTTTTAGCTAGCTGTATCATAGGCTATCATCCTGATAGCTCCTGTCATGTGCAACCACACATTCCCCCGGATCTCTACTAAGCTTAAATGTGCAATAGCTCAGAGGCACAGTCATTGCAGAAATAGCTATACATGTCTCAACTGCAGCTTAATGCTGCCAAACATGAGCTCATCTCGTTAACAGTGACACATTTGAAGGGAATTTCAACAGAAGTAAAAGTGAACATGCAACATTTTAAGAGGTAATGCAACAGTCTGTGTTTGAGTTACAGTATAAAGCATTTATAGGCCAAAAGAGCTTATTTCATGACACAAACAGAATCCTGCTCTATTTTTAAAAATGTTTTTATAGTGCTGCAGTGTTGGCATATAAATGTGTGGCCAACAGACAAAGAAGCAAAGGAGCCAAAACTTGGCTGCAATTAATCTGGCATAACAGTTGAGAAAGTAGAGCTGGCAGACTGGAAATAGTATGAAAATCTGGCATTAACGCTATCACTACAATTACTACTTCTGCTTCTGTTTCAGTTCAATGAGTCAGAGAAAAGTAAGCATTTTTTTGGAACAATGGTGAGGAAGTTTCAAACAAAATATGGGTCGAGAGAAGTTATTTAAATCTGAAAACATTTAGGAAAAAGTACTAAAGCACCAACAAAGCCCCAAAAAGCTTAAAACAAAAACTACTTAAATGACAGTAAAAAAATATATATTTTTACTTTACAGTGTTTGATATCAGAGAGATAAATTCAGGAAAAAGCTTTTAAAAAAGAATCCTGAATTAATCAACTCTCTATCCTCCAAGATCTGAAGCTGATCAAAGGGGTAAACTGTCACAATCTGGTCAGCCATTAAGAGAAGAGTTTGAGTGATTGCTTTAAGTTTAATAAACACACGCAGGTGTCCAAGGCGTGCCTGTGCTTGCAGCTATAAATGATAGATTTCATCATCCAGGGGATTAAGATACGGAGGAGCTGTGGGGAAGTTGTTATTAATGACCTCCTGTACTTCCCCTGCAGATAAGGAAAGGTTCATGTTTATTCAAGATGACTGCAGGTAAGTTATCCCTGAATATTTGCACCATTCAGTGGACCTCTCATTCAGAGCTTCACTTTAGACTGTGTTTTGGATCATCCTGAGCTTTAAATAATGATAGGAATGACCCGAGGAACCACAGCAGTCCAGAGCATCATACTACCAATACTATGTTTGACTGTCACATTGATGTCTGTTCTCTGAAATTGTTGGAATAATTATGTATAAGATACTTAATGTTTGTTCTTATGATGTATAATGTGTGACATATTACTGTTCCAAAGAGGTATTGCACAAGTAGTATAGGTCAACTATCAGGAAGTATCGCACAAGCTTAACGAAACCAGGAGGTTCTCGGACCATTTGACCGCAAGACATTTAAATGCAAATTGACCTGTTCACTGAGGCTGCAAATTGAATTGTATTTCTTGTTTCCTATTCCTTTAGTGCAACCTCAGCTTGTGTAACTAGGGACCCCCCCTGACTTTAATAAATAGCGAGGAGAAAGCTGAAGACCGGCACAGTGGGTTGGAGATTTCTAAACTCTGCAGTCTCTTCCTACTCTCCTGGCGAGTAAAACTAAATTAATTGTCTCTGTGCCTTCTTTCTTTCCCTGTATGTCTGTATGATGTTTTAGGTGCAGAAATATACACTGGTTTCTTGAACATGACAATGAGTTCACTGTACTCAAATGGCCTCCACAGTCACCAGATCTCAATCCAATAGAGCATCTTTCGGATGTGGTGGAACGGGAGATTCGCATCATGGATGTGCAGCCGAAAAATCTGCGGCAACTGTGTGATGCCATCATGTCAATATGGACCAAACTCCCTGAGGAATGCTTCCAGCACCTTGTTGAATTTATGCCACAAAGAATTGAGGCAGTTCTGAAGGCAAAAGGGGGTCCAACCCGTTATTAGCATGGGGTACCTAATAAAGTGGCCGGTGAGTGTATACAGTTCTGCTGCAGTTCTTCACTGCATCTTTTTCTTAACGTGTTACTTTCAGTCAGCATTAGACGTTGCTTTGGAGTTATCTGATCATGCCCAGTCTCACCCTGTTGAATCATAATTAATTACCCTGACTGAAACCAGTGAGGCATGCAGATCTTTTCTTTTTCCCTGAGTTTGTCTGAATGAGTCACTGAGTAAATTTGGGCGGCCTTCTTCTCCTGGGATAGTTCGCCACCATTTCATGGCTTTCACTTTGATTTGAATCCCAAAGCTTTACAACTGGCTTTGAAGCTTGTTCCAGGCACATGGATGTTTGTGACCTTGTTTTTAACTAGTTTTTGAGTTTATTTTAGCTGATTAGCAGGTCATCATAGCAGAACATCATCTGCTTGGTCATAACTCTGAAATAAATGTCAAATTTCAGTACTTTTTCTGGAAAGATGTTTGAAAAGAAAATTCAAAATTTTATTCACTCCTGTGTTTTTTGTGTTTTTTCAGAGATTCTACCCATGGATGATGCTTACCTCCTAAAAATCCTTCTAATATCTGCTTTAAAGGCCAAAAAAAACCTGGCTTGGTGAAGACCCTCCCTCTTTAAAGGTGCAGTAGAGGATCTTTTCTGATGCATTTATTTTTTTACCATGTGGCTTAAAAATCTCCCCACAGCCGCTTAGCAAGCAGTGAAATAGAAGGTCTGGAAGTGAAACTAAAATAAATGCTCCTCGCAGCAGTGAGAAATCAATGAATAACCTCAACCAATCACAAAAGGCGGTCCGTTGTGGAGGATTGGTTCCTGACACGTCAGCAGCGGTCGTCTGCTTGTCCCTCCCCCCCGTGCTTGTGCAGGGCACCATGGCTGGAAGCTAGCCACTGTTATGCTACATTCACACCTAAAGCAGCAAGAGCAGCAAAAACACGCATGCTGCTTCATTTTATATGCTTGTAGCAGTTTATTCCTGACGCACGGCTGAAGCATCCTTGCTAGGGTGACCTGATTTGGGTTTCTTAAAAAGAGGACACTTTTTTGGGGTGGGGGGGTGGGGGTAGTGTCGACTGCTGGGTCTCTGACTGGATCGGACCACAGCAGAGAGCCATAAGCCGCCCGTCTTCAACTGGAGGAAGGGGGGCTGGGGTAAGGGAAGCGGGGGGAAGCATGGGGCCGCCTGTGTCCAGGCTACCATCACCAGGTCGGGTTTGGTCGCTCCGTCCCCCGCCGGCTCCCTGTTTCGACTACGTGCTGCACTGTAGTCGACCAAAATCCCGGTTGCTGCTCTGGCTGCGCGGTGGAAAAAACGGGTCTGATGCGCGTTGGGAGGAGCTACCCTATCTTTTCTTTGCCTGTAACAATTGCAGCTATATTTGCTTTGATCAGTGGGTAAAAAGTTGTTTGAATCCATTTTGAAGTGAGAAAGTCCACCTGAAAACAGTGCAGTGAATTCATCCAGATTACCATCCTGCCTTCAAGTATTATTTCTGTCAGAGCCACTCAGACCCCCGTACACCGGCGGTGCGCTGTCAATAGGAATCCCATTCGACAGCAGCCTCTGGCCCGGTTGCCTCCTCGCGGTTTGCTGCAGTGGCTGGAAGGCGTTTTTTTCATGTACGTAAACCAAACTGCAGGCACCCGGATAATAAAAGCCTGACTCCCTGCTGGCTCCCAGATCTCCAGACGCGCTGCAGACAGCATGCACGTTCATGTGTTTTGAAGGCGTGGTTTCGAGGGGTGGTCTGAAGGAAGAGGCATGGTTGTGTATGTTCAAAAATGCAACCGTTTTTCCAAGATCTCCTACAGCACCTTTAACTCTCTTCACCTCCATAGAGGAAATCATTTAACAAATGAAATGCATGACTTTTACTCTGCAACTGTAGGGAGAATTAGGAAAAACAAGCAATATTGGAAGAAAGGGTTGAACCTTCTCAAAGGTGACAGAGGGCATTGAATATTATATGTTAAGAATGTAGACCCTGTTATGTTTTCAAATGTTTGTATGTGTATATATATATATTCACACTGCCCATGTTCTGTACAATGCTAGATACCAGCAGATTTAAGCCATCTAAATCTGACAGAGGTGTCATCACCATGATAAATGGACCGCCAGTTTTAGGTGTTCGTACTTGCATTATTAGATTTGACTTGTTAAAAGAGGGAGAGCAGAATAGGAAAAATGAGCTGGGTATAAATGTGGTGATCATTCTTCAAAGCAGCAGTCACCCTGCACTCATTTCCCCAGAAAATTTATGACAGTATTTGACCTGGGTCATCTTTGGAGAGGAGGAGCGCTAAATTGGAAGTAGATGTGTTTTTTTTTCACACCGAAAGATCAGATTTAGGCTCGCAACCAAATCTGAAGGTTAACAATTTTAGCTGAGAGGATTGTGTAATCTCTAGCTGTTTTATGACAATGTTACACCACCAGTCTTTCAGGTCTTTTTTTTTAGCTCATTGTATCTACATATTGAATAATTTTCATAAAACCTATGCAATAACTGTTCATCTACTCTCTTATTCTGAAATACAGATTTAATGACCAAATAAATCCTAAATATCATGGGTATAATAATTCCAAATTTCACAAAATAAATAACATGTTTAAATACTGATGTATTCCATTCAAAACATTTGTACATTTTACATGCAAATGTAAGTACATACAGTTATTTCAACAGTTATTTCACAGTCATCTGTGTTTATTTTAATGGCATTCAGTATTTTTCTCTCATATTAATAAATAAACCTTCAATGATTTATTATTATTTACTTGGATGTGCTGGCGTAACTAATTCCAACATACTTAAGAACCCTGTGGGGGAAATAAACTCCCTTGAAGAAGGAAATCAAAGAACCGCCATCATCAGTTACTTATTTAGGATTATTTGCTGCCTGCATGAAGCAGATAGAAACAAAAACCAAAGGAATTGTAAAATGCATAAAGGTGAGTGCGGTAGGTTGTATGATACATGAGAGTTATTTTGATTGCTTCTGGTTTGAATCATCTCAAGCAGTGGAATATTACGGCTTTACAGGGTCTTGCATAAGTTTTCATCAACTCTGAATGCTAACAGTATTTTTTTGCAATCTGTTTGAATTATAGGAGGAAAAAGCTAAAGTCAGTTGTTATAGTGTGTCATTCAAGAGTAGGACACAATGCCTTAATAGGGAAATCAGAGTGTTTAAAATATGTTTGTCTGGACAACATAGAGAAACCTATTGACCCTTCAATAAATAAAATCCACGGCAGCATTGCCACAGGCATAAAGCAACTGTCAAAGTAGTTTGTGTTTTCAGCCATAAACGTTTCATTCTGCTGTGAAGTACCATGACTTTATTGGTCATGGGTTTGGTAGCCGAGGGGTGCAAGACGCTGTGCAAATACATTATTTCACAAAAAATTGAAAAAGTTCTGCAAATCCAAAAATAAGATTCTCAAACACAAGGATAAGACAAACACACACGCACACGCACACACACACACACACACATACACACACAGCTTTGTTTTCATGACATATGGGGACATTTCCTTGACTTGCATTCATTTTATATAGCGTAACCCATCCTCTCCACGACACACTGGTCAAGCAGACGAACTCCTTCAGCAGAAGATTCCTCCTACCCAGATGCACCACAGAGCGCCACAGGAAATCATTCCTACCTGTGGTCATCAATCTCTATAACGCCTCCCTCAAGTGATTCAGCCCCCCCCTCCTCCACCGTAATTGACATTTATGCACTTTTTTTGCATGCCACGTATTACTTTACTTGGATTTATCACTTTACTTGGATTTATTTTTTACACATGCATAGATATATGTACAGATATATATACAGAAGAGCTATATGTGTATATATTTTTATCTCTTTTTATCCTTATTTTTTTTATCTTTATATATTGTATAGTTGGATGTGTATATTATATAAAACTGTAACTGGAGCGTGTAACAAAAGTAATTTCCCTCTGGGATTATTAAAGTATTTCTGATTCTGATTACTAAGATGTACCTAACCCTAACCTAAACTGAATTCACACCTTAGTCATAAACCTAACCCCAACTAAAAGAACAGAACTTTACCATATAGGGACCAGTTGAATATCCTCATATGTACCTGTAGGTCCTCGCATGTAGGATATTTTTCAAAATAATTCCCTCACATTGTAGGTAAAACAAGACCACACACACACACTTACACACACAAAAAAATAATGCTGCAAAGGAGAAAAGCTGCAATCATAGAAAACAAAAAGCAGTAAAGTGGAATCAACTTGCATGCACAAAGTCTGCTGTAAATACATAATTGATGCTGACGCACAAAACAGATGCAAAGGAAAAAATGCCACAAGTAGCAAAAACAACTGAAAGTTAAAGTGGCAAGCTTTAACTGGTGCTTCCAAGGTAACTCAGTATGTTCCAGCATTCAGCTTGATATAGCTAAACCAGCCCAGGGCACTGTAACCCGTGAGCTATGGATCAATTTAAAAATTGGATTCCTTTCATTTATACCTCTTTTAACTCCAATAGTATCCTCTCCTTGCCAGACACTCCATAAACATTTGTAGGAATGAATCATCAGCTCTACAACAGTAAAATAAAGCTGCTGGAAATTATTTTTTGGGCTTTTCAACAACCACTTCAAGTCAATCTATCATGCAGAGAAAAAGCTCTCACAGGAGATTTTTGAACCCCTAAGTAGCTTGGATGGTTTTAAGAAATGGACATGGAGAAAAGGACGAAAAAGGAGAAAATGGTTTTAACTGGTTTTTTTTGTGTTGTAATTACCTGAAAAAATGGATATTTGTATTTGAATGCATTTCTTATTTTTACTTAATTCTTTATAGACAGAGTGCCACAAAACAAAAGTAAAACATTACTTAAAACAGACTCTGTGAGAGACATTTGTCACCACTTAAAGCTACATTATGCTCAAACAACTTTTTTTCCAAAATTTAAGTAGGCCCATAATGATTCAGTACAACCTAACAGTGCTTCACATAGAAGAGAATAAGATAGATAGATCAAGACCAAGGCTTCCTTGGTGTACTTTTGGAGGTTTCTCTCAAACCATCACCAGCAACAGGATGGTGTCACTAAAGCAGGTCATGGTTGATTGTTTTAGGCACAAAGGTGAAGGTTTTTCATGCAGGCATGAAAAGCTGCAGGTAGGGGTTAAAAATACCAGAATTAATGCCTGCAAGTTGGTCAGCCCGTGATTTTGGCTTTCGACTGGACACCATGTCATGTTTTCCCATGAAGACATACACCAGGGTGGCTGTGGCTTAGTGGGAACTGTTGTCAGTCAGCTGGTAGGTTACTCCCCCTTAATGCTTCCTGATGTGTTGTGTGCGCTAGGCAACCTGCATATCAGTGTGGTCACTGTGAGCGGGGATTGACCTCTGTGGTTGATAGAAAGTTAGTCACAACTGCTGTCATAAAAGTTTCGTTCAAAAAGCAGAAGAGAAATTAGCCTTTTATTTAATGGACCCCAGAATCTAGTAAATAGCTTCATTGGACTTGAGATGGGTGGTCTTTGTTGTTTTCTTTTTGTAGCTGATTCAAAAAATGTATGTTTTTAATCTATTCTTCATTAATTTAGCTGCCCTTAAGATATTTTTGTGTCCCGGGTTGTTTAATTGGTCTGTTGTGATGTACCATGTCATTTTAAATCTTTAAACAAAGATACCTAAAGTAGTCATAACCTGGAATTTTACATAAACAATCCTTCCAAAATTGTCTCTAAATTAAAGTAAAATAGTTTTTAGTAAAAGGAAGATTAATAAAGCTCATTTGGACCACATTTACATACCCCCGTTAGGTATAAAAATGTAGGTTCATAAAAGAAGGACTGAGTACACACAGAAAGGGATTTTCAAAAGCTTCTGCAGAAGGGGAGAAAGACCTGAAATCCAACACATTACTCTCTCTCTCCGACCCCCCTCCTGTAGTCCCCTTTTATTAACAGAACATAACACATGGTTACAAAACAGAGTATTGTTCTGACAGAACAATTGATCAGGTCATAAGACAGAATGCTCCACTGACTGAATCACAAGGCAGAGTAAAGCATCTCCTTGCTTCAATGTTTCATATGCACACACATTAATTTTATAATCAGCATTGAATAAACCTAATACCCCCCTTTTTTTATGAGGGTATGCATGAGAATTTGACTTTAGTGTGTGCACCTTCATGTGAATTTAGCATTAGCAAATCTAGCACTTAGTCACGGTTCGTTTATGATTTTTCCTGCTAAAATGTTACACATGAAGCAACACTTATGAACTGCCTGCAGGGGATCCCTGATTGATGGATTTGCCCCTTTTGTTAGAATAGAGACAAAAGTGACTACAGAAGAACACACATGGAAGAACGACCAAAATAGCGTTTTTTTGAAGACTGCATCCTTGTAGGCTTTACTGGTTTTAACAAAGAGCCTACATAAAGAACAAAAAACCCAAAAATAATAAGCTACTCATGTGCATGGCTTTGACTTTAAATGGATATATGAGAGATATTCTCTGCTCTAAAAGCTTTTAGCTTTTTCCTTTGCATACAATTTTACTCCCTAAATACTTTTCAATAAAGTTTAACGTCCCATTACTAAACTGAACCTTATGGAAACAGTCATAATGAGCTGCTTGAGAAAGCAAAGCTGTTGGTCTATCATCAAGCTCTGGGACATTTATTCCTAGAGTAATATTGGCAAAACAGGACACACTCAGTTTTTCAAGATGATGGTGAGTTGTTGAATTTACTGTGCCCTAAAAGGTTTCTTGCTATAACCCATTAAGTATATTTGATTAAACAAGTTATGCCAATTTTTATAGGTATAACCAACCCTGCTGCTTTTTGTAGCCTAATGTTAAGAACAAAGAAATACGGATTTTCTGCTGCTGGAATAATATGATCCAGAGAGATGCTGTTTCTCATTGAGATTTCCATTTGAACATTAGTCAATAATGTGCTTAATCTTTGTTCTACAGTACATGGATGTAATTTGTGCATTATACCTTTGTTTTAGAGGGAGGATGGAACGCCGGGAATGTTACTTCCATGACAGGAAACATGTGTGTGAGGATGAGGGGGTTAGTTGGTGCACGACATTGGAATTTGCCTCCACATGCATGTGGAAACATGGGAGGAAACATATCATTTTGCATATTGAAGCTCTAGCACTGTGAGATGCAATGTCAATAGAATACACAGATCATAAAATCGAGCTGCTTTTGCTCTATGAACTGCTTTCTTGGTGTTTCACTCTGTGTAAATATCACTTCGAAAGCAGGTGGGGGAGGTGGGCGTCACTTCTGTACCTTTTCCAGCACAGAGCAGCCACATGAGCTAAATGCAAACATTCCAACCACAGATACCTGCAAAAAAAAAAAACTACATGCAAGCCTCAGTGACGCAAAGGTCATTGACCTGGGGCAAATGTTTTGCTGTTTGGACTGCATGAGCCTGAACACTCTACAGAGGTACAGATTGGATCCTTGTTTGAAAACAGAACGGCACTGGGCATGCCTTTGAGTGGCTCAAGGCAAGGTAGGGTGTGGTCTTCACTGGAGTGAATTAGGAACCAGCGGCGGTCTGAAACTGATTTAACACATGGAAGAAGTCTAGTCGATTTTGGTCCAGATTGAAATAGCCTTAAAAATTATTACATCACACAATTCATTCCCATTTATGTCTGTTTCATGAATATACACAAAACATCAATTTAAGCTGTTTAGGTAAAGTGAGTTTTATTAATCTCTTTGTTAAAAACTATCTAAGGTAAACTAATAGCAACAGACTTGAGGGAAGGGAAGAGAATGGAAAATATTGGCTGTAGGGAATGGTTTAGTCAGGGTTGAGAATATAAAAGTTTGGAAATCCCACCTGGATCCCAAGAAACCAGCTTCTCCTCATTTTAGTGAGTTCAGTTTCTTTTAAAGGTAGATCTCCCTCAGGGTAAACGTTAAGTATGGCTGTTAGTCACTGTCAAAAATCTAACCTGAAAAATATGTTGAGCTTCACACAGGGTCAGCTAAACCACACATAGTTTCAGCCAAAACCAGAGCAAAATGTCAGTGAATTTCCCATTACGCTTAACACCTGTTTCGTCTAGCGCCCTTTAACAGTATTGACTCTGTGAACTGCATCAAATGTTGTTGTTCAACATAAAATTTACTGTATTTTATTGGGATTTGATGTGATAGATCAACAGAAGGTTGTGTCTCCAGTGTTGCACATTTGGAAACAATAAGGTGTGCCAATATTTTGCTTTGCTAAATAGCCCAAGGTCAGTCAGATTGTCAGCTGGTGAACCTTCCACCAGTTTCTAGACTTTTGAGGCTTCCAACAGGTTTTCCTTCAGTTTTAATCGGAATTTGCATCTTATAATCAACTCTGATCAACTTCCCTGCAACTCCTGGAGGAAAAAAAATGCCACAGCATGATGCTGCATCCGTGTTTCACCAGGGGAGTGATGCCTACAGGGTTTCATTCAATGCATAGTCAAGTTATATGCCTACACAAAAAAGACCAACACCAGAACGCTAGAAGTCGACAACTGACCCAGCTACTTATTAGAGTCCAACCTTCCTGCAATGCCTTGTAGCACACTTTGGTGTGGTCATAGGCAAATCCGATCTATGACAACTCAAAGTTCGGGTATATCCTCCACAGAGGCTTATAACAACATCAAGGAGAAAGGAAATAGCTGTTACCAACTCACCAAACTCAGTCAGGGACACAGCATCAAGGAGGGAAATACATGCAATACATTAAATATGAACAAATGAATGAATCAATGAATGAGAATTTATTTCAGACAGACAATTTGGAAAAGAACATTAAATAAATCAACCAAATACACACAAAAGAGACTAGCTAACATCAAACCAAACACCAATTTCCAAACCAAATAAACTCACTTGAACATGAATAGAAATAAAACCTGTCAGTATACACAGCCAGAAAAATTATTAATGTAAATTTGATTAATGTAAATTGTCTGAAAAATGGCATGAAGAAGAAATTATTCATACCCCCCTCTCACTCTAGTTGTCATTAAATGAACTTAAAGTAGAGTACACTTCATGTTAAACTATTTTTTCCCAATAATAACACACACAAAAAATATATATACACATATATACAAAATTATATACACATATATAAATTTATACATCTACATACATACATGTTAACGAACATATACATACCTACATCTATCTATCTATCTATCTATCTATCTATCTATCTATCTATCTATCTATCTATCTATCTATCTATCTATCTATCTATCTATCTATCTATCTATCTATCTATCTATCTATCTATCTATCTATCATCTATCTATCTATCTATCTATCTATCTATCTATCTATCTATCTATCTATCTATCTATCTATCTATCTATCTATCCCCTGTTTGCGTTGCTATTACTAGTATAAGTAAATATACATACCGTAAGTACTCATAAATCCATCAACAGCCACATCTGAACACCTCAGTAGCTTTAGCTTGAGAAATACCCACATTCATACTGTATTACCAGCTATTTTTAGTTTAGTTTTATCCCTCTTGGAATACATTTTTTTCCCTTCTTTTTTACCTTTTGCTTACATGTGCTGTACTCCACCTTCAATTATGTGTTGTGTTATTTTAAATATGCACAAATGGGATTTATTTACTGACAAACTGATCAAAAACAAAGCGTCAAACACAAATCTAACCACAAATACGATAAGAAGAAGTAGTAATTTTTCAGGAATCTTTGGACGCAACCAGAGTGAACTACTGGCGTATACGTTTAAAAAACGTATACAGTGAGACTTAAATCTTCCTCTATCCCAATGTTTTGTATTTAGGTTCTAAAATTGCAGTTTTGCTCTTTCCTGATCAGTACCTCTTCCACATGTTTGCGTTTTCTTTAAATGGCTTACTGTAAATTACAACTTTCTTTCAACACAGTCTTCCTGCTAGTCTTCCCCAAAGGCCAGATATGTGGAATGCACAACTGTTACAGATTGTCCTTTCAACACATTCTCCTTTCTGCCCTGTGTAAGTCTGCAGCTCCTTCAGATTTAGTATGAGCCTCTTGGTTGCTTCTTTGACTGATTCCTCTTTGTCAAGTCCATCAGTTTAGGTGCCACTGTATTTTATCTGTATTTTTTGGAGGAAGGGAGGAATATAGTGATGCACGGCAAAGAAATAAAAAAAAAAAATATTTACCTAGGTTTTTTTTCTCCATTATGCAATTATTTCCTGTTTTCCATTGCTCTGTTGAGTGAAAACCCAATACAGTACAGAAAATGTTGTAATTCAAGGTATGTAATTGCTTTAAAAGCACCAGCTGTCAAAATCCCTACAAATTGATCTGCCAGAGTGGTGCTTTTGGATTGGTACTCTACTGTAGATGGTATTACAGCTGGTCTGTAATGTTCTGAGACCTCCATGTCCATGGGGTGGCAGAGGCTGAGAGTGAGAGCTGGCTGCTGAGAGAGCCTGTGAGCATGTCGATAACGAGCAGCAGCCTCTCTAACAGAATCATTTACTGCCCGTAGGGCTGGAAGACGAAAGTGGAGTGTGCATGCCTGCCTCTAACCTACTTAAGCCTTTCGTTGCACAAATGGAAGTGTTGATCTGCAACATGAGAAGCCCTGGTGAATTCCTGCCTGTAAGCAGGCTGACCAGAATAAATGCATGAGATTAATTCCAGAGGAAGCAACCACGGTTTTACATTGCGGGCCTGGGTTTGGGTCATCGTATGCTTATGTCAGCATGTGAGTTTTAGAGAGACATAATATTTATAGGAAGAGTTCCAGGTGTCAACCGTGTATTTTTACTGTTTAGTCTTGGGCCAAAAGATCATCCAAACTGCTTAATTTAATGTTCAAAAGGCAAAGTTGTGGAAGATGTGGAAACATGACAGGGAAGAGTACAAAATAAATGATTAAATGTGTGCTTCTGCTGTACCTTTTTAATTGTCTTGAGTTTGCTCCTGAATTCAATTTGCCTCGAAGAAGAGCCCCCCACAAACCTCAGACGCACATTTTTAAAGAGCACTGTTGAGTAAGTGAGGAATGCGGAGGGGGCTGTACTCCAAACTCTAAGTCTGGACAAGACACATAAATCACAAGAACATGTACACAGACGCACATGTGTGCACAAGTGCTACTATGTCAGTACTTGAGCCTGGATGTACATTTAGCCTTCAGTGGTTGGAAAAAGAAAAAGACGACTGTTGTGGCTAACTCTCTTATTTGCTTGTAAAACCCGATCCGTCAACAGTACATGGTCATTTGTTTAACTAAAGAAAATTCTTCTTAGATTTTTGTTCCAAAGCTGCCTTGAATTGCATTAAATGAAAAAACAAAAACTTTTATCGCACAAATATGCACAAATGACCCAATCATAGCATCACAAATCATCAAACTATGTTATAAAAATCTATCAGCACTAATGAAAATTCACTCACCTCTGGATGTTGTTTTTGAGCAATTTCCTCAAAAAAAATGTGACCAGTAGGGAATATTCTGAAAGGTTTAAACATTTTATGTCAATAAGCTCAATAAGAATAAATAAACAGATGATGAAATAAATTAGCTACTTGATGGCAAAAGTGTCACATCAAGATTCTTCTTCTCTCTGGATGAGACACCCACTTATGATTGGGAGTGGAAAGTGGTGATTTTCAATGTTTTACCACACTTTAAAGTGCATAGCTTTAGCCTCTACATTAGATTGTCTTCAGCAAACTTAGCCTGTCTTTTCTGTAGCATTGTCAGCCTGACCGGCGGAGGCCAAATGTTTAATGGAGAGGCAAGACAAAACTGACGTTTTAGTGGCTTTATTGAACTCCAGCTTGTTCACACCAACGAATTCTTATACTAAAAAGAACAAACAGCCGGTTATACCAAACTCAATTCAGGTGACATGAAGGAAGGAACCATGAAAAGCGATTATTAAGAAAAAGCTAAATCAATATACATACAAACCTTCACCAAAGTAATATTTACATACATGCAAATCAGTACAATTAAACAAAAACTCCATCAAACTTAACAAAACTCATCCAAAAACACCCTCCTGATCATTTTGGTTTTTTCCAAGTGCATTGCAGCACCTGGAGCATTTCTACTTTTTTCTGGCACCCCCAGCTAATGAGCCAAACCAGTAAAAGGTAGGTACTTTAACTTAACATAACCAGAAACTCTGGAAAAATAACTGAAATTATTGTTTACACTTCTTTCCACAGGTAGGATGGCCAGTACTTCTGCATCACAAAAATGCATGCAAGAATGTCCAAACAAAACTACAATAAAGAACTCAAACAATCCAACTATTTGTTCCAACTTAATATTACATAACACAAAATCAATAATCATATTTCATGGGGTAATGGGACTCCTGGTCCCCATTACAAGCATCATTTAGGATCTGTTGTGTGCAGCTTACAGCTGCCTCACGAGTCGGCATGGTGACGGGGCCAAGATTTTTCCACAATGAGGAGAATAGTCATCCAAGAGGACTAGAACCAGAAAGCAAAACAGGAAAGCATACAGATATTTGACAGTGGTCCCTCTTTTCCTGGTGCAGTACAAGAGGGAAATCTATAAGCTTCATCCCAATGGATTCACAGAACAGATCAACATAAAACAAAGTAGACACAGATGTCATCAAATTGCATTTTAGTAATTCACACTTTGACCCATGCAATGTGTTTGCAAAGGCCAAAAGACATTACACAGTAATGAATAGAGTGATAATGGCTTAAGTCATCATTCAGAGCCAGTGTTTGAAATACTAAATTGATGTAAAGCGAGGTATAAGAAAAGGAACTAAAGAGGCCACTCTTTTCCCGCTTCAAACAGGTGTTTTGTTTTGGTGCAAATCTTATTTACAAGGTGGGATACTAGACTAAAATTTCATTGTTTATGGTCATAGGACGTAGACATGCTGAGGCCTAATCTTCTAACTGGTCACCTCTATTATTTTCTCTTTCAGCTATTTCGTTATAGAGTTGTTCCATGACCCAATTCAAGTCAAGATTCTGCTGTGAGACAAATTACCTCTACAAGACCTTTTGAGCAACTTTGTGATAATTGCTCAGGTTGCTCTTGTTGCTGCAAGAATTCTCCACACCTTTGCTTAAAAGCAGTATTTTATCGAATATGGACCAGAAAGCCCTTTACCACAGCTGCATAAAAGCAATTAACCAAAGACATCTTCAGAAGCAGTCGGTCTGCATCTGGACAGAAACACTTGAGAGAAAAGCACCCCAGTAGAGGACGTTATATTAAAAAACAAGCTGGTGATCTCCAATGGAAGATTTTACATGGCGCCATCGCCACAAAGACGTTTTTATCCGTTATTAATCGAGGTGTTTTAAACGAGTGTCCTTTCTGCAGTCTGTCTGAAAACGTGTTCCATGTTTTTATGGAATACAAAAGACTAAAGACAATTTTTAGCCTTTTAATTAGTGTTTTTAGTCTTTTTGGTACGGTTTTTACAAACACTATTTATAGGGGGAGTTTGCCAGAATAAGAAAAACAAGCCAAAGGCCAGACTTCTACATTTTTTAAGCAGTGAAGCAAAGATGGCCTTTTACTTGTCCTGCAGAGACAGACTGCAAGAGGGACGTTACCTTGATGCCGTGGCTCTGTGGAAGTGCAACGTTAAAGCCAGAATGAGGCTGGAGTTTCACTTCCACAGAGCCACACAAAACATGGAGGAGTTTAATCAGCTGTGGGGTTTTAAAACAATTTCATGTCCTGTGTCAGATGAAGGACAGCTACGATTTAACAAGCTCCTTATTTAATGATTTTTAGCTGAAACATGTTTTACATCAATAATTTATTCTATTGTTTGAATTGTGTAAATAAAATGTTGTTAAAAGTTAAAAAAAAGTCCTTTTCTTACCTCTGGCTAAACTACCTTGGACATCCTTTAATGAGAATGGTGGAAGGTGAAAGGAGGAATTCTAAATAGTAATGGATGGCCTTCCTCAGACTGATGCTGCACAGCAATTATAGATTACGTTTTTTTTTTTTTTATCTTTCATATGGTCGATGTAAACTACTGCTTTCTTAAAGGTGCAGTAGGAGATCTTGGAAAAACAGCAAGCTATATTTTTGAACATACACGACCACGCCTCTTCCCTTCAGCATGCTGTCTGCAGGGCGTCTAGAGCAGCGCTGATGATGCAGAGCGCTATGATAACTCCTCTGAAACAGTTTATTAACGCCTAAATTAACTTAAAATTCCGATATCTGCCGGCAAAACATGTTCGCTTTTATTATCCTGGTGCCTGCAGTTTGGATGACGTACATAAAAAACGCAAAACTGTGAGGAGGCGACCGGGCCAGAGGCTGCTGTTGAATGGGATTCATACTGACAGCGAACCGCCGGTTTACAGGGGTCTGAGCGGCTCTAACAGAAGCAATATTTGAAGGCAGGATGGTAATCTAGATGAACTGACTGCACTGACAAAGTTTTCAGGTTAAAAATAGATTCAAACTACTTTTTACCCACTGATCACAGCAAATATAGCTGCCATTGTTACAGGCAAAGAGAGATAGGGTAGCTCCGCCCAATGCGCATCAGACCCACTTTTTCCGCCGCGCAGCCAGAGCAGCACAGATGCTTCAGCCGCGCGTCAGAACTAAACTAGTACAGGCATTTAAAATGAAGCAGCACAGTTGTTTTTGCTGCTCTTGCTGCTTTAGGTGTGAACGTAGCATAACAGTGACTAGCTTCCAGCCATGGCGTCCTGCAAGAGCACTGAGGGGTCGATTCGTTCATGTGTCAGAGTACGCGCACAGGGGGGAGGGACGAGCAGGAATCTTTCATTGACGTGTCAGGAACCAATCCTCTACAACTTTTGTGATTGGTTGGGGTTATTCATTGATTTCTCACTGTAGAGGGGATCATTTATTTTAGTTTCACTTCCAGACCTATTTCACTGCTTGCTAAGCGGCTGTGGGGAGATCTTTAAGCCACATGGTAAAAAATGCGTCAGAAAAGATTTGCTACTGCACCTTTAACTATCTGTATTCAAATAGTATAAGTCTGTTATGCAGTTTCCAATTCCCTTTGAAATGTCCACACTGTTGGTAATGTGTGCATTTGAGGCAGTTGATCTAATTTCAGACGATTTTCACATGATATAAAACCTTATAGCGCCTCAAGGGTGCACATATTTTCACATCATGACCAAGGTAATTGAAGATGATCTCATAACAAAGCTTAGTCATCCGTGGCATGTTAACAGCCAGTCTTCTTTAAAATCTCTCAGTGTATATACTCCATTGCCTTTGGTCATGTGGGCTAATATGATGTGAAAGCACTTTCCCCAGTCCCACTGGACTTTAAGACAGGAACAAAAGGCTTTCTACACAGAGTATTTCAGGAGAGGAAGAGGGAAGGAGGCGGAAGGGGCGAAGAGTCTGCTGAGATATCTGTGAGGGCAAATCTGGACAAGATCAATGGGAGTGACAGGGAGTGCAGAGAGTGCAAGAGGCAGCAGGAGATTCAAAGTAGGCCAATAAATAACATCCAAGTGAGACAGCAACACGGCCACCCCATTCCATGTCTAACCCCCTCCGCCCCACTGACTGGGCCCCATTGATTACTGGGCTCTGAGTTGGGAGGGAGGGGAATGATGGCCCCCAGCTGCACAATGCACTTCTCATATAGGGCCCTAGTTCACCCCTACTTCCATTTGTTGAACATCCATCTTTCAGCATGTGCGGGAGTTTGTTTAGGGGGGGTGGGGGCTTGGCAGATGAAGGGTTGGGGGACGGGGATGGGGTGTACGCATTAACAGGGGGGGTCTTCTGTTTTTTACATCATCTCCTTTGCAGGACAGACCCTTCCCCCAGAACGCTAGGATATCTGCTGTCTCGCTCCCTTTTGCAGACCACCAGGCTCTGCACCGTGGCTTCATTAACCCTACCGGGTGCTTTAAACATCAGCCAGCATCCATTTTACACTGCATTTTGGAGGAAGATCTTAAAATGTTAAAAATGAGCATGCTTTAAAGTTGTTTTTTTATGTGATTGACTAAGAAAAGTGAAAAGGAAGAACTCCAGCCAACAAGTGTTTTAATCTTATTATAACAGAACAGTTCTGTTACAGTTTCAGAGATTTGTCAGAAGACATTAGCGAACGAATAGCACAATGCGGACTACAGAACACAGCAGGAAGTTCAATGATTAAAATTTTAAAGTGAATAAAAGCAGGGAAGTTTTATAAAGTATTGTAGCACATCAAGTTTAGAGCATCTGACACAAAAGAATATGGAACAACTGGAAATCTATCTAAACTGAGACATGAATGAGACATTAATCTATAACAAACAAATGGCAAGAGACCATCTGCAGGCAGATAAGTTAACAAAAGTCCCTTTTCCCTACACCACAGAATGCATCTTAAAAATGAGATCCATTCTGGTAAAACCATCAACAACCTAAGATACAATGGGTCTGATTCCAAAATCACTAAAGATAGATAGATAGATAGATAGATAGATAGATAGATAGATAGATAGATAGATAGATAGATAGATAGATAGATAGATAGATAGATAGATAGATAGATAGATAGATAGATAGATAGATAGATAGATAGATAGATAGATAGATAGATAGATAGATAGATAGATAGATAGATAGCCCCACAATGATTTAATACAACATATCAATGCTTCACATAAAGTAAAATAAAGGATAACTGAGGGAGAGTAAAGATCAATAGAAGTTCATCTAGTAATTTATGTAACTTAGCTGTTTATTATAAAATGGGACAACTCAGTTAAAATTAGCACAAGACCATATGTAAGTATGCTGGATTTAGTCTTTGAATCAAATTTTTATGTGGAGTCCTTTAATAGATTAAAACATGACAAAACAAACCTGGATCAGCTAGTAGCCATGGCCATTGTAAAATATCCAATGCTTTCTAAAGTATGGGTCCGAGCGGATGCAAATGCGGAACAGGAGAGGACCCAGGACCGAGCCCTGGGGAGCCCCACATGAGAGGAACAGAAGAGGAAATAGAGCAACTAAGGCTGAAAGCTCGGTCAGCCAAATGTGACCTGAACCACTCCAGAACTGCGGCCCTGATGCCCACGCACTGTTCCAAACCAGAGATCAAGACTTTGTGATCCACAGTGTGAAATGCCATTGGCTAAATCTAAAAGCACAAGAATAACACAGTTACCAGAGTCTGTGGCTAAAAAGATATCATTAAAAATTCTCAGAATCTCATGATGCGCTGCTTCAGTTGGTCAGACACGCTACTCCTGCTGCTCAGGTCCCCTGCTGTACCTTTTGCTGCGCCTTGATCCACATATGCACTGTTATTCCACGCCATAACGCAAGAGGGACAATCAGGAACTAGCTGTGGGTCTAGATATGGCCGAGTTGGTGAGGAAGTGGGGGCAAGTTTACGCGAAAACGGAGGGAGATGAGGGCAAAAAAAGAGCGGGGATCCAGGTGGAAAAAGGGTCCCAGCGTTCTCACGCACCTCGCTCTTCTAGCTGGTCCAACTTCACAAGTCGTTTTCCACTATGGCGGTCATACAAACAAAACAAGCCAGTAAGGTACCAAACAGGAAATATGCATAGAGTAGAGCGGATGTAGATTTGACCAATCAGAGGCCTCCTGTCTGCGGCACTGTCTGCTCTCACCTACAGTTTTGAAAAGGTACAGCAGAGTGTCTGCGGAGGGGGCGGGGGCACATTTGCGTTCACTATGACACACGCAGACAACCTGGTTTCTGAGTATAAATCAGCCTTTAGTCCTCGATGCAGCCGACCGGGTTTGAATCTGACCTGTAGTCCTTTGCCGCATGTCTGCCCCCCTCTCTCATACCCTGTTTCCTGTCAGTCAACTGTCCAAAAAACGAGCCACTAGTGTCGTAAAAACTAAAAAAAAAAACTCTCAAAAGAGTTGATTTATTTAAAAAACAAGATTGGAAAACATCAAGAATATTTAGGTCTTTTAAAAAGGCCATTGACTGACTGCAAACTATCTTATCAAGGCTTTTTGAAATGAAAGGCAATAGTAAAAGGATAATGTTGCAGAGTGAGGACAAGTGCTCATTGTTTGTCCTCCAGCAGCTTACAGAGATAGCTGAGGATAACCTAAACAACTTCAATTATAAGCCTTATCAAAAATGAAAGCTTTAAGCCAAGGTTTATAGATAGAGGGTGGGGGCGATGTCTTCTCCTGTTTTCTCTTTGCACATTTCCTGTCTGTAAATGTTGTTAAAGAAAAAAAAGAACCTCCAAACGCCTGAAAAGAACCATTAAAAAAATGTAGACTGGGTTTCTGCCTTGATGACAAACTGGGTGCAGTTAGCAAAAGAAAAATCAGATAACTGATATAGGATGCAGCTTGATGACTAAGGGCTTTTTATGTGAGAAGGGGAATTTTGAAATCTATTGTTGAGTAACAGGAAGCATTTATAGGGGAAATATTTTATTTATGTTTTTAAATCTTAACTCTAGCCTCAGTTTAAATCTTCTAAAGGTTTTTTTAACTACATTTTGTGAAATTACTGTTATTAAAATATCAGATAAATGGATTAGGCTTTCAGAATCACCCCTCAACAGCACATATTTAGTTAGTGGTTAGTTCTTGGCTGCTGCAGATATAAGCTTATCTGTTTTATCTCTGCAGCCTGGAGCCCAAGCATGTTTTTTGTATCTCACAATTAATTTGGGCAACTGACTTTTGTCAGTAGTCTAGTTGTATAAAAAATAAGGGGGGTTGTGGATTATTCTTTTGTTTTAAACATACATAGCCTAATTAATATAGTCCAGGGCTGACCAATTAAAAAAAATCATCGGGGTCCGAGTAAAGAAAATCATAAACCAGTAAAGGTCTGGAAACCTTTTTAGAATATAATCTTACTTTAAACAGAATTTAACTCTGAAATAAAATGATATGTTATACATTGACTTTTTAAATAATAATAAAAAAATAAAGAAATAATAATAATATATATATATATATATATATATATATATATATATATATATATATATATATATATATATATATATATATAAAGAAAATTTTTCCATTTTAAAATCTAAAGTGTTTTTGAAGTCCAGAACAAGAATAATTCAGTTTGGTATATAGACAATTTCCTGATTCTTGTATTTTATAAAACACCTGAACTGACTGTTATGTTTTTGTTTTTTCCCATTTTTGTGTCTTAATGTTGGCAGTGGGCTTTAGGCTGCCCTGCAAGGCTTTAAACCTGGGTTTGAATGGAGACTAAGCCATTCTCAAGCACATATCAAGGAGCTCATTTTGAGCCTGGATCCATATTTATTTTTGATTCTGTTCATGGTGGAGAATCCTGCTTCACAGCAGCAGGTTGAGCCAAACATCCTCTAAATGTTCAGGGTCATCTTTGAGCATGCCATTTCACTTTTCTTTCACCAGTTCACCGCAGTTCTTCCAGCAGTCCACTGCTCTCTTGTTCTCATCGTCTTCTCCTTCTTTCCCATCGGCCGGCTTGCCACAGGTTTGCCTGCTGTGTCTTAAAGTAGCAGCAGCAGCAACCCAGACTGGCAGCAGCTCATTGGCTCATTTGTATCACGTGTAGCCTGGTGCTGGATGCTTCGGAGGGCTTTACCTTATTGCAAAATGGACTGATCCAATATGGTGGGCACTGAAGGGGGGGGGGGCTGAGACACATTTAATATTATAAGTGTTCTGATAGCATTTTAGCTAAATAATTAATGGGCACAAATAAGGAATAGTCGTATTAAGCATACATGTAAACAGAGTTTTATGGGCCCCCCCAAGAACTTGGAGCCCTAGGAAACTGCCTAGTATTGCCTAACCCCCCCCCCCCAATCTGTATCTTTATTTAACCAGTTTACTTTTAATCAGACCTTTCTAGCCTCTGATGCTGCCTTTATTATTTACATTTATATTTATATATTTAAATTCATATAGCTTAAACACAGTTATTCCTGTGTTTGAGCTGCTGTATGAGCCAATGAAAAAAAAAAGCCCATCTCTGTTCATTAAAGCACACTTGACTCACAATGTGCAGTCACCTGCCTACCTGCTTATCTAAAGGTACGTTGAAAAAAGTGGATGGCAAATTTTCTCCCAGGGCGATTTGCATTTATTCATCTCTGACAACAAACGCACTGTTTCCTCTTCACGGATGTTTTGACTGTGTGGGACTGAACAGTTATTTATTACTGAAGATGTTTCTAAGCTTTAGGTCTTTATCAGGTGTTACTCTCATCAAATAAACCACAGTTTATTTATACATTTATACTTATATAAAGCTGTCTGTAAAGACGTTACAGAATGAGGCTGGATTTAAAAGTTCCCAGAGTCTTTTTCAAAGGTCTGCCATTCATTGCAGGTATTGGTTTAGGATGTTGGATGTTATAAATTATTCCCCATCAACATTTTGGTCAGTACAGTACCTTCAGTTTTCCATAGCTTTGTGCTAAAATTAAAAGGCTTTTTTTTCTTTATTTTAGTTCTTTTTTTCAACCATTTCTAAAGCCATGGACTTTTTTTTACTGTTGTGTTAAAACAATCCAGTTAGGCCTAATCCATCTTTGGTTGCAATAGAACCAAGTCCACCCTGCACTGAATCAAGAAACAGGATTAGAGACATTTTTGACCCCAAACACTTTCAACCTGGTTAAATTAATTAAAGTCTTATTTCAGTTCTACGACAGCATTTCCTGCAAAGTATATGCCATATATTTTATTAATAACCAAGTAAATATTGGTATAATCCATCCATCTGTTGATATTACCCAACATATTCTCAAACCCAATGAATTAAATATTGATGCTTGATCAAGCCCCTGTGCACGGAGGGTACCACCCCAAATACAGCACCCTGAGAATGTACGCTAGCCGTGAGGAAGGAGGCCGAAGACTAGTAAGCGTGAGAGCAACTATCTGGGATGAAACATCCAAGATCCATAAGTACATAAAGGACAAGGCTCAATTAGACAACATCCTCTTTGAATTTCTCAGACAACGCGAAACAGTAGATCAGGTGCTTGAGGTTCCGTCACGGGAGGATAAGCCCCTACAAGGGATGTACCACCGGAACATAACTGAAGTGGCGGATAACAGAAAATCCTACCAATGGCTAGACAAAGCTAGACTGAAGGACAGCACAGAGGCACCAATCATGGCTGCACAGGAGCAGGCCTTAAGCACCAGAGCAATAGAGGCCCAGATCTACCACACTAGACAAGACCCCCGGTGCAGACTGTGCCAACAGGCCCCTGGGACAATCCAGCACATAACTGCAGGGTGTAAGATGCTAGCAGGGAAAGCTTACATGGAGCGCCATAACCAAGTGACTGGAATAGTGTACAGGGACATCTGTGCAGAGAATGGGCCAGAAACCCCAAGGTCAAAGTGGGAAACACCTCCAAAGGTGGTAGAGAATGAGAAGGCCTTCCAGATACGGAGAGAATGCTAATGGCAAACAAACCAGACATTGCAGCAGTGGACAAAACGCAGAGGAAAGCTGTTGTGGTTGCCATAGCAATACCAAGTGACTGCAACATCAGGAAAAAGGAACATGAGAAACTAGAGAAATACCAGGGGCTCAGAGAAGAGCTGGAGAAAACCTGGAAGGTCGAGGCATCAGTGGTACCCATGGTCACTGGGGCCCTCGGGGCAGTGACCCTGAAACTGGAGGAGTGGATACAGCAGATCCCTGGAAATACATCAGACATCTCGTTCCAGACGGGTGCAGTTCTAGGAAAAGCAAAGATACTGCGCAGAACCCTCAAGCTCCCATGTCTCTGGTAGAGGACCCGAACTTGGAGGAAAAAAGGGGGAGACCGCCCGCAGTGGCTGAGGAAGAGTTTTTTTTTTTATATATAACCAAATGTACTAAAGCATCTGCTATCAGCTATAGACTGCTCAAATGTATTCAAACCTTTCTTCACTAAGAAAATGTGTCTAAAAATCCTCAGATCACAACTGTGCTCATTGGAACCAGTCCAACTATAGGTTACCCTTTCAGTTATAAAGCTCCCTCCAAGGCAGCACTAATTATCTCCACTGCAAAAAACTGATGTCTTACGTGTTAATATTCCGGCAACCAAGCAGTCATGCACCGTTTACCAAAATAATCCTGCTTTTGCACAACCTGTTGTCTACCTGAGCTGTTTATGAATTCTGAGTTATCATTGTCTTTTATTATGTCTTTAGTCAGAATAGAGTGTAAAAAAAACACCAACATTTGCAATATTAATATCCTTGCTTAGCTTTTGTCTTTTAATTCTGTTGAAAAGCTTGTCACAGACACCTAAAGGCTAATTAAAGTCCTTTACACAGCTCACTTCCTTCCTTCAAAATGACAAAAAATTGCCCTCACTTTATGTGTCATGATTGTGATATACAAGGTCCCAAAAACACAGAGTGGATGTGGGTAAAATGAAGCAGAGTAGCGTAAGGATTACAGAGCAGCACGACATAAGAATACAAAAGAGAACAATCAGGAAGCAGAAATTTGAATAATGAAGCCAGGATGGAAGATTACAAGTAAACCAGATGAGATGATCAGAGAATATCTGTAGCTGTCACGGTGGGGGGGTGGAGGTTTGACAGGACCCAAATGCAGACTCTGAAGCTGAGGTGGTTTCTTGCAAGGTTTAATTAACCAAAAAGGGTAACAGAAGCATAAGTCCAAAAATATTAATTCACAAAATCCCAAAACACTGAAAACCAGGAATACTTACAACAAAGGGGCAAAGAAATTATGACAAACCAGCAACACTGACTGAGGAGGTGCATATATGGGAGAGAGAAAGAAAGACCAGGCTAATTAGCAGATTAGGAGCAGGCGTGAACAGAGGAGTCTAGAAGGGAGCTAGGGAAAAGGAAACCAAAACAAGAGAGCAAACAAGAAATACCTAAGAACTCAAATACATCCAGAAAACACCAAGAAATAGGAATTAAACCAATAAAACTAGAAAACAAAAAATACTTTAATCAAAGTGAAACTGATAACTCAAAAAGAAACTTAAAACAGAACCAAAACCGCTGCAGTTGTGACAAAAAGACAGCAGGGAAGCAAAAGGAGAGATTGTAAGGATACGTTCTACCAGCACCTCTTGATGCCCAACTCCATTTTTTGTTGCAAAACAATCCTTTGTTTTGACTTAGTTGTTCATATAATTCATTAAATGTGACTGCTGTTAAACTGTCTTAAGAGTTCAGAACCCCAAAGCAATCTGCATGTGCAGAAGAAGAATGCAAACACCACATAGCAGAGCACTGTTTACAGAAGCGATACTAGAAATGTTCAATTCAATAGTGAATCCCGGTGCCTCTGTGTCATCATGAAACTACTGAGAAACAGAAGCCAAAAATATCAAGACCGCATCATGAAAAGCAACTCCATTTGCCACGGCTAGACTCTTTGAAAACTATCAGATATGTGTTTGATTTAGTACAAAATATAAAAGTGAGTCAATTCCAATTACTTTTTTTTAGAGATACGGGTCAGATATGGACAAAAAGACTGGTTTCAGGTCACATTTGTTTGCTGTGTGAACACTGCCATATATCAAAAAAGGAGGTGAGACACAAGGAAACTATAAACCCTGGTTAAAATAACCAGGGATCTAAGAGAGATAAGATCTCTGTCTACAAAGAGCTGAACATAAAAATAAAAACAGTCAACAGAGAAGAATGAACTAATGTAACAAGACCTTGGTTTCCCAAAATAAACAGCAGAATATGTCAGGGCCTGTTAGAATGTAATAAACAAGAAAACGCTGAAAACATGAAAACAGAAAGAAAACCAAAACTCAGACACATGGAGATCATTACATTATGATTCAATGTTTGGTTAAAATGACCCAATTTCTGTCCCAACAACATAATCCCAGTATTTGAGCTCCTTTCCACGCATGTGTTGTATACTTACACACACTTAGAGGCTCTTTTGCAAAAATGACATTTAGCTCATCATCCTGAGGTCTGGGTCAGACAGTTGGCGCTAATCCCCATCCTAGTCACTGTGGCGTGTGTTTAAAGTGAGTCATGGGCTGAGCTGGTTCTGGTTGGGAAAACGCCACACCAAAGACAGGACTTGGAATGAGACGACATCCAGCCTGCAGTTAGCAGGTAACACATGACACACTTTAATTCTTTAGTTGTTTATTAACCCTTGTGAACCATGGTGCTTATGTCGGCTCCACCCTTTATGTGTCTTTGCAGTGGTTAAAGCTAATCACAGTGTTTTCTATAATCTATTTACATAAAAGACTACCATGAAGCAAGACTGTCATTTGAGATATATTACACAATTTTTATCAGAGCACAGAGTCCTTTCCTTAAAAGTAAATTTGCCAATTTGTAAGCGGGGCATACACTGTACGATTTTTTGCCCTTTTCGGGCCGACTTTCAAGTCGTGCGTAAATTTTTTGATCGGACCGGCTTTCAGCCTCATCGTGCATCATGCAGTGTACAGGGGGTAACGAGGGGCAATCAGACTGTCATGACCACCCCCCAATCAGGAATCGTGAGGTTGGAAGAAAACCAAACGTTTGAAATTCAGTCAGCCATCTTGGGTAAATCGCTCAGTGTGCAAAGAAGGATTCTTCTTCTTCTCCTTCCTTTCAGACGAAAACACAGCAGCATGTCAGGGGTGCAACGAGTGAAATGGAGTTCTTTCTGTAAAACTGACAGACCGTGGTAGCCATGTTTGCTCAGCCATGTCTTTGTCTCAAATACGTCGTTGCCTTTTCTTTTTAGGGCTTTTAGCACAAAATTGCACAAATTACCAAGGTAGCGCGTTTCTCTCTTCTGAGCTTCATATTCCTGTTCTACTCGTTTGGATTCCGGATAGACGAATCCAAGTAGCGCCATCTCACTGCGGAGCTAAGTCAGACGTGGTTTATACACGTACAGCGTGAGCAGGTAGATCGCATCAGATAGTCTGGTCGCACAGTGTGAGAACATGCATTGTGCTTTCACACTGTATCATGAAACCCTGCGGTTTCGTTCTACAGTTCGAGCTTTAGCCACGTGCAACGCTTGAAAAAAATCGCATAGTGTATGCCCGGGTACCAGATCTGCTTGGGTCCTGCTTAATGCCAGTGACGTTACACTACATGATTGGCTAAACATTGCCACATGATGTAAAACATTATGGTTGCCCAGACAATGACAATAACATCATGCATTTACTACTTTTACTCTCACAGTATTACGGGACAAAGTGCGTTCCTGTTCCACTGAATACGGGAAAGGTACTTCTATTTCTAAATACGGAGCGATTCCATTTTTTAAGGGATGGTGTGCAACCCTAATTAATATAAAATTTAAATGATTCGTTCCTTGGTATGAGACTCGCCTCTGGGAAAAAAATTACCATAAAATCTGTTCATAAGTCTTCAATTGATCCTGCTAACAAACCAACAACCTTCCCTTTTCTTGTGTTTTTGTCTTGAGTAAAAGTCCTTTGGTCTTTTTGAGCCCAACACAAGGCTGTCAAAGCTCACTGCTGCCACCCTCTGGTTTAGTGGGGAACTGCTTGTTCCCCACTAAAAAAATAAATTTAAATCCATCAATTTTTCAAGCTATCCTGCACATAAACAAACAAATACAAATAAACGCTCCAAAAAAGAAAAACTAACCTAAGATTTTTGGTTCTCTGCTGTAGGATTTAGTCTAGATGGGTGAACGTTGCTTTGTCTTTAGCAGCAACTCTGTGACTCCTTCATCCTCTGGTCCAAGGTGGTCTGCTATCAGATTATAAAACACAGAGGGAGACTGTTTTATTTTACAACAGTGCACTGCTGCCAGCTGGTTTCAGGGGCACAAAACATGAAATTACAGCTCTAACGCCCCTAGTGGGTAAAAGTTAAAGTTTTGCTTTAATTCAATTCAGTTTATTTCTATAGCGCCAATTCAAAACACATCTCATCTCAAGGCACTTTAAAATTCACCAGATCATACAGTCAAATTGATTCAACGTTTTCTATCTAAGGAAAACCAGTTGATTGCAACGACTAAGTGACTTGAATACAATCCCTCATACTTAACATGCTTGTAGCGACAGTGGAGAGGAAAAACCTTTTAACAGGAAGAAACCTCCAGCAGAACCAGGTTCAGTGTGAGCAGCCATCTGCTGAGGCCGACTGGGGTTCAAGGAGACAGAAGCAGAGATACAAAAAGCAGCTGTAAAAGGCGGCCCCGTCCAGGAAACACACAGCCAGGCAGACGAGCTCCGAGCCAGCTCCCATGTCAGAGGACGAAGAGAGCACATCCAGTCAGTCACATTCAGAAAAACAGGACTACACTGAAAAACAGGCCGAACTCCAACATCTATAAACAAAGGTGTTGATGGCAGCAGCACAGCTGATATTTCTCTCCAGGATGGAGTCACAGCCAAACAATGAAATAAGCTTTCTATAAAGTCCCCCCCCCAAAAAATCCTCCAAATCTGATCCTCACAGGGAGAAATATGTGCTTTATATGTTAGGACAGGGTAACCTACTACTTACAGTACTTTCAGCTGAGAATATTGCTTGAGTAAAAGTAAGAAGTACGTTAATAAAACTACTCCTAAATGTATTTTTTTTTCTGTCCAAAATGTTTCTTAGGTAAATGCAACAGAGTAAATGATGTATCTAAATACTTCCCACCTCTGCCAGGGAGGAACATGACCTTGATTTCTCCAATGCAGTGTTTAGTGTTTGAGTACATTTTAGCTTTAGTTTAATTTGTCTATCCCTTTAAAGTTATTAACAATCATAAAATCTACTATGAGTTTAGGAAAACCCCAAGACATTTTACAAAGGGGGGGGGGGGGGACTGTGGCTCAGCGGGACAGCTGGTGTTTAATCCAAAAGCTCTGGGTTAATTCCAGCTTCCTGAGTTGCTTTTCACAGTGGCTCTAATGTAAAGCGTTTTAAGTAGCTGAAAAGTGCTGTAAACATGTTGTACGTTTGCTTTTCTATTCAAAAGAACAATGAAACTCTAATAACTCTATAATCCCACTTTTTTTTTACTACTAATGTAAGAGAACAGCAGGTACATGGGGGAGGGGCTGCTAATAAATGTCTTGGTTAACAGTAATATTCCTCCTATAGTTTGCGTTCAGTCTCCATGGTAACTGAATGTTGCACTGGCCAATACTGGTAATAGTAGTTGTACTTTTTTACTTGACACCTCTGAAATCAAGTGCAACCAACCGTCTTCAGAAAAACCTCCCAGTTGGTTAAAAGTACACCTCTATGTAATATAATCCATATAGAGCGCAGGCTGCAGCACAGCTGTGATTAAATCGTATTTAACTATTCAGAAGAGAAGGGAGAAGAAGGAGATCGCTTCCTCGGTTTGCAGATGCAGAGAGTCACACCAAGACATTTGAGCTGCCAAGTGGACAGAAGAAGAAGAAAGTGGGGGAAGAATGAAAGCGATGGAGGCAGGCTTCTACTGTAGAGCTCCACAGTATGTCCTTAAAGCGCAGAGTGACACTTCCCATCACTGTGTGAGAGGAAGTGGAGCATATCAGCTCTGGTGCTCTCTCAGCTCATCTTGCATGCAGAGCAATTATCGCCCCCCCTCCCACAATGCAGTTCAGTGAAATTGGCCAGCAAACCTGTGACTCATCATTCGGAGTAATAAGCCAGTCCCACATTGGCCTCAACACCCCCCCCCCAAAACCCAATAAAGATGACTTATTATGTAAGGCTGGACATCAAAGAGCATCTTAGAAAAAAGAGACAACTTTATGAAGTACCCCAAAGCTGCAGTTTTTCCTCATTTGACATTAAAGTTCAAACTGCTTGCTTGAGGCCTGCATGGCAGTGAGGGTACAGTAGGATCCTGATGGGATTCAGTCTTCAAAAGAAAGCAGCAACGTCTAGAAAAAAGCTGCTGGAACCATTGTTCCAGCAGCCTTGTGATGTGCACTAAAAAGGGGGTTGCAGCTGGTTACCGTGGCAACCTTTCTAGGAAGCCAGACTCCCTCTTTCTTTTCTTTTTTTTTTTTAAATGTTACTCTTCCAGTAGCCAAGATCACCAGCATCATCAGAGGAGCATCAATAAGCAGGGGAAGGACCCCGAGGCCGTGTGATCGATGCCTGAGCACGGACAGAGGCGACCCGCTGAGCAAACTGTACAGGCCTGAGCAAGGGAGCTCGTCTCTTAGGCAACAACAAAGCCCTCGCTTCACTAATCCCCCCCCCCACCGCTGTTGTTGTGTCACCAAACGTAATAATTGTATCATCCCCGTTGCCAAAGGCTGACGTTGAAAGGGCTTCTCTGACCTCCTCTTCATGACTCTGGGCCAATAAAGGAGAACACGCAGAGGTGCAACATTTGGCCTCGTTCAGAGGCTGGGAAGACCCTGTTGGGATAAACACATGCATGGTGGGAGGTTTTGTGTAAAAAAAAGTCCTTCTGCTCCCACTGGATGCATCTCTGTGCAGAACAGCTTCATCGTCAAGGAAAACCGTCGAGACACAAGTGCTCCAAGGTCCTGCTCTAGGTGCTTTCTGCACAAACACGTGCTTTAAATGTGTTACTCTCATTTCCTTTGCTTTAACATCAAAGCAAACACACAGCGCGTCTGTTTGTTTTGCTGGGTGCCTGTGTGAAAGGAGCAGTTACCTCCAATGTTATCTGCTGTTAACTGACGTTTGACTCCAGAGAGAGTAACAGAGAGCGGCGGCAGCTTTCTGACAGCTCGTTTTTAGCAGCTGCAATTGTTCGCAGAAGATTTGTGAAGCTGCTGACAGGCTGTGCGGCTAAGGTGGAGCATTTTACACCGTTAAACCCCAACAACCACTCTGACTTTGCACTCAAAGGTTGGAAATGGTGCTAAACGAGGTAACCCATTTTTTCTCCGGTTCTTTATAAAGCTATTCTCTTACCTCACCAAGTCAACCACCTGTTTCAATGTATTTAGTTTATGTGATAAAATAAAACATGCATTTATTGGAAATAAAGCATGAAACTGAGAGATTAGTTCTCATTTATCATCTGTTTTGAAGGAACAACAGCAGCTTGTGTTCCGGTCAGATGAGACCACTGGACAACCATTCACACCGGATCATAAACACACCACCTTGTTTTCAGCACGATGGTGGCGTGTTCATGCTGTGCGGAGGCTTTTGTTTTAGCAGGAATTGATTGGGACAGGCCTCGATTGTCAGGCGCTCAGAATGTTGACCCAGAATTCAAGAATACAGATCAGATTCAAAAACAGGCATTTATTTAAAACGTCAGCTGGGGCAGGTTCACTGGATACACTGTAGAAACGGAAACTCAGGTCAGTGACTTCAGGACTCAGACTGTGAATGATATTGAGCATGAAAGTCACCAGCGTGGTAAAGTTCAGTCTGAGCCGAGAAGAAGAGCTCAGCAAGAGCTCAGCTTGTGACAGAGTTGATTCAAGCGCAGAATCCAGAAGCAGAAACAGGTCAGGATCAGGCAGACTAAATAAAAAAGAGTAGGCTGGAATAATCTGGTGCTGATGGCAGGAAAACAGGCAGCATAAATAGCAGCTGGAAACAGGTGGATCAGATTCAATTCAATTCAGTTTATTTCTATAGCACCAATTGACAACACATGTCATCTCAAGGCACTTTATAGTTCACCAGATCATCCAGTCAGATTGATTCAAAGTTTTCTATCTAAGGAAAACCAGTTGATTGCATCGACTCATTGAGTCGAAGGCAATCCCTCACACTAAGCATGCTTGTAGCGACAGTGGAGAGGAAAAACTCACATTGAATAGGAAGAAACCTCCAGCAGAACCAGGCTCAGTGTGAGCGGCCATCTGCCGAGGCCAGGAGACAGAAGGAGACAGAAGCAGAGATACAAAAAGCAGCTATAAAAGGCGGTCCCATCCAGGAAACACACAGCGAGACAGACAGGCTCTGAGCCAGCTCCCATGTCAGAGGATGAAGAGAGCAAATCCAGCCAAGCACGGTCAGAGAAACAGGACTACACTGAAAAATAGGCCAATCAAAACATCAATTAACAAAGGTGTTGATGGCAGCAGCAAAGCTGATATTTCTCTCCAGGATGGAGTCACAGCCAAACAGATTAACCGTTTTTGGCATTAACTTAATCATGTTTAGTTACTGTAACACAATTGCTTCATGTTAGCAGTGTAGGACATAAAACAATTGTGTTACAGTAACTAAATATGATTAAGTAAATACCAAAAGTGGTTGCATTATTTTTTCCAGTGGAACCGGGCAGAGTAGACAGGTGAATGGAAAGAGCAAGTAAGCCAGGCATCAGCGCCATTATCATGACATCGATCATTTTTAAATGAAGAGCAATCCAGGACAGATAGCGTTTTGAAGACTTAGAAATTTGAGGCTTAGAGTCATCATCAGAGAACAACACCAAATCTAGAAAATAAAACGGTTTGTATTCATGTGTTTAAAGTCAGAGCCAAAGTCTGCAGCTACAGCTAGCTGCTAATTAAAACCTGCTGTTTTTAGAGGTTTTATTTTCTGATTTTACTGAGCTGCAGTCAGTTTGTAAAGGAGAATGAATGCATATTCCCTCCTTATGTCTGTCCTTCTGTGGGCGTGGATGGAGGCCTCCTCCTCCACGTCCCTCTGCAGGGTGTTTGGCTTCTCTTTGCTGATGCCTTGTGTCCTTTTCCTGTAGCTGTGCAACTCCCAAACACCCACTTAACACAAACACACAGATTTCTAAAAATATTCCAAACAAATAAACAAACCCACACAGCTGAAAGTCGTGCAAACACAGGTCACTATTACAGCGAAGTGGCCTGCACACTTAGATGCAGCTTTGATTTAAGTAAGTCACCCTAAGAAATCCTTTTTGTTGAGGCTGACCCATGCTGACACAGCACACATGAGAAAAAAAAAGAATACATGATGTGCGAAAATTTCAGTCTATATTAGCAGCTCTGTCAGAAACACAAAGCTGTTTTTAATGGATTCCAGTGAGGTGCAAATTAAATGTATCTTCTGCAAATAGCAAGCTTTAAGCAGGTATCAAAAATTGTTTTGATTGAGCCTAAAATTCTGTTTTTACATTTTTTATTGGTCTGATGTCAAATCTCAAACATTGTTTTTGTCAATTGTGAGTATAAACATAAAAAATAACAGAACACAGAATACATTAACCTTTAAATTATGTCCTTATTTTAAGAAAATGATTGTAAACTGCAACATTTATTGCAATATAAGGTGGTTCCTAAAAGCATCCGCTGTGGGGAAGTGAATATAAATGCACACCATGCTTAGTTAGGCTTATTTCATACCTTAATATTGTGCCATTTTCTCTACTAACAAACCAAGTGAACTTTTAGCTACAGGCTAACCAAGAGAAACTAATATTCTACTAAATGAATAAATGAACACAGAAGACAAAGTCAGAAAAGTACCTTTGATTGACTTAATTTTCACTCATTACTTTTAGGAGAGCTTAAGGTCTAAAGTCTCATTAATGGAATTTATACTGAAAACAGAAACAGCGGGTGGTTCAGCTGGATGGCTGGATTCACTGATTCTCTGCCTTCCTGTTCTCCTTCATCAGTTTCCTCTGGATTATCTCTGCTCTCTCTCTTTGAGATCATGATGCTTACATCTTCCTTCCTCTAATTTCTGTCTTTTCTTACTTCTCATTCCTCAAATTTCCTTTAATTTAACAAAAAAATTAATCAACTCATTATGGCTAGAAGTTTATACTAATATGAAGCCAGAAATAAATTGTTCACATAGGAAATACATGTAGCACTATTTGGAAATCATGCTTTCCTAAAAGTCAGTTATTTATTCTTATATTTTATGTTTTTTTATATACATATAAAAAATAAAGATTATAGAGGTATATATTTTCTGTCACGATTATCCCTAGGGGTTCGCGAGGGGTGCTGGTGTCTATCTCCAGCTGCCTACGGGCGAGAGGCGGGGTCTATCCTAGACAGGTCGCCAGTCCATCGGAAGGCAACACAGAGACAAACAACCATTCACAACTAAGGAGAATATAAAGAAGCCAATTAATCTAACAGTCATGTTTTTGGACTGTGGGAGCAAGTCGGAGTACCCAGAGGGAACCAACCTATGCTCAGGGAGAACATGCAAACTCCATGGAGAAAGATGGTAGCCTGGAATTGAACCAAGAACCTTCTTGCTGCAAGGCAGCAGTGCTACCCACTGCACCACTGAGCAGAAATAATATATGATAATTAAATATTTAATTGAAAAGCTGCAAGGAGCTTTTTGGACAAAACCCCCCCCAAAATATTTTAATGATATACAGTAATGGGGCCAAGCTCCCCCATGCTCCCTTATAGATCCGCCCCTGACTCTGAACAACTTAAGGCTCTTTGTGTTTTTTATTTTTAATGCAATTCCTAAATGTGATCAAATAAGAGCAAAAACAAACCATTTCTCTGAGCCTGACTAATCTGGTGAAGTTGTTGTGCAGGGTGAGATCCGGGCCAAAGGAACCAGCTTTGCCCATCTGCTCGTCTCTCTTCCACCTCACCTCTCTTGTCTCACTCGTTTAGCTGTGATGGTGGAGCGGCCACCGAGTGTCAGAGGAGAGGAAGGGCTCAGGGTGTGCTCTGGGGAGCAGATTGGAAATTTCAATGAGCTGGAAAATCAAGAGTAGCAGGGCTCCTTAAGGAAGCAGAAAATGGCGAAACAGCGACCCCCTGTGGTCAAACACAGAATGACGTGACGTTTTAACAAGATGAGCAGAAACAGAGGCTCAAATAATCATTTGATCTCTCAGTTTTTCTAAATAAACTCAGTTGCAGAGAACAATCTCGAACAGTTAGACTAAATAACAAAAAAAACAAAAGAAAAAAACACAAATTGATCAAATAAACATCACAAATTGAACAATTGGTCTCCCATTTAAAAGTTTGTGTGTTTAACTTAAATTTTTAAACATCTTCATATCTCATATTACCTCAATTTGAAAATTTCAAGAGTAACAAACATTATTTTTTCTTAAATCTTGAACAATTGAAAGAAAAGCTATTTCTGTTCTAGAACAAATTAAGAAGGTACTTTTGTTGAAATAACAGGTGTTTTATAAAGTGAGCAAATAGTAGAAAGAGATTTCTGTGTTTAAATAAATCTAGAACTTAAAAACAAACTCAGGCGTGCCCTGATCTGATCACATGCAAATCACAGACACCCTCATCTGGACTATAGACACCTCCTCACTGGTCAAAAGGGCCCAGAAGCGCTTCTACTTCCTGTGGAGGATGAGGAGAGCCCACCTGCCCCCACCCATCCTCACCACATTCTACAGCAGCAAAATGGAGAGTTTCATTGAAGCGCTGCGTGTCCCGAGCCCGTAACACCATCAATGACCTCTGACACCAGAGCATGTGAGCGGAAAAAATATGAGCAGTTTTCAATTTAAAGACCGCTCTCGTCAATTAGAAATTTTGGATTATAAAAGTTGTAAAATAACATTTTTTTGATTGAAGTGTGATTTTTAAAATTAATAATTAAAGGTAAAATTAAAGCGAGGTGTTAGGTACACAGCTAGGAACGTTATTCGCGATAATTTAACAGCCAGGTAAATAAGACGTGTATCGGTCACATCGTTAAATCAAATGCGGTGTGTCCCAGGGCCCTGGCAATTACACGAACAAAAAATGCCTTCTCCTGAAATTTTGAGCGAGCATGGAGCGATTTCGCGGGAGTGGCAGGAAAATTAAGGTGAGCGCGGAGCGATATTTGAGCAGAGCGTCCTGGTGCAAATTTCAGCGGCAGAGCGAATGAACGAAAATCCGCTTAAGTGGGGAGCAGGAATTGTGCGTCGTAGTGCTCCGTTCACATGCTCTGCCTCACACCCCAGCATGGACTGTTCTCCCTGCTGCCCTCTGGGAAAAGGGCTTCGCAGCATTCGAGGCAGGTCCAGCAGGTTCTGCAACAGCTTCTTCCCCACCGCAATTAGACTGCTGAATGTTGAAAAAAACTCTAAATCAGCGGTCACCAACGCGGTGCCCGCGGGCACCAAGCGGCCCTCAAGGACCACATGGGGTGCCCTCAACGCTTTCTGAAAACAGCAACTCAGTAGTGGGCTAAGTTTGAAATTTTATTTTATTGTGACTTCTTTTTAATCATTTATAGAGCATTTCATCATAGTAATCATATAGGGCATTTTAGCATTTATAGAGATTTTAAAATTATGTTTAAAGGAAAATTAGAAATTAAAAGTTAATAAAAATGTGTTTAATTTGGATGAAGTTTAGGTGAACGCTGACCCCTCTTGTTCATAGGTCAGTATTGGTAGCCCTTCCTATGATTCAATAGCCATGAAGTAGCCCTCAGCCTTGAAATGGTTGGTGAGCCCTGCTCTAAATCAAGTCACACTCTGAGCTTTTTTGCACCGTATACATTTGTCTTGAAATGCTCGGAACTTCCATATCAATGCATTTCTGCACCATGTTTTTTCTCCCACACAGTTTACATTTGATCACTGCTGCACTTTAAGTAATGGAAAAGTTCATTTCAATGCTAAACTGCTGCTAATTCACTGTCTGAAAGCTGTACAAAACGAAATTTGGTTTTGTACACACTCTTTATATACAATATGACAACAAAAGTTGGCTAATACCAAGTCTAAGGTACTTAAGAAAGTCAATAATATGATTTTAGGGCCCATTAAAGACTTACGCTGCTGCTGATAAGAAAGTTCAGGAGGCTGAACATGTTGAAATGAAAGGAGCTTTTCAGAGGCAGAAACCTTTGTCCTCTAATAAAACCATAAAGGTCAGACTATTTACAGCAGAGTATGAAGATAAAGATCTACACTTGGATGAAAACCAACTATTACATTGTAGGATGTCCGAACCAATTCTTTAGGTAGAAAAACACCAACCCAAGTTCCTGGGGGCCCCATAAAACTCTAATTACATGTATAGTTAACAGAACTATTCCTTATTTGTGCACATTAATAACCCCCCCTTTCAGTGTCCACCATATTGGATCAGTCCATTTCCTGCACATGTTCAGAAAGGTCCAAACAGACAGCAGCAAACCATTTGAAAACAAATGAAGCAAAGAGCAGTGTTGCCAATTTATTTAGCGACTTTTCAGACCCCTTTAGCGCTTTTATTTATAAAATACGCATCTCGCCAAATCTATTGACTTTTTTCTGCTACTGGAGACTTTTGCGACAACATATAAAAAGCAGCAAACTCTGCTCTCCAGAGCAAGTAGATTGGTAACCGATGTATAACAATAATTGGAGCTGAATCTAAATTAACACGCTAGTTGGATTTGATAAATAATTAAATGTTTTTATCTCAGCATTGATAATACATAAAAAAACATGTCTATATTTCCATCTGAAGATAAATTAAGTGCAGTGTGTCAAAGTTTAAGGACTCACGACATGTTTAAGTACTTTCAACACTTTAATGAAAGGAAAAAGATGAGTTTGTGTATAAAAACAAAACACTTTATTACAATTAGGCTGAAAAATCCAATGAAAACACAACTACTTTACAAGTACAAATGTTTTTGCTGATATTTACAGTTTTTTTTTCTTTTGACATCAATTAAAAAAAGTATTTGAGAAACACAAAAACACTAAAGTACATGTTTACAGTGTATTTACTGAAATAATGATTTAAAAAAAAAAATAAAGCGATTAAGGGAACGACCATCTTTTTTCACTTGATCATCTAGCAACAACAGAAACAGACGGACAGGGACTAACAATGAACACACTGACACTAATGCAGAGTGACTCCATCCCCAGCCTGGGACGTCTGTTAGGGCAGATATATATTTATCAAACAGAAGACAGCAGTGACGTGTGGAGGACTGGGCTGTCATGGTTTGCAGGGTTCAGAATGAAGTTGTTAATAACAAATAATGTACATTTAAATCAGGTTAAGAAGGGATCGCTGCTCCTGATCGCGGTGGCGGGTCATCGCTGATCCTCCAGAGCTCATCACTTATTAGCTCTGTAACGCTCAGAGCTGACTAGAGTTAACAGGCGTAAACAAAAGGGTTTGGTGTGATTAAGACAGCGGCTGGTTTCCAGGACTTGGAGGCTGCGGGATCTGTAACGTCATGTGATCCGCAGAAAAACCAAAAAAACTAGGGCAAAGGGATTCGTCACAAAGCAGGACTAGCTGCTCCCCCCGCTGGGTTTGGCGGGGGTTTTGGTCCTGACCCCCCCTTGGCGAGCTGGATTCTTGTTGGGCTGCTGAGCCTGACCGGACTGCTGTCCGGGGGACTCTGCGGCCGAAGGGGCGGCGGGAAGGTGGGCGGGGCTGTGCGGATTCTGGGGCTGGATCTGCGTGGCGGGGGTCACCACCTGCTGGGGGATGATTTTCTGCTGAACCACCTGAGCGCTGGGCGGCCCTGCGGGAATCATCTGGACTTGAGCGGGAGCTGAAGTGGCGGCCTGGGCCAGAGTCACAGTCTGAGGCTGGACCTGGGTCACAAGAGGAGGAGAAGTTTATGACCCTGCTGACGGGCTCCAAACTACAGCTGAGGCAGGTTAACAAGCTGGATCAATAGAGCGGCCTCACCTGCTGGGAAGAGGAAACAATCTGCTGAATGTTGGCCACAGTCGTCTGCTGCTGCACTATTTGTGGAAGCTTAGTCACCTATAACACAGAGCAAACAACCTGTTAGATCAGCAGTAAAACACGGAAAAGATGTGCAGACTTTGTACTCTGGGTAAACAGGTGATGAGCGACCTGGATCTGCTGGGCTCCAGCTGGTTTTGGGGCCTGGGCGATGGGGGTGGTGGTGAAGAACTGGGTTTTGATTCCCGGCTGGAGCTGAGTTGTTGCTGCGTAGGTGACCTTCTGCTGCTGCGCTGACGGAGCTGTCTGCATCGTCACCTGCTGGGTTCCAATCTATCAAAAAAAAAAAAAAAAAACTTCAGAAAATATCCAGAGTTTAGAATAAAAGAGCTGCTAAAACTCCAGACAAATCAGACATCAATAAAGAAAATAATTCTCTTATCAAAGTGTTACCCTCGCTAAATTTACGACAGGCAAGAAATGTAGTACAATAAAAAATCCAGTTAAGATTAACAGACTGTTTAAACGTCTTGATCAGAGCAAATAAATCACAAAATGCAAAACCGGAAGCCGTTTCCTCAGACATCTGTCAATGAATATATGTGAAACAAACTATTACTGTCAGGCTGACAAAACACTGGGTGATGGTTTATTTAAGAAGTTTATTTAAGACTTGTTGCCTTTAACCTGACAGGAAGAAAGGAGAAAAAAGGAGAGAGAGGATATGTAATCTAAACTGCAACACTGGACCAAATACAAACTGATTACAGAGATGTTAGAAGACCAGCTTTAGAGAATTACTTCAATCTATTTCTTGCCAAACTTAGTTAAATTTCACGTGGGTTGAAGATTATTTACAATCTAATAATCCCAATTTATGATCCTCAACAGCATCAAATGAACGACACTGAAGATTTCTGGGAAAAATATTAAATTTAACTCAAAGAAAACCCGATTGTTCAAATTTAAAGACTAAAAAGAAAGTTTTAGGCTGATGTTGAAGTCTGTATTTAAGATTTCTTTGAGAAAGAAGCCATGTTGTACACAGATGAAAACAAAACATGCATATGGAACGGGGTTAGATAACAATCAAAACACATACGTAGGTTTAAGTCCATTTGAGATTTGTATTTGCTTATTTCTTCTCGATTCTTTAATACATGAGGAATCAGACGTTTCATATGTAAAAATATATGTTAAAAAGTTATGATTACAAGTAAAAAATTACAACTTTTCAATAATAAAATTATAAATGACAAATTGACAAGTATGAATCTAAAACTTCCCAAGAAGCTGTTACACTCCTTACCAGTTGGTGGCAGTAGTGCACCTGTAGAGGTTCACCAACCAACATTAACGAGGAGAAAATACGACGAAAAAAGAACCACAGATTGAGCATTATGGGTCAATTTGAATAAAAGCGTCATCACACACTCGGCTCGTCTGGAGCTGCATTTCACCTCCTGTTATTAATAGTTTCTAGATGATAATTTATTACTTTTTTTATTTAGTGGGGGAATAATAGTAAACATGGTCAGATAAACACAAATACAAATGAAAAAAAAAAAAAAAGATCAGCATCATAGCCAGCGGTATATCACTCACGGCTATACTGATAGGAGGCTGCTGCAGACGGGCTAACATTAGCCCTGGCTGCTGTTACCCTGAGAGGTCCGCTGGTTGCCACGGTTGAACTTTTTTTCTAAATTACACACTAAATCAGTTAATGGGCCATATGGTGAAGCCTAAAAGTATTTAAGTATTTAAAACATACTTTTATAGAGAAAAAACAACAGAAAAGAGAACTTTTAACTTAATACTCTGAGCTCTGTGAGCGCTCCACTGGAAGATGCTGCTGCCGCAGTGCATGCTGGGACAGCTGTCAATCTCAAGAACAGACCAGTCTGCTCTGATGCATACTGGGTAATGGTTCCTGGTTGATGGGACAGGTGTTGTGAATGAAACGTTGCCAAGATTGAAAGAGCTCCTGTGTGTTGCTGAATGTGTGCATTGATGACTGAAAGACATCTTCTGCCTCCATTTATCTGTTTACTATTTATTTATACTGTTTACTATTTATCTGTTTACAGTGTGTTGAACTCAGGTTAATGTGGATTTAAAGACAGTTCAATTAGTGGAAAAAACTGCAGGGGGAATATAAAAAAGAAGTCTAATCAACCACAACTTTCACGACCCCCATGCAGTACCTCTGTGGACAAATTAATCATTTACACAGACGACTCATACAACTTCCCTCACACATATGCTGCCTCCATCGCTGATTAGAAGACATCCGATCGTCCTGTAGGTGTAGTTTTGGTGTTTTTACCTTCTGCTGCACGGCAGCCTGTCCTTGTTGAGGCTGCCCTGCTTTCTGCTGCGCCGCGGCTGCCTGGATGGCTGCTGGGTGCTGCTGCTTCTTCATGGGAATTAGCTGCCCGACGTGCATCTGAGAGAAGGCTGGCGTCAGCACCGGGCCCCCTTAACACCAGATAATAACGTAACCAGACCAGGTAGAACTGATTATTGACTTGTTATTGAAGAGCACGACATATTCTGTGCACGGCATCAAAAATAAACAGGAACTTCCTCTATGGGGGAATTAAATACTGACAAACATGCAAATGATTTAGAGACTACATTAAAGTGTTTGTTGGAATAAAAAAGAAACTAAAAACATCAAATGAAGTCTTCAAACTTACCAGTTTTCTGTGCTTGATTAATAGCCACACATGACATGGTGGTCACTGCAGAGACCACAGCCGGCACAGAGACCACCGGAGGTTTAGTGAGGGTTACCTGAGCCGTCTGTCCTCCCTGGGCCGGGATCTGCCCCTGAGTGGGCACCCGGGTCTTGAAAAGAACAAATTGAGAATTTTAGGTCGTAGGGAAGCTGTTCCAATTGTTGCATTTCCGAATTCTCCCCAGGGGTGCACGAATTTACACGAGTGAATAAAGTGAATGTGATTGGTCGTTTGTCAAGGGGGCGGGATTGTTGTGGCTGCAAGCAAGTTTGATTGTGGCCAGTTTGTCGGCAGCATCTTGCTAACCAGTTAGCAACTTAGTGCTAGTAGGTTCCCAATGGGAAATTCCATTGCAAGCTATCACGAGGAAACGGGGACAGGCAGACCCCCCTTGTCAAGAACAATGGACTGGAATAATAGAAGAAATCTACATTATGGAAAAGCTGACACATCGTCTAAGACTTCAACAAACTCAAATGGGAGAAAAGTGGAGGAAATGGACAAGATTCAAGACAAAAGACAGTGACAAAGATTAAAAAAATAAATAAACTAGACAGGACAAAGGCCAAATAGTTGAATAGCTCCCAAGTGAAAGCTCTATGTTATGTTGAGTTTGATCTATAATGTTCATGTACACTGTATATGTAAAAAAGTGAAAAATACCAATAAAAAGTTAAATGTTAAGAAAACACAGAAGGATGGCGGGGATGCAATGAGTGAAATGGAGTCATTTCTGTAAAACTGACAGACTGTAGTAGCCACGTTTGTTCAGCCATGTCTTTGTCCCGAATATGTCGTTGCCTTTTCTTTTTAGGGCTTTCAGCACAAAATTGCACAAATTGCCAAGGCAGCGCGTTTCACTCTAGTGAGCTTCATTTTCCTCTTCTACTCCTCTGGCTTCCAGACAGACAAGTCAGAGTAGGTCCATCTATCTCACTCCAGAGCCGAGTCCAACGTTGTTTTTAGATGTACAGCGTGAGCAGGTAGATCGCATCAGATAGTCGGGTCGCACAGTTTGAGAACATACATCGCGAGCTGTGAACTTTTAAACCCTGAGCTTTCGTCGTACAGTGTGAGCTGTAGCTGCGTGCATAATGAGTGGAGGTTATTTGATGAGCTTACCAGTCTGGTCACTTGCAGCGCGTTTGCAGTGAGGACAGTTCCAGGTCTGGCTGCAGCCACGGCAGCGAGCTGAGGACTGGCTTGGCCGGCCTGAGCAGGCTGCACCTGGGTGGTCTGCTGTGCCACGGCAGCCTGCTGAGCCTGTGTCGCTGCAGCCACCTGCTGCTGCTGCAATGGCACCTTGTGTTTCTGCACTTTTAACAAGTCCTAGAAACACAACCATGAACGAGTTTAGGAGAAGCAAAGTATGCCGGCTTCATTCTCAACAATAAAAAAAATTTTTTTTTTACACAGATATTATTTGAACCACTGTTAGTATAACCGTTTCATCTGCGTTACCTTAAAACTAGACATTTGAATAGATTCTAGTAGGATTTTGTGTTATAGACTCATGGAACAAAAGATTTTTTACCCCTGAATGCTGCAACTACAGCTTATCACCTTTAGAGGCATTTCTCCACCTGCTTTGCATGTCTAGAAGCTACATTCACTCCAAAATACAGCAAGCTTAACCAACACTCCCAGTGTGACGTAGATCCCCCACAGGATTAGGTCAAATTTCAATAATCCGTCACCCATGGGTCCATGAAACAATGCATATACAGGAGTTTTTATATAGCTTTTAACACCCTAAGAAGTTTTATTAAGACCCACACAACTGTGAGCTGCAACTGTGTTGGAAACCTTTACTGTATTATGGAGAAACTAGTTTTAAAATGACTGAAAACTGACTTAATTTCTGTAGTCCTTTATTTTAGTAATGCTTATATTTTAAAGCACTATTATTAAAATTTAAGGATATTCTATTACTTGTTGTCTCATCAAAACCTATCTATAAATCATTTGTTATTTAAACCCAAACCAAGATAAAAGCTTTTTCCTTTCCAGCTATATGAAGGAAACAGAAAAAGAAAATAAAAACAGAAAAGGTTCCAAGTTAAAGGAATTTAACATTTAAGACATTTAAGTGCAACTCTAATAGAGAAAGTCCAAATTCCTGGATTAGACTTAAACTTTTAAAACTGCATTGTTTGTAAAACTTAACACATTTGTTTTATAAAGTCAGTTTTTAGCTTTTTTGGGTTCCTATAAGTGGAACTAAGCCAAATTGTGCTGAACAGGCTATACTAGCATTTTAACCATTAGTATTTATGCCCATCCCACATACTTGAGCAAACTGTGCGCATACTGTGAGCCACACAGAGTCCGTTTACGGACCTTTGGCTTTAGTTTCCATAGTATTACTGGATTTTGCCTTCTAGCTTTACAAAAACATAAAAGCGGAGTCTAGTTTGGGGGCCTTGCAACATCTCTCTCACCAGATACCTGTCAGTGAGGGGGAGATGGTCAGGGTCAACATGACTGCCTGCTCTGAGCCGGTGTTCTGTCAGATAAGCATACCCGGTCAGACTAGCATATCCAGTCAATACCCGTTTATCCCTTTAGTTTTGTATGAAAAATACACTTTAAACTACCTCAACGGGCGTGTATCCATTTGGTCATGTACAAAAAAACCACAAAAAAAAAACAATTTAAGGTCATATTGCTTCAAAAATAATACCAAAAAGTAAGTAATTAAATAGACTTTAAACTAAAGTTAATGACCTTTTTGGTGTTTTTTTGAAGTGTATGGCGATATGACCTTAAATTTGACCTCTTGCGCATGTGTATTGATTATGGGTATGCTGGTCTGACAGAACATCGGCAGACGCTACCACCTATCATGTATGGGGCCTTATTTGCTCTGTGTTTGGTATATATATATATATATATATATATATATATATGACCTCTTTCTTACACACACTGACTGATATCTTTCTGTCATTGCTGCCTCAGGTCCTTCTGTGACATAAAAAAATTCATATAATGCAGGCTAGATCAATTCATTTTTTTTTTAGGTGCCTTTAACAAAAATGGGAAGAAAAACATAGTTGGGCAGCCATTAAATAAAGTATTTTGTCAGATCATGTTCATTACTTTTTTATACTTTTTAAAGTTTTACAAACTTCCCTTTACAACCTTTAACAACCCCTCAAACACCCTGCTTAGAGCTACGTTCCTGCAACTCTTAGATGCACCCCTGTCTCCAACACACCTAAATCAAATTAAAGCCTAACCCTGCCTGCTTTAAAATTCTCCAGAAATTGCATCCTAACAACAAAAAGCAATCCGGTTACGTTTTAGGCCTGTGAGAACAAATCGGGTTGAAGATTGTTTTAAAAATGTCTGAAGCATCCGTCTAGCGTACCTGAGGTTTGCCTACAGCTTTCATCTGAGTGGACGCAGCCTGTTGCTGCTGCGTCTGCTGCAGATGTTGCTGTTGTCGTAAGATCTGCAGTTGGTTTGCATGAAGAGACTTTCCTGCCATCTGAATACCTGTCGCTGGAAAGACAATAGCAGATGATCCAAACCTGCAAAGAGCATCATGGCAGGAGGGAGGAAACTTGGGTCCGATGAGGTTGTGTACCTGGTGTGACCTGAGGGACCAGCGGACGTGTCTGTGACTGCACAGGGCTTAAAGTAGTAGAAACCACAGGAGAAGCTGTTACTGGGGTAACGGCTCGCACGCCTCCACCTGTAGCTATAGCGACCACCTCAGCAGATGAAGCGGCAGCGGGGACAGCCCTCTGCTGTGTGTGGACCACCTGGGCTCCAGCTACGCCTGCAGGCTGGATCAATAATAACAACGAGACATTAAAAAGCTGGTTAAGGCCTGTGTGAGGTTAGATTGGTTCTGTAAATAGAAAACTGATCGCTGAACAGCAGCAATAAGAACATGACTCACAGACAGGGTGCCCGGTATGACTGGAGATGCCAGGCGTTTATTGGCCTGGAAGGGGCTTTGTGGAATACCTGCTACTGTGTTCACAATCACATTCCCCCCTACAGCGGCTGGAGAAGAATTGGAGAAATTAATCAAGTTCTGAAACAACAACTCTGCCATGAGAGGAAGCATCTGGGTATCAACATACCAGCCTGAATGGTTGTGCCCACAGTGGCGTTTTTTATAGCTCCAGCCTACAAACAACACACATAGAGGTGTTCTAATACAGAATGAGTCAATTTGGATTTACCGCACATGCAGAGTAATACAGGCATTTTTCTCACCAGTACGGCTGCGTTGGGCACAGCAGTAGCTCCAGTCACCCCGGCTGCTTGTGGAACCTGAGCTTGGCCAGCGGCAGGAGTCTGGGCCTGACCAGCCGCGGCTTGAGCCTGAGAAGTTCCAGCCTGTTGCTGGGCCAATTGCTGCTGGGCCTTCTGCTGTTCTGCAAGAGCCTGCAAACGCAAACAGGTTAAAAAGACGAGATGAAAACATCTGAGAAACGCAGTGTGCATGAATCCTGCTCTGCTGGGTTTGCAATGAAACAAACAACAGAAGAGCATTCTGTATTCTAGTTAAAATATGAACAGTAGCTGTTCTTTCCATTGATTTTTTCAAATGTAAATTTTGAAGTATGGAATCAGAGAAGCAGCCAATATGTGATGATGCAAAGTGGATGACAACGTACGACGGCATCACACGTTGCGTCTCTTGGTTGATTCGCTTCAAACCAAATGGAAACAACACAAATTTGCATTTCCTTTAATTCAAACTTTTAAACGATTGCTTTAGATTCACATTTTAGTTGAATGGAAACACGCCTGGTATAAAGCAGTCATAAACAACTTTTCCAGATAAACCCCAGCAAACAGAGATGCAAAGTTTATCCTCCAGTTGTCAGACTACTTTTTTCTTATGACAGAGGTCTTCAACAGGGGGTCCGCGACCCCTAGGGGGTCCACAGAGGTACTTCATGGGGATTGCAAAACTTTTGGTTGAATATACTTTTTTTTTATATTCCCTCCTGTCATTTTTTCCACTAAGTGAAATGTCTTTAAATCCACATTAACATGAATTTAACACACTGTAGTAAACAGATAAATGGAGGCAGAAGTTGTCTTTCAGTCATCAATGTAAACATTCAGCGACACACAGGAGATCTTTCAAGCTGGGCACCGTTTCATTCACAACACCTGACCCATCAACCAGGAATCAGAAATACTTTAATGATCCCAGGGCGAAATTACTTTTGTTACATTACTCCATCTGTAATAGAGTGACTATAGGACCAGTTTGATAGAACACAATTTAATAAAATATGTATAATTAGGGGGTCCTTGGCCTGGAAAACGTTGATGATCTCTATCTTACGAGAAACAAGCATGGGTGACAAAAGCCTTTCCAGTGTCTTATTGTCATTACACCATCACAAATATCCCATTGGGGAGCAGTGGGATGCCATTGTGAGGCGGGGAGTAGTGTGGGGTTAAGGATCTTTCTCAGAGACCCAGAATGCTGGCTGTGGGATCAAACCGGTTTCTTGCAACCTTCTCAGAGCACAACCGCACTGCTCTAACCACTAGGCCAACACTGCCCATAAAAATCCTCACACTTAGGGGACATTTTCTCTGGAAGAAGCATCAGGTGCTGATATCCTTGCTGGACGATGAACGTTTGCCAGAATCCTGCTCACAAATGACGCCATGTGGTCTGTACAAAAGGGCTTAAAATATTTTTACAGCAGTATTTTATGCTCCAGCTCTTCTTTTATCTCTAATCTCCTCTGTCCAGTGCACAACTTGTCTATTTATCAAATAAGCAGTGTGTCACATGAGTCAGAGCGGCTGCTGGCTGTGCAACTCGGGAATGGAGATAAAGGAAGCCTGCTAATCTCTTTCTTGATTGCAGAATAAATGGTTCTTTATGTGATAAAATGCGGTTACTAATCCTTCTAGGAACTTGTAACGCGATTAAGCAACACACGAATGAGGCAAGCACACGTATTGACATTTATTATTAGGTTAGATCACATGCATGTCAGACATTAGATTCTAATTTTGGTCAAACCAGGTTACTATTATCAACAACGTGACACCTTTACCAAAAATGTAATAAAAAATTGGACTGACAATAGTACCTTAACCTGGATCTAAATATCAATTAGTTTGATAGTCACCTTTTTCTCTTTTGCAATCCTTTCAGCTCGCTGAGAGGCCACCTGAATGGGAGGTAGGGGCTTATCGTAACTAATCCCACTGGAAGAGGAAGAGAAAACAAACATGTTTCTGGATAGGAATTTCTTTATGTTTGTCTAAAAATAAAATGAAAAATGTCATTAACACACCTCTCTGCTAAGACTGAAGCATGTTTAGGATTCTTCTGGAATGGATTCATTCCAAGCCTGTAAAAAAAAAAAAAAAGGGGATAAAAACGTTTCAAAATTAGTTTTTGAAATGTTTTCTGTTTTAGGGACTCAATCATCAGCTTTATATTTTGCTAACATTGCAACAGTAAGAACAGTGGAAAAGGCATTTATTTAAATAGATTCTTGGTTCAATGCATCAATCTTTAGGAATCAATATGATTTTTTTTTTTTAAAGCAAAATACTCAAACATCTAATTCGACCGCATCTATCATAAAATGAAATACAGTCAGTTTATTTCATTGTGCTGATACGGTAAAAGAGTTTCTCAGACGGTGGAAAACAACAGATGAATCACTGAGAACGCACCCCAGAGGCTTGATCGGAGGGCTCCTCTTGCTGGCGATTATCTTCATGAGCTCAAAGCGGCTGCTGTACAGCTGAATCTGTGAGCTGTTGTCATCCTGTGTGTAGATCTGACAGGTCCTCAAAGGACGGCTGTTCTTAGACTGAATGTACGCAAACAAAGAGGAAAATATGAACTCAAAAAGAACCATGAACTACATCCAGCCGCTCTAAAGTTAAGAAAGGATACCTTATATATGCTCTTGGATTTCTTCTTAGGATTCGCTTCGTACACCAGCTGTGAACATGGGAAAGTGATCAGAACCATGTGAGCAGTCAGTGTGGCTTTAAACCACGCCGTCTGGGTTTTCACTACCTTGCCCTCCTCTCTAGGAATGATGACATTCTCATAGCGGTTGCGGCACTGTTTCGGGGAGCGGTAGATGCGGCTGCAGGAGTTCACCACGTCGCTGACCAGATCCCAGTTTGGTGTGTGGGCAGGAGACACGATGGTCAGGTTCAAAGGCAATTCCAGCAGCTGCTTCACCGCCTAAAACAACCAAAACAACAGCTTGATGAAAAGTTAACCATTCTTTAACTCGACTTGAAGTGTGGTTAAAAAAAAAGTGAGGATCGGTTACCTGTAGCAGAGCCCAGTCCTCACTGATGAGCCACTCTGGGTTATCCTGACCTGCCTCCATGGCGGGCTTAGCCAGAGATGGCAGGGGTTTGGCGAAAGGAGGCTGCTTGAGAGAAAAGTTCTTTTTCTGGTCTTTTCCTTCACGCCGAACTTTGAGCATGCTGGCCTTTTCAAAGAGAGAGCGTGGAGGAATCACCGTCTCCCCGTGACCCTTCTTCTTCTTTCTGGCAGCTGTTAGACAAAAGCAGAGCTCAGATGAAGGTGAACAGATGATAACAATTTTAATGGTTTGGACAAATCTTCTACCTGAGGGGTCCATCTTCAGTCTCTTATGCTCCTTGCGGATGTAGATAGGAGGCAGCTTGGACTCTGGCATAGGTGTGGTGTCATACATTAACATCATGACTGAATCGATGTAAATATCGTTGTCATCCTGTGGGGGGGTGGGTGGAGTCCAAACCTGTTGAAGAATCACAGAGCACAGCGAATGGGTAAGCTGGACCAAAATACTTCAAAAAAGAGAAAGAAAACAATCCAGATTTTTCTGTTTGAACTCATCATAGGAAGCCATGAAAGTAATGAAAACTCCTAAACTGTAATATGTTCCATATTCCACCATTTTCTGAAGGTTCGTTCAAACCGAACGCGTTCTGGGCGTTAAAGCATGGATTTAGATGCTTAGTCAACGAGGAGTGGCATCAAGCAGCGCTGAGAGGTCTGGGCATCCAAGTGTCCGACACTGAGGTTCAGAAATATGAACTTTTGCAGCTTGATGTGGCGAGTTGACCAATCAGAAAAGCTGATCCAGGAGTTTTTTTGGGAGACAAAAACTGCAGGAGGAGGAGTGGAGTTTAAGTATTTTGGGGTCTTGTTCAGGAATGAGGGGAAGATGGAGCAGGAGGTCAAAGGCAGATTTGTACGGCGCCTGCTGTGCAGCGTGCACAGGGCTGAGCCAAAAAGCAAAGCTCTCGATTTACCGGTCGATCTACGTTCCTACCCTCATCTATGGTCAAGAGCTTTGGGTCATGACCAAAAGAACGAGATCCTAGATACAAGCGGCTGAAATGAGTTTTCTCCGTAGGGTTCTCCCTTAGAGATAGGGGGAGGAGCTCAGTCATCCGGGGAGGACTCAGAGTAGAGCCACTGCTCCTCCACATTGAGAGGAGCCAGTTGGGGTGGCTCAGGCATCTGATTAGGATGCCTCCTGGATGTGAGGTGTTCCAGGCACTTCCCACTGGGAGGAAGCCCAGGGGGAGACCCAGGACACGCTGGAGGGACTATGTTTCTCGGCTGGGAGCGCCTTGGGATTTCCCTGGAGGAGCTGGCTCAAGTGGTTGGGGAGAGGGACGACTGGGCCTCCCTACTGAAGCTGCTACCCGACCCCGGATAAGTGGAAGAAGATGGACAGACACAACATGCAAACGCGTGATACTGTGACACGTCGAGCTGCCTGCCTGGGATAAACTCCATAGGTTTTAAAAAAAGCTGGGAGAATAGATTGATATGTACAAGGAAAAGAGAGTGAACTCTGGTCATTATTGCTGCACTAAAACTATTTTTTTGTCAACTGTGGTGAAACATTTTATAAATACCCAAATCAGCTAACAATAATAAAAAATGCTGCTGAAAAATTATCAGTTGTATATTCTGGTACTGGCAGTTTTAACCGCAAACCGTAAAACCACTTTTTTTCACTGCCAGCCGCTACTAACGGCAGCGGGAAATCTTCCACAGCCTGGCCGCTTCACACAGTTTTCACTGACCTCCTTCATACATGCAGGTATGCTGGATGTCTGCCCCCTCCGAACAAGAACTGCATATTTAAGTAGGATTGTAATCCTGATGAACTGACTCCACAGATTATGTTTTCAGGTTGATTTTCTCGTTTAAAAAATTTGTTAAAACTCAAAGTACTCAAAGTAAATAAAGGTAAGCTGCTGTCTAGCTTCTAGCTACAGAACAGAGCAGATAAATCTCCAGAGCGTCGAAGCATCAAAGCGAGGTGTCCAGCGTTTCACTCGGCTTCCTAGTTTCTGCGTTTAAATTCTTGACACCCAAAACGCGTTCTGTTTGATGCAGCATTAGCCTTCAATCAGCTGAGTTCTCTGTCTGAAGAATAAACCCAAAAGGGTTTAGTTTTTATTTTGAAATCACTTTAAGAAGCACCGGTGGTCAGAATAGATAAAGGACAGATGGGCTGATGGACTGGGGGACGATCAGATGGACATGTTAAAGTAGAATACTTTAATGGTGGAAGAAGACTGATGGATATAATTTCTAGACAGGGGTAAGTACTAGAAAAACAAAGCTTTCCATCAGTTGTCTTTTTTATATCCATCAAGTCCTAAAATTACTTTTAAACTGCTCCAAAAGAGTAGAAATCTTGCTGTAACAGAAACTGTGATTCATTTTTAGGAAAACTCCATATTCAGCAGCACCTTACCGGCATGATTTCCGTATGCCCGTCCTCAGCATCAAAAACGTATTCCTGTTAAAACGCACAGAGAAGATTAAACTCTCCAAAAGGGAAACACAGGTAGTTCAACACTTTCTATTTAACTGATCAGGAGAACACTGTCCACCCACCATGTTGTAAGCATCCTCTCTGGTGTAGGTGAAGAGATCTTCCTCTCTCTCAGTCGTCTGGTGCTCCTCTTCCTCCTCCTTTAGTTTCTGTAGCTGCTGAAGCTCCCAGGCTCTCTTTGCACACTTCAACCTCTCCTAGACGACATGAACACAAATGCATAGGATTACCACATTCATCAGGCCAAAAACACAACCGAAACATTCTGAGATGATCAGGCAGACATGAAAAAAGTAAAAACAAACAAAATCAAACGCCTTACTTTTAGCGCAGCTTCATCATCACTGATGTGGAGGTACTCCAGGTAATGCAGAGCGTATCTTTCAATAGGAGTAAGCTGTTTTGAGAAGTAAAAAAGGAATATTAACAAGAAAGGCTTATCAAAAATTCTCCATTTCAGATTTTTTCTTTCTTAGTTTTTAACAAATTACAGAAGAAAACCTAAACAGAACAACCAACCTGTTCCATGACTGCGTTCAACTCCTCTAACAGACCGGGCTCTTCTTTAGCTTGGATCTCCGACTCCTCTGGTGACTGTTTGCTACCTAAGTCCTCCTCCTGGTGCTCTTCTTCCTCTGATTGGCTGTCCAGATTAATACTGTGCAGAGCCTGGATGTAGGGTCTCGCTACCTTGGGAGAAATCGCTTCAGAGGCCGATGGCTCCTGATGAAGCACCACAAACTCCTCCACCTTCACCCCTGAAGCCGCCTCTACTTCCAGGAGGTCTTGGATTGTCGACTACAGAAATGCAGCAACATGTCAGTTCCTTTATGGTCCTTGTGAACTTAAACTCTAATAAAATAAAGTCTAAATTGTTGCATATTTCTGGGTTTACCTTACCTGTGTGAGGAAAGCTAAACTGTAGTCAGTACCCTGTGCAACCACTTCTCTTATAAGCTCCTTGGTGCCATTTTTTAGCAGTTTTTCTTCAATTGAATTGCCACTTTCCAACCTGATCAAAAACAGACAAACAGAAAAATACAAAGTCGCTTCAACTGGCCCATCATCAACTACTTACTTTGTAGGATCATAAACAGATTTCCATGTAATTTGTGAGATCACCTGTATATGTGAATGTCCTTGGAACGCCCCACTTTGTCACACCACTCTTGAGTGCGGGCGTCCATGCTGGGGTTGAGGTCCGTGTCATAGAAGATGATCGTGTCTGCATCGACGATGGTGCCCACATCTGAGCAGCAGCAGTTGGTCAGGATGCTGCAGAAAACCTGCCTGTTGGTGTTGAACTTTTTCATGTTTTCCTGTCGCAGAGAAAGCAAAAGAATGAGAAAACAAAAGCAGGAACTCAATTTTTAGTCTGAAATGTTACAATTTATAGTGTTTGCCTTCTAGGTTTTTATAAAGCACTATCTGTGGACAAAGACGTGTATATGCTTTTATAGGAGACTATTGAATTTGCTTCCAATTTGATATTTATTTTGTTAGATAAAGGTTTATTTCAAATGTTATTTATAGGATTTTACGCAGATTACCTGTGTTTCTTCAAATGTGAGGTTTTCATCAATGCGCACATATTTCAGCTGCCTGTAATCCAGGAAGGCCTCCAAGATGTCCAGCATCTTTAACATCTGAGTAAAGATGAGGACACGCCGACTTTCTGACCTCAGCTTCTGCAGCAGGATGGCAAGAGCTTCCAGTTTACCTTTGGAAACAAAAATAAATAAGATTTCTTACATTAATAGTCTTCCCTTGCTCCTTTCAATATTCCATGGAGTACGATGATACAGGCAACTGAAAGGCCTCATTTACACAGAATCGATCATCTTGTGTCACAAACTCAAGTGCAGCACAGCAGAAAGCTCATCCTGAGGCCCTCGCTTAGACAGGGGTCTGAAACCTGTGGCTCTGAGGCCGCATGTGGCTCTTTGGACCAACCAAAGTGGCTCTTAACAGTGGCAAATTTTCACAGCAGAATGAGATTTAAACAACCAGATCCATCTTTTAAGAGACATTTTTCTCTTAATTAGCTAGGAAGTTATATGTTTTTCTTTTTAAATCAATAGCTTATAGCAGAAGACCCATGCTACATCATTATTAAGCTTTATGTTTTTCCTTTTTAAAAAAAACTAAAAATCTGAATAAACTGTATTTAGTTTACTTAGCTGCTCTCGGAGCAAAAAGGATTGGATTTGGAAAGTTGCAGTCCCCTGCCTAAGACCATACATCAGGATAATAACTTCAGCAACTTAATAATAACAAAAATATTGGTAAGACATTTGAAACAAACAAACTAACTAAAATAAAACCCAGCATCCTGTGTTAGGAGAGTTTGCATCTCGTCCTTTAAACATCTGAGCAGAGGAGTTTCTTTTATGCAGCTCTAAGGGAAGGATCAAATGCATTTTTTCTTGAGAGTATATGCTAACATTTATTTGCATACGCCTTGTCCATAATTCTCTTTAAAGCTATTTCAGTTTGCAGGGCTACTGCTACCAACCCTTACCTAGGACTTTAAAGTGTTTAAACCCTGTTTAAAATTAGGTCTGCTGGGATTATAAGATAATTCAGTTATCCCTTTTAAATTCACCAGCATCTTTAAAAGTAAAAGCTCAGAGTAAAAAAGTGAAAGGTTGAAACATTTAATCTGGGCATGCAGAGGGTGATTGTTTGGCCTGAAAACAGGGGAACGCCTCAGGTCACCTCTAAGGCAGTGGAAAACCAAACCACTTTTGTAGAGGAACCATTTAAGAACTTTTAGCGTCACTTCTAGTTAAGCACTGGAACCACTCTGGGTAAAAAAGCAAGAGAAAAACAAGTGCTTTTGGTTTCTAAATCTTAAACCCTAAAATTTAAAAGTTAATTTTATATAAGTACGCTTTAAACGGTTATTTTAAAATTCCAATTCAATGGTGCACATTTAAACCAACCTGAATCCATCTGCATTAACTGTAAATCAGGGTGCGTTAAGAAATGTCTGGATGCTAATTGGTGGATGTCTGCACTGTGGGGCTCAGAGGCCTCCAGCAGGCGACGCTGGAAGGATTTCTGCTCAAGCCTGTAGGGAACTGAAGGATTGGCTGCATATAGATGAGGAGGCGGAGCTACAGCTGCTGGCACCACGGCTTTCAGCCTGCAAAACAACAACAAACAATTCATAATAAGAACTTATAGGAAAAATGTGTCTTACACATTCCTTCACAAAAGTGACTTTGTTAAAGGACTGAATCAAAAAGCAAGCTGTAACTGATCAGCTATAGTTTTTCCATTTCAATAAGGATGCAGTGATTGATTATGAACCATTTAACAACAGAGGAAAAACAAGACGACCCGGTTTTAATAAAAGCAAAAGTACCTTTTGATCAGGCCTTTTCTGGATTCATGCTGGTCCTCCACAGTAAGCAAAGAAGACTGCAGCAAAGAGGTGGTTCCCACACAGGTTCCCTGAGCTCGAATACAGCTCTCTCTGCCTACCCACCTCCAGCCTCCAGCCGTCAGGGCCAGGGCGCTGTGAGCAGGTTCGCAGCTCACAGTGCATGCCTGCAGCAGATCTGACCCGTACAACACTCTGCGGTTACAGCGCTGCTCGTTTGCTTCAAACAAGCGGTTCAGCCGCTCCTTCAGCTGCTGCGTCTTTTCTTCTGAAGCCTCCTAAGAATAAAAAAAGGAGATGATGAATGGAATCATTGTAAATGTTCTGGGAATAAACATTTTTGCCGCTATATTAAAATTCCTCCACCTCCCCTTTATTTGAGAACAAAAAGTCATCTACTAAGTAAACATTTCAAGCACCTTAGAGGGAAACTGGTGAGAATGAAATGAGACTAATGTCCTGAATAAAATTATTATTAATCTGCCTGCAAACCTGCATCTAAATCAACTGAATGTGTTCTTTATAACCATTTCCCAAGTTTGTTTTCTTATTTAATCTTCAACCAAACACACCCACACACAGAGGGGAGCATTATTCTATTATCCAGTTCTATGTTTAACCTCCCATACATTTGTATTTGTTTATTTAAGAATCCCATTAGTCTTTATGAGAGTAGAGACTACGCTTCCTGGGGCCCATTGTCAACTAAAAAACATCACAATCAATAAAAAGTTATGGTAGAAACATCATTAAAAGAGACAAAACATCAAAATACATGTAACAGAACAAATGGCCTCATGTCAACTTGAAGAACTCCATCTATAAAGGAAGTATTACTTTACCTGAGATTAAATTAAACATGTTTACTGCAACCTTTAATTAGTTCATATCATGAACAGCAGATCCAATCTTTTATTAAACATGTGGATTCTAATGTATGTTTTTGTCAATATTTATTTCATTGTATCAAACTGAATTGTATAAAAAAAAGAAAATCTAAACAAACAACCCAAACACTTTGTCTGATTTTATATTTTCTTTGCACTACAGCTAAGTGATAACAGTAATCTAGCTTTTTTTTTTCTTTACTTTTTTTAAATTCATTTTTAAACATACCAGTACATGTAATCGGACACCAGGGTTAGGGCAAGTGGTAGGCAGTCATAGTGAAGAGCATTACAATTCTAGACATATCATTATATGTATTCTCCAAAAATAGACAGAGAAAAAAACTCCCAGGTATCTGTCCAAGTAATATGGATTCAAAAAAATTAACTGTTACACACCTTTAGCAATAAAATTATCCCATCTTTCCCAAAGTCTCTCCTTTTTCCTTCTTGAGCCGTAAAGTTAAAGTCAACATCTCCATATCGTGGAGTAATCTAGCTTTTTTTTTTACTTTTAATCTGCTTTTCACTTATTAGTAACACTCACTAAATGCTGCTGTGATTTGCTCATTATGTGTGAAAACAAAGACTTTATATATGTGAGTTAGAAACAGCTCTAATCTAAAGAAGCTCCTCACCTTGTCAACACTGACTGACAGCAGCTGCCTTTATCAACACATTCTTTACTTTGTCAATGTTATAGTGATTTCACCTGCATAGTTTTGTTTTTTCCACAAAGAAATACTGGCTTATATGGCCCTGCTCGAGGAATGACCCTGTTTAATACTTAATTTCATTAAATTGTTTGAAATGTATTTTTTTTTGGCTTTAAACCTATTTTATAGTCAGTAGAAGGCCATCAAGATGCAAAAATATACATTCTTAAAACATCTAATTTCCCGTATTGTTCTTTTATCCCCAAAAAAAAGTTACATCTGCATAATTACATTTCAACCCATTTGTCCAACCACACACACCCAGATGGTGCAGAATAATATTCAGTGTTTTCAGATTTGTTGTCCTTCTGGTTGATTATTTTATTCTTTAGTTAAAATCAAACAACTTAGATTTCATCGTGGTTAAACTTCCAGTTGGATTCAAAGTTTCAAGGAGAGGAAAGTTATCCAATTTCTTCAACATTTTAGATAATAAAAATACTGCATTGTTACTATGACCAGTTATTCATTACTTTGATTGTGCAGTAACTGAGTTACTTGTTAGAAATAACTAAAAACTAGTTACTGTTTTTAAAGTAAAAGTCCTAAAACGTGATGATACTTCATCCAACTCACCAGGGGTGCACCATGACTTCCAGCAGTAAGCTTGGTTGGAGATGATGTTGCATTTGTAGTCCCACCCACTGCTAATAAAAGAAAGACATGTGCAGATAACTTAATCTTTATACAGAGAAGCCTGTGTTAAAACTTGTAATAAAAAAATGTTTTTAAGAATGTAAAAACTACCAGAATATTTCTTATTTGCTATAACAGAAATTGAAAATAGAGAATTAGAAAATGCTATGAGAAGAAACAGCAGCTCACCTTGCTGAGCTGTTGAGAGGGCAGGGTGGGGTGTTCCAGGTGTAACCGCTGCACTAGAGGCAGGAACACTTTGAGGCATTGTCTGCATTACCATGGAACCCTGGGGCCTTATGATCGGCTGCCCTGGAGCGGACACAATCTGCAGGATGTTGCCTAAACAAACCAGACATAAAAGGATGATTAAGAACGACCCTCATGATAATCCATGTTGTAAAAATTCAAAAACAAAATCTATGGAGGACCAGCTCTACTATATTTAAAAATAAATGCATAAATAAACAAATGCTCAAATAATTAAATTGGGTCAATTGGAACAGTAGCGTACTAGTGACGTCACCACACGCTCGGCTAGTAACCCCCTGTTATTAATAGTCTCCAGATAATAAATTCTGACTTTTTCATTTAGTAGGGGAATGATGATGAACAGTCAGATAAACACAAATCAAAAATAAAACTATGAAAAATCGCCATCATAGCCAGCCGTCCTTCACACGCGGCTATGCCAAGAAAAGGCTGCGGCAAACGGGCTGGGATTAGACCTGGCTGCCGTTACCTTCGGAACTCTGCTGGTTGCTGCGGTCCTCTCAACTTCGGACATTTTTTTAAACAATTACGCATTAAATCGGTAAATGGGCCATATAGTGACGCTTAAAAGGATAATGTTCTTGCCTCAAAGGATCTTGTATTGTTATAGCACAACAGGAACAAAAAAGAGAATTTTTAACTTAATCCTCTGAGCTCTGTGAGTTAAGAAGATGGGCTGCCAACCAATGGCCAATGAGGCAGAAATGCAGAGAGAAATGTAAAAACGACAGCAAGAAATAAATAGCAAAATATTACAAAAATATTATAACATGCACATAGATAAATACTTAAAAAAATAAGTAATTAATAAAGTTGAAGGTTATAACATACAATAAATAAATAAGGTAATTATTACACAGGCGAATAAATAAAGAAGCTAATTAAAAGAGATATATACATTTAATTTCTACCTACATTTATTTGTTTATTGTATTTTTGGGGGGAATTATTGTATGTTTATTTATTTATTGAACATTTACTTATTTATTTCTGTATTTATTTTTAAATATGATCGAGCTGGTCGTCTATAAAAATCAAGCTATGGTTACAGAATAAATATCCCCAAAAGCAACAGCAAAGAACAGCTTGAGTTAAATTATTAACCAAAGCTTAATACAAACAGAAATACTAAAGTATCAGTTTACCGTTATTTGAGATATTTACGGCTAATTGTAAAGATTTTAATGTATAATAAAAAGTAATATAAAACAAAAAGAAATAATGAGCGTATAAAATTATGATGGCCAACATGGATGTTAAAGATCAAATAAAAAGAGAGAATAGAGATATGAGAATGGGATCTACATTACCGAGTGTACCTTGGAGCTGCAATGGCTGTCCAGTGGTCAGCTGGCGGAGCTGGCTGGGGGACAGGGTGAACTTGTTCCCCTGAAACTGCAGCGTGACGGGAGTCTCAGGCTGGGAAATACGATTCTGACTCCCTGACATGTTGGCCAGCTGGCCGATCTTCACCACATCCCCGCCTTCATTGGAAAGGAAGATCAAATAGTAAGGCAGATAAAAACTATATTTTACAGTCAAATAAAAAACAATGTATTTAGTTAGTTGCAGGGTGAGAAGGAGACAAGACATGCAGAACAAAGGTGAATTAATTCAACGGGAAAACATTTCCTCTCAACAACAGAAACAAAGCAGAGTTTAATAAAAAACGATTAAGGGGAGGAAATGTCAGAAAACATAAAACACTTTTTCAAGACAACACACACTTCACCACCATCTATAATAAAGAAAAAGTTTCTCTTCAATAAAACTACTGAAATGGTGAATATGAATGTGCTCATTACCAATGAGAATGAAGCCATCATTTTATTCATTTCTGATTAAGATACACACAAGATTTTCTAAAGGCATAACTAAGACAAATCAAAGAGGGAATTCTCGGCAGTTCAACAAATCTGGGATTTCAAATTAAACTGGATCAGGCCCAAAGCTTCCCTTCATCTGCATGATATTATTTTATGCTATTCTACATTTCACACAACACACTAAAACATTAAAACAAAACAAAAACTGCACTTTGTAAACTGTTCACCTTAGAGGCAAAAACAATAGATCTGAGATGCAGATTGAGTAAATCATTAAACGTACGTGTTGCTGATGGACTATTACATTTACCTATAGACCAATTTTGTTTGAAAACAACTTCCTTGGGCGTGCAGGGGGCGCAGCGGTTATTGGGCACAAGCCATGTACGGAGGCCTTAGTCCTTGACGTGGCCGAACCGGGTTCGAATCAGACCTGTGGTCCTTTCCCGCATGTCTCTCCCCCTCTCTCATACCCCCTTTCCTGTCGGTCCACTGTCGAAAAATGTGCCACTGTGCCGCAAAAACTCAACAAGAAAATAAATTCCTTCAAACAAATAATTCAGTTGAATATATTATTTCCAACCTGACAGCACATTGGCCTTCATATCCATCATTTCCCCTGTGCTCAATCTATGTCACTGTTTATGGAAAAGTCCCAAAAGAGAACCCTTTTTAAATACAAATATAAAAAAAAAATCATAATAATTGAACTTTATAGAGAAATTAACTCTATAACCCATCACCTTGGGGAGCAGTGGGCTGCCATCGCGGAACACCTGGGAAGCAAACGGGGGTTAAGGGTCTCTGTGGTAGTGGGTTTCGAACTCAAAACCTCAGGATTCCAAGCTCTAACCACTAGGCCACCACTCCCTTAAACAGACTAGAGACCCTTTTCAACTCAAAGCTGGGATTTAAAGCCCCAGTTTTACCTGGGAATAGAGAATAGCTGCATGGCACCTTCACACCAGCAGGAGGCAGTAATAAGAACCCACAACTGCTTTATTTCCTTTTACTCCCAGTAACATGAGGAGTAGGGTCAAACCCTTACAGACCCTGAATAATAAACAAATGCACAATACTGTGCATCTCTGAAGAACGCTGACCATGATTTCTGGTGTGAATGACTTTAGTTGGTGAGAACAGAGCATCTCTGAATGAAGCAGACAGGGTAAGGAAACAGGCTGCAACATATTCAGACTTTGAGTGTATTTTAGGTCCAAATATGTTTATATTACACACATCATTTGGATTATACCCTAAATGCTATCTGACCACGTCTGTGGAGAAAAGTGTCCTTTAAAAAATGTGGACTTGGAAGCTTACATATCCAACATCCTGAAGATTATAAACAATCACACAGTTATCACAATATACTGTACAAAGACCGTGTGTTAACTGAAAAAGTTCACAATTCAAAGCGAAGAAGAGTGATAACCAACAGGGACGCTCCAACATGCTTTGCTATAAAGTCAAGATCAGAAAGAAGAATGGAGGAGAGGGAAAAACAAATAAAAAAAACAAACAGTGAAAGCTGTGGGTTATCTCCTGACAGCTTGGCTGATGCACTAAACTAACGGAGATTAGTAAACCGGGGAGAAAGTATTATAAGGGAAGGAGAACATGAGAAATTAAATGAAGCGTTTTCTGGACCTTTCTACTCGAGTCATATTTTTCCTGGTTTCTGTTTGTAAAATATTGATGGATGGGATCTCAAATAGTGTTGGACTCATACAGAGAAAGGACACAATGACAGAATCAAATATAGCAGGAACTAAAAACAACAACGAAGGCACTCAGACTTTAGTATAAAAAGCTTTTAATTATAAACTAATGTTTTTTTGTTTGGCACATTGCTTTGTTTCTAAGCCATAACAAGGCTTTGTTTTTGGTCCAATCTATAAAGCCTCGAACTCAACACTATTTCTGACATTTTGAATTAAAACAGCTTCCTGGATGGGAAGAGAAACCTATTCAAACTTGGAAACAAAGTGCAGTGGATTGTTTAACGTTTTTGGAATGACTTTGACCGATATGACTGAGAATCTTCACCTGCACATGAAAAGCTTTAATAAGTTATTCTTTTATTGTTGTTTTTCTATAATGGGCTATCGTCTGGCTATCTGGATCATTCTTCATTTGATCCGAGTATGACAGAGAATTTTCCCTACTGTTGAACCATGAATTCTATACTATTCCATTGGTCATCTGTAATATAGACAGCAACACACTTCAGAAAACCAAGAGAGACTGTATTAAAGGTGCAGAGTCAGGTTATTTGACTTTTTTTTTTATATATATACGCCAGTAGCTTCCTCTGGTTGTATACTACGTTTTTATGAAAGTTGACATCCTGCTTGTGTGTTATTTGTTATCTTTTGTGTTTTGCTGTTTTTGTTGTTGTTTTTTTTGTAAATAAAGCCATGACTGTATATCCACTATCTAACAAAAGAGGAACGAAGCTACACTTGGGCCTAATGTGGCTAAGCCCGTTAGCACCACCCAGCAAAGTGCAAAAAGAAAGATTTTAAACTTTCTGTTTCAAATAGGACTACCAAAACCCTATTAGGATGGATGCTTGGTCTAGTTTTATCACGATCAAATGTTTTTTAATAAATAAAGAAGACTACATTAGTTTAGTTTCGTAGTCTTCTACAAATTGAGCTGTAAGCCAGCATCAGTATATTCTCTCTTTGTTTTTTCATGTCTGATCTCCAACATGGGAACATAATATTAAAACAGATCCTGCAATGTTGAAGGTAGTGTTAAATATCTAATTGTATAATGCATTAAACTCTGACGCCTTCTGGTTCTGTTACTGTTATTTGTTGTGACCATCTACTGAAATCCATTCAGTCTGCATAGGGGAATATTGCTATTATAATATATTATGCAGACCATGTCTGTTTATTTCTGCAATAGCCTGACCTAAATACATATAAAGACGGTGACATATTTCTCATCCCAAACTTAGAAACTTCATCTCTAATGTGCATAATGCTTAAAGTCATTGCAGAACCGTCATTCAGTAGGAGTCCTAATGCAAAGATTATTGTGACTGTGTGTTATTGTAAACTATTTTAAAGGAAAAATATGGACCAGACTGAAAAATCCTAAAAAGTTCTTTTAAATCAAGAAAAGTGAGACCAAGTGTGCATGCAGGTGTGAAGAAAGAAACTGGATATGCCAAGACAATGAGATGCTGCTGATATGGCTACAGCTGTACAGAGACATCTCTTCCATCGACTGCTGATGTATGACATCTGACAGCAATGTCTGCAGCAGCAGCGCTGCCGCCATCATGCATACACAGAGCCATATTCTCTGAAGTGAACATACTGTATATCAGCAGTGCCTCAAGTAAAGGCCTTGGTGCACAGCAGACAAAATGTTTGTGCTTGAGGGTGGAGGGAAAATGCAGAGATGAAGGGGAGGGCAGGCCACTTACTAGGCAACCGTGCCTGGGCCTGAGATGTAAGAACCAACCTCTGGGACAAAAGACTGGGCTGGATGGCATGGCTTGGGGCTAAACCTGGCCTTGGAATCTGTGTTATTCCAGCCTGGCTGATGGAAGTCACGGAGCCTACAACTGTTCCAGCTAAGGTCTGACCCAAGGCCAAAGGAGTAGCTCCCAATACATGCTGCCCATAGCCACTGTTCCCAGAGGCGGCAATGGAGGAAGATGCAGTGTTGTTGCTGCTGCTGCTGACAGTAGGAGTAGCCTGGGCTCTCTGAGTAGCTGTTCCGATTGCTGCGAAATACAAGGCAATGGGGTGTGGGACTCCATGTTAGGGCTAACCCAACATTTAATTAAATCAGAGCAAAGATTTTAGTTCCTATATTTACTCAGCAGTGGTGGGCCAACGCAGGAAGCAGTGGGAGATCTGGTGCTAATGGTCAGTGGAGACAATATTTAATACCTCTCTATATTTAAAGCCTTAAACTTCAACCTAAAGGGCCGGTTATACTCCCCGCAGCAGTGTGTCGCAGTGAGCTAGATGCAGACATTTTTGATTTATGCCCAATTTTTAGCTTGGTCTGTGGTATATGCTGTGGGTCTAGATACGGCCAAGGCAGAGAGGAAGTGGGGGCAAGTTTGTGCGACAGCGGAGGGACATGAGGGCAAAAAAGAGCAGGGATCCAGGTGGATAAAGGGTCCCAGCGTTCTCGCGGACCTCGCTCTTCTAGCTGGTTCAACTTCACGAGTTGTTTTCCGCAATTGCGGTCATAAAATTAAAACAACCTGGCCTCCTTTCTGTGGCCAGCTACAATTTGGGAGACGAGCAGCAGAGTGTCTGCGGAGGGGGCGGGGACGTCTTTTTGTTCACTGCGACACCTACGCAGACGGCCTAGTTTCAAAGTATAAATCAGCCTTATCAAAGCATCCCTTTAACTCTCAACAAAGTTGCTTAAAAGGAAACTGATTGTTTTACTGGCAATATGTTATTGCAAGGGAGCCATGACACATAGCAGTTCTATAGCACTTTTTTTTTTAGCAGTTTGCTAAGCAGTGGGTCAATTGCATTGGGCTGAGCAAGTACTCCAATTATTCTTTTTTACTTTCCCGCTTTGGAAAATATTCAAGTTAAAAGAGATCTTTTATAACTTCTATAGCCATGAACTGAAGATTAAATATGAGGATAAGACGCTGAACCTGCTTCAGTGTTGTTTAGTCAGCTCAACAGACTTGAAAAAGCTGCATCGTCGACCCACCACTGCTGCAGGAAAATCTGGGTTTTAAAAACACAGTGAGGTTCTGCTAAAATGTTATAAACAGTAAATCATTTAACTAGATCACTCTGAGGATTTTTAAGCAGTATAGATGCAGATTTAAAGAATCCATAAGGTCACGGTAACGACTAGCCCAAAGGGGACTTCTAGTCTGATAACACCAGTCTAAGAAACATCATACAAGCTTGTACGAATTCCATGAGTGTTTAAATTATTGGTATGTTTACAATAAAGTTGGGTTAATTAGACAGAATACAAAAATGATTTACATGAGAAATGGAAGCAATCGATTCAGAGTAACAAATAAACTAAAAAAACAAAAGATAGTAAAAGTTCATAAAATATAATTAAGTTAAACTGCAATACTTTTGTTTCTTTACAACAATTTACTATATCAAAAAGTTAAATTGGTTAGAAAATGCTTTGGCCTGCTACCTCCATTTTCCATGTAAATACCAATTGGATTCTGATTTTGAATCATTTTAAAATACTAATAACTATAAACTGTTGACATTTGTTGTTCAATTTGAGATGTTTTGAGATGCTAGAAGTCCACTTTGGTCTTAGTCCTTCTTGAAACCTGAGCCTCCAGGACCCTCTAACCAGGATTTAATCTTGTTGAGGATGCAAGAGTCATTTATGGCAGGAAGAATATAAAATACTTACACCTTTTAAAAAACCTAACTTAAAAAAAACAAAACAAAGCTTTTGTTTTAGGCCGCTCTATAAAGACTCAAGCTTAATGCTAATTCTGCTTCCTGGGTGGGAAGCGAAACATCTTCAAACTTGGAGACAAAATCCAGTGGGTTGTTTTAACTAACTTAAAAACTGAACCATCGCCGTAGTACCTTATCAGCCATGATTGTAAAATAGTCTGATAAAACTGTCAGTTAGGGCTTCAGTTTTTATTCTCCAGAAATAGAACAAAACTCCATGTTTTCCTTCATCTCTAAGCTCTGTGTTGTGAAACATGATTATTACAACAACATATATAATTTCATTGCCCTTTAAATCTATGTCACCTCCTAATGGGAAGGATTGTAAAAAAGGGTAGTTGTTGAAAGCAAATCATGCAATTTGTATATTTATCATGAAACTTCAAAAAGAGTTGACATTAAGCCTTGATTTTTAAAAACTGCCAAAAACTCTGCAAATGTTTGTAAAAATATATTTATGGTCTAAGTTTAAATGCATGACGTAGTAATTAAGGTAGTTTGAATTTAAAACGGCATCTCAATCATGCAGCACAGAGACACGGCATAATTTATATGTCACACGCAGAAAAAGTTTGGTTTGCAAATAGGGTAAAAGCAATAATCATAAGAAATCATAGCTGATAACCAGAAGTCCAGAAGATTGGGATTCCCTTTTATTTAACAGTCACCTTCTAAAAAATCTTACCGTGAGAGGAAGGCGTAGTGGTCGGAGCAGAAACGGGGGACTTGCCTCTGGTCTGGCCTGACTGGCTCACAGTGGAAACTAAGGTGCTTGTAGGGGGAGAGCTTGTAGGGGGCCGCTGACCCGCCGTATTTCCAAATGCGACTAACCGACCTTCAGGCTTTGTACCATACTGCACTGGCTGGAACAGCCTGACCAGTTCAAATCAACAAAATCAGAGTGAGACCGCTACAATTAAAGAAAACGACAAACATTCTCATATGTGAAAGTGGGTAATTTCAGCACTGACCTTGATGGTTTAATCGGACACGGTTTGGGTCTTGGTGGTTGCTCAGGAGCACTGTAGATCTCCTCAATGAGCTGCCGAGTGACCTTTAGTTTGGGTTCTGCTTCTTCAGTCTGGTACCGAGTCAGTTGGTTCTCATGATTGATCAGATCAAACATGGACAGGTTTACAGTCTAGGAAAGCACAAGATTAAAACATGAAAAGTTAAGAACATATTGATTTAATTTTTTAAAGTGAAAATCAATCCTTAACAAAAAGGAGAAAAATATGAAATACAATGTTTGAAAATTGACAAAGCATTATCAATAACGGATGGTATGGCCTCTTCTTTTAATTGACAAGATTCTAACTGAGAAATATGTTTAGATTGACAAGAGTTCAATAAATAAATCCCAAAGATCTTAAAGATATATTTTCTGACAATAATCCATGGAGTTTGTGTATGTGAAACTACCTTGCTGGGGTCGGTCTCAATAGCTCCTAGAACCAGTGACGGCACATTGTACTCAACAGATGGACAGAAGCAGGAGCTGCTGGTTTCTCGAGGTACAACCAACTCAGGATGATTGCACACGCGCTGCAACTGCATCAAAACTTGAAGCACGCTGACAAAATGACCTGACTTCAGAGCCTCTTGTGTCCTGGAACCAGATAAGATTAAAATCAAGATTTAGATGTCTTAGCAGTTATATAGACTGGAGAATATTTGTTGGGCCCAGGTTGAATAAATATATAAAAGGTGATTATTTGATCAGATATCTCACCCAGGCTGTGTAAGGATATCCTCATAAAGTGTCTTCTGTCTATTTGAAAGCCGGCACTTCAGAATATGCTCGTACTTCTTTGGAAGCTGTTTCTCCACATCCCTTTTAGAGCGTCGCAAAATGAACGGCTGGATCATCTACAGGGCGGCACAAACAAGGTTACCTCATTTAGCATATCCTTATGCATTTTAAACATGTAGAGACCAAACGCACCCTGTGCAGGCGTATAACCAGCTTATGGCAGTAGTCCTGGTTCTGGTCTGTGTCTGCCGCAACAGGAAAGTCTGAGTACGGCCTGGTGAGTCCTGGCATCAGGAAGTGGATCATGGTCCAAAATTCCTTCAGATTATTCTGAAGCGGAGTGTGGATAAGAAGGATCCTTTGCTCACTGGAAGACCCACAGAAATCAGTCAGTGATTATGTTTGACAGACAATTTGTAGAAATCTAATCAAACATTTGCATCATCATATCAATCTCTTATATGCATTGCTTGTGTTGTCTCCATTAAAAAAACTAATTACTGTGAAACCATTTTTTTTCATTGCTGGTTTTCAGTCATCCAGGTCATAGTCATTCCATAAAGTTAAAAAATAAACCACTGGACTTTATTTTCCGAGTTTGAAGAGGTTTTACTTCCCATCCAGGAAAATTCAAAATGTCTGGATTAGCGTTGAGTTGAGGCTTTTATAGAGTAGCCCAACAAAGGACCAGAATGTTCACATTTTAGATAAAGAAGGCAGGTGGTTTGAAAGGGGTGTAAAGGAAGCCAATTATGTTAAAAGATAAAATCAACCTTAAACAGACGGGGTGGACTCAGGTTTCAGCTATCAAAAACCTACAACGCAGCGATACAGTTGCTTCCTTCCCAACACCATCTCAACCCCCATCGCTATGCATGGGAACAAAATATCTCGCCAGGTCAGCGAGGCCAACAATTACCCTTAACGACTGCCCTTTCAGAGGAATGGGCCAGTATCGGGTTTTGCAGGCCAATAACGACCACAACAACTTCTATTATTAATGGGTAGAGCTGGTTTTCCAGCTTCAATGTGCATGTTTTCTAAGCCATTACAAGGCTTTTGTTGGTCTACTCTATAAAAGCCTGGAACCCAATGCTTATCCAGACATTTTGAATTGAGAAAGCTTTCTGGATGGGAAGCAAAACATCCTTAAACTTAGAAAAAATAAAGTCCAGTGGATTGTTTTTTTAACTTTAACTTTTTGGAATAACATTTTTTACTAAGCTTACCTTCTGAGACCAAAGATAGTTTCCCAGTGTTTTTCTGTCATGTTTTTGATAAGTTGCACCTCATCCAGCACCAGATGCCTCCACCTTTTCTTTAGGAAATGTTTTTGGTCTTTCATCAGCAGCTTGTATGACGTCACACAAACATGAAAGCTGTTGGTTTCCTCCCAGAACTGCAGAGAAATATGGAAATAACATGTCACCACATGGGCAATCCAAAAAAAAAAAAAAAAAAAGTCAGAACAATGAACAAAGTCAGACAAAAACCACCAACCATTCTCTTGCATCTGCGCTCCCTTCTGTTGCCTAAATAAAGGAGAATCTTAAGGCCCGGACACCAGCGCTTAAACTCAAGCTCCCAACTTAGAAACTTGCATGTCCTTACTACAATTAGATGGGGTCCCCAAATGCCTGTGTTGAAAAATAAGTTTAAAATGTAAACTTGAATAAAAAAACAAACAAAGATGAAGTTGTGAAATGAACTGTGAAATACCTTCTTGACCAGCTAAGTGGGCTAGGTAAGCCACTGTCTGCACAGTCTTGCCGAGGCCCGTCTCATCTGCTAAGATGGCATTGAGCCGTTTCTTATAAAGGTTTAGCAGCCAGTCCACACCAATCTGCTGATACTCTCTCAGCAAACCATGTAACAAAATAGGAGCTGGGCTGCGGGTCTGGAGGAACGGGACAGTTATATCATTTAAAATGATCAAAACTATTTTTAATTGTGTAAAGTCATTTCTGTTTCTTACAGATGAAGTGATTCTGAGGCTGCCCTTGGGCAGGAGGAGCTCTGTAGCAGCTGCCACTTCAGCAATGTCTCTGCCAGCCTTCCCATTAGAGTTAGAGGATTTATCTGCGCTCCGTTGGTGGTCCATGCTAAACACGGAGTCCAGCACCACTGCTTCAGGTGGACTGCTTGGTACACAGTCCATGTCTGTGAAATAATGGGAAAAAATGGTCAAAAGTGTCGCCACTTGGTGCCGAGAGCATAAACCAGACACTGAATTCACTTTTAATGATTTGAAATACAAAGCACCTTCAGTCTCTTCCCCATCATCCTCATCACTGTGAGGACTAGGCTGAGGCCACTCAAAATCCTCAGCATAGGCACCAGCGTACTGCTTCTTCAGACCATCCAAAGACATCTCAGCTTAAACAAGTAAAAAAAAAAAAAGAAACCGAAACAATTAGCCAGAATATGCATAGCATGATAAAAATATGAGCAACAAGAGATATAAATAATGGCATGTGGGCTACTACTTTGGTTTAGATGCAAGAAGTGAACACTTTTTAATATCGCAATAAGTCTTAGCCTGCAGTTAAATGATTACAATGTTTATTGATTACAATGTTTATAATGTTTTTTTTAGGATGGAATAAAGAAATAAGATTACAGAAGGAAGAAGAAAACAAGGAAGCTTCTTGATTGGCCTGAAACATCCCAGTGACTCCTGCAGCCAGGATTTCATACTCGCACAGGACTAGTTGCTTTATTTTAGCAGCAGCATACTCCAGAGGTTGACTTTGCTCTAGAGGTACTGATGGAGCAAAAAAAATACAAACCCTAAAATTTAAGAGTTAAAATTGACTAATTTTACATTTGCTCGTGATTTAAGAATGTATATTAATTCAATTAAATTACTTTCAAATGATGAATTATGATGATGCATTTAATGAACATGTCTGGAAAAAGATTAATTGCTTGTAAACAGCAATTATTCTTCTTTTCTTTGAAAATTAACAACCTAAATTTACCTAGAATGATTTAGAAAAAAGAAGAAGTTGCCAGTTACCCTCTTCCAGGTTATTTACGCCTTTTTTAAGTTTAGGGAAAACAGTGTGACAAGAACTATACATTAGCAGATATATCAGTTTTTACATCATATGTAAAAGAAATCATATGAGCTGTAATTTCATAGCAGCATAACGTACCATACCAAAGGTATGGTTTTTTTTTAAACATATTTAGGAAAGTAAAGTACATCAGTGAACAACTCTAGCCAACACAAAGCATTAAAGGGTCTACTCTGACAATAATATCTAATAAATCTTCTAAGTAAAGATTAATCGTGGTTAATCGATTATTGAACTAATTTAATAATGGATTAATTCTTAACCGGAGAGTTTAAAACATGCCCTTAGCTGACAGAATAACCCTCTAGGAGCAGTAATTATGCCAAAATTGTAAAAAAAATAAAATAAAGTAATGAATATTTTGCATTTAAGATAAAAATAAATCCTTTTCGTCTGTCAATATGCTTTTTCCAGCCTCCTTAAGTTGAGAACTTTTAGTTTCACCTGGTTTGATTTCGTAAAATCTTCTTTAAGGAACCTTTGGCTGTCCAATTATTAATCAAAAATAATTATCGACGGATTAAACTATTATCCTTAGTTGCGGCCCTACAGTAAACCAATAATTTTTTTTTCCAGGAAACGACTAGTATGTATTAATTAGGAAGAGAAAAACTGTTTTTATTGATCAATGAAAAAAATAAAATAATATTTATCCATAAAACTATTAATATTTCACTAAAGTTTTTTTTCTAGATTGTAAATGTATCAACAGTGATCCACATCTGAGCCAAAAGCAGAACATTTGATCCCTCATTCAAACTGTTGATCATTAGTTTTGTTACAATCCATCTAAGTGTATAGAAGAATATCTGCTTGAAAGTATTATCTTCAATATTTTAAGTGACAATGGGTCTTAATCTCTCTCACAATATTGACAATTTTAGAAAAGGTGTTTTTTTTCTCTAACTATAATCACATACCATCTTTTGCAAGGTCGATCAATTCTGCTTTGTGGTCCGAGTCTCCTTCCATGACTTCCTGTTCCTCTATGGTGCCCTCTTCATCAGCAACTAAAAGAATTTAGTCTTTGAGTAATCTATAAATGTCCTGCTTTTATTTTTTTTCTTTCATGTAACACTAAAAACATACCCTCTTCATCTACTGTGGAAAAACTTGATTTTCTCTTTCTGCCAGAGTTACCACCCTCCTATAAAATGGGAAAAGAAAAGCATAAATGTAAAACTAAGAAGTTTTTCCGAGAAGAGATATACGATAATTAAGAGTTAGGGCAGCACTTACCGTTCTATCAACTTTTTCCCCTGATGACTGACCAGATGCTAGAATGGAAGTCAGAAGCCAGTTTACTACATAGTTAAAGGTGAGATATTTTGGAAAATTCTGAAATAAAGTTATATTGTAAAAGGAATAATTTAAACCTTTTTATCTGATCAATCATTTCCTTTGTAATACGATCATGTAATATTGAGCTTATTAGTTTATTAAATGGGACCTACCTGCTGCTTTTTGTAAGCCGAGTGCTTTGAGCCTCTTCTCGTTGATTTGAAACTGGAGTTTAATTTCCACAACCTTCGGAGTAAAACTGTGTTAAAAAAAACCCCCACTATGCATAAATAATAGGAAAGAGTGGCCAAATAAACCCTTACCTGCTCTATGTTTGACCAGAAGAATTCAACTTCTCGAGCAATTGTACTGGCAATATGACGAAGATGAACTTCCCTTTGTTTCTGTGATCTTTCTTCACTGTTCTTCTTCTCTTGGTGGTAACGAGCACAAGTACGAACAAGCTGTAACAAAGGCACAAAGGACGGGTTCAGAGAGAAATTTTCTACTGCCGTTACCCTCATTTTTTCTGCAAATTCCTCAAAATCAGTTCGGTGCCAAACCTTCTTTGCAGCAGCTTCCTTCCATCTTCTCTCCTGAGCAAAGTCGGCAGCCATCCACTGCATCTCCTCCAGAAGGTAATCCCAGTGGGACTTTGGGCGTGAAGCTTCCACTAGTTTAGGGAGCCTGCTGGATGACCACTGACCCTCCTTCCTGAGATCAGAGATGCGCTGGTGCACCTGACTCTCCTGTAATACAGAGACGACCACATCATCACATAAACTAGGACTGCAGCTGTCTAATAATTTAGCAATCAATCATTTTTTGATAATCTAAACAGAGACACTGTTACTAAATTGATTCTCCTCAAGAAACAACTATTATTTCACATTTTTGTTGAATTGTAAGTAACAACAACATGTAGAATAATAAAGGCATCCATTTATATTTAAAAACGCATACAATACAATTTTATTTTGCTATTTAGCTTATTTATTCACTACTTTTTCAATTGCCTGATCAGTAATCAACCGAAAAAAATATGTATTTTTGAACAGAGTTGGATCGAGGTGATGCTAACTGACGAGGAAGATTTTTTTACCTTAAATATAAAGCTTTTATAATTTTTGTACAGTCTTGACTTAACTGCTGAATAAGTCAAAACTGGTTGGCTATTCTTTCAGCAAATGGGATATTTTAGAGTCTGTGAATTCCTGTTATATATTATTATTGAAAATATTTCAATAATCCAATGACTACGGTTATTTCAATGATTATTTTAGCTCTCATTTTTTTATTACATGGTCAAATTAACAGAGGGGTGCACTAACAGACATTTCTTTATACTTTTATTCATAATTTTCATTCATCTCTATAAATGTTTTACCCTGCTTTACAAGACATTTCTCAATATTCTTTATTGTGTTCATTTTCTTCCAGCTTGATTTCTTTAAAAATACATATTTTAAAAAAAAAAAAGATTGTAGTTTAATGTGTTACACTTCTGCTAACAGTCAAACCATATGCGTATAAAACAAGCAAGACTTTTCATTACCTACATCTTTATAAAACCAAAAACTCACCAGTTTGGCCTGCTCAACCTGCTTATCCTGGGAACCTTCTTGTGGGCACTGACCGCTTGGATTTTGGCTGAAAGCTCCGCTCTTAACAGCAGATATTCCGTTGGTTCCTGTCAGTTTAGATGGGGTTCCTGGGTTGATGTTGGAGCCAAGAGGACGGAGCGAACCTGCTGGGTGTGGAGCTGGATTGGAATTGGTAGCAGGTGCAGGGGCGGGAACCACAGATGTTATTGATACCGAGTTGGTCATAATCCTCTGAACAGACTGGTTTGGATCAGTACCAGGCTGAGCAAGTGCCACCGTCTATGGAAGATGAAAAATTATAAAAAATGTGAAACATTTAGACAACTCATACAATTTTAGACCATTTGATAATGGCAGCCCAGTTTTGGATCCAGCTTTCACACCAAGTTTTTCTGAGGTAAATTTGGCCATGAGAACGATATCAGATACATGAACCATGTGAGAATAGCTGAAATATGTCCGTTCTTCCAAAATGTGTTAATGAAGGTCTGAAATTATTAATGATTATTTATAATAAAAACTTGCTGAGAAGACCAAATTTGGTGATTCCATGCATACTAACCGCTTGTCCAGGCTGAAGAATTGTCTGCGACTGCTGTTGCTGAGGTTGCAGCTGAACGTGAACCCCGGGTTGCATCTGCTGCTGCAGCTGGTTTTGCAGCTGTGTGTGGGGGTTCACAGCAGCCAGCACAGGACCACCTCCCTGCACTTGGACTTGTCCCTGGAGTTGCACACCCGAATGGGTTGAATTCTCCACTAACTGGGCCTGCTGAGAGAGGGCCATGGGTATGCTTGCCATTGGTAGCGCACCCTGAGGCAACCTGACAGGTAGCTGAGGAGGAGGGGTATGCAGGCTGGCTGCATTCTGTACAGGCGGTCCTTTGGATGGGTCGTACTGCTGCTGGTTCTGCTTCTGTCCTGAAAGCTGGACTGCTTGAGGAGTAGGTGGCATACCGCCTGGATACATGGCAACCAAATCATAGAACAAAAGGAGCAGTAAAGAGAGCAAAACAAAGAAAAAACTGTTTAATATAAGCCACAATGGAAATATTTGCATCTTTAAAGTTTTCACAGAAGCCTTTTCCTGTATTTTAGTAGTTTCCCTTTAAAATTATTTGAGAGACCCTTGAGTAGAAGGCAAGTGTTTAAAACCTAAATGTAATGTAGTTTTTTTTTTTAAACGGCTGTGTGCACTTTAGAATTCAGAGCTCTTTAAACCTCTGCTTAATGAACTAAATGTATTAATTAACAGTAGAGTACTACTGCCTGATGATCAGAGCAGAACTAATGAAACTCATACAGCAAAATGATTACAGAAGAAATGAAATCAATATGAAAATCTACATGTCTCTCAAATGAAACACTACTTTGATTAATGCAAAACCAAAACATTGCATTTCAAATGCTGAGAATGGGACTGAGAAACATAAACTATACATGCAATAATAGACAAAACATTGAAAATAAACATGAAAAGAACTTCTAAAAATTAAAAGAAGACAGCAAAAAGAAAGGGGAAATTAATAAGAGAGCAGACACTCACAAGGACAGCATATGTTTAGCATGCATGAAGCGATGTAAGTGCAGAAACCAAGGCATCTGGATGCCTCACAAAAAGACAAAGCACAGAGGTGAGCAAAAGGACACACGTGGGGTTTTGCAGACAGCAGGCCTGAGCAGAGCTGTGCACACTAAAGCAGCACCTGCCTTACCTCCCTGCACGTCACATCACCTTGCCTAGACGCCATCAACACCTGGCCCTGACACACCCACATCACCACAATCGCAAAAACCTGTGCCGTGAACAAAACTTCTCCAAATTATTCCCCTCTTAATTAGGCAGAGGGAAAGAGGCCAAGTCAGAACAAAACGTCATGAGTTGAATGGAAGAAAACCAATAAAAAATTAAGATGAGATAAAGACAATCCTGGAGACTGATGAAAGATGACTTTGGATCCAAATTACAGGAAACAGAGATGGACGATGGGAAACCAAAACTGTCAGGTGGATTCCTACAATGGGGGGGGAACGCAAGTCCCATTGTAAAGTGATAAAAAAAATCCCAAAGGGTTCCCACTTTCAATGATCCACCTCCAAAATAGATGAAAATCCGTCAGGATTGGAAGGGCTTTCCAAACAAAAATGACAAATAGGAACAAACTTCAGAAAAGAACGGATGAAATATGATCAGGTGATCAACAAGAAAACCAAAAAAAAGAGAGAAAAAAAAAATCTGAAGACATGGCATCTTCCCACTGAGAGGCTACTCTTCTTCACAAATGGATTGTCTTCTTCCCCTTTTATCCTGACAGAGACAGCTGGTGCTGGTACAGCTAAGCCTGAACTTCCAGATAAGAAATCCAGATTCATTTTGATGCTGCTGCTTTAGAAGATAAATGTTGGTATTCCCTTTTAAAAAAAAAAAAGATATATCCTTAGTCTGAGGAAGGGCTTAGATCCAGCAGCATCGAACAGAACACACATCGGCCTGGTGGTAGCATTCCTACCTTGCGCGGTTGGCATTAGCTGCTGAAGCGGAACGCCAGGTGATCCTAAAGGAGCTACACCAGGATGTTGGAAAATCAGCCCATGTCGACCAACGTCAATCCGGGGCCTCTTAGCCTGATCTGGGATTTAAAACACACAATACCCTCATAACGCAAAAAAGGCACTAGGCACAGAGCAGTGACCTTCTCAAGACCTTACAGGTCACCTCTCTTTCCTCCGTTTAAGCCGTCAACACAGAGCGCTAGAAGAAGATGCCAAATATCTAAAAGCAGAAGCAATTAGAAGGAGAAAAGAAAACAAACAAAAACAAAGCAAACGGGGAGGGGGGGAAACAAAGCAACATCAGCAACACAGGGGTCTACAGCTCCTGCCCTACCTGTTTGCACCATAGTCTGTTGCCTCTTAAAGGCATCCATGTCTCCAGGGTTTGTAATGGTGCCTGAGGCTGCCCCTTGATGTCCCTGCAAAACAACGTCTTTGGTAATTAGGCTGGGCATACCCGACGAAAAATAAATTCAAACACAGTTAAGGAAAATAACCAAGTAATTCGTTTGTTTTTGTCAAAAATAAATCTCTCCTTTTTCACCTGAAACTGCTGCTGGACAGAGAAAGCAGCGGAAACATTGGGAGGGAGCTGCGTTGCTATGGCAACTGGTGTCCCTGCTTGGCCATCCTTTCCAGTAACAACCTTTACCTTAAAAAGGCAAAGAATTGAACAGAGCACAACGTAAATGGGTCTAATTCACACATCGATAAAAGTAAAAGGTCTGCCAGTCAGACTCTTCCTCGCCCTCTGCTTTTCACCACGATCCTGTCTAATAAGTACAATTATTTTCCTTCACATGCATCAGATTTCTAATAAACAAAAAATAAGTGCATCAAAGTAAAGGCTGCCAGTCTATACGTTAACAAACAAAATGATGGGATATCTTAGATAAGAAAGACCAAACAGAAGGAAATGAAAGGAAAAACCTTCCTAGTTCTGATCTCTGCCCGCTCCATTAAAGCATCTTCAGTGAATAAATCTAACATTACAAACAAGCTCTTATGATACCTCGTCATTAATGACCTCCGACTGTTCTTCTTCGTCATCGTCATCATCGAGATCCAAGTCATTCTGCCTCAGGTAAGTGTTTAAGGGATGACAATGTTTCTTCTTAAAAGCGTGATAGTCCATGATGTTCCCCTGAAGATGCTGCAGAAAGAAAAGCTCAACCATGTATTCTTTGAACATCTCCTTCAGGCTCTCCATCTTCTTGGTGTGGTGCTCCAAGCACTGCTTTCTCAGCTGAGCGATCTCAGGAGTAGCAGGAGGAATTTCTTCCAACTTCTTGGGAGCCTGCTTCTTTATGGAAGCTGCAGCCATACTGGTGGGTGCCAGAGCGCTGTTGCTGATGCCCTGTGTGGGACTAGTAAGGGATGGACTAGAGGGTGGAATGGAGGAGGGGATGCTGAACGTCGCTGTAGCGGAGGTTCCTACTCCTGTGACTACACCTTGAGCGGTCTTCTCAAAGACCATGGGCCGCCCCAGCTGTCCTTGGATGATGTTGCTGATCTGCGGAGGTAGGCTGGAAGTGGTGATGTGTCCGGGGCTGCCCAGGGTGGGGAGTGTTGTGCCAGTGGCAACAGGACTTTGAGGTCCTAGGTGGTGGATGGTGCCGCCAGTCTGAGAGTGAGGCTGAGAGAGCCGGCGTTCCCTCACGCAGCCTGGCGCTCCTGGAGAAGCAAGCTGCACCTGACCAGATGTTGGGGCGATTTGGGCAAGTCCTGTTCCTTCCTGGTAAACAAAGTGGCCTCCTCCTGATTGGCCGCCTAAACTGATTTGTCTCACTATCATGCTAGCTTCAACGAATCGCGTAGGGCTCTGTCCACGTACTCCCAAAGCTGCAGTAGGAGCCCCTGGCCTTGTGACGCCTTGCAAAGAGACTGGGCTATGCTGAGTGGGACTCTGGGGTTGAATGGGCTGGGGCACCGGTGAGGTGACCTGAATGTAGGAGGAAGGAGCATGCTCAAACCTCCACTGAGATGTGCTATGCTGGAACCCCGGCGATGCTGGGTTCTGGATGGGGAGTGGGGTCAGAGTGATCTGTTGATTGGCAGTCAGCCCCACATTTTGCAATGTTATATTCACATTTGGGCCTGTGACTGGGCTCCGACTCATGATTATCTGATAATTGGGTGACTGAGGGGCTGAAGGGCTGGCGGTGGAGGAAAAGGTGGTCACAGGAGACTGAGGGTGACTAATTGTAGCTTGTGGTTGTGTAGCTGCCATGGACAGCTGCTGCTGCTGCTCCTCAGCTTCTGACCCAGAGACAGACTTGGATTTTTGGAGCTGTCGTTGGATATTTTGCGATCCACTTCCATGGTGCATTGCGTTACACTGTTAAACACAACCTATGGAGGGAGAACAGGAAAAAAATAATTGAATTTACCGCATAACAAATATCTGATTTGGCACCCTACTATTGCCCTGTTTCAAAATGTGCAGATAATCTACACTGCTGGAGATAGGCACCAGCACCCCTCGCGACCCCATTCTGGACAAGCGTGTCGGATAATGGATGGATGGATGATCACAAAAAATGCGTTGTAAATATGCTACATCTAATAGTAAGGGACTGCTTGGAAGCAGGCTTTTGGCTAGCAATGCGTACGGCCGTACAATGTACAACCTTTACGAAAAAAAGGAAAAATTGTAGGCCATGATTTGTCCATGTAAACTTCGCTCAAATGCTAAAAAATTTCCAAGCAGCAATTGCTGGTTCCTTCCCAAAAAATACTGCTGTCAGTCATTGGTTCGACTCGTTGGTTGTTACGCGATGGACGTATTAGAGGGAGTCTTTCAAGATGGATTTGTTTTAGACTGAAAACTCAGATCTTGTGACAATCTAGCTTGCAGCGGCAGGTTATAAGGCAGCTGTTGTGGGATTCCCAGTGACAGCGCACTGCCGGTCTGTGGGGGTCTGAGCGGTTCTGACGGCAAATTCATATTTTTAGGCAGGATCGTAATCTGGATGAACTGACTGCACAGACAATGTTAGTAGGTGGACTTTCTCGAAAAAAAAAAAAAAGCCACTCTCAGCCATTGAACAAAGGAGCAGTAGAAGCATTAGATGATCTGTACACACTTTACACACCTTAATGGTGCGGCGCCGCCATTTTGTAGTTTTTTTTCCTTTAAGCCTACACTATAATGCGAGTCAAAAAAACTACACGACCCAAAAACCAACAGTGATTCCGCTCTGAGTTTTTCACCCGCGCTCAAAAACAACAACAATGGGGCTCTGTTCGAAATCCTGGGCTGCATCCTCCAAGGACGCGGTCTACTTAGACTGGATCCTCTGAAGTCCGTGAAAATAAGGAGACCGGAAGACTTTTGGCTGTGAATTCGACCAGGTCTACCCTTCAGCGGGTTTTATCGCCGTAAGGTCTGTTAATTAGCAACCACGAAAGTTGACACACAAAGCAGGAAAAGAATGAAAACCAAAGTTTCCAAAACTGTTTGTTTATTTATTTCTTTTTTATTATAAAGTGAACAAAGACTGATGAGAATCCAGAGTGGAATAAAGGTTCCAACCACCCGGGGCAGGAACAAATAAAATCAAATGTAATGATAGAAACCTTAGTCAGTTAAATAACATGCTGCTGTCATTTTGCACATCTCTGATGTTGCTGCTATTTTCAAATATCCATCACTGTAAAAATGTCCATAGCTGCATATTGGTTATTTATTCTCCAGTTTTATATTGTTAAAACACTTTACAGAATTTTTTTTTTTTTTTTTTAACTCTTCCCTATTATGTTATTCTTATACATTTCTAAGGTCCACATTTGTGTGACCATTTTCAATAATCTTTCTGCTGCTGTAAATTTGCCCATTGTGGGACAGTAAAGGGATTTTCTATTCTATTCTATTCTATTCTATAAAAGGGGTAGAAATATATAAGTAAATCTAAACAATGTATGTATTAAAAATACATCTGCAAAATCTCTAATATTAAACAAGAAAAAAATCTTAGTTAAGCATATTGTGCAAAACAGCAATAAAAAGATAAAACTATCAGATTTATAGTCCCCTCTCTGCAGATCTATTAGAATCTGTCCTTAAATTACAGCCAAACCCATTTACACAGTAACAGATAAAAACCTTTAGATAAATCAAACATTACCGCCACATATCTGACTCAATAACCATTAAAACAACTATTTTCATTCATTTCAGACGGAACTATTCACAGACTGTAATATATTAAACTGAACTTCCAATTTTCACCACTGTTCGGCACCAAGTAACCTTTCCTCTGATCACGGCTTGCTTGGTCTCGCAATGAATCCTGGGTAAACCAAGGATACCGAGGATACATCGACACCCGTCCTTCAAATCGGGCTAAAAGAAGGACGCATTTTAAGGCCGCATAACGAGGAGTCTTGGAATCCGACCAGACCTCAGCGCCGCACTATGACGTAATCGGCCTTTGAATCTGGCCTTCTAAGGACGCGTCCTAGGTTTTCGAACAGAGCATGGGAGTGGTGCAGGAGCGGGAGTCATTCTGAATGGGAGCGGGATTGGAGTGGGAGTACTTTCACCAGGAGTGGGACGGGACAGGATTTAGATTTCTACTCTGGCCCGGGATCGGGACGGGACACAATTTTTTCTGTGGGAGTGGGACGGGACAGGATTGAAAATCCACTCCCGTGTCAGTCTCTACCCCACTCCCACAGACTGACACTCTGGGTCTCTAACCAAAATCCTTAACCCCACACAGCTCCCTGGGCGCTTCACAATGGCAGCCCACTGCTACCCAAGAGGTGGGTTAAATGCAGAGGTAAATTTCTCCAATGTGAGATCAATAAAGTTCAATTATTATTTTTATTCCACCTTCTGATTGTTTGAATTAACCTATGAAACATGATCAGGACAAAAGTAGTGTTGTAACAAAGACAAAAAGTTTGCTGCATTCCACCTCAAAATGAAGGATATAGCGTTTCAGAGAGTCTAAATTTCAACATTGAGCCCACTACTCCGCACAAAGCCTAAAGATGTGATACACCAAGGTGTACACCCAAATAAATATTTCTAGGTAAAAGCCTGCTTGGAAAAAATACTTGGCAGGCTGCTTTAAGACATAAAAGAAATGCTTTTATTCAGATCTTGATTTTTTTAAACATTCAGTATATCCATACTGATGTGGTATGAGCTAAGCGTTAGTAACATTATATCTCATCATTTGCTGAAAATGACCAACACACAGCTCAATCGTGTCAGTGGATTATACGCGTATATAGTATATACCTGATGTCAGGCCATTTTGATGATGGATGCAGTCCTTAGGTATATCCTCTATATCATCAACAAGACAATGCTGAACTCCTCAACAGTTGGAGGTTTAACATAGTGCTATTAGGGTAAACCTAAATATGATATGTGTAGGAGGGCTCCATCTCAATATTTACCATGTTAAAAAAAAAAAAAATGGAAACTGTTCTGCCATCACAGCGAAATTTCATTTGAGGCAGGCTAAGTGGAAGTAGGCAACCAGTATCATATATTTCAAGGGCCACAGGCCATTATTAGAGACCTGGCCACTAACGGAATACAGGCCAATATTAGAGGATTTACGGTATTTCCACTTTTTTTGTTGTAATTGCAGTCCAATTTTTATTTTCACTTCATTATTTTTTTTATTATGCACAAGAGCCCTTTTTTATCAGGCATTTTATTTAGTATTGCATGTTTTTGCTTTTTTTCCCTGTTTTCTTGCTGGAATCTTGTCAAAGGTCTAATACTGACACCCAAAGACATAATGTGTCAGAATTATTAGTGAAAAGCTTTGGGCTGGTTAAAATAATTTTAAAAAATTCATTAAATTTGAAACAAAATGCTTGAATGAGTATATCAGTGCATTTTTATGAACTCTTTTGTTTTTAAGGTAATTTAAACGTATTGCGATATATTTCGTGCATCGCATTGAAGCCCAAAAATATTGTGATATTAGATTTTCTTCATATCACCCAACCCTATTTTCAGCACGATGCAGAGGCTCATGTACTTGCTGTGCTAATTCTTCCATGTTAGCATCCTTAAACCCTGTGTACTATAGCCCCATCTGCGCTCCAACCAACTGCACACTTCATTGAGGGGCTCAGGGTGTATTAAGAATAATGATACGATGCTGAGGCAAGTCAGCATTAAAAAGGTCTTCATCATGCAAGAACTGCCAGCGTACCATAAGGGCTGACATGATCATCCATGAGAAGGAACTCAGATGTCAACAATGGGTTTAAGGATTTCATCTTCATACTTAATGGTAGTAGGTAAAAACCGACAACTGAAAGCCCTCTCTACCACTTAACAGTCCAGATCAATATTACACAAGTTTAACTGAACTGATGTTACACTCAGATTATTTTTTTTTTTTAAACAGTGTAGTCTAAGTTCCATGGACGCTTTACAGCAAATTTATAATTGCTGAGTTGGATCGTCTTTCAACACACATTTAGCCAGTGTTCTAGATTTTAGAGGCAGAAACTAATGGGTTAAAATAAATGTCAGCTAACTGTCTCCAACAAAGGGTCCTAATTTACTGGAACAATATTTAAAAAAAATTGTTTGTATAGAAAACAGCCTAATATCCTATGCACCCTCACACACCACAATCATCTCTTCATTTGCACCATTTGCTTAATTTTAAATACTTTAGTGGGTGCATCCTCCTCTTAAATACCTCTTCTTGTTTGGTATTAACATCAAATGTTCAAGTACAATAAGAAAACCTATTGACTAATTTTAAGTTCTGGTCTAAATATTATTAAACAGTATTTCTTTGAACCATGGTAAATTTAGAGTAGCTATTTTAACAGCATAACTAATATGGTGAAAATAAACTTTCACCAGGTTTTATTTCTTCATTTTTTTTTCCTTTTACCACAAAAATAACATTTTACTTACAGGAATTCGTCAAACACCAAAAAATATATAATATGGCAAGATATTAATAGAAAAATAACTAAAACTTAAATTACACTACCTTTTTACTGCTTTAAGTCACACTTTCTCATTAATCTAACAATCAAGGCATACATCACCTAAGAAGCACTTTAACGTAATGTTGCAAAAACATTACGTTTTACCCAGAAATAATCAACAATATTAGCCGCAACTGCTGAGCATGACATAGGCATCGAACCACTCATAAAATACATCATAAGTACGGTTATTAAGACATTATATAAATTATGTAAATTGAAAACTGTTAATTTGGCCTTTCCAAATTGGGACGTTTTATTAAGAAACAACAACTTTGAAACACGTTTTTATTAAAACACGCATTGGCGTAGTATTACCATGCAAGCACAGTAGCAAAAACGCCTCTCACACTATATATACATGCTTTGCAAACAAAGGCGATGCACTAACCCAATATATAATAATAATACCGATGGGAATTTAATCAGAGGTATAGTCAATACACAGCGTTTAAGCACCGTTAGGAAATCTACGACTTGATCGCTGTTCACTTTTAAATGTACAATAACAAACACGCATTGCCAGACAAGGCCTTTGTGTGTAAATTAGTAGATAATAGCAGCCATTAATTACAATTTCTACTGCTGTGTACAAGATGAGCGTTCACATCACTGACTGCTCCGGGGCGTACGCTATATTTTAATGGTACAATGAAAAATCAAAACGTCAGCTCCAAAATAAAAACACATGCAAACACCTAGACTATAATGAATTCATTATGATAAAAACGTACTGCTTTGCTGTAGCGTTTATAATATAAGCTGCCATTCCCCGTTTAAAACTACCGTTTCTACGGAGCGCGTGCTAGCGTTTAGCTTGATTTAGCTAGCAGGCCAGAGCCGTTGATTAAATATATAAATCATTTGAATATGAATACTTACACGGCAGGGAGGCTTCTGTGTTAATTTCATGAGGTCTAAGTCATGTTTGCAAAAGGTCAAAAATAATAAATAAGTGTTATTCCATTAAATAGTATCAACTGCTATCGCTAGCCGCTTTTTAATGTTTTGAAGCTAGGATAATTTCATTCAGCAACATGGCGGCGGGGCGACCCTCTGTGACCCGGAAGTCAAACAACTGTGACGTCCCGAAAATAAGAAACGGAAAAATAACTGAAATCTCTTTACATCTAAAGTTTTTAATTAAGTGTAGAATATGTCTGGGATTCTGAAGACTACACTTTAAATTGACTTTCTTTATAAATAAAGATATACCAAAAACACCAGCATTATGAAGAAAACCCGTTTATTATCTTTGATAATAAATTACATTGTTCAAACTCACTAACAGTGTTCATTTTTCAAAAATTTCAAAAACATTCTTAAAAAATACAAAAAGGTAACTGAGTAAACTCCAGCAAGCATCTCTTAAACCATTTTCACAAAATACTTAGTATATCATTTTTTAAAACCTTGTCTTAGAAGACAGTAAACTCTTCAAAAAAAAAAACAAATAAAACTTGTATTCATCCAAACAAACCACATAAACATTAACACAAATATAAAATAATTTGCACAGAAATATGAGTGATTTTTACATGCAAAAATCTAAATGACTGCATCGCTACCTGAGAAAAACAGATTTGTGTTTTTTCAAACAAAATCTCAGCTTCAAAAGGACATGTAGTGCATTTAACTATATATTGCAAGATTTAGTCTTTATTACCAGTCATAAAGCACTTATTCTATTAGGTTAAAATACTATTTTTGTTTCAATTACATTCATTTGTCTATACAAAGTAATACAGGTAAATTCTTTTACACACTATATATTTGGTCATTTCATCCAAGATATTAATTTCTGCTTACAAGCTGACATTCATGAAGATATTCTAAACAGTTTACACCCTCACCCCAACCACTTTGAAAAAAAAAAAACAACCTCAGCCCACTCTGAAGAACACATTCCTTTTACAATTATGTGCAAAAGCAGCACACTAAATCACACAAAACATAAGAATTGAACACAGGAAAAAATACTTTCATGCCTTTTTTGGTGTGATAGTAGGATAACATGTGGTCTTGTGGTCATTTCTCCTACATTTGATCAAAGTGCTTGTGTGTTATATGAACTTTTTAGGGAGAATGAATACCACTATGTCTGCAAAGTGGAAAGGCGTCGCTCAATGCACTTCTTACCTGAAAAACGTAAAACAAACAATGAAAACAGGTCTAATTTAGTAATGTGACCAATCGTATAGAGGTAATGAGAGTCTACACACTTTTTTCAATGCTATCGATGTCTTTTTGCTCCGTAATGATTCGGGAGAGGCCCTCCATCAGCAGAAGGGCTTTGTTATAGCGCTGCACTGATGCTGTGCCATAGTGGAACATCTCATCCAAAGCAGCAGATTGTATCTGAGTATAGTAAACACAAACATTTGAAGCACGGATAAAAGCAGGCCTAATTGATGTAAAAAAAGGTAGAATATGATCAGAGATGAGCTTTAACACTTTAAAGTTAACCTACCATATGCACAGTGTGTCCATAGATGAGCTTCTCTGCAGTGAGGCTGTTGAAGCGATCCATGAGTTTCTGTTTGTCAAGCAAGAAGGTCTGGAGCCGGTCGTTCAGGGAGCGGCAGTAGGTCACGCAGCACTTGTACAAGTTGTTGAGCTTCCTGATCACTGCATGAAGGGATTTTTGGTTTTTAATTTCAATATCTGATATATCATTTAACCCTTTAAAGCCTGAACCATGAAATAGTTGACAGAATATTCTAATTTTCCATGTGTCTGATTATGTAAGTCAAGGTTTCAAGAACAAAAACATCACACTGACATGCAGAGGTTTCAAAAACTCAAGTATCAATGATACACTTGGCTTTAAAGGGTTAAAAACCTAAATTCAAGAATCTAAAAGATTTTTTTAAATTATTCCAAGATCTCTAACAGCAAATAAACAGCCTTGTAAAAAGACGATGAAAGCTTTTAATAGGAGCAGAAGCATTCTTTATGTATGCACATTACTTGGTTATTACATATGGCTGCAGGTGTAGAAGTTCAAAACAAAGCTTAAAGACAATTCTTATTTCAACTTCTGCTACTCTGATGGTTCCTGATGGACTTTTCCCATGTATGAGTATGGTATTACTCTCACCTTGTTTGACAGACGAAGAGGTCTGGAGGTGGCCTTGTTTAATGCTTTCCTTTGCAGAATGCAGCGCAGAAGATAGAAACTCCTCAGCCTTCATGTACAGCACTAACTGCTCTGCATAGCTGGAAAAAGACAAAAACAATATTAGCTAAAGAAGAGAAGAGTTACAAGCATAAGGCTAATGTAATTTAATATGGAGACATAAGTTCATGTAAACAACCTCCTTGCCTGATATTTATACATGATCTCAATGAAAAAAGGAAAAATTATCTAATGCTGTGACTGATTTGTCTCGGGAAGTCAGAGCTCAAATCCAGAAGTGATGACGCACCTGAAGTGACAACTTTCTAGTTCTAAGTCCTAATTGGCTTGATATTAACTACTAGCATCTACACATCCTAATAATTAATAATGCTCACCAGATAATGCACAGCCCTAAAAACAGATTAACCTTTAATTTTCCACATGATTTCTATGTGCATCCTCCGTCTTTAGGGCAATGATTAGCTGCCTTCTACTTTTAATTGAAAGTAAAAAATTTCCTGAACTCAATGTTGAAAATACGTTGAGACCAGCTTCAAAATTGGAATTGAACTTTCCCCAGAAAATGAAATAAAAAGTACTTTCTTTGAAATTCTGATATTAATCATAGATCTGATTGCTAGAAAATGTTGATTAAACTGGTCCATTTATGCCTGGCATTAATGCAACATTTATAATTAAGAATAAAAATTCAAAGGTTTTCCATCTTAACTGTTTTTTTTAACCGTTTTATAAAAACCCACTCAAATTACCATAAAATATGATAATGGATTTATAAAGTTTAAACTCTTTACTTGATTCAAGCAACAAATGCAGAGCTGGCCCATGACATAGGCAAACTAAGCGATTGCTTAGGGCCCCAGGACAACTAGGGGGGCCCTCTATGAACAATTTAGTTATGTTTATTGTTGTTTTTTATTTATTTATTTATTTTTTTGCACATATAACAATTTCAAAATATAGAAGCAAAACACACAATTTCATGATAGAATTGTGCATTTTTTTATATCAAAACATCTTTAGCCATATATTAATCCGAACTTATACACTAAAACAAAAACTAAGCGATTGCTTAGGGCCCCAGGACAACTAGGGGGGCCCTCTATGAACAATTTAGTTATGTTTATTGGGTTTTTTTTTTTGTTTTTTTTGCACATATAACAATTTCAAAATAAATATAGAAGCAAAACACACAATTTCATGATAGAATTGTGCTTTTTTTTATATTAAAATATCTTTAGCCATACATAAATCCAAACTTATACACTAAAACAAAAAATATATGTACTGGTTTTGGGCCCAGATTAATAGACACTTCTCAGAGACAAATCTATCTTTGGAGAAAAAAAAGTCTGATTTTTAATTTTTTTATTTGATTTAATTATGTCTGTTTTTGTACAGATATGTTAATTAATCGCTTACATTTTATTTTTTTATATTATTGCAATGCAAGTTATTTTTTTGCACATCACTGTTGCAGTTAGAACCTAAATGTACCAACCACTGGATAGCTTTCACATAAATAAACTGTATGATAGTTGATTAGATATTTTTATATTAACACTAGATGATGCATACAATTAGAGGGTTGTCTAGCACTGCTAGAGCTAAAATGATATTATAGCAGGTGTCTGGTTGATCTGATCATCGGGCTGTTGTCTGTGGCAGAAATAGGGGGCGCCGATTGTCAAAATTTGCCAAGGGCCCCATGGAGGATTGAAACAATCCCTAGCGAAGGGAACCATTTTCAACCCGGGTAGAGACTCTTTTCACTGATATAACTTGCTTCTTACCTCCACTCTTTACTCAGAAGGCTGATCTGATCAGCAACAACACTTTGCTCCAAAAAGGAAACATCAGGACTGCAGAAGTCATCCAGCACTGGGCCTTTTGAAGAAGCCAACTCCATAACACAGGTGACAAAGGCTAAAGTGAACCGTAGATCACTCAGAGCATCAGTATGAGCCTGCTGTGAAAACAAGTAAAGACAGAAAATTCAGATGCAAAATTCCTCATGAATCTGCTCTAAAAGAATCTGTCGTCTTCATTGGTCTTTACCTCCATCAGAGTGTCTTCAGGGAGCTCCGGAGGCTGGAAGATCAGAGCACTTTGAGGGATGGCGTCCATGGCTTCTGTTTCACTGTTTCGGCGACTTCCTCTCTGGAGAGGATAAGCGTTCAGCATCCAACCAGAGTTCAAGTAGGTGGGAGAGCCTGCAAGTCAGGCAAAAGGAAAACTTCACTAAGGTTAGTGAAGTTTTCCTTGGTTTTCCTTGGTTTTCCTTGGGTCCAAATAACTGGGTCTGCCATAAAGATGGCTGCCAGGATATCTGAAGTCATTGCTAGCAGTTACAACACATGAACACATGAACACATGGCAAACTATCCAAAGAGAAGGCTAAACAGATACAGTAATCAGTTAATACAAGGTTTATACATGAATGAGTAACTCTTATATAATGCTTTTTAATCCTCTTTTAATGCTTAGAAAAAAATGTAATGCCATCAAAAGTACCCATGACTCTCATGTATATATATATATATATATATATATATATATATATATATATATATATATATATATGTACACACACACACGGCAAAATCCTTTGTCATCTTCACCGTGGACAGGCTGCAGCCATGTCCCGAATTCCTTGTTTTCCCGCCACTTTGGTTGAAATTTGTATTTCTCTCCCATTCTCTAGCCTTTTCTCCGGCTCAAGCTTCTTTACCGAAGCATTTTAATGCCACGATTATCAAATTTAATGAATTTTAATGCCAATAAAGGCCTTAATTTAAAAATTAATAATTCAATGACTTTTAATTATTTTTAATGACCTGTGGAAACCCTGTAATAGGATAGTTAAAAAGTAAGAAAAGAAAACACCTACATGAGAGCATTTTGGAAACCCCAGCATCAGGGGGGCTGTCACCCAGTGAGGGAGAACCCATAGCAAACATCATAGGAGGTGGGCTGTCTGAGATCTGAAAAACTTTATAACATCCAGTAGGTGGAGCTGTAGAGGTTAAAAAGAGGGTTAAATTAGATGGTAGAAACACTTAAAAGAGGAACAAACTGAATCACAGGAGGCAAAAATGGACCACATCAAATGAAAGTGTGATGATGGGACAGACAGTATTTGAGTGAATTTGCTTGAAGCTTCTGTATGTGGACGTAACGTTTGATGTTTCACCTGTCGTGTCAGTGCTGTTCTCCCAGCTGGAGTCCCGATCACGTTCTTCTTCAAACAGATTGGCTCCGAAGGCGGCTTTCAGGAGCATGTCAGAGAGCCTGCCGGTGCTGAGGGATCTGAACATTTGAAGCAGATTAGACACGTTGCTGTGCGACATGTTTTCTGATGAATGATTATTCCAAATGGGGTTTTCAGTTTAGGAACATCTCATTGTTTCTTTAATTCTTTAAATCAAAATGTTTTCAAACAGCGCTCTACCTCTTAAAGGGACCCTTTTTATTGGCCGACTTCCTGCTGATGTTATTGTTGAAAGCAGGAGATTGATCAAGGACTTGCAGGTTTGACATTGTCCTGGTTCGGTTTGGCTTTCTGGGTTGAACATTTTCCTGTAAAAGGAAAAAAAGAAAAAGAGTTTTAATAACTTTTCCATTACAGTTTTTGAACCGAGCAATAAGAAGCTGCCTTTTTTGAGGAGTAACTCTTGAATAATTTGAGAAAGACTTGGAGACATTTAGTCAGGGATCAGATCCAAAAAATAAATTCAGCTCTGATCAAAGGTTCTTAGAAAGTGGAAGATTTTTTATTTTTATTTTTTACTATGATACATAAAAACACACTTTCTCTATGTTAGGCACATATGTTTGGATGCATAAATTAGGTCAAACCTGTGAGCTCTTCAATTTCTGCTTTATTTCAAACATCTAACGACAAAATAAAGCATAGAGAAGCACCTTTTTTCTTTTATGTAATAATCCTTAATAAAAACAGACATGTGCCACGAAAGAGGCCTGATGGGTGCATGTTGGGAAAGTGGTTGAAACGGATGAAATGATGTGCCTTATTTTGGGAAATTAGCTGACCTTGTGGCTTGCGGTGACCTGTCCATCGGGGGAAGCAGTCAGCTGTCCAGCTCTTGTGCTGAGCGGGAGAGTCTGCTCAGAGGTCTTAGAGGTCATTCCAACTAAAGCAGAAAGTATCAAATAACTCTTATTAGATCGTTATCTTTATTAGATGAAGCATCTTTTCCCCTCCCAATCTTCATGATGAGCGTCAGGTTGTCAGACTGGGAAGATTTTATCAGTCAATGAGCCGAGGAATCACAAATTAGTTCTGTCGCCACGTATTCGATCTTTCCCACCCAAAAAGAGGGAGCAAGGTTTGATAGAGATGAGCTATTAAACATCCCCTCTAAACAAAACGCCCCTGCTATTGTGTTGTTTTTTTGCACCTACCCAGTTTCATCTTTACCCTTCCTAAAAAACAGGGTAAAATGTGTTCATTGCAGTTTAATACATTTGTTTGAGAAGAAACATCACAAATGAAATGCTCTTCAAACTCTAAATTCAAAGAAATAATATCAAGTGATAACCCCACTTATTCCATTAAAGATGGGATAGATTCCTTGATTATTTTCACTCCTGTTTTGCTGGTATGCATTCCAAGTGTATCCTCTGGGCAGTGTTGTGCCTGAACGCGTTCATTGAACGAAAGTTCATGAACTCGTTCATATTTTGGGCGAACGTGAACTGAACGTACTGCATTACTGCCTGATGAACGTTATTGTGAACTCGTTCGTTCTGGTGTCTGTGAACGGCGCTCTCTCAGTTCAACTTCGTTCAATAGGTTGCCAGATTTCTATAGAGCCCTCCAGGCGAAACCCCGGCTAAATCACACTGTAAACAGGCCTTAATATGTAGCGGGAAAAACACCCAATCTGGGAACACCAGCTACCAGTGTCGTAGCCTACAGCCGCGTCCGTCATCAAAACAAAATGCAGCGTGGAAGCCACAGCAGCATGGAGACGACCGTGGAGGCGACAAAGCAGCAGTATGATCACTTAAAACAGTTTTATGACCAGGTGGTCGGTGAGGATGATGGCAACAATCTTACATTTCTCTGCAAACTTTGCCCGCCGGCTTTCAGTAAAAAAAATCCGCACTTCAGTAACCTTAAATTTCTACCTCAGCCTGGTCCCTCAGTTTGTGTTAGTAAAATGTTCTTGAGGGTTTTACTATTCATGTAACTTGTTTGTTAAACCTGCCTGGTATAATTTTCCAGGATTCCTTTTTAGTATGTGCTGAAATGGAATTTCAATTTGAAAAAAATATTAAAATTAAAAAAACATTTGCACCTTAAAGACTACTTTCCTGTTTTTCTTTTAATAATTCCTCATAAAAAAAGACCATTTAAGCAGCACATTTTTCCTGATGTTTTTGAGAATATACTGTAGGGGTGAAGCTGCAGCTGCTACTAGTGTGAAGTGAATGGACAGCAACAAAGCGTTAAAGCAACAATGGGGAAATGCTGTCCCCTCAATGCTAATGTAAACCCTGGTTGGATAAGGATTCAAAACTGGATATGAAGATGAAATCTGACGCACAGTTTCAGAGTTACAACTGATAAAATAATTGCTGTCTGTGGTTCTACAGTAGGCTATGGTGTAATTGAGCAATATATGAAAAAAAAAAAGAACTGAACTAGTTCATTTTTTGGAACTGTGAACTTAGTTCAAAATTTTGAATTATGAACTATGAACTGAACTAGTTCATTTTAAAATGTGTGAACTGAACTTTGAACTAGTTCACGCAGAAAGAGAACTTTCCCAACACTGCCTCTGGGTGTACAGCATATGGAGTGCATTTTGTTCGGATATTTAGCAATGCAATTTAGCATGTTTTTTTAAATAGAAATTAAAAAAAAAAAGAAATCCAGAAATAAAACACTGAAAAAAGTAAAAAAAAAAATCGTTTTTTAGAATAATTATGCTGTTTTCTCAAATATTTTCATTTCAAGCAATTCTTAAAATTAGTTTTTCATATCAAATTTTTACTTTATTTTTATTTACAGATTTTATATTTTTGACGTTTTTTTCTTAAATTGCTATTTTTTAGATGAGTTTTTACATATTACATTCTTTTAAAATTGTGTTTAACAGATCACATTTTGTTGACTTTAAGCCCAATACAGATTCTTGCTCTTGACGCAAGTATTGACAAATAAAAATGTTGCTTTTAACATCTATGCAGACCGACAGAAATGCATCTTAGCTCATAACTCGAGAAATTAGCACACCATCAGAAAGTAAAGAGTACGATCTGTAAAACACAATTTAAAAAGAATGCAATTTGTGAAACTCAATCTGAAAAACAGACATAAAATCTGTATAGAAAAGTTCAATTAGATATTATAATGTATGTCTATTTATTTAAAAAATATATATATTTGAAAAAAGAAAGAAAAAGTGAAAAAACAAAATAGTGAAGTTACTCAAAAAACCTTTTTTATTACATGTTTCAAAGTTTCATTTCTACATTAAATTTTTAAAAATTCCATTTACAATACGTGTTTTTTGCTTTCAATAATAGTGGAGCTAAATTCCCTCTATAGGCACACAGTTGTCATTCCAAGGTTTGATAACTAACAACATGAAAGACATGCTATCTGCCATCTCTGAAAATGACTCGTAATACAGGAAGAAAACAAGACAGAAATCTGATTGGCTACCTGGTGGGGAGGACTGCTGTGGTTGCACTCCTCCTTTTGCCAGCTTTGGGACGTTTGAAACAACACCTGGACACAAAGCTCTACGGCGTCCACACTGCAGGGGCGCCGCACTGACTGGGTGCAGGTTCTGCGCCATACGATGGTAGTTGTGAATCTGGGTTGGGACTGGAATGGGGACCGATGGGCTGCAGCCATTTAAGGTAACGGGACTGCTGGGTGTGATAAAAAGGATTGTGAGGTTAGACTGATTTAAGGACTGATTTAACACTTATAAATAAAAACAAATCAAGAAAGATCGAGACCTGCACATTTTAATTTTACCTAACAGGCTTAGAGGGAGAATGCAGCAGGGAAGGAGGTAATGTTGTCCTTCCCAAGGATGCAGAACCTCGCCTGGTCAGCTGAGACCTCCTGAAAGGATTGTTAGAATAAACATGCGTAATGGTTCCCGACGATAACAAATTCAATTTTAAGTCAGAAGCATGAGCAATGAGGGTGACTCACCGATTGTTTTTCAAGCATATTTCAGTGGGTGACCCATCTTCCAATTCACTTATGTAATCCGCTAAAAAACAGAAGACAAAACAAAAGGAACAGATAAAATCAGACCAACAGAGGGGGAAAAAAGGTAAAATTGATAAACTAATATATGAACTCATAGATGCTCACCTGTCATACTGGAAAGCTCAGCTGGCACCATGACATAATCTTCAACACACGGCGGTGGGCTTCTCCTGCCTCGAGTGGCTTTGGCTTTGCACTGCAACCCAGTGGCGTGGTGTGTCGGCGAGCTCGGCTCTTTGGCCTCAAGCTGGTGAAGTTCTCCATCGGAATGCTGAGAAATAATTTAAAAAAAAATTAAACAGGTGCACAAAATATATTTTGGTGTGGATGTTGTTACTAAGAGGAAGCTATTTGCTACCATCTGCTGTCTTTCATGCTCAATATATGATGCCACTTGTGGGGCCTTACACATAAGAGCGTGTAGTTTTAATATTATTAAATGTTAACATTAAATTGACGCTTGTAGTGCAGAAAAAAATGTTAAAGCATATCTTTGCTTTATTGAATAAGCAAAGGCTGCATGAATAGCTTTGACTGACCAGGCCCCACCCCTAAATACATATGCAAACTAGTATAATTAGGCAAAAGGCTTCAAGTCCAAATAACCTTGCTAATGGTGTCAATAGCACAAACATCGCAAATAAGATGCTCGTATGGTGAAAAAAATGTTTTATACTAAAAACTAAAAAAGCAGAATGATGTTAGGTTAAATTGAAGCGAGGTTGTCTCCATCATTTTTTGAGGTGTGTTATAATATTTTATTAGACTTTTCAGATTGATTGTTCAGGTTTGAACTAGATCTGCAACTAACGATTATTTTTTCTAATCGATTACATGTCGATTATTTTTTCAATGAATCGACCAATAATTGGTTAGCAAAAGGTTCCTTAAAAAAGATTTTTTACAGAATTAAACAAAGTGAAACGAAAGGAGTTCCGGATAGAACATATTAACAAATGAAAATGTTTTTTTTTTTACCTTAAATGCAAAAAGTTTATATCAAATTTATAAAAAAATATACAATTCTTGCTCTGAGTGGATTTTCTCTGTCAGCTAACGGTAAGTTTTAGTCTCTATACTCCAGTTAAAGATTATTCAATTACTAAATTAGCTGATGATTATTTCAATAATCGATATATCACGATCAATCCGATAGTATCATTTCTAGTTTAAATCACAACAGATCAAAGTACTAAAAAAAGGTGGCCTCAGTGCTAATTATGAGTAATTAGTAATAACTTTGAGGATTAGGGGGAGTTTTAAGACTTTGTGGTTCGTTGTTGTCGGTTGAAAATGTTTGGGCTGATTTCAGCAAACTTTCATGCCAAGTTTATTTTCCCAAGTCTTGTGTGAAACGCTGCATTGCAGGGAGTTTTTCTTTTGGGCCTTTGGAATAAAAGTCATAGTCACATTAAATCAGAGCTTCAAGTATCATATTGGACACATCTGTTGCATCTGAGTTTTGTATGCAGATAAAAATAAAACATTTTGCGACATGGCAACTTCTCTATTTTGAGCTGTGCCTTTAGAAGAAACGGAGAGTAAAGGAATAAATCAGAGACACTTTGCTATATTAATTTATTACTACAGATACCTATAATCAATAATGGGGAGGATTTCACTTTTTTGGAAGATTCTTTAAAACAGCTTCTGTTTTGCAGGAATCATTTTATTTTTCCCACGAACAATCAAATATTAGGTTTTCAATGTTCTTTTTTGTTTCTGCATTTTAAATCTTTTTTTTCCTACTTGCTTTGATTCTGCTTTATTTCCTATATTTTAATCATGTAAAGCACTTTGCATTGTCTTTATACTGAATTGTGCAACACAAATAAATTTGCCTTGCCTTGCCTAATTGACCCAGAAACCATAAAAAGAAATTCCACTGTAAGGTTGCAGCTGTAGAACATCTCTGATCAGTGCTTCTCTGATAACCACAGGGAAATAAAAGCATCTCATGTGTTTCTATAAAGCAAATTTTACTCAATACCGCATTTTACAGCAACATTTCTGTCCAACACAGAACATACTTGAGGCGAGGCGAGCTGAGATGTGGAGGAGCTGCTGCAAGAGCTGCCTGAGCCAGAATTGGTGTAGGAGATCACAGGGGAGGGTGAACCTGTCAAAAAACACAGACATGCTTGTGTTAGCAGAGCTTCGCTGCTGCCAAAACAGAGGGCAAAGGTTTGAAAAGCATGATACGCACATTTTTTACTCTGCGAATTCGACTCCAGGAAAGGATGGTGGAAGAACTCTTCTGCAATTGTCAACATTTGCAAATAACTGTTTTCATAATTAAAGAATAACTATGAGAGCTTAAAAAGGCGTAACCTTACCAAAACTCATACGCGTTTTGTGATTCCTCTGCAGAAGCCCCAAAAGCAAGTTTCTCAGGTTTGCTGAAGTTTCTTTGGGGATCCTACAAAAAAATTAAAAGCAAATATTAGTTTATTTTACTTCACAGCATATACTAATTAACTCATAAAACAGAAATTGTAAAGCCAAGCCAGTGGAAAGCAATGCATTGACAAGATTTATTCAATATAACCTGCAGTGATTTAAACACATCACAGGGTTCCTACAGCAAAAGGCAAGTTAAATTCAAGTTAAATTTAAGACTTTTTAATGCCACTTGAAATAAAAATTTAAGACCAAATTCAAAGAAACACAAGAAAAACCTGTTTGCGACAACTTTACCCAAAGGTTTATTATAACATAAACCACTGCACTAATGTTTCAAATTTTGAAAAGCTTCCCATACAGGAAGAAAGCTAAAAACACACAAATGACAGATATATTTGAACAATTATTTAACTGAATTCACAAACTTTGTTTTAGCAGGGAACAAAACAAATAAGTTTTAAAGCCACAACATAACCAGTGCTAAGTCTGTTTTGCAGCTATTTTTCTTTGTATGGTTTTCTTAGTATGTTTGATTTGGTGATAAGTGGAGGCGTTGCAGAGACAAGGGTGGAACTAAACTGAGAAATACCGGCTGTTTCTCTGTAACTCCATTTTGACGCTTTGTGTTTCGTGCTTCGCATGTGCGACTCCACTGCCTTAATTCCCATCGTTCTGAGCTTGAATCACTTCTTACACAAAATTCACTGAGCCTCATGTATGTTCCCTGGTTTTAGCCATTACATTTACACTTGCTCATATTTTGATTTGCTTTTATTGGTTCCGCTATCGGGACGTAACCAGTAATGGCGAGCCATTTTTTTTTTTTTTATAAAAAAAAAAAATGTCAATTTTAAAGTTTTATTTAGATTACAAAAAAAATTGTAATAAAAATAATCCTATTTATGATGTTTTAAAAATTAAGACCTACGAAAGACTGATTTAAGACATTTTAATACCAATTAAGGCCTTAGTTTTATTTTGAAGAATTCAATGCCTTTTAAGATTTTTTAAGGACCCGCGGGAACCCTGCATCAAGCCTTATAAAAATTGTATTCTGAATATGTGCAAGAAATTCTTTCTCTAATTATGTCTTCAGCACAAAAGCTGTCGGCAGCATGACGCAGGCTGTGCCTATGTGTGCGCTGAGCTATGTGGGTCATGTGGAAAAAGATCGCCGCACAGACCATTAGCTGGCATCTCAGAGCGGGTTATATATGGAGAGAGAAGAAAACAAACTATGCCTCCTCATAGAAAAACACACTCTATCTTATCATGGAGCTTAATCATTGCATAAGATAAGCATGGCTGTGAGCCATAGACTGGTTAGTAAAGGACAGCATTCACAAAGTAAGCAAACAGCCTATAAATCCATCTGGATAAGTTCCAGGTTTTACTTTTTTTTATATTCTGAAAATATTGTATCTGGTTTAATATTTCTACATTAAAAAAATGTGGAATTCAATAGATCATGCAGAACTTTCTAGACCTGATGGATCCCATCAGCTGTCTGTATCAGTTTCTTCCACATCAGGACTATTTTTAGTGCTGCGGTAGGGCTTATTAACTGACTTCTAAATATATCTGTGGCAGTGTGTGTGTCTGCAGACTTGCAACTATCTAAACCTGGGGCACATATGCACACCGGTCTGTTATTCATTAGCAAATGGAGTGTGGATGTGGCAGAGTTTCCAGTAATGCCGGCTCCTATCGTCTTTCCCGTGCATTGTGTTTGTGCACCCATCGGTGTAGGGGAGGGAAGGTCAGGAAGACGTGCTCTAACCTGGGTAACACAGTTTCGTTGCTTTCATAGAAGAGGCGGAGCTCCTGTGGTGAGCTGGCCTGAGCAGAAAGAAAAAATAACAAGACTTAATTCAAAAATAAAAGCACAGATAGAAAGCAATAGGTTGCTATGCGATATTGGGAGACAACACAATGCAACAAACACAATGCAATATTGTGGGATTTCTTCCATTTCAAGATGCCACACATTTCCAACTCAAGTCTAGATTTTTAACATTTTTCTTACATAAAAAATCTAACCTTTTTTCATGCGAAAGCTTATGAATGGATGTTTTTTCTCCCTTAGGTTTCTTAGAGTGAAACCCAAATGGCATAAATTGCCTTCAAACACTAACTTTTATCCCTAATTATTCCCTGTGAGAGGTGGAAATCGTTTCAAGGATAACCACAGCTGAGATGTGAAACATGCTTGTATGATGATCATATTTAACAGGATATAAGGAAAATATAACTAACAAAATGTTTGCAGCGGTATTATACCATGAGATAGTTTATCATATATTAATAACTGATGTCATTTTAACCTATGGAAGACAAAGGAGTGCATTGGGGAAAAAAAAAACAAAACCAAAAAACACATCTTCCACAAGTTAAATCTTTTATCAATAAAATGTATTAATTGCCCAGCCCTTACTAGGACTAAATGCAGATAAAAAAACAAAACAAAAAAGATATCTTTCTGAGCAAATTTGAAATACTTCTTATTGTTACTAATCCAAATGTAAAAGCCAACAAAACAAAATTTTTTTTTCTAATTATAAAGCGACATTTTAGCAAAGTATTATCCAAAGAAAATTATCTTTAAAAAAAAAAACACCTTTTTTAATTTAACCAGACCTTAAAACAATTGGAAAATCAATGAAACACTAGAAAAAAAGAATAAATCACTTAATCATATTACTTAAACATTTCATTTTTCATTTAGCAGACCTCTACGTGCTGTTTGCCAAGTTGCTTTATTTTCTTTTTGTATCTTGCATTTACTTTTACTTTCTATAGCTGCTTTTCTTTAAAGGTATACTATGCAACCGGTGTTGATTTTCCAGCGAGGCTCCCCCCAGAGGGCGAAAGTAAAAGTGCACTGTCGTAAAAATGCTCAGCTGTTCTCCTGGTTTCTCCGTCAAGCCAGGCGCGGTTGTTTTGAGCTTAGCAGACAGGCGAACGCAGCGAATCACTATGTCTACAGCGGTAAGTGATTATTTTGTTCCAATTTTCGAGTTTGAAAATTTCGCTGTTTTCTCGCTGGTTCCGTCATGATAACTGCACAAATATCGCCACTGCGCTAGCAACGAGCATGTCTTTCACTGGGGGCGTGTAGCAGTTCTCGCCGTAAAGCAAGACCGATTCTCGCGATGCACGAGACTTCTGAGCCTGTTGGTGCGGGCCGAGGGCTCCTGCAATTGCAAGTACAGTATTTCCCCTACAGACCACCAGGGCGGCCGAGAAAACCTTTGTTCGACCTGAAATGACTCATTTAATCATCCAAAACCTTATGGAACACATTACTTAACTGAAAAATGTTGCATAGTATGCCTTTAAACTGGGTAACTAAGTTTCTGCTTGTGTATTAGATATTGTATTTCCTTCAAAAACAAAGTTCTTTTTAAAAATGAATTTCATTAAAAAAAAAACAAAAACAAACTTCTGATTTAAAAAAAACAAAGCCTACATTTCCACTGTGGAAAAGTCCGCTGCAAAACAGTGTTCATCTCTGCTGATAGCGTCCATCACAAAAATCCTTTTCAGGTTCAAAAAGGACTCAGTGAACAATATCAAGACGTACGTTGAATTATTTTAGCATCAACATATTGAGTTTTTCTGGTGTTTTTTCTTAAAGGGATAGTACATGACCAGGCCTTTAAAGTAGCAACTGTGTGAAAGAAACACAGACATGATGTGTTTAAAGATCCCAGGAGAGACAAACTGGAAGGTTTGCCAACTAAGGCGGCCAGATAAATATCAGACGCAGCAGCTAACTACAGACTAACCCTTGGACTTAGCACAACCCAATGACCCCCCAGACAGCAATAGATAATATACGTCACTATCATACTGGAAAGTGGAACAAAAATAGGTTTGTTTCTAAGCCAAAAAATCTCTTACTTATAGTGCAACAGTGCTAAGGACTACAGAAGAAAAAACAAAACTGAGGTAAAACTATGTCTCAGTTACATCAGAGCCAGTCTGTAAATAACAGTTCAAAAGTCTGACGACAGCAGCCCTGTGAACAGAAGAAAGCAATAGGTGGGGTTGTGAAACGCCGTTTATTCTGGGTTCGGAGAAGAGGCTGGTGGCCCTATCCATAAATAAGCCTCATTACTTGGAAGTAGTCAAGCTGCTCCAATATTTTCCATCTTACAACACGGATCCCATAGACATGTTGTTTATCATATCTGAGTTGAAGAGCATCTCCTTACTTTGTGTATTTTAAGGGAGACATTGGTTACTTAGTTTGCCCTCCATAAGAGCTAAAGTAAAACAATGACAGAGAACTCAGAGAGCTTTAGTAAATAAAAGAGTTTAAATCTAGTATCTTGTGCTTATGCGACTTGAGGTTTGACTCACGTGAAAGGGGGCTTTCCCAGTCAGACATTGGTATACAATAGTGCCTATGCTCCACAGATCGGCCTTGGCATCATAGTTTTGGGACATGATGACTTCAGGAGCCTGCAGTCAGACAAACACTGTTCACTGCTTAAGGGCAAAGTGACATTACAACCTGCTGGCACTGGAAAGCAGAGCAATAACTTACCATGTACATGGGCGAGCCACACAGAGTGGCAGCCATAGTGTTTATCTGGAGGTGCCGTGCAAATCCAAAATCAGCTGATGGTTTGATAAAACAAGTGGAGATAAGAGTTGGTATGAGTATCAACAAGACCAACATTTAAATCTATTTCTGAAAGAAATCTTTGGGTCGATGCTATTACCGATCTTAAAGCTGGTATTTATGGAACTGGACTTGCGCCCTTCTGGGTGGCTGAGTAAAATATTTTGGGGCTTGAGGTCCCTATGGAGGATGCCTTTACTCTGCAGGACTTTCATGGCTTTAGCAATCTGCTGCAGGAACACCCGGATGGTATCCTCACTGAGGGTTCCTTTGGCTGTTAAAGAAGAAAAATACAGTATAACTAACAACAAGATATTTGATATTTGGTCTCCATCCCTCCCAACATCATCAGCTATTATTTATACCATTGCAGCTCCTGGGATAAGTGATGGCAGTGGCAATGGAGTGAGGTCATACGGCTGCTCCCTGGACCTTCCCAAATGTGAATCAGTATGGCGGCCGTTTTGGCATTTATTAGAAGAGCTGTCCTCTCTTTTGTTCCATTTGTAGATAATATTCTTCCTGGTCACAACTACATTCCAACTAGTCAGAACTGTATATCCTATCCTAAGTTATATTTTTACCAGCAAGAATTAAAAAATCAGGATGCAAAAAATATAATTGTACTATTAAGAATAAACTTTCAGATACCTAGAAATCTTTACAAATTTTAGGTGGCCATTTTAGCTTTTATTAGCTTGACTGAATATGTAATCCAAATGTCTCAAATCCATTCCTTCCTAGTAAAAATTAACATTTGAGATATATAAAACAAAAATTTTTCAATCTAAAATAAAATCTACAGATTTGTTAAATGTAATTCTTACTATCAGAAAAGTAGCCCAACAGATTATGTTTCAAAAGTACATCATTATGGCAAAAAACAGGACACACAAACCACAAAAAAAACATGACAAAAAGGGAGTGTGTGGAATAAACAAGGAATAACTACAGGTATAAAAACATCCAAGTCAGAGCCTATGAAATTACATGTTATTCAGAGCTACAGATAGTTTTAGCTGCAGATTAGTATTTAGCTTAAACGTTATATTTATGAACACCTGGATCAAAACGCCTGTGGTCTATACGCATCAGTGTGCTTGTATATATAAGGCTTGTTTGACAGGAGGATATGCTCAATGGCAGCTGTGAGGGGTCCCAGATCCAACCGCCCCAAATAGCCAATGGCCAACACAGTTTAAATTTATCTTGGTTAAGTTTTTTTTTTTTAAATAAAGTTAGATTATTCACACACAGACTAATCTAAAAGCTATGGTTAGTCTCATGTAGTCTCCTGTACCAAAATCCTTCTGTTCCTTTAAAATTTCAAAATAATCCAGGCAAAAGTTGCAGATTCCCTACAAAATCATAGCAAAATACCTTAATTAAAAAGCTAAAAATGATCTGTTTTATACTTTGTGTTTTAATTCTAAGGAAGGAAAGTAACTGAAAACAAAACAAATAATTGGATGAACTGTCAGCTTTGTGTTGGGGCAGACTTACTTTGAAGATACTCAGCCAAGTCACCTCCATTGCAGTACTGAAAACAAGCCACAGACATGTTTCAACAGAAACCTTGACACTGTGGTACAGTCCCTTTTGGAGGTGACATGATTTGCATTTCAACATCAAAAAATAGACCATTCAGCACCATTCTTTTCTCTTCTCACCTCCATTATGAGATAAATACATCCTCCCACCTCCTGTTGACACAAAAAGTACAAATGATCAAGACATCTTTTTTCAATACAAATGATATGAATAATAACTAAAAGATGCATAAATAGACAAAATGAATGTTTTATTCATGGATTGAAATGGGGAATTAATTAATTAAACAGTCTCTTAAAAGCTACACTGACTGTTATACTACAAGTGACAACACCTCATGTTTTGGAAGGAGCTGACTAGTTTTATTGGCCCGCCAACCTAAGAGCTTCTTAACATTCTCTACCAGCACAGGAGCGAACCCAGGAGCTGAAACTAGATCCACCTAATGCAGACGTCCAGCTCTGAGCCCCTGAATAATCCAGGACTCTTTCACAGCTTATTTATTGCCCTTACAAGAAAAATAGAAACTGTGGCAGGGGACTGAAGTTATATCCAGAGAGGTAGAAGGGGGTGAAGAGTTTAGGTTGACTGTACAGAATGACATGAGTGAAAAAGCAAGTCATACAACCCAGTTAACACTACTTTGCATGTTGTCGTACTTTAAGTCAGGCACAATGGTAAGAACAAAACACATCATTGCCTGTACTGTTGAAAAAACACATAAAAAAACCCTTCAAGATTGCCATTAACTTTGTGCAATGGTGTTTCTCTGCTATGAGGCTACACTCAGGCTGTTTTTATTAGCTATTGTTTGAGTTGTGGCCCCCGCCATCTGTTGGACATTGTAGCAGATCAGCTTAGCCTACAGTCTGCCAGGTGTCAGTAAGGTGATAAGAGGAACGCTCACACAGAGAGGGCAAACTCAGATCCAACAGATGGTTGATGTTGCGTAATATGTTCACCCAGTGCATATGGGTTTAGGTATCAAAGATCGGCAGTCCAATAATCCCAGTAGTCTGAACCAGGGGGCTTCAATGCCAGTCCTGGATCTTTAAAACGCATCTCTGGTCAAAACACCAGAATTATACAGCTGAATTCCCTCCTAAGTATGCAATCAGTTTTCCTTAATGACCGGAATATCTGGCTTGGGTGTGTTAAAGCAAAGGTGCATCTAACAGGTGCAAAACACCGGCTGGAGGACCGAAGTTAAAGCTCTTCGGACTAAACCATATATCGAGATAAAAGTGGCTTTATAGTTTTAGAAGCATCTCGGATTGATAGCCTCCACTATGGCTTGAGTAGGGATGTAAATCACACCCATCATGGTGATTGGATTCAGTATCAATTTCCTGACCCAGCGATTCGATTCTTTTCGATACTCAAGAATACACCACGATTCGATTCGAGTAATTGGTTGATTTATTTTTTTTTTTACGTTACAGGCTAGACACTGTATCAAATCTGAAATAAATCATTGAAAGATGTAATATTTTTATGCAATTTATTTGAGAAACAACAGCAAATAATAGAAATAGCAAAGTTGTATTCCACCTAGGCTTATGAAAACCTCATTCAATGAAAAATAATAAAGCCTCTGTTATAGATTCTGAAAGGCCTTGCATCAAAAAATACTGCAAGCGGAAAGAGGGTAGTGGCTAAAGGAAGCATAGTAGGAGGGCAAAAATTGGTTTAGCACCACCGTAGCATGGAAGTCAGAATTACGTCCAGGAGCAAATGGATGAAAATAGACCGGATGCATCGGATCGTCGGCTGTTGGATCGATGCATCGATACAAAACGATTATTATTTACACCTCTAGGCTTGAGGCAGCCATTCTTGCACTGCTTAAGTAAGTGGCAGAACCCATTCAAGGCACAAGTAATCCATGTCCCCCCCACCAAAAGGGGACACCCAAGAGCACTAGTCTGATCAATCAGATTTATGAATAAATGATTAATAGATTAGTATTAAATAAAATTAAACAGAGTATCTTGTTTAATAACTTTTATCCATTTTTTAAGAAGCCACAAGTAGATAGACACAACAAAAATAGTGACTTGAAGAACTACAGGTATATCGTTAAATGTAAAATGATGCGTCACGCCCTGCGATGGACTGGCGACCTGTATAGGGTGTGCCCTCTCGCCTGTAGACAGCTGGAGATAGGCACCAGCACCCCTCGCGACTCCAAATGGGATAAAGCGTGACAGCAAATGGATGGATGGATGATGTTTCACGTCACACACCATTTCACTGTGTTGTTCTCTAGTCTCGCGAACAAGTACGTCTATGTGAAATAGCTGCACTCACAGCTTAGCTCCTACCTGCTCAGACGCATCATGAGGCTCTCTTGCTAACAGCATTTTAAAGTTATGAGGTACTTGTTCACTAGAGATGTCAATCTGAAAGGTGAGGCCATTTGTTTTTGCATTTCTCCACTGCAAATATAAGCATTGGAAACAATGGGGGAGATGTGTGGCTGGAGTGGAGGTAGTGAGGTGTTAGCTGTCACACATCTTGTTTATGGTCTACAGACAGTACTCAATTTAAATGTAAATTTTCACTAAATGCTGCTTTAAGGACAGCATAAACTATGTTGACATGTACATTTCCTGATCAGTGTGAAATGTACATAGACTCAGAAATAAAAACAAATACAATCATATTATACCGTTAATATGGATGTAAGTAATAAAGCAGCCGATCGGACTAAATCAATTAGTCAAAACATTCCAGCTATAATATTCTGGCAAATGTCTTGCCACTCAAAGGGGAAATGGGTCATGTTGATGTGTGGTGTATGTTTGCACTCAGGTCAACTTGTCTCATTCAGAAAAACTTGATCCTGGATGGCAATTGGATTGTCAGTTGTCATAAACCAACCCTCTGGGTCGGATCTCAGTTTCATTTCGATCCTGTATAACTGATCAGACTATTCTGACAGGCAAGTTTACATGACGTATTTTAGATCAATCAGCCCCTGAATACAATTACTTATCTCTATGTAGTATAGATGCTCTGACCTATTTAAAAATATTAAAAATTTAACATGCATTGAATAGGAGATTTCTATGGAAGAGGATTAGGGCCACTGAAAAAAAAAAAAAGGTTTACTGAACTGAATTTTAAATATTATTTCAGTTTAATGTGGGGAAAAAAATAAAGAATTAAAGAATTCTGACTTTAATCTCAGAATTCTGACTTTTTTTTCTAAGAATTTTGACTTTAATCTCAGAATGTTGGATCTTAATGTAGATGGGCACCATGAAGGAAGAGATGTGGAGCACTCAGCTTCACTGACAACGATGTGAGTTGTTTGGGTTGGACAGTAACAAATTGGTGGAAAATGATGGAATTAGATGAGTTTATATGTGCCTGAGGGGTCCCCGGTCATGCTATTTCATTAATGGAAGAGCAGAAGGTGATTAAAACAATAGAGCTAGTTTAGTCTCTAAAACAGACATGGCTATGGCTTGATGCTAATATGTTTGTTAGCTGTTAGAATTCAGTCCGAATTCTGAGAAAAAAGTCAGAATTCTGAGAAAAAAGTCAGAATTCTGAGAAAAAAAGTCAGAATTCTGAGAAAAAAAGTCCGAATTCTGAGAAAAAAAGTCCGAATTCTGAGAAAAAAGTCCGAATTCTGAGAAAAAAAGTCAGAATTCTGAGATTGAAGTCAGAATTCTGAGAAAAAAAGTCAGACATCTGAGATTTAAGTCAGACATCTGAGATTTAAGTCAGAATAATGTTTGTTAGCTGTCAGAATTCAGAGATTAAAGTCAGAATTTTGAGAAAAAAAGTCATAATTCTGCGAAAAAAGTGTGGAATTCTGAGAAAAAAGGGAATTCTAACTTTTTTTCTCATATACTGAAATAAAATTTAAAAATCAGTTAACTTGTTTAACTTTTTCAGTGGCCCTAATCCTCTTCTGTAGTTTTCTTCTTTTGTTTCTCTACTATCATAATAAGATCAGAGTTTTAAAGTGGAGATAAAACAGATATAAATTGAGCTGCAGTGGGCGATCACTGTCAGGTTTCTAAATCAAATTCTTTCCACAGGACCCTCTAGGAAGTCACACAAAGTGTTGCGAGAGGTTTCATCATCTTGTACTCAAGGTTGATAATGCAATGTGTTTTTGCAGATGCATGTGAGACTGAGCAGTGGCTGAAACTTCATCCTTACCTGATAGTCAAGTAGTCTGACAATATTCTCATGTCTGAGTTCCTAGAAGAAGTTTAAAATACACTGTTGATAAACATTCAGCAGAGGACACTCAGAGATGAATGCATAACATCAGGAATATACATTACCTTTAGTATTTTGATTTCTTTCCCCAGCAAAGCCTGGGATTTGGAAAGGTTTTTCTTGTTGATGCACTTTACAGCAACTTCTAAGTCATGTTTCTAGAAAAACAAACAAAATAAGGCAAAAACTGTACATAGAATGACAGAAATAATAGCTGATCTGAATTTGCCAGATGGGAAAGTTACCTCTTTATGTCTGCCTTTGAACACAACAGCAAAGGCACCGTGACCAATCAAGTCTTTCCTGTTGAACTCAAACTTCCCAACAGACTCCATGGAGATCAGCAGAAAAGTAGACAGTTATGTTTATCAGAGAAGCTTGGAGAGGATGACTTTGCAGCTCAGACAGTCGCCACAACATGGACTCATGTCATGGGTGAAAAATGCCTCCTTAACATTGCTTAAGCTTCATAGCGGTGCTCGTCAATAACATGAAGTCTAACCATAAACAACAGCAGGATAAAATGCAGGAAGTCTCCTCCGCTTCTCTCGGTAGGAAGTCGCTTTAATGCCGCCTGTCTGTATGTTCATTTGTATTTAAACACTGAGCTCAAACATTGTTGTGCCTCTCACCTCTCCAACCATCTGGCTCTACGATGCGCATGCGCAAACAGACAAGAGGGTTTGATTATGGTGCTTTCATGACCAGCTCGTAAAATTCTACATTTCAAGTTAAATTTAGCTCTCCTTTATTGAGGAAAAAAATTAGTCTAACTTTTTTTTTTTTTTAAACCACAAGCGTATACATGACATTAAAATGTCTCCTGGTGCTGAAATTTAATTTGAATGTTATAATTTATTTTTATTTGAAGTATTCATTTTACCCCTCATTAGTTTGTAAACACACATTATATGTGTCCTGAAACCATAATTACTACTCCTTTTTAATTTTGACTCGGTTTAAGAAGCCGGAAATCTTATTCATTTTAATTTTGATTTATGATAAAAATCAAAAAATTCTGGATAACTGTGAACTGTTCGCAATAGGATTAGGGCCTCTGAAAAATAAAAAAAGTTAACTGATTTTTAAATATTATTTCAGTTCAACATGGGAAGAAAGTCAGAATTCCGACTTCAACCTCAGAATTCTGACTTTTTTTCTCAGAATTCTGACTTTTTCTCAGAATTTTGCCTTTTTTTAAGAATTCTGACTTTTTTCTCAGAATTCTGACTTCAATCTCAGAATTTTGGATCTTAATGTAGATAGTCACCATAAGGGAAGAAATGTGGGAGCACTCAGCTTCACTGACAACGATGTGAGTTACGTGCTGTAGAGGTCCCCAGTGATGCTATTTCATTAATGGAAGAGCAGAAGGTGACTAAGATAAGAGAGTTAATTTAGTCTCTAAAACAGACATGGCCACAGCTTGATACAAACATGTTTGTTAGTTGTCAGAATTTAGTCAGAATTCTGAGAAAAAAGTCAGAATTCTAATGAAAAAGGTCAGGAGTCTGAGATTAAAGTCAGAATTCTGGGATTAGTCAAAATTCTGAGAAAAAAGTGAGAATTCTGAGAAAAACGTCAGAATTCTGAGATTAAAGTCAGAATTCTGAGATTAAAGTCAGACGCCTGAGAAAAAAGTCAGAATTCTGAGAAAAGGTCAGAATTCTGATATTAAAGTTAAAATTCTAAAAAAATATATTTTTTCAGTGGCCCTAATCCTCTTCTGTAGAACTATGAAAAAAGGACTCATGGTTTTTACAAACGCCCAATAAAAAACTTAGAAATGATGCATGAAATGATGCATGCCTTTGTGATGAATAATAATGACCTTTCACTGTAGTTATACAGCTTCCAATGCATCAAATAGCAGCATCTCCCACCTACAGAATAATACTTTTGAACATTTATCTATTAGAAATAGCTCAAACTCAGTTACATCGAATGCACCATGTGTGTGAAAATCATTTTAAAATTCTTGTATAAGATTGTTGATTAACTTCAATCCCCCAAACTTATCATTGTGTTCAAAGTCTCTTGTAGCCTCTTGCTGTTCTTCCTGTAAATTCCTAAAATCATACTGTTTATATTTCCACAGCATGATTCGGCAACCACCGTGTCTAACCATGGGGTGGTAGTGCTTACATTATGTTTACCCTTAATAACATGTCAATCCTTCTAAATATTTGCTGTGTCTCCTACACTGCAAAAACGATCTGAAATTAAGTAAAAAATTTCTTAAATCAAGTGTATTTACACTTAATTTGAGCAGGTAAATAAAATCGTTTGCCAATGGAATGAGTATTTTTACACTTAAAATAAGTAAATTAGATAATATGCACTTTAAATAAGACAATGCAATTGATTTTTCTTAATTCAAATGTAAATTGTCTTGTTCCATTGGCAAAGTATTTCATTTACCTCCTCAACTTAGGATAAAATGCACTTATTTTAAGAAACAATTACTTATTTAGATTTACATTTTTTGCAGTGTATGGCTCGTTGCAAACTTAAAACAAGATACTTATGACTGTCTTTCAGCGGCTTGATTTCTTTTTGCCTCTCCTACTGAAAAAATAAAATACATTTTGTGAAGTGCAAAGGCTAAGATATGTAACAGAGGTTTCCCATAGTTGTGGATCTGTGCAGCTCTTCCAGCCAGAGGTGTTATGGCTCTTTTGGCTTCTTCTCAGAATACTGCTCTTTATTTCTGGCCATCAGCATTTTGTGAGATGGTGAAGCTTGGTTTATTGTTTTACCCATTCCAGCCACTCACTACCAGGTAGGTGGACAGAGAGATATCTGGAGATACAAGTTAGGTTCTGTTAGAGGAAAGAAAGGCTACAATCAAACAAATGCTAAAATATTTAACTTTATTCTGACATATAAATAGTGCTGCAGACCAACTTACAGTATCTAAGAAACTTAATTTGGCACAGTGTACAGTAAAGGACATTTTCAACAAAGTAAGAATTTAGTAAACAAACAAAAAAAAAACAACCCAAAATAATTCCAATAAACCTCTTGCAGTAAAACATTATTCATGCTTCTTATAGCCTGATGACCGAGTAAAAGGTAGCAGAAAGAATCACATATCACAGAATTTTGAGGAATACATAAAAAGTATTCACCGGTTTATAAAAAGCATTTGCAGCTAGAGAGGTACAGATAATGTTCCAGCAAATAGTTTTCATGATGGAAAATAATAAAAACAACAGAGAGAACAAACATCCAAGAGGACATAATACAAAACTCAGAATCATAAGATAAATAAATACACATATCAAAATAAACTCCATGTTAAAGGATCCACGGTTATATTATTTTGTGGTGTGTTTGGAACTGGATTAAAACTGTGTCTGATAAGTAATTATTGCTAAACTTTATGTGGATATAATCTGCATTTTTATTTTGTGGTGAAAATAAAAGAACAGCTTCTGTCATATTGTTTTATAAAGCATAAAATAAAACTATAACTTTATAGTCTTTTTGTCTAACATTATGCAAACAGTTCCAAGAGCATTCTGACAACTCTTATCTTAACACAGTTAAGTATTTCTTATTTCTGCTTGTAATTAAAAGCAGGTGTCATAATATTATCCTATAGTATAAACCAAACTCATTTGATGAAAAGATTAATACCAATCTCATCTCTTTACATTGACAGCAAAAAGGCTTTCATAAATTCAACAAATCAAGATGGAGAAAGATTTTGATAAATTGTCACCTGATTATGACGCTCTCTTTAGGCGCCATTTTGTTTAAGCTAAATTGCTTAATTTCCTTGATATTCTAAATATACAAAGAGTGAAAAGAAAAAAAAATTACATCCCATAAAAATGGTAGGGTCATTGAAAAAAGACGGACACTGGAAAATCATTTGAAGATTTTTTTTCTCTAAACCTCCATAATATTAATAAAAATAGCAACAATCTGGCTGCCTAAGTGAGTGCGTGTCTTTTGATTTAGTTCTTGTGAAACCCCACAGCATGATGCCGCCACCACCATATTTGTGTGTGGTTATGGGTTTCGTTTAGCGTTGAGATGTTTTTGTTGCTTTTTAGCTTTTTTGTGTGAAATTGTGGACATAAGTTTGAGTTTGGATCCATCAAATCAACAAAAAAAAAAAATCTCCCAATTATTTGGGAGTTTCGAAGTTTCATAAAAAATAAAGGAAAGCATTCTTTTAGCCTTACTTCCAGACAAATGGAGAGCACAGCAGACCTGATCAGATTGTCTATAACTGAGAGCAGGAAGCAGAAGGTGGTTCTTTAAAGTATTGCAAACTTATGCAACCAAGTTGTTGCAGCTTATTTGTGTTTTCTTTTTTTGTTTTTCATGCTGATTCTTACAGAATAAATGTTAGAATACAATATTAAAAAAATCTCCTGAATTGTTTATGTTTTTGTCATTTTAATTTATCTTAGAAAACCTGACATTTTAATAGGAATGTACAGCTCTTTTAGAGACACCCTACATTTACTGGTTTGTTTTATTTTTTAACACTGGAATAGAATCATTTTTTTCCAACTTTTGTAAATATAAGGTTGGAAAAATTGACAATAGGATGTCTGGAGCATGTTTCTAACACTACAGCGTCACATCTGACTGTGACAATAAAAACCCACCAGCATTATTCCAATAATGAAAAGAAGCGATCTTCCTAAAAAAAAAAAAAGAAAAAAAAATTAAAACCAAACAGGCTTCATAGCCTCTTCAGACATATTTAATCAGTTCAAACCTTAGGTCAGGGGTCTGAAATCTTTAAAATCCAAAGAGCCTTATTATCCGTTATTAGTTCAGCTAGTTAAAAGTCGTTTAGAGCTGTATAGAGAATATTTTGACGATTTAATGAAACAAAACTAGTTATTTTTGCTACAGGAAATATTTGGCCATTTAAAAAAAAGTTAATTTAAGAGTTCAAAATAAGAAATTATTAACAAGGATATTAATTGTTTAAAAAACATTTCACATTTTCCAGGCTAATTATATTTATTTAGCTCTTGGTGTTGAAAATTAAATTCCAATACTCTTTAAAAAACTGCTAGAGCTTCTAAGACTGTTGCTTGTTATACTGTATTCAAAGCCATTAGTTGGTTCCTTATCATTTTTCTTCACTATTAAGAGCCATTGCAGACAATCCAAATAGTGACCTGTTGCTCTGGAGCTGCAGGGTTCAGGCACCTGCCATAGATCCTTATTTTTCATGTTTTCCAATCTTTAATGGAGGATGAGATCACTTCTAACCTGATTGGACCAGTAAAAGACTGAAACACTACTGAACACAGAAGTGGCTTCTAAAGAGTTGTTTATTATTTGGTGTTTTTAGCATTTAGAGATTGGAATAACTTATTTTTTTAGAATTTATATAATTTTATTCTTCGACTGTAGCCAAACTCTTATTTCACATGACCTGACATCAATGTGTTTTTTTCTATACTGGTGTTTCAGTGTCGCATTGGAGATAATATGATCATAGGAGGTTTGGATTGTTACATTTTTTGCAGAGACAAGAAAACTTAGTCACAGTGTTTGTTCAGGCTTTGCCAATCACTCATAGCTGTAACTTTATACAGTGTAAGGAAAAGAAATCTACATATATAACAAAGAACATTGGAGGGTGGATCATAATCATAAATTTAAATATTCATTGCAAGATGAAACTATGGTTAGAGAAAATTTGCAGCAGATGGAAAACTTGATTTTTGCACAATCAATACATTTAGCAAGAAATGAAGACAACAAGAACAGAACGATTGGCCCAGATTCTAATTTTTGGTCTTAGTATATAAATAAGCAGGTTTAGTTTATCTAATGAGCTGTCTGCTAGTTACTGGTGTAAACAATGCTCCAGCGTTTTCCTGCTTGCCCACATTGTTTACGTGCTTCTGCTAAACCCTGTCCTTCTCTCCGTGTGATTTTCTGTGGTGCACTTCTCCTCAGATATCAAAATGAATATTTGGACAAAACAAAAAACAGGTTTTTGTGGAAGAATATTAAAGCACAGTCCAACAAGTCTGTTTGTCCTTAAGCCAGAACGAGTCACACAACTTCAAATCCAATTCATTTAGTGACAGGAAGAATACTCTGGTCAGTGTTTGCCTTTCCACCCAAGGGTGCCTCACATCGCTCTTCTGTCACACACAAAAACAGCTTGTTTCTTTTTTGGTTTGTTTTTACACTGCGGAGAGGTCAAAACGGTTGGCGGAGTTGGTGCTTTTGTCCCATGTGTTCATCTTAGTGGGAGTTACACCCTCCTTGTTTCCGTTCATCTGTTTCATAAAATATGAAAAGGGAACATTTGTCTTTTAGGAGCAAAACGACTCAGTTTTAAAGAGCAAACTTATTGTTGGTACTTACAATATCAGAGTTGAATGGTTTCACATTGACGTTTCTTATAGAGCTGCTGGTTAGAGACCAAACCTTGGTTTTATGCTTGAATGCAGCTCTTACCTGCAAAAAGGAACAACAGTAAAAATTTAGAATTATTTTCTTTTTATAAGGCAGTGCATCTTAGGGATAACATTTGACACATTTAAATTGTTTCAAAAGTATTTCCTCCACCACAGATTTTGTTTTTGTTTTTCGTGCTTTCTGTTAAATCTGAATGTTTCAGATAATCCAACTTTTTTTTTTTTAGAAGAATAAACTTGGGAAAAAGAAGTATAAAGGACATTACCATTAAATAATGGAAATATATGCTGCTATGTAAAAAAGTGAAAGCCAACAATATTCTTGGCAAAATATTATTTCAGTTAATCAAATAATTTGAGAACTGATTCTAGTTGTTATCTTTGCCAGATAAGTTTGACCAGAAAAAAATCTGTGACGAAAGGATATACTTCTTTACAGTATCGTAGTTAAAAAATATTCCACAATTTGTTGCAATGGATCCACAAACTAAACTAAACTTCTTTCAGATGTTATATCTTAGACCAGCTCAAAGTAGCACAAACAGTACATGAGGCTGTTAAGAAAGACAATGCTAGCTTCCCAGAATGTCCCACTTTATATTCAAATTCTCTTTAATCGACATTTTGTACATTTACCTGATTCTGTGATTATAGGTGTATTTTTAGCTTATCTTTTATCGGATTTGCACATCTACACATACTTTTATATGTTTATTTTGCAAGATATGTTAACTTAGTCAGACTCTTTGCAAGTCATGCAACAGATTCAGGATGTGAAATTTAAATTTGAATTAGACCATTCTTGGAAATGAGAATGCTTTGATCTTAATAATATTCACTCTCTGGTTTGTTTCTTTGGTGATATTCACCAGTCTTTAAGCTTCCCATCGCCTGCGAACATGTTTCCTATCTGAGCTTTTGCAGAGTTTCGTGAGTCTTGTCACAATTTTACGTTGTGCCGTTCTCGTTTAGCATTTTTTAGACGATGGATTGAGAAGGTGCTTTAAATGTTTAAAGCTTTAAAAGATTTAAAACCAAATACATCAACAGATCTCTGATCCTTTCAAACTAGAGCTGGATTTTTCCTGAGATTAACTGCATCTGAAAATGATGTAACTTTTGAAGGCAGTTTCATAGTACAGGAATAAAAGGCGATGTTAGACAAATGCAAAGTAAACTGTCAGGAATCCAGTTTGTGTGGTCTGTTTTTGTGTTTCCTTTCCTCCTCCACCAGGTGGTGCCCCGTCCTCATTGGGCCTCCCTGCACACCTGCAGCTCGTTGCCTCATTACCTGTGGAGTGTTCTTAAGCTGCTGACTGCCACTACCTCAGGGCCAGAGTGTTGCCAAAACTGGGAAGTCATCCTGCAAACTGGATTTCTCGGACCTTCTCTCCCTGGAAGGATCTACTGAGCTTCAAACTGAGCTGGGGTTCAAACAGGAGGTATGGATCCACTTTCCCCAAGAGATTGTTTGATCTTCGCACTGAGAAAGGGATTATTCTCCACTACGACCCGTTCAAGTACAGCAGGAAATCTGGGTGGCAGTCAGTTTTCTCCGTTCACCAAGGAACAACCGCAGTCTGAGTAAACCCTGTTCGCCCAACATCAAACAATACTTTTACTGGAACATCCCCAACAGACTGGATTCTATTAAGGACACCTTTTGTTGGAAACGTGAGTCTGCAACCTATTCCTCCTCTTCAAGCCCAAGATTCTAATTTCCCACTGAACTAACCGCAGTGTCTTCCCCTCATCTTTCAGTTCCGGTTGAGCAGTGTTCAGAGCAGCATTGGACTCATGTCATTATTCTAATAAACCTGTTAAACTTTTCTCTGGTCTTTCTGTTTGGTCTTCTGCATTTTGGGTCAGACCTTTAGTAAAATCATGAGATAAACGAAAGATTTCTCTATGTATGAATAAAAAAATTCCCGTATGTTTTTAAGCAAAAAATTTAAAAGTTTAAAACTTTTGTCGGGCACATTTGATTTGATAACGGTGCCAAGTGTTTTACCTCAGAGTTGAGAAGACAGTGGAACAAGAAGACAAAGAACCCCTATGGAAAGGAAAACATCAAATAAATCTTTTATTACAACAGCTAAACGTTTTCAATATAAAATATTGTTAAGTTGATAACTTACTTGTAATGAGTTAAAAACAGCAAATATATACAAAAAAATAGTTGTATGTGTGTTGAAAGCAAGAACTCCAAAGATCCAGGAAATGCCAAGTATGGGCAGGAGCACCGCCACCGCTTTGGCTGTGAGCCTTGAAGCAAACCCAAAGATAAACCTAATTACAGCCTTTAACTAAATAAATATGTTGCAGAAACAAGAGATTCCGATCATGCAAACAAACTCACTTAATGGCATTCGCATCTCCATGAACCTTGTAATTCTCTCCGCTGATTCTTGATATGATCCTCGTCACAGATATCAGAATGCATATGTTAACCTTGGGATCAAAATGTTGGAGAAAAAAATGAAGGTGAATGGGAAACTCTCAGGGAGTCATGCCAAACATGTACAGTGAGGAAAATAAGTATTTCAACATCCTGCTATTCTGCAAGTTCTCCCACTTAGAAATAATGGAGGGTCTTAAATTGTCATCGTAGGTGCATGTCCACTTTGATAGACATAATCCAGAAATCCAAATGTTTGATTTTTTAACTATTTGTGTGATACTACCGCAACTAAGAATTTGAACACCTGCCTGTCAGCTAGAATTCTGACCCTCAAAGACCTGTTAGTCAGCCTTAAAAATGTCCGCCTCCACTCCGTTTATTATCTTAAATAAGATGCACTGTTTGATGTTGTTAGCTGCATAAAGACACGTGTCCACCCGATACAATCACTGAGAATTAAACTGCTAACATGGCAGAGACCAACGAGCTGTTCAAAGACACTAGAGACTAAATTGTACACCCCCCAAAAAGCTGAAAAGAGCTACAGAGAAATTGAAAAGCAGCTTGGTGAAAAAAGGTCCACTGTTGAAGCAATCAGTAGAAAATGGAAGAAGCTAAACATGACTGTCAATCTCTGGGGCTTCATGCAAGATCTCACCTCGTTGGGTCTCAATGATCCTAAGAAACGTAAGAAATCAGCCCAGAACTACACGGGATGAGCAGGTCAATGTCATTAACAGAGCTGGGACCACCATTTCAAAGGTTACTGTTGGTAATACACTAAGACGTCATGGTATTAAATCATGCATGGCATGAAAAGTTCCCCTGCTTAAACGAGCACATGTCAAGGCCCGTCTGAAGTTTGTAAATGACTTTTTAGATGAACCAGAGGAGTCATGGGAGAAAGTCATACGATCAGATGAGACCAAAATAGAAGTTTTTGGTCATAATTCCTCTAACCGTGTTTGGAGGAAAAAGAATGATGAGTACCATCCCAAGAACACCATCCCTTTTTTTCAGCAACAGGCCAGAAATCCGACTGATCTAGAGAAGATCTGTGTGGAGGAGTGGGCCAAAATCTCTCCTAGAGTGTGTGCAAACCTGGTGAAAAACTACAGGAAATGTTTGACCTCTGTAATTCAAAACAAAGGCTACTGTACCAAATATTAAAATAGATTTTCTCAGTTGTTCAAATACTTAATTGCCTCTGTATCATACAAATAGTTCATTTATTTTTTTTAGATTATGACTCTCACAGTAGGTGTGCACCAACGATGACAATTTGAGACCCCTCCCGGATTTTCAAGTGGGAGAACTTGCAAAATAGGAGGGTGTTCAAATACTTATTTTCCTCACTGTATGTAAATAAAAAAAACTGTTTTTTTAATGTTTTCTCACCACAATGACAAAAATAGCAGGTGCCACAAACGCCCAAATGGCTCCCATCCGCAGTGAGAGCCAGCAGCTGAAACCAGAAGGACAAGTTATTCAACTTAACTGCATTTTTAATGTAAATGAGACTGTGATGCTGCTGATTTAAACCTCTTTACATAACATTAGAAGCTGCTGTTTCCACTTACTTTCAAACATGATGTCATTTTCATGCAAAAACGGAACAAAACCATTACAGTCCCACATGTGGAGGCCATACTTACTTGTCTCCATAACTTTCAAAAGCCGACGTTACAGACACAACACAGATCAGCAACGGAGATCCTGGCCCAAAAGAAAAGACGAATTAGTCACTGAGGTATCATTAGGGATGATTGGAATAGGAAGAAACAGGATGGTAGGATTCATCTGTCTTGTACAGTTAAATAACACTGTAAAGAGACAATAGATAACATATATGGTGGCCGGGAAGTGCAAATGCACAAATGCACACTAAATACTAAAAGTACTTCAACCACAAAAATGAGACTACTCAACACGAATTTAAGACACACTCAGAAGAACCATGAAACCAAGAAAATAGTTACTAAAGGAGAAATAATATGTTTGAATCTCATACAAGAGAGTGCAGCAAAGTGCAAATGCACTTTGTGAATATCCAATTTTGACAGAAAAATACACAGTTAATCTTTAAATAGTTGCGCTTTGAAATTGGTAATATAATAGACTTTGGCTATTTTATTGAAAAATGGTTTACAGCTAATGACTTTTCTTTGTTCAACTGTCCTAAAATTTGTTAGGAGCGGGTAGGACCCTAAATAAAGAGATACAGATATAAATGGCTGCTCTTTTTAGAGCAGCATGGCCTTGGGACACATGGTCCCCCTGGATGGCTAACCTGACTCCGCCAGATGGACTTGCTTCGCATATCCATCTGGAAACCTTCCGTTGAAGTAATTTTGGGAAGGGGCAAAAATACTGGTTAGCTGATTGGCCTATTTTGGTGATAAACGGGCCAAATAAACCAATCAGATCAACGAAGCATATGACGTACTAACAGAGCAACGACGAAAACACAACCACAAGCCAGGCTACTCTTGCCGAAACCAGTCGGGAGAAGAGCAAAAACATATTTTCCTCTGAGAAAAGCCTCCAGAGCAGTGTTTTGCTCTTCTTTCAGTGAAGAAATACTCTGTAATTCCAATAAAACTTGCTCGATAGCCACGCTAACGCTAGTTTCATCGGCTGAAGCCGCCATGTTCTTTAGACTGAACTGTCGCGCTTTTCGTTGCGTCACACCTCAACCCGCCTCAAAGCCAACGCTGATTGGACGTTCGTTTGGTGAACGGCTCCAAATTTTCTTTAACGGAGAGTCTTCAGACTGATCTGCAAGTGAAACCTTTAAAGCTCGCGAGATCAGGATGGTCTCACGAGGCTATCGGATGGCCTGTAGCAATACGGAAATTTCGCTATACTTGAGTGCTGCTTCAGGCTGTGTGACAAGTAAAGTCTCTATCAATCTATAAATGTGATTATCAAAGAGATTAAAAGATTTAAAGGACATAGACATTAATTCGTATTATTGTCAATGGTCTGGTCCTGTTTGTTTAACTTTTCTGTTTGCAGTCCTTTTTGTATTTGCTGCAGATCTATGTATCTGCAGCTCGTTTGCCCCTCTTGGCCCTCATACATGCACCACACTGTACTAAATTAAACTCCAATCTAAATATAAAGCACAATTAAAGACAGCAAATATGCCAAAGTGCTGTACATACAAAGACTTAGACTTATGCAACTTTTATTGTCATTTTGTATACACAGAGTGTATACAAAAATTAACTTTCCTTTAGTACAGCTTTTCAGACAGAAAACTAATTCCATAAAGTGCAGCAGTAATCAAATGTAAACAGTGTGGGAGAAAAAACATGGTGCAAAAAACACCACATTAGAGTAAGAGTAGGTAATAGAGTAAGACAAATAATAAAAAAAACAAAAAAACAAAAACAAAAGCAAGATATCCAACAGACATATACAACACATTAGATAGAACAGAGACAATCTAGAGGAATGGATTTAAACTAATTGTATTTGGATACCCGAACTTGTTGAAATTAAATGTTTTGTTTGAATTAACTTCACTTACTAAGAAAAAACAGCTGGTGCATATAACAAACTGGCAATTTGCATTATTTAAACAGAAATGTAAGATAAAACCAAGTGCTGCCTTAACAACCATTTTTAGCACAAAATCAATGTTAAATTAAAGCTTGTATAAAAAATAACAGAGTAAGATCCTGCTGGAAAAATCCGGAATTTAATTAATCGCTTTTATAAATTTCACAGAAATGAATGTTGCAGGATCTGCATTAGTAAAGTGCTAGTGAGTGAAGCATATCTATTTTTATCTAGATAATACTAATCATTTTGGTCCTTCTCTTTTCTTACGTTCTGCTTCTCTATTTAACTATAGCCTTGTCTCCTCATGCCTCCTATATACTAGCTACCTCTTCTTTGGTCTTTCTTAGAAAAATCCTCAAAAGCCCCAACTGGTCCCGAATGAAGATAGATCTGATTTATAATGCAACAAAACCTCAATATCACCCTTTGTGATACAGGACGTTGGTTTCCAACCTTCACAAAGGGACAGTTTACCTTCAAAACATCTGAGTCGAATTTATTTCAGTGCTACTCGAGTTCCACAACCTTATAAAAAAATGAATGTTGATGTGTGTGATAAATGTCTACTAAAGTATATTTGTTGTAAACCTGCTTTAGTAAAGAAAGTCCTAAAACATTTGTAAAAAACATTTTTTTGAGACTTTTCTTCTAGTATTTCTGTGAAATTATGTTCAAAAGAGTATGCAGTTGTCAACAACTAAAATTGATCTAAAAATATTAAAGATACTTTTGGTTTCATTCTGTTGTGGAAAGGTGAAGCAACTGATTCATGATAAAACAAAAACAGTGAAAACCAGATTTTTTTTATGACAATAATTGTTTTTTAAAAAAAATTTTAGCCATATAAGAGGTATTTATGGTGGAGGGTCCAAAGAGTTGCTCATTAGCTCCATGTTGTGGACTCCTTATATCGGGCCTAATTTATTTGTTATTTTTATAGAGTCAAGCCAAAAGAAATCTTAGATCTTTGAAAGTATTATCAATCTGTGAAGCCTCATCCCAGCAGGACTGCAGCTTGTTATTCAGTGCCAAGTCTAGTTTCCACAGTGGTATAAACTGTTGATATTCCTAGAAAATAATACTCTCTTTTAGTGCTCACTAAATGATGTCTAACAATCTGTGTGAACAAATAAACCAGCCATAAGGGAGGAATTGGAATACACATTGCAAAAGATTTACTTGAATTACAGCGAGCAGCAGATTTTTTCTCTTTTTTTTAAAGGAGCATATTTGTTTTGTTTCCATTACAGCTTTGTTTCTGGCTGCCAGATGAGCCTCATAATTACAATTTGCGGATAGTCAGACAAATTGAAAAACTGCTCAGGCCAATCGGAAACATGAAAAAAGGATAATTTCATGCTAAGAGCTTCAACATATAAAATGAAATAAAACAAAGCTTTACACCACCGATGCCTTTTATGGTGGTATATTAAGAGTTCATTTAAATAAATCAGTTTTACCTGCTTTTTAAGATTTATGTGAAAATAAAAGTTGTTGAAAAAGTAAAAAAAAAAAAAAAACGAAAGAAAGAAGAAGCTCTACCCCATCCAATGCCATAGTAGTAAAAATGTTTGCTGCCTTCAGAGCCAAACACCTTCACCACCATACTGTAGAGATGTAGACCCTCCACCAGCATCCAGGCAAACGCACTCAAGAAGAAGAAGTGAAGCAGGACAGCCATGACCTTACAGGGCAGCTGGAAATAGGACAAAATCAGAGCTTTAATGGCCAGAGCATCATCTGGTTTACCTTACCTCTTTGAATGCTTTCTTACTGATAAGTCATATATTTCAACATTTCTCAGGTTCCTTAAAAAAGGTGCGACTAAGTCACTGTAAAATACAGAATAAAACTAAGTATGATCAACACACTGCAAAAACAATGAATTTACTCTTAATTTGAGTAGGTAAATGAGATAGTTTGTCAATGGAATCAGCATTTTTACTCTTAAAATAAGATAATTAGATATTGCGCACTTGAAATAAGACAATGCAATTGTTTTTTCATATTTTTAAATGTAAATTGTCTTGTTCCATTCGCAAAGTGTCTCACTTACCTCCTAAATTTAAGAAAAAATGCACTTATTTTGACAAAACTTTACCTATCTAGATTTAGATTTTTTTCCAGTGTATGTTTTTACAAAGGTACACTTTGTGTCGTAGCTACACTGGAAAAATGATCTAGAAATAAGTAAAAAAAATTTAAATTAAGTGTATTTACCTTTAATTTGAGTTGGTAAATTAGATAGTTTGCCAATGGAATGAGTACTTTTACTCTTAAAATAAGATAATTAGATAATATACACTTGAAATAAGACAATGCAATTGTGTTTTCTTATTTTAAGTATAAATTGTCTTGTTCCATTGGCAAAATGTCTCTTTTTACCTCCTCAATCCAAGAACAAATGCACTTATTTTAAGAAAAAAATATTTATCTAGATTTTGATTTTTTCCAGTGTACAAGAACAACAAAAACATTAGATTTCTTTAAGAGGAAATGCTTTAAAGGGTGAAGTATTATTCAGACTGATTTAAATGTATGAAAAGAGAGTAGCTCAACCCCCCCACGGTTCACGTGATTGTAACTGTTGACTAAAAAATTGAACCTGCATCACTTTTCTGACTTCAAGTTGCAACTAATTCACAATATTTTTTTTTTTTTCAAACCCAGGGAAATATTTGATACTCGGTACAATTTTTGATATTATGAGGATATAAAAGTACAAATAATTAAAGGCATAAATTAATTTCTTATTGGCATGAAAACCCCAACTTTTTCAATCTCAACACAGGACATGCTTTCTCAACAGAATGACAGAAGCTAAGTATAAATCCAAAATAAATAACCTAAATATAGCACAACCTGACTATATTTAAAGTTTTAAAGTTTGCTTAAATGAAAAATACAAAAATATACAAACAACTCTTGTCTTTAATATCCAAACCACGACAAACTGGTTTTTGAATGTTGATTCAGCCTTTGAGTATTGATACTTTTCACAAACTTACTTGTTATTAACTATTAACTTATTTTCTCAAGAATTTGAGCTGTGATATCTTGAGATGAGGAGATAAGGAAATCACAATTATCACAAGAAAATAACATTAAGACACAACTTGTCTTCCTGCATGGAAACATATTGAGATGAAGAGACTCCTTGTAAAAAAAATAAGCTCAAAATACACAAAACTATAATTTAGAAAAGATTTAAGGATAATGCTTTACAGAGAGACAATGTGACACTAAAACTTATCACAATAAAGATTCTTGAGACAAATTATCTTCACATTATAACGTAAGGGATTTGTTAAGTTTTTAAAAAACAATTATGATCTAATTATCTAGAGATAATGAGATAACTATTTAATCATCCCTTTTGGGTGGTTGCTGCTCAGAAAGAAAATATTTTCTTCTTTGACATCTCTGAAGGCCTCCAAGTATTACAGACACCCAGAGCACCAACTGTGGATGTCGTTGTGTGCACTAACCGTGCCCGGTTCAAAGCTGGCGCTGATCAGCAGTAGGATCTCTGCCACCAGGATGGCGAAGGACAGGTTGGCGTGAATGTGGTAGCGCTGATTACGGATGGTACTGACAGACCTGTTCAGCACCAAAACAAACAAAAACACAGAAAAGCCAAAGTTACATGTTTATAATGATGAAATGAAATGGTGGCATTGTGATCTATTCCATAAATAAGTAGTGTTTAGCTGATCATAAAAACAAAATAAAAATAAAGGAACATCACAGTCACTGCAGGTAATACTCACGAAAGAACAGCAAATGTAACCAGAGTGATGGCAAGGCAGAAGATGGAAATTGAACACCCAATATACCCAATGGTTGACAGCACCATCTTGTGGCCAGTAGTGAGCTATATAGAGAGACAGATCACTGTCAGCACTGGACAAGTATCTATTTTGGCTGCATTACATAAGCCATTAAGATCTCTAAAAAGCTCATTTTAAGGGCTTTGTTAGTTTTGCTTTACATCAGAAAGAAATTAAGGACATCAAAAATAATCCCTCTCTTGCTGATAGATAATCTCTATGTGCATCCTCTTTTAATCTGTATGATCTTTTTTAAAAGTTAGAAAAAGGGTGCTGAATTTTCGATACTTGTTGTTTTGATAAGTGTTCTTTAGCGGTTGTTTTTGTTTTGGCATCAGAATAGTATAAAATGTAAAGTATTTCTAAACAAAAATCCATAATCCAAGCAGTTTAGTGTGATTATGAAACAAGTCATCTTCCTGTGCATGTATATATCTATGGTGTTTGGCGTAGTGCTCTAATCTTGTTTTGGTTCTTGGGCTATTTTGAGGGTTTGGTTTTGATTCTCTATGAACTGTCTACACATGTGCCTTGTCATTAGGAGAGCAGAGGACGCTCTGCCTTCAAGCAAAAGGAAACGTGGGATGATCCCTTGCAGCTGAGGGATCAAGCAACCCACTAATTAGAGACCCACTGTGGGAAAGTATAGCATCAAATAGACTTCTGAATAGAAAACTGGCTCACTTCACTGCCTGCAATACGAAATCCACTTTCCTATTTAAGAAAAGAAAGCCATTGTGAACGCTAACCATACTCTCACTGCGTGCTCTGTTCTAAAAAAGCATGCATTTATCCAAGTTATGAACTCAACGGGGCCTAAAATTATGCAAGACACAGTTTAGACAGTAATGATTGAGCCATAACTGGTTTCAGACACAACAGATCAACAGATAAAAGAAGTCTACAATTACTGTGGTGTTAAAGCACAAATAAAAAAAATTTTTTTTTTTTTTTTAAAACAAACCTGAAGCATATGACATGCATTGATTTCAACACCAGGTGGGGAAATCTATTGACAGGGTAACCATTAGTCATGCACAAACTCAGTGGATTTTTTGGATGACAAAGTCTGGATAAAGACTAACAGTCTATGGTAACCTGAAAACTCTTTCTGTACAATGGAAGGGTTTGGCTAGCCTCGTGAGACCATCCTGAGTTGATGGAAAGATGGGTGGAGCTAAATAAAGAGCAATATAAATAAAGGTAGCTCACGGATCAAAAAGTTCAGACTAATCCACATGAAAATCTGTAGAACGATTTTATATAGCTGCTCAGAGATACTCTTCATCCAGTCTGAGTAAAGCTTAGACTATGTTGCAAAGCCAAATAGAAATATACCCAACAGTCTTGTATCTATAATTGCAGCAAAAGGTGGTTCGTCAAAGTAACGACCTAGATTTGTTTATTACAAATGTCCTTCTAAACTTTATTGAAAACCAGCTAATTGTTTTGTTGTTCCATCCGTCACATAAATCCCAATAAATATCATTAAGTTTTGTTGTTTTAATGTGACCAGAGTTAGGAACATCTAAGAGTTATGAATACTTTCACAAGTCCCTGTCGCCTGTTGTGGACAATAAACTGCAGTGGGGGCCTCCCTGTGGGTCTGATTACTATGTGGTAAACCAGCAAGAAAACCACTTAGACCAATCCAAATATATTCTCAACATAACTTTTTTTCTCATGGATCCAGAGGATGTGGTGCCGTTTTAAATATGAGTGGACAGATTGTGATTACGGGTAAACTTGACCACATTCGACTCGTTGTTTTCACATAACTGCATGAAAACACAAGCAGACCACGCTTGTGGATATATTATATGGAGTTAATCATTTGCGAAAAGACCATTTTGAAAGCCTTGTTCATTTTTTTTTCTGTTTTCCAAAATACATGCAGGCAATATTTGCTCATTGACCTTTACTCCACTTCTCTAAACTGACATCTAATGTGTTTTTAATAAACACAGAAGCTCTAGTGACCATTTTAATATTTCACTAAAACAAAGTAAAGACTAAGTAAAGTAAAAGTACGTAACCCTATAAATAGATTTCCCCATCTGGTGTTGAAATCAATGCATGTCATATCCTTCAGGTTTGTTAAAAAAAAGTAAGTAAAGTAAAAAAAATTTTCCTTGGTTGCTTTTCTATTTAAAAGTTTATGTTTAGAAACAGACAGGTGTTCTTGATTAGATGCATTTCATAAATACTATATTAACTGAAATGTTCTCCTTGTGGCCAAACAGAAAAACTACATCACAAGGATTACATCTTAAACTCTAGCGGTCATACTAATAATATTTGATTACTAAAGCTGTCATAAGGATACATATTTTTCTTTCCTAAAACATACTGTTAGGTATAAAATTTGCATATTTCCATTTGATCTATGTTTTTGAAGACCTACAAGAAATATTATCTAATGCTTATTTTAAAGCTGCAACACTTTGAAGGCCCATCTGTGGTTTTTAGATCCACAAGTGATGTCAAATGTCTAATGGTTGGTCATAAAAAATTTAATGAAATCCAGAAAAAATTCTTAATCAAAATATTCTGTTAGAGCTTTGCAGTTTACTCAGAATTCTTTTTAATCATTTAATTTTTTTACGTTTTTTTTATGTTTTAAATACTTTTTTACATTTCATTTAAATTTAAATTTTTTCCCCCAAGTTTTTGTTTTTCAGATTAGGTTTTACAAATGTTACTCTCTTGTGTTTTATAGATCACATTCTCTTCACTTCTATGGGCGGGTTTTCCTTCTGAGTGAGGAGGAACGAAGCATTTCTATTGGTCCAACTGATGTCACCAGCAACGCTTTTATTGGTCAAGAGCGAGTGTGCTGGGCTCTGTGGGCGGAAAATATAAATTTCTCTTGTTTTATATATTTAGTTATGCAATTTATCCAGTGAAAAATGTTTTTATTCAGTTTGTTTCTCCTGCAAGGCTGAGAAAATGTCTGAGTGAGGGGTGCTTTTAGACAAAACATACTTATTCCCACAACAAGCCAAATTGTCTCTCAAGGTTTGTTAAAGTGTGTGTAATTTGTTTTGACTCTGACACAACCTTCTCAGTTTTTTCATCAGCATAAGTAAGGGAGACAAACTCTGTCTAGTCAGAACAGGGCTGATTACTGTGCCGTAAGGGCTGTTTGATAAACTGTTCTTTCTTTGCAAAGATAAAAAAATAAAGTGCCGACTGAGTGAAATTCATCGATCTCCGTTTATTTAACTAGGGTGAACAGTTGAATACTTTTTTCCCACTACAGATCTGTAAAATTCAACTCGAAAACAATGCAATTCGTAAAACTCAATCTAAAAAAAAAAAAAAAAGAAAGAAAATATACCATTTGTAAAAACACCCCAATAGATTGGAAAAATATAATTAGAAAAATATAATGTGATTAATTTTTTGTTGTTGTTGAGAAAACAGCAAAGTTATTATCAAAACCTGTATTTGATAAAAAAAAATGTGAAAGCTTCAGTTTGGAATTTACTAAAGATTTTCTCTGCTTACAAAATAATGGAACCAAAATTCACCCCATAATTAAAAGAGCAACAAATAAAACATACCTCCAAGGGTACGACTTGCATGAGCATGGCGAAATTGGTGAGATGGTTGCACATACACACAGAGTACGACATGTTTCCATCTGAACGGAAACAGCCTTCATTGGACCATACCCCCTCATCAGCACTGAAAAACAAAAAAACTGTTTATTTACATAGTAAATACATTCAGCATAAAGATTAAAATACTAAAGATAAAGTGGCAGATCAAGCTGGGCTATTTTCGGCAGACCTGGCAGGGTTCACTCAATCTAATCCTGTGTGGGAGGCACACATGCTGTACTTTGCTGACTCTTTCGGGATAATTTAATAATTCACATTTTTCATGAGCTTCAGGGCGAAGGGGAGCGAGAGGAGGAAGTCTTTCAATCCAACTAAATCAGACTCCCTTTTACAATGATTTATGCACTTTGAACAGTTTTTTGGATGCAATTTTTACATCACCATATCTCTGCAGAGGACTGTTGCTTAATTTAAAACTGAGCAGCAACACATGAATCAGTGGGTGTTTTTTTGTTTGAATAAGTAAAAAGGAAGTAGACTTTTTCCACATCTATAATCTTGTTTTATTTTTATCATTTCTAACTTTGCTGACTAAACAAGTAACATTAGAAAAGTAAGAACTGAGCTTTATATCTAAAAGTGAGATTCTAAAAGTGTTGAAGCAATGGACTCTGACCTGTAATCCAGAAAGGCACAGTAGAGGAAGACTTTATTGCTTTGATTTAGCATTTGGTCTTCTTGTTCTTTAGTCTGAAAAAAAAAATGGTGAGATAAAATGAGTATTTTACAATTTTTAGAATCAGAAAGGTAACCATAAAACAACTGAGAAAAATGATAGTGACACAGGTTCCAAAATGTTAAAAGATCCATTGTACAAAGGGGATACTGAACGGTAATTATTTAAAAGAAGAGAAGCCAGGAGGCTGCCTTTAAAAAAAAAATAAATAAAGGAAGGTTTTCTTTACTTTAGTACAGCTACAGTAAGAGAAGACATACAGTACTAACTAATAATCCAAACATTTAAGCGGAATAAAAATCACTCCATCCCTCAAGAATCTTATTTGATTTAAAATACTTTTTCCATGTCACTTCTTGTTATGAGATTTGGAATCTCCAGAGACAGTGAGCTAATGGCTGCAGCACAAGAATGCAGTAATTGGGGCTTGGCCCAGGTTTCAGGTCAAACCACTACCCTCCTCAATCTGTAATCTGAGAAAGAAAACAACACTTATAACGACTGGAAAAGTGAATACGGAGAAACTGCAAAAGTCTTCTTATTTCATATACTCCAGCTTTCTAAATCTGGATGAGACGGACTCCATCTGCAGCCTATCTTACTTTAAAACGTGACAGTGCGTCTGCCTGGTTCCTGGCCTCTGGCCTGGCCATTAACATTAAAAAGCATACCAGAATACCTTCACTTCACTTTGTAATCAAACTGCTGCTCCTATTCTGTCTGATTTTCACATGCAACTCTTTAGTCATCACATGCTGGGACACTTGAGATGAACATAATGAACAGTGATTAATGCAGCCCTCGAGCATTTAGGACCAAAGTTGAGAGAGTATTCCCCCCCCCCCCCCCCCCCCCCACCCCCCAAACTAATCACAGATTGCTGGCATATTTCAAGAAAGTTCAAGTATGATGAAAAAAAATCAAGGGGAGACAAAACGCAGCTGGCAGATTGTAAGCGTTTCATCGTGGTGTCAAATGTGCTCTTACTAAAACTTTAAGGTTTCTTTCCAAGGAAAGGAACCAATTTTACCGCAAGTACTATTAAAAGGATTTGTCTCAGTCCCAGATATGTTAAAGGACACCACACTGGAAAAACGATCTAAAAATAAGAAATTAATTTCTTAAATTAAGTATATTTATTCTTAATTTGAGTCGGTAAATGAGATAGTTTGCAAATGGAATTAGAATTTTCACTCTTAAAATAAGATAATTACATAACATGCACTTGAAATAAGACAATGCAATTGTGTTTTCTTATTTTAAATGTAAATTGTCTTGTTCTATTGGCAAAAAATCTCTTTTACCTCCTCAATCCAAGAGCAAATGCACTTTTTAAAGAAAAAATTACTTATCTACTGTAGATTTCGATTTTTTTCCAGTGCACGTGACATATCCATAGGCAAACAGACCATCACACATTTCCCCTTTAAACAACTGCAGACGGTAAACCTAAGCTCACTCTTTCCACTCGACATCTGAGCTGGGTTCAGTAACCTGATTGTCACTTTGGTGCGTCTTGACTCACTTACTTTCGTTTAAGATGCTCCTCAGACCCTCAAACTCCCTTGAGCACTAAGGCCTTAAAAATTTACTAGGAAAAGCTGAAGCTGGGGGTTCATGTCTTTATTAAGAACAGAAGGCCAAGAAACACCGCCCAGGAAATCAAGCGGAGCCTTGTAAGAGGAGCGGGACAGAGAGGATAAAGAGAGAGCGGGAGCTTGCAACAGCAGAGTGACAGGCTGATAAAGGAGAACAATCTAAGGGACAGGGGAGGATAAATCATTGTCAGAGTGCCTCTGGTGCTTCTGTGCTGCTGTGTGGTATTTGGCAGGCTGTGAAACTGAGCGTCAGTAGTTGGACTTTTACTGACTGACTGTGTTTTGCAGCATTGAATGAAAATTGGGGAAAAATCTGAGATTTCTTTTTTTTTTGACAGGCGTTCTCCTAGAAAAAGGATCCAGAGCTTTTCTCTTATTATTATTGTCCCACCACAACCACACAGTTAAGGGGTGACTTTCTTGGACATATCACCAAAAAAGTCATTCTATCGTAATATTCTCTTGGTGGGACTTGGTTGTCGCAGCGTTATTCTGCGGAAATGCTTTTCTTTAATACAGACAAGGAGGCTGGTCAGAGGCTTTACTACTGATCAAATGAGGCCTGATAAATATATTAGTTTTTGTCCATTGTCAAGTGTAAGATGTGTTTTATTCATACTTTTAACTGCATCCTTTGTTTTTGTTGTTTTGGGCATACACTTTTTTCTGATTTAACATTTAGCTAGACTTCTGTGATAGAATTTAGCCTGTATATTCACATGCTGGGCTGCTCAGTGGAGCAGTGGATAGCACTGCTGCCTTGCAACAAGAGGGTTCCAGGTTCAATTCCCAGTTGAGGTCTTTCTACATGGAGTTTGCATGTTCTCTCTGAGGATCCATGGGTTCTCTCCAGGTACTCTGGCTTTCTCCCACAGTACAAAAACATGACAGTTTAATTGGTGTCTGTTATTGTCCTAAGCGTTGCACTGTGATGGACTGGTGGCCTGTCCAGGGTGTACTCCGCCTCTCACTTATAAACAGCTGTAGATACCCACCCAGCGTGACAGAAAATGGATGGATGTCATGTTTTCTGAGTCTTTTAGTTTTTTCTTTAATTTTATTGTGATTATTTGTGTTTTGTAAACCCTCTTCAGGTTATCCTTTCTGTTTGATATTTTTTCCTGGTTAGGTTTTACTTAAAGAATTACATGTTTTGGTCTTGCCTTAGCCTGTTATTAGTTTTGTAATTTTGTTCTGCTGTATTAGTTGACTTTTTCATGTTCATATTAGTTCTATTATAGTAATTTTTCATACCCTCTAGTTTGTTCTTTAGTCCTTTTTCTCTAGATTTAGTTTCTTTCCTGCCAGGTTTTATTTGGCAGATCATTCCGGCAGTTTTGCTTTAGTTTAGTTCTGGTTTTGTGGTTTTCTTTCTGTGTAATTAGTCCGATAACATTCAGCTGCTCTCATGCCTGCCTTTCCTTGCCAGCTAATCATGTAATTAATTTCACCTGGTTATCAGCTTATTTTGCTCATGTCCATTACCACATATATTCCTGTCAGTTTGTTTTCTTCCTTCTCTGGTGAATAATGTTTCTGTGCCTTGCTTTTGTGAACAGCCAACGCCATTGCCTGCTTTGTAACCCTTTTTTGGATGTGAGCTTAAATTGAATCAATCTTCTTCACATTTATCGTTCTGCCTCAGCCTGCCTGTCTGCCTATGGGCCCATCAAGATCAAAAGTTGTTGACACTTAGAGGAAAGCTGCCCCTAATTTCATAATTGTTCACCGTATATAGTTGATTTGTTAGCTAATTAATTTATTCATTTAAGTGTAAGGAAGATGCATGGAGCTAAATTATAGTCTTAGACTTAGACTCAACTTTATCTATCCCTTGGGATTACTCCTTCAGGGAAATTCTGGTTCAAGTAGCTTATATAGAGTACAAAAGAGTTAAAGCAAGACGCCATTAAAGTCTTAGGGAAGTCATATTTAATTGTCAAATCATTCTGGCTTAAAAATTTATATAAATATACTCTTTATTAGACTATATTGTCCCAAAAGTTAGAACATTTATATTTATAAAAAAAAAACTTGAAATCTATGTTTTTTTTCCCATCATCTTATGCAGGCCAGTTACTTATACGTCAGCTTGTACACCTAAATTCCGCCAATCATATATCAACTGTCATCTGTTAATCAAATTTTTTCAGTCATAGCATCTTGATTCATATGTCGCAGCTAATATACGCAACGGTTGAAATAAGAATAATTTACTGTACCACTGAGTTCCGTCCCAGTGTTCACGGGGATGGACGTCTGTGTCTTCGGCAGGTGTAGAGCTAACAGAGCTGGCAGCGTTGCGAGGCAAGGGCTCAAACATGTACAGCTGGAAGCCTTCTACACCAAACCAAGCTTCTGCCGCCCTGGCGTCCTCTTCCACAACATCTTTGTCCCCGCTTTCCTCCTTTAAATAAAAAATGGATGACGGAGGAGATTCATCCACGACCTCCGACACTAAACTCTTCTCCTCTTGCAAGTTTCCTCTGTCCATAGCGTTCCTTGACAGCGTTGTTTTTAAGTCACCAATTTAGTGCTACTTGGTCCCAATGGAATTTCCCATTGGGAACCTACTAGCACTAAGTTGCTAACTGGTTAGCAAGATGCTTCCACAACCAAACATGTTTGCGAACCTTCCACCACAACAATCCAGCCTCCTTGTTAAATGGCCAATCACATTCACTTTATTCACTTATGTAAAGTCGTGCACCACTAGGGAGAATTTGGAAATGCAACGGTTGGAACAGCCGCTTCCCTACGACTTTAAAGATAAAAATACGACAGATGAAATAAAAAGAGTGTATATAGTACCAAAAAAAGCATAAAAAAAGAAAAAGGTTGTAATGTCCTGGAATATCTTTCCTTTAGATATAAAAATATCTGCACAGTAGTGATTCTGTTATTGCATTGCTGAAATGTACTGACCATATAAATAAGTAAAAACAATACTTGGCAAAATTATTGGCATGTGTTATTGCACAGTGAGATTATTATTTTGCATAATATGTTCAAGGAGGGGGGTTGCAGACCCTTGTCTTAAAAGCAGTCCTTGATAGAGAATAGAGACTTGAGTAATGGTTCCACTTTGACAATAAACATATAGCTAGAGATATAAGAATGTCTCAGTCAATGCCTAGACCTAACCCTAACAAAACAAAAATCTGGACCAGACATGAAAAAATCTCTGATTTTTGTGAGCTAGAAAATAGTTTTGCATAGGAGATTCTACAAACATTTCCTTGATAGAGTCACAAAAAGACTTGGAGTTGAAAGTGTAGTTAGAGGTGTTTCCAAGTTTGAAGATGTTTCATTTCCCATCCAGGAAGCATTTGAAATTTAAAATGTCAGAAATAGCATTGAGTTCGAGGCTTTATACAATAGCTCAACCAAGCCTTGTTTTGGCATAGAAATTGAAACGGATGAACGGTTTGCCCCTTTAGAATGTGGCTCTTTTGGCTTCTTTGTTAGCCTGTAATACCCCATACCTGTCTATGGGAAGCAAAATGTCTTCAAACTTGGAAACAATGTCCAGTAGACTGTTTTTGACTTTATCGGAATGACTATGACCTGGATGACTAAGAATCTTAACCCGTATATAGTCAGAGGTGGTTCTAGAAAGCACCTCTGAAATATCTTTAAGAAAAACCTGCATCCTTTTGTATATTCTACTTCATATATACTCATCCCTTTAGTGTAAGTTTATCACAATAAAAACAATAAGGTTTGTGTTTGGAAAAACTGTCAATAAGTAGGAGTATGATACATTTCAAAGGCTTTGTATTTTGTAAAATTCCAAACTATTCCTAGAACTATTAGAAAAATTGTGGGTGGCAAAAAGTAGGTATGTAAAAAAGGAAGCAAGCTAAAGAAAAAGGAGTTGACGAAAATCGTCCACGATGCTCCGCTTTCATCAGTCTTTAAAACTGAAATTCTGACATCAATTGAAATAACAGCTAGAAGATTAGTGCAAGGCGCGGGAGTTAAATTTGGAACAAATGGCTGCAGAGACCACTGAGTCCTAACTGCCAGCTGGAACCGCTGTCATCTTTTTGAAATGGGAGGATTGATGTAGATGTCGATGGCCTTTGCTTAAAGATCTGATTTTCGTTTTCTTTGAGTTCCGCTACAGATACACATTCCATTACTTAACAAGCAAATTATTAAACAAGACATATCATCCTGAAGCTCAGCCTATAGATATCTTTTTTTTCAGTCCCACCAAGTCATGAGATTCTGAAGCAACAAAACAGATCTCGAACTGAGAAACTAACGGATTACTCAGAACCTAAATTGAGGTAGATTGAATCTTATGATTTTATAACAGTATAGGTCTTATTTTGACTTAAATTCCATTATTTGGTTGCATTCATTTGATAAAGAAGAAATCTAAGTTTTTGGTAAATAAATAAAACAGTCAATCCAGTTTGTGAATTGTGGTGTATGACGTTTCTTTAGTGGTTTTCTTGCCCTGACTTCTAAAATAAACACTTGATGCCTGTATTTATATTTACATATGTGTTAAAAATTGTCCTTTTTGCCTTGAGTAGTTGCCAAATTGAGATTCCAATAAAGAATTTTAACAACAGTTATAACGCTCAGTAATGACAATCAATGTCAGGGACCAGTCTTACCAGAAACAAATGTTTGGCAAAGGTTCTTAGGTCAACACTAAATTTGTAATAACTGACATTAGATGAATACATAGGCTATCTTAGCTGTTTGTGTAATACAAATGGTTTGATGCATATTTGCAACAGTAGGCATCCAGGGGTTAAAACTGGAAAAATGCAAAATGGTAAGAACTCAAGTCAGGACCAATTTAATGATATTTACTCCAGGATTAGTCTAACACAGCAGCAGATATTCATCTGGGACCAATAAATATAAACACTTTTTTTTAATAAAAAATGCACTACTAATTCCATCTTTCTTTTTGCTTGAGATGAAAATTTAAGCTTTGATTACAAGGTTTTTCATTGTCATGGATGATTTCTATTTCCAACCTGCACGGGTAAAACAATACCAAGCCACACGAGGAGACAGGCATACAATAATCTAGAATCAGTAAAGTCTTAAAAAAGTTTTGTATTGAGCTAAATTTAAAAGGAAGAAAAACTGGATAAATATACAACAGACTCAGTGGTGAAGTAAAAAAGAGAAACCATCTAATTTTCCGTGAAACACTCCAAATATTTTCAGTGAAACAGAGCCAAGGTGTAATTTACACTTGTTCCATTTGGTATAGATTTGACTTTGTAATGCAGGCAACACAACATAAATAACTCATTCATTTGAATGGTGAGAAGTGAAAAGGAGGTGGGAATTTAACCAGGGTTTCCCATCAGAGACCATATGGGGACAAGTTAAAATAGATAAAAATCACTCCTTTGGATATTAGTAAAGAGAAGGGAAACCTTTATAGCGGTACATCTGGAGAGGGAAGAAAAGTGTTAAATCGTTTAAAACCTAAAATAAGTAATTGAGCCATCTTATGCCACAACATCATCAAACCTGTGACTGATTGAGAACAGAACCAACCAAGCTTTTCAGCAGTGGTGGCCCTTAAGCTGATCCAGACACAGCGAGCAAAGTAACAGCCCGAATCCATCCATCATAACACTACGGCCGCTCGAATGAGATCATGGCGTCAGGGGACGTGTGAAAAGGCATGCAGCTGTGGTCTCTGCTCACTCTCTTTGGTGGACAACAAAAACAAGGAGACGTTTCGAATCATGTCGGGTGTGAAGAAAACAGGGGACAATTAAGCAACTCCAGAAGGGACAGAGTGGGTGGTGGGTGTTCACAGAAAAGCATAAAAAAACAACAACACTTTTTGACATTGTTGAGATAACTAAGAAAACAAATGGGTATGCTGTGGTCTGGATGCATCAGCTCATGTATTTAAATCCCGGAGTGTTTCTTTTCTCTGGCGCTTCTCCCAGGAATAACATACTCACGTTTGGAAGATCAAGGCCTTCGCCATTAAGCTTAACAGTAGGAGATTAACATGGGCTGAATAAGGTAAATATTTATGATCTTCAGCCTAAAATCTTAACACGTACATTGGCATACTAGATTAGATCTCAAACGTTCTCACAATCATCATAGCAACATTAAAGACAACGTGTTTATAAAGTTTATATAGAGATTGAATTAATCAGTAAAATAAGAGAAAAACAAGGCTTTTACTAAGAAAAAAAAAACAAAAACTTCATAGTTGACCCAACTACACAAATAGTTATTTTGGATTTTTTAATGGAGAAGATCAATATTGGCAAAAGATTTCAAAAAACAAGTTAAGTATAGTTAAGATTTCAAATTCTTTGAATGAACTGATTTAAGAATTATTACATTAAAATGATTTGTTCAAAAGATTTGATCACTGAATCTCTCTGTTTATACAACTGAAGTTTTGGTTTTTAAGTTAAAATGTGCTTTGCTGGCTGCATTTTCTGCTCCTTTACATTTATAATAGGGAATAAATGCACTGCAAAATAATTAAAATGTAAAAATAAATGCATTTTGTCTTGAACTGTGTAGGTAAGTGAGACACTTTGCCAATGGAACAAGACAATTTACATTTTAAGTAAGAAAAAACAATTGCATTGTCTTATTTCAAGTGAATATCATCTAATTATCTTATTCTAAGAGTAAAAATACTCATTCCATTGGCAGATCATCGTATTTAACTGCTCATATTAAGGGTAAATACACTTAATTTAAGACATTTTTACTTATTTATACATTGTTTTTGCAGTGCATGGCTTTAGCAAGATTAACTTTGCATCATAACCTATTACAGATTTTAAGTAGGTAATAAATATCAGATTGAATTAAAGAATCAGTTTATGATAGTGATTTCATTCACTTTGTTCACACCAATATTTTATTCATTTCAATGTCACGTTCTGTTAGGACTCCAGTCTGTGTGGTCTGTGTGCTTGTCTTCCTTCCTCCACCTGGCGGTGCCAGGTTCTGATTCTCCTCCTCACACACCTGCAAGGGGTTACCTCATTAACAGAGTGTTCTTAAGCTGCTGACTGCTACTACCTCAACGCCAGAGTGTTTGCCAGTTTTGGGAAGTCATCCTGCAAACTGGATATTTCTGACCTTCTCTCCCTGGAAGGATCAACTGCGCATAAAACTGAGCTGAGGAAACAAACCAAAGGTTTGGATCCACTTTTCCCAGAGGAAACGTTTGAGCTTCACACCGAGCAAGGGATTTATCTGCACAACAGTCCGTTCAAGTACCGCAGGAAATCTGAGTGGCAGTCAGTCTTTCTCATTCATCTTCAAGCAACCTCATTCTGGGTAACCCTGTCCGCCCTCCACCGTATGAGACAAACACCGGAACACATTCCTCACCTACTGGAGTCTAAGAGTCAACCTAATCTCTGGAATTGTGAGTCTGCCAACCTTTTCTCCTCTTCAAGTTCCAGAATCAATTCTCCCACTGAACCTGAACTAACCGCAGTGTCCTCCCCTCACCTTTCAGTTCCGGTTGAGCAGTGTTCAGAGGTTACATATCCAATAGTTTCACATTTAAATATCAGTATTAACGACCAAGCTGAAAAAATCCAATAAAATTAAAACATAAATGATTAAATTTCTTATTTATTCAATTAAGCATCAAGATTGCTGTGTGAATATAGTCTTCAAGTTGACATGCAGGTTCAGATTACAGAAAACTCCTTTGTTGTGTATCAATGGTGTCCGGATCTTTTTCTCTAACATTTAAGTGTTTCTGCAAACATAACAGAGAAAGTTTTCAATTATTATTTTATTAGAGCTCCACATAAACTTGTTTTATATTTAATCACATCTTATCTTTAACGCAGATTTTTTCCCCACAGAAAAACAGAATCAGAGTTGTGATGCAAAGGGGTTTTTTGAAGAAGGGGCTGTTGAATAAACTCTTTAAATACTTCTGGCAAGAGAGGAATGGCAATCACCAGACCCCCATCTGTGATTGATCAATGTTGGCTCACACAGCTTGTACTTCTCTGTGGGTGTTGGATGGGTGTGGTTGAGGGAGAGCAAAGGGTAGGAGAGTGCTTGCCCACAAGGTTTAAGTTAGGCGTGTTCTGGAAGCTATAAAAAGACTAACAAAGAAAGGCGCATGCATTATTTTCACAGAGAGTTGATACCAACAGCTTAAGTAGATAAACTAGCTGTGGGTTTCAGATCAGCTAAACAGTCTTTCTTTGTTTATGTCAGTTACGAGACACTCAAGCTATTGTTCAGCCGTCTATGTTTAAAGGAATGAGACATTTTTCTAAATACAACTCATCTCCCTGTTTTGTAGCAACATTTTCTCCTGCCTATTATATCATGCTTTTTATGTCAGAAATTGTGACAACATTAAAGCTGGTTTTTTTTGCTATCCTCAATATCATATCTAATTAAGCTCAACGTTGCAGATAAGTAAGTGAAATCAGTAAATTAAGTTTTTTTTTTTACATTTTGGGCAAATTCCCATAAGAGGAAGCGTTATTAAGTAGCTCAGCACTAAAAATGGTAAAATTGTAAAATTTTAGCAACCATATAGTCTGTCAAAGTTGTTAAAAGCATCTGGTTATGTACTACGACTTTACATATTTTTTCGCCAGTGGCTCATTCTGGTTGCATCAAACTCTTTCCAATTAAAGTATGGGGGCCCGTTCACTTATCATTTTTAATTTCCATTTTCCACTACTTGTTTTTGCTGTATTTGTTGGTAATTTTTTTTTTTAGTAATAATAACCACTACAAGATCATGGAATATAAAATAATATAATCTATTGTACTTCTGTAAATGGTTGCACTGCAAGAAAATAATTTTTTGCAAGCGATTAATAAAGTAATTCTCATTCTCATTCTGATGCAACCGAAAGCACAATATTTGGCATATTCGCAATGAGTAAATAAATAGCCAATCGAGCAAATTAACTCCCAGCAAAATGGTTAAAAATAAAGTCCAAGATCAAGTGTGAAAAATTGCTAATAGAAATATCAAATACCACGAGGGAAAACACATGAGTAGAATACAATATAAATGTTGCCATTCAACATTACTGAAATAATGGTTGCATAATCAAGTATTGTCAACAGATGGTGACGGTGTACAACAATGTCAACATCATATCTGGTGCAAAAATACTTTCGTGGCCCAAAATGGGCTAAGTAGTTACTATCAGAACAAATAGTTGATGTGGATTGCTTTTCATTTTAACAAGAACATTGAGTTATTTATAGGAATAGTACATTACTACATCTTTTATAATGCCAGGTTTTTGCAATTTGTGTAAAATTCCACAAAAAAATAAAAATAAAATCATTTCAAAACTGTGAAAACAAATAAGAAAAGCGTTTTGGAATACCTTATGACATAAGTGTGCACATAATTAAACGAAGAACCTTCTGATTTAATTTAAGCATTTACTTTTCTGTTTATAAGTCAGCCAGAATCTTACATCTCGTATGCTGACAATATTTGCTCATTCTAGCTTGAAAACGTTTTCTAGATCTCTCAGACTGTAAGCACGTCTCTTATCCAAAGAAAGAACAGGTTTGGTTTTAAATTCTGGTTTAGCAATTCTTTATGCATATTTTCTCCCCTCTGAAGTTATGTGTTTTTGTGATTCTTTTGGATTTGGGTGAATAATTTCCCCTTACTGCAATGCTGAAAAACAAACCTGTTCTTGTTTAAAAAAAATAAAACTTACTGGGATGTAAAAACAACCACATTTTAATGTGCATATGTGACCACCTAACAAACTCCAGAAGTGAGAAAAACAATATATAAATATATATATATATATATATATATATATATATAGCTAGATAGATAGATAGATATGTGGACACACTGTATATACTTATTCTTGTTTTACCATGTGACCCAATATAATGACTAAATTTCTTTACTATAAGATCACTAAAGTCAATAAAGTCAATCAATCAGTCAATCAATCAATCAATCAATCAATCAATCAATATTGTGAAATTGATCCAACCAACAGTAATGCTCACGGTTGTCCTTATAGATAGCTAAACTATATGTCAAACTGATCAGATCTAGTATTTCAGATGCTGGTTATTAATTAAGCTAATTAAAAAGGTTGTGTAAGCAAAGCGGATGTTGAATTTTTTTCCTGACAAAATAGGTATTTTATTTTAAGATTTTAATTTGACTGGGACAGATAAAAATAACCACAGTACTGAGCCAGCTGTTAACTAAATGAGTCAGAACCAGTGATGCATGGATTGAAGAAAAAGACAAAACATGATTTCAGAGGCGTCAATTAACAAAGTACAAATACTTTGTTACCTTAATTAAGTAGAGATTTTTTCTATCTATACTTTACTGGAGTAATTATTTTTTAAGGCACTCCTTATATATTTTTTGCAATTATCTCTACTTTCTACTCCTTCTATTTTAAAAATAGACTTTTTAGTTAATGACTATTTTTCTATTCTCCATTAGTTAATTAAGCTAATTTTTGCCCTGGCCTGTTGGTATTTAAAAAAGATAAAAATCATCAGAATAATTTTTGTAGTTGGCCACATACCAAATGAAATAGTTTTTCAAGATGATGGAAAGTTAAATTTCAATACTGTTTCCATTAGTTCTAAAACTAAGAAAAATATAAGGACATTTTCGGACAAAATTGCAAAAAGATTTCCTTTTAATGGGTAGTGCAGTAAAGCTTCTGTCCCTAACATTTTTTCCTGCATTACCTTTACTTTTATACTTTAAGTAGCTTTAAAAAATGGTACTTTTATATTTTTACTTGAGTAAAAAGCTTAAGTTCTTAGGCCCCGTCCACACGAAGTCAAAACGAACACGAAACGCTAATATTTTCCAGAACGTTTGTTGTAAAGACGGAGACGTAAAATAAATGTGATCGTCCACACGAATGCATGAAAACGCTGCAAAATGTATGCCAGGCCTGTAAGTGGCGCTGTGGTGCCAAAGCAAAAATAGGCGACGAAATGTTGGGCATGCGCACTAATATTTATACATGGTTGCCCTGCGGGTCCATTTTCGTGGTTCAGTCAAATTCAGGTGCTGAACTATGTTGTCGATATTGCTCTGTTCTTCCTGGAGATATTCCAGAAGAAGATTCTGTTGTAAGCCCGACAGCAGGGTGAGTAGCATGAGCAGCAACCATTCAACACAGTACGGCGCCATTGTTGTTGTGATACTGTGTCGCGCATGCGTGTTTAGAGGCGACGCTATGACGCATGCGTGTAAAAAAAAAATGCGGTTAGAGCTTAAAGATGGAAACGCGAAAACGGCGTTTCTAAATTCCCACTCTGAAGGCTGAATAAAAAAAAGATAATTTACAGACCCCCGAAACGCCGTTTTCATATGGATGAGAGGCTGGTTTGGTGAAAAATTTGTGCGTTTAGGCCAGGGTTTGGCTTCGTGTGGACGGGGCCTTACTTTAACTTCTACAAAAGTGTTTTAAACAGTAGGATTTCTACTGCTACTTGAGTAATACTTATAAATACTTTTGACACCTCTGCATGATTGTATGTCTTTATGTGTGTCTGTTAATGTTTACCTATAAATGGCAATGCCTCACAACCCTGCTTTTCTTTGCACTGCTCAAGGTTTACCAAAGCAAACTACTATTAACCAGCAGGAATAAATCAGGGATGGAGACAGACTCCAGTCAGCAGCACAGATTAATGCAGTGAGAAAGCATTCTGGAATCCAGCGGTCTTGATAACACCTTGTCGGATCTGCTCTGTGGCATATTAGATGCCACAGTCAACGGACTCCCAGTTCCGACTGAGTCAGCCCCTGAGTTGCTCAGCCGAGCTTTTCTTTGAGTCAAAAGAGCATTAATCAAGAAAGCAGGGTCGCTCCGACATCAACCTCATGGCTTTGACCTCAGCTTGACTGAGTACCTGTCATGACGTTACGTTATTTAAAGTCTGGTGATCCCATCAATCTAGCTTACACGCACATACACACACACATATATAAAGTAGATAAATAAATACAAAAATATATATGTGTTTATTATCAAAGCAAATGTCAGATCAAACAGGGAAGCCTGGATATGTTGCATGAGTGGGCTGTTTTTACTGCAGACAGCACGCAAGTCTTGTAACTATGGCAGCATGGAAAGACTAATAAAGGAGTTACATTTCTATTCAGACCTCTACAACTTGTAATTACCTTGCTGAGTAATGAGGAAAGTCAGCTTGAGAGAAAATATAGTAAAAAAAGAATGTGTCTAGGATGACAATTTAGAACTGAGGCTAAGCCATGCTCGTCTGTATTTAGATATTTATATATATATATATATGTATATATATATATATATATATATATATATATATATATATATATATATATATATATATATATATATATATATATATATATATATATATATATATATATACATATATATATATATATATATATATATATATATATATATATATATATATATATACATATATATATGTATATGACTATTCTAGCTGCAAATGTCTGGTTTTTGGTGCAATATCTACATAGGTGTATAGAGGCCCATTTCCAGCAACTATCACTCCAGTGTTCTAATGGTACAATGTGTTTGCTCATTGGCTCAGAAGGCTAATTAATGATTAGAAAACCCTTGTGCAATTATGTTCACACATCTGAAAACAGTTTAGCTCATTACAGAAGCTACAAAACTGACCTTCCTTTGAGCAGATTGAGTTTCTAGAGCATCACATTTGTGGGGTCAATTAAACGCTCAAACGGCCAGAAGAAGAGAACTTTCATCTGAAACTCGACAGTCTATTCTTGTTCTTAGAAAGGAAGACTATGTCATGTGAGAAATTGCTAAGAAATTGAAGATTTCCTTCAATGGTCCCTTCAGAGGACAACACAAACAGGCTCTAACCAGAGTAGAAAAAGAAGTGGGAGGCCGCGTTGCACAACTGAGCAAGAAGATAAGTACATTAGAGTCTCTAGTTTGAGAAACAGATGCCTCACAGGTCCCCAACTGGCATCTTTATTAAATAGTACCCACAGTACCCACAGTAGCCTGTTTGTGTCTATATATATATATATATATATATATATATATATATATATATATATATATATATATATATTCTAAATAAGAAAATCATAATTTTAATTTTAATTCATTGTTATTAGCCTGTTAAGATGAATGGTTGCTCTGTTTAATTAAATGGCTGAAACACACTTAAAGTTTTGAAAGATACATATTTGTTGTCGTCTTACTCTCCTCTTACTCCTAAATACACTCTTTAGTTAAACAAAGAAGGAATCTAATTAGTCCTGATTTGAACACAGACTCATTGTCCTCAAAAATTTTATGCTTCAAATTTCTTTCTTAACTTAATTTGCTGCTTCATAGTCAGAATACTTTTTTTGGGCGAATAGATGTGGACTGCAGCACATCCATCTCTGAAGTTATGTTTTTATAACTTCAGTTGAAATATGGTGATGCCCAAATGAAAAAACATCCAGACTAACAGGATAAGTTATCATCTTGATGACAGAAACTCCCTCTTTTAAATTCCAACATATCTCTGAGCAAAACCCTTGCAGGCGTTTGGATATTGATGTAGTGGAATATCATCTCTGCTGACAGTTTTTGCAACTTCATCCCTGTGTTTACTAGAAAACCAAAATACCTGATACAACCAGAGAAAATGCATCCACTGTTCACCTTCACAGATGAGTTCACACTCTTAGATGTTGGATGTCTTTTTTTGCACCAAGTTAAGAGATCAATCTTTGTCCTTGTCACATAGTCAATGGTAGTATTCAGTCACTATTGTTTGCTGTGTTGTGAAAACATACAGCTTTCATCATTAGCAGCCTTAATCCTGAACGGGCCTGATTAATACCTAATCTGTTGAATCAGCACCTGTCTGACGACACGAAATAGGCCAAACCAATTCAAAAGGGAACTCATGCAAACATGCTTAACATTTTAGAGCAGACGAAAAACAGAATCATTAACATCTTTCCGTCTGTCATGATCTGGGTGCTGATTACCCTGATTACCCATGATTACCCGGCAGGATTCCTCGGATTGGTCCTCGGGTTCTTGCTGCATGCTGCCTGTGTACCAAACCTGGAACTGATTCTTAATATCGTCCTTAATTTCCCTTCGGTACCTCTTCAGATGTCTGATCTCCTGACTCTGACTCCTTAGCACATCCTCGACATCGGCTTTGGTTTCAGCCTTTGGATTATCCTGTCTTCCTTCCTCTGCTCGGTTCTGATCTAATTCCTGTTTTCTGACCTCTGGGACTTCAGCGTCTGGGACTCTCTGGGCAGCTAAGGCTGTGTCTTGTTGGCAGTCGACTTGCTGGAACAAAACCACATCCTCTGGGCATGGACTTAACTTTAGGACCAGGTTAGTGTCTCACACGTTCATTATCATCCTCCGCCAGGTAGCCTGACCTGTGTTCTCTTCCTGCAGAGGTTCCTGTTTATACACCGACGCTGTTCTCTACAGTTTTGTGAATATGTTGTGAAACCTAACTCTCTCTCGGTCTCGAAAACTGGATCCTCTTATTCTGATCCTGTCACCGTCAGTATGGAATGGGTTATAAAGCCACTGCTGAGGATTTCAGACTCTAGTGAACCTAACTGAGAGCCATTATCCACAAAATATGACAGTGTGATGAATTTATTTAGGAGCTTAACTAAAAAAATGTAAACATTTTCCGTGAAGCACTGTAGAAAAAAGGGAAGCATTATAGCATTAGTAAAACATGGAGGTGCTGGTGTGATGCTGATTTGTTGTTTTGCCACCAAGATTTGTAACTATTACAAATGAGCCAATGTTTTTACTCTCTTTCAAAAAGTCTTAAAGAAGAAACCAAACCATCAGTTTTCAATCTAAGGCTCACACTTGGTTTACGCAGCAAGACAATGATCCAAATCAAAGATATACCACAAATTGGCTTAAAACAAACAAATGAATGTTTTAAAGTCATGCAGCAGACTGAAATCTGATTGGGATGCTGTGGCTCGATCTAAAACAGGCCTTTATGCTCATAATGCTTGAATCTTGAAAGAAAGAATCGTAATAACCTTTTTATTCCAGCTTGTTATCATTAAAAAACTACATTTTGAATTGATTAGTTGTCTTTGACTGGAATCAGTTCTGTTTTGATGATGCCAAACAGAAAAAGGTTTAAAGAATAAATTCCACTCTAATGAAATAAATATTATTTATCCGTATGCTGGTAAAGGTTCTCAGTCATCCAGGTCATTGTCATTCCAAAAAATAAAAACAATCCACTGGACTTGGTTTCCAAATGCATCCTAAGGACAAGCCCCCAAACAAAATATAAGCGGAGTGGTGTATGCAGTTCAGTGCAGTGAGGAATGCTCTGATCTTTATATTGGAGAAACCAAACAACCTCTCCACAGACGCATGGCCCAACACAGAAGACTAACCTCCTCTGGACAAGACTCTGCAGTACATCTACACCTTATGGACAAAGGACATTTTTTTGAGGACCAGAATGTTCACATTTTGGATAAAGTAAATAGGTGGTTTGAGAGGGACGTGAAGGAAGCCATCAATGTTAAGAAAAAAAAAAACAACCTGAAAAAGAGGGGGTGGACTTCAAAAACCTACAATGGAGCAGTTGAGTTAATCCCTTCCAGTTATCATCGCAGCCCCACCCCCTGTACAGGAGAATGGAGGACCTTATTTATTCAGCCATGTCAACAATTCCCTTTAACGACCCCCCCTTGCAGACACTTAGATGGGTATGGGGTATTGCAGTCTAACGAAAGAAGCCAAATGACCCCCATTCCAAATGGGTGGACCCCTTCCTCTGTTCCAATTTGCATGTTTTATAAACAAAAACAAGGCTTTGTTGGGCTGCTGTATAAAACCTAGAACTTAACGCTATTCCTGACATTTTCAATTGAAAAGCTTCCTGGATGGGAAGAGAAACGTCTTCAAACTTGTAAACGAAGTCCAGTGGATTGTTTTAATTTTTTTTTTTATATATCTGTAGCACCCCAGGGGACTGTTCTATCAATATTACCTTTATGTACCCCTAAGACTCCTGTCATCTCCAAATGATGCCCCTAACACACAAAACACTATATATTAAAGGTCAAATGCAAAAATAAAGGGCTGCCTCAGAACCCAAAGACTCAAATTTGAGTAATAGTTAAGAGCTGCAGAAACTGGGTTCTGAACCTTTCTGGGATAACGTACCACAGCAGAAAACCCAAAGTAAAATTTGGATCATAACAGAAAAATATTAATATTTCAGAGAGAGTGTGATTTCAAGGCAGACAATTAATCAAGTTCAACAGTAGTTTCTGGTCATTTTCTCAGTCTTTCTACACAATTAAGTGTTACTGTTGTTCAGAGAGCCAGTTTCTTTGGAGGCACCTCCTTTTATAAGCAGGCGAGGCTAGATATCCCCTGCAATTCTAATAAATAGCTTCAAAATATTGAAGACAGTTGGTTGTATGTTTTCCAAAGATTTCAGTCCAGAGTTCTGATGCATGTATGTGGAAAAGCTGCACGCTCTACAGTCTCTGTATGCATGCACTTGTTATTGTTAAAAACAAGTACAAAAGAGCAAAATTAATCATTTATATACTTGAACTTTGGCTGGATTTTATCAAAACTCCAACTCTCCTGGAAAGGGGATTTATATTATTGTCCCATAGTGTACACAAAGCTCTGTATAAGATTCCCCCAGCTTCCAAGCCAGGAAGGTGATAGGTATCCACTGACAGCCAAAAAATATAAAAACTCCAAAAATAGTCTCTCCTTGACTTAATCTGACCACAGCTTTGAACAGCAAACCAGTTACAGAAAAAGAGCCAATCTTTGGCCATGGTCCTGGCCACAAGGGTTGCATGATACATTCTAATAGAACACCTAAACTTAAATGATGGTCTGAGGTATGGTTACATTCAAATGAGCTGGCAGTGAGTTCTTCAATCAGAATGTGTCCATACGAGGCCCATATGAAGCCAATTTCATGATCGAGTACAGTGAGGCGAAATTCCACAAAGCAGATTTCTTTTCACCATGAAGGTAGTCCAACTAAAATGGAAATGCCTGAAAAGACAGCTGAATGGGTGAGTATTGGAGCTAGTTAAAACAAATAGGAATCACTGGCACAGGAACCAAGCCAAAAAATTACATCATCAATATTTATTTCACCAAGGGACGAAAAAAGGCAAACAAAGCAACGTTCGTACAATTTTATGACACAGCATGAGCTTCTTTCCTGCTTTTATGAGTAAGGAGGGGGGTTATTAGGGTATCGGTAATGTACTTCAATGAAACGGACTAATTCTTTTAGGACTTTTAAACCGGTTACAGGCTTTCACCAACTGGCTTCGATAACTCCTTTATCGGTTTCAACGCTTGGCTGGCCTACACCATGACGCAAAATAAACACCCCACACATTTTCTCAAGAACAGTTCAGTTATGTCTTTGAGTGACTTGGAGAGCTGCGGCCCCCTTTGTAAAGCAAGGAGGGGAGATATGTTTTTCATAAAAGAGCCATTGTTGCTTTAAAGCGCTCCAAGCTTACAATTGAAATATCTATAATCAGTTTGCTTTCTGGATGCCACATGCTCTGCGAGGGAGAAAAGAATTCAAGCAGGATGAGAAACAACAACATCCGAGCTGCTCTTTTTTCGACTGGGCAGGGCCAGTTGCACAAGCTTCAATCAGTTATGGACACTCATCTTCTTACATAAGAGAGTGCCAGAAATAGAGTTGATAGATTTCATATGAGGGCATCCAAAGGTTTTTGCGATAGACAAGCCTTGAAGCATCTGATGAGGCGCGTGTCTCACCACCAACAACAGCAGCACCCGGCAGTGAGACCGACAAATTTCCCAGCATTAGTTATTCCTAGGAAAAGCAGAAAAAGGAATTTTCACTCTGGGTGGTTCTTACCAGAACATGGGTGAGGACAATCTTGATGAGCGGTGCTCCCGAATGGTTGACCAACAAAGCTGGTAAAGGCTCCACTTTCAGAGAGATCAGGCAGCTTGCTACCTGTATCTTGTGATCCTTGTAGTCCGCTGCCTCGGGAATCCTGAGATACCAGACAGGAGAAATATTAAGATAAAGAGGCAGAAAAGCAGACTAACAATAAGGGAAAAACAACAAACTACCGAAATGCAACTGAAAGCAATCTATCAAATACTCTCCAACTTTAAAAAAGTGATTATTTTTTAGTTTTACATGCTTATCTTCAATACACAACCTATGTAGCACATTCAGCACATTTTCCAAGGAGTATAATCTTTCACATCCTTCAATTCAGTTTATTTCTATAGCGCCAATTCACAACAGATGTCATCCCAAGGCACTTTACAGTTCACCAGATCATCCAGTCAAATTGATTCAAAGTTTTCTATCTAAGGAAAACCAGTTGATTACATTGACTCATTGACTTGAATGCAATCCCTCACACTAAGCATGCTTGTAGTGACAGTGGAGAGGAAAAACTCCCTTTTAACGGGAAGAAACCTCCAGCAGAACCAGGCTCAGTGTGAGCAGCCATCTGCTGAGGCCGACTGGGGTTCAAGGAGCTTTCATTTAAATCTTCAATTTCTTTCAGTTTTTTGTCCAATTTTAAAAAGTCTATTGTTTTTTTCGATGGAGTGTCTCATTTTATTTTAACCAGATATTTATCACAGTCATAATTAATTCCCTCTAAAACTTTACATAAATATAATATTTCAGTAGGACTTTGTATGCTCAGACAAGGAGTAAAACTATTGTATCATATTTTTAGTTCCTTAAGAGTAAAAAGTATTTGGTAACCCTTTCCAAACCAATTTCCTTTTTAACCTAAAGCTCATACAAGAAGCCCCTCCAGTGAGAATATCTACTCCTTTCTGTATATTACTTGTAGTTTGAGCTCCAAATGTCATGATAGGTTCAAACGAGCATGTGTACAAATAAAACTAACCCTAACACTAAGACCTTACATAAGACATTACAGATTGTTCCATAGACTAACATGTATTTTGGTCCATTTCCAGAAAATAGTCCACATCAACACCTCCGCATCTTCTCCAACATTCCTGCTGCCTTTTTAGCTTCTTGGTGTTATTTTTGGCATAATGATATAATCTTATAACATTCTTTTGGACAGACTCCCTCCATGTCCATCAGTTGGTGGTTGTCTGGGGAATTTCTATATATTATATTCATTCTGTTAAATATTCATTATTCAAGATCCACTCTATATCATCAGTATTTATGTTCTGCTCTTTTTTTCCATTTATACTTGACCCAATTAGTTTAGTCTTTATTTATGTCAACACGAGCTTTATATAATGTGATTATGCTACGATTGCTATTCTTATATTTTTTGGATATAATTCCCTTCTTTTAAAGACCCGGCCTGCACTGTAGTTTTATTATAGTTTCTCATCAGAAGACAGAAACAAATAAATAAATCACAATTTCACAATTTAGAAAGTGGTGACCAAGTGGTTACAGCATTGCACTTGGGTTCCAGATGTCCTGAGTTCAGGCCCCACACCCACGGGATCCCACTCTGGGTCTCTAAGACCCTTAACCCCACCCCGCTCCCAGGGCACCGCACAATGGCAGCCCACTGCTACCCATAGGGATAGGTTCAATGCAGAGAGTTAATTTCTCCAGTTTTAGATTAATAAATTTCAATTAAAAAAATTAAAAGGAAGTTTCTTTTGTTGCACTGCTTCTCAAGAATAAATGAAAATCATAATAAGAAGTTTGCTGTATTCTAAAACGTTTTCTTTCAGTTTGTTTGTTAATTCTTATTTAATTCAGATGTTTTTTGTGTCTGTTTTCACAGGATTCCATTTTACATTCACCATAGTATTAGAAAGGTCTCTACTAGCACATGAGTGCCACACACAAGACTAGAGAACCAGGACAGTAGCACTGAGATGGGAGTTTGGCCATTAGTCTTTATAATGAATTGCACTGACAGCCACTTGTAGCTCTTCAGCATCATCTGATATGTGACATTAGGACCATACAAGTTCCTCTCTTAAGATACAATGGAATTTTTTTAATCCACAGATCGAAAAATGGTCTGCTTTACTGTGAGGTTAAAAAGTAATCACAGCCCTTGGATATTTTGTGAGCTCACAGCTAGAGATTCAATGAATTTTATAATGTTTTAGACCAAATACATGATTTTCAAAGCTTTCACAACTACAATTCTTAAAAAGCATTACAAAAAGTCATGTTCAGTCACATTGAATCAATGCTTTGTGGCGAGTGTGAGATGCTTTGTAAGAATTAATCATTTTTTCCCCCACAGTTTCATTGGATATGGGGCTAAACTTTAACTGTGTCACTTGGTATTTTGAAAAAAAAAAACAGCCATACAGGCATCCAATTTTAACTCTATCTATATGTTTAAAAACAAACAAAGCAAACCCTCTCAGCATTTTACTTTTATTTTATTATAGATGTTTATTGTCTATTGTTTAGGCTCTGTAGTCCCATCTGAACAGGGCAATTCAATTAAAACCTCTAATGGTTAATATTAATCTCTTATAATCTCTTTTGGCTTTCCTTCATCCATGGTTTTCTTTTAGCCAACCGTCCATAAAGGCACATTCTTCCACCTTATCAGACTGTCTGCAGCTCATCTAGAGTAACATATGCTTATACTAACTCTTATTTCAACTTCTCAACTATCTTATTAGTTTGGCTTTGTTTTAATTATTAAACTAAACCTATTAGGCCTCAACAGAAGAGCGGTATTGGTACTAGAGATAGACCGACATACTGGCTGGCCAATATTTTTGGTCAATATGTGTTTTTTTTCCTTGCATCTGCATTTGTAGATGGATGCATGCATACATTTAACAAGCTGTTTGTGCATATCGAAGCATTTTTTTTTGTCATACCTTTTTGTTTTCAAATCCAGACATTTGTAATACTAAGCTTTATTGAAATTTCAAAATTAATCTTGCAGAGCTAAGAATCCTTTTCCAAGATCAACATTTCCAAGATCACTTTCAAAGATTTGTTCATTTCAAAACCAACTTATTCTGGTTCAAAAAGATTAACCTGCTAGAATAGATTTAATGACCTCTATGTGTTGATTTGTACCTGCCTTGAGAACTCTTGGGATCCAACTTGAAAGCCAACGATTAAAACTTAAAAAAAAAAAAAAAAAATATATATATATATATATATATATATATATATATATATATATATATATATATATATATATATATATATATATATATATATATATATATATATATATATATATGTGGTTAAAGTGTAATGCAAGGTAATGCAGTTGGGCTATAACTAGAGCTAGGCATACAAACATCAAGGAGCTGATTTTTGCATATTTTCTTGTATCGGGATAAGCACATTTTTATTTTTGCCAATTCCTCAGTCCATTCAGCAGCCATGCTTTGAGAGCACATGAAGCACATCTATTGCCTGTGTTTGCTATCAGTTGCTAATGTTGTTTTTTATTGGTTATTAAATATTTCTTTTTGTTTATATTGAGACATGCATAGTTGAGTGTTTTGGCCATAAAAAAGATCAAATTCATCACAGAAATGGGAAAGTTGCCTTTTTATGGCTTCAATATGCAAAGTGTATTACATGCATTCATAGCAATAATATTGGCTATACATCTAATTTTTGCAAGAAAAGGCAATATCTACTTCCTAAGTGAAATTGGTATGTGCCTTGTAACCTGAATCTGTCGATCTCTAATTGATGCTGAGACAAAATTAAAGTTCACATTTGTTTTTGTCTTTTTCATATAGGTAGGTGATTCAATGTAAGACTTTATAAAGTAAAGAGATGTGATTACAAATGCACACCAAATCTTCTTGATTTTGCTTTGAAGAAAAACAGCAGAATAATGTTTTTTCTTCTTCCACTTTACAGTTAAAAAGCGGTAAACTGTTATATTGTTTTTTTTTCGGTGTAACAAGAAAAAAACCATAAACATTCCAAGCACTATGAATAGCAAGACACTGTCACGTTGATTTTGGTTTAGTTTGATGTTGCCTGACTGAGGTCATACCACACTTGATAAACATAAACATGGCAAAGTAGAAGTCTCAAGACGATCCAGTGATGTGACAATAACTGTGAGGGTGGTGGCAGTAGGGGAATAGATACGGCACGTTAATAGCAGGGTGTATCAGTCACTGGAAGCTGAGTGGTGAGATGAGAGATAGAGAAAAAGTACAGATAAGCTCTTGGCTCCAGGCTTCAGCTGCTATGAGGTTCAGGAAGCTTAAACCCATTGGACATGATTTCCCACACAGTTAGCACAAAGAAAGGGGCTTGGTTTGGTTTTCTTTTAAATAGCTTGAACTTGTAAACAATGCCCATAAGTCGAAACACAAAAGCTCCCCCCCCCTCCTCTTACCTAGTCTTGACTGGGCTGATTTCTTTGTAGTACTTATGCATGTTGTGGTAGAAGAGGCCAACAATGGTGGTTTGAGCTGGAGAAAAGAAGCAGAGTGTGAGCTGTAGAGGGGAATGTTCAACAAGGCTGCTAAAAAGCTCACAAAGAAGGGAAGTTAATTAACGCTGCATTGCAACTGCACTCTGGCACCATCCAGCTAACAGGACATAGTCTCACAGAGGTGAAAGGGTTACAAGGAACGCTTATGAAACGTTCACACGACTTCAGTGGCAGAACGGGAGGTCCGGTCCCCCTCCCCTTTGCTGACCTTTCCCTCAGCCCAGTCCCACCTCAATAAAGCGGGAAAAAAAAAAAAAGAAAGAAATTGGAGGAAGTTCCTAATCACCATGCTCTTCTGGTCAAAGGTCTTCCAGCTGAAACCCGCTGAGAAGGACAACAAGGGCCTGCATATGTCGAGCAAATGTGCATTAAAAAGTTCAGAGAAATATTATTCCATGAAGAGGTCTCAGAGCAAGTCTTGGTTTGCTTGTTCAGCTCTCCAAAAAAAAAGAATGAAAAAAAAAACACCTTCTAAACACTTCAGTGCTTCACAATCTCTGTGCTCTATTAGGACACAAAGGCCACACTTTGAGTGTTTTACACTGCCAGGTACTCAGGCCTATGACTTAATTTGGCCCTAGCTCTTGTGTGTCATGCTATAACATCGATTCCATTTCGATACGAGTTTGTAAATGAATTATTTAAACAGTTTATTTTTGTGTTCGTATGCCAGAACGCTGCATGGAGGAGCCAGATGGAGCCAGGGGAATCTGACCTGAACTCAAAGTCGAACAAACAACGTTTTAATGCCCGCTCTAATTACTCCTCTCCCTCAGTCCACTGCAGGGACTCATTTTTTTTAATGACGAAGCGAGGTGGAAAAAAAGAGCAACGTCTTTTATTCCTTCTGTTTTAAATGAAAGGGTAACTACCTACATTAAAATCATAGGTGGGTTTCTACAGGGCACTATAAAGGCCATCTAAGACTGCATGCTGTTAGCACTCTTACAACTCTTATATTTAATGTTTAGTGGTAAAAATCAAATGGGAAAAGACACCCTGTTCATCATAAAAAAAACTAAAACTAAAACATGACATTAAACATGAACATGTTGTAACTTTTACACTTACTCTGCATTGTAAATGCCTCTCCGGGTACCGAGATGTAATTTTTCCCCTGTGTGGGAAAGCGGTAATGTTGCAGATGGAAGTTCTGGGACAGTTTCATCAGGGAGTAATCTAAATGGGATCGGATTTTGGAAAGGGAAAAGAATTGAAAAATAAACTTATAGGCAAACAATAAAAGCCAGTGTGTTTTATAAAAACAATTGGAGCGGTCCATGTAACACATGGAGAGCTGACATCTTTCAGACCTGCAACCAAAGAGGTTCCCTCCATGGAAAAGGGGGAGCTGGAGCTGGACTCCAGGTTTGTCACCATGTGTCCCATCACTACATCCACAGTATCAATCAAACTGCTGACCACCGGGCCGGACTGCTGATGATCAACAAATACAAGAAAAAAGGTCAAAGCTGCACATTTTTACCACCTGGCTTTAGTTTGTAAGAATTATTTATATTTTCCACAGGGATACATAAATGAAAAGCCTGTTTAAAACATGTTGTAGTCCAGTTTAGTCAAATCAGCTTTACAGGAAAATAATTTTTTTAGTTTTTTAGTGTCACAAAGGCAGCAACCTACAAAAATATTGATGCAGTTTTGTATTTTACGGGGATTTTAAATGCTAATCCTACGGAAGAGGATTAGGGCCACTGGAAAAAAAAAAGTTAACTGATTTTTAAATTTTATTTCAGTTTAACATGGGATCTCAGAATTCTGACTTTTTTTATTGTCAGAATTCAGTCAGAATTCAGAGATTAAAGTGAGAATTCTGAGAAAAAAGTCAGAATTCTGAGAAAAAAAAAATCAGAATTCTGAGATTATAGTCAGAATTCTGAGAAAAAAGTCAGAATTCTGAGATTAAAGTCAGAATTCTGAGAAAAAAGTCAGAATTCTGAGATTAAAGTCAGAATTCTGAGATTAAAGTCAGAATTCCCATACTAAACTGAAATAAAATTTAAAAATTAGTTAACTTTTTTTTTTTTTTTCCACTGGCCCTAATTCTCTTCCGTATAATCCACCCCAAGTATTACGTACAGTACTTATAAAGTTGAGGGGAACTGATACACGATTGTAAAAATGTCCTTAATTGATCTCACATTGGAGAAATGAACTATCTGCATTTAACCAATCCCCTTGGGGAGCAGTGGGCTGCCATTGTGCGGTGCCCGGGGAGCAGTGTGGGATTAAGGGTCTTTCTCATCAACCCAGAGCAGAGGCAATGTGATTTAAACCGGGTACTTGCAACCTTCTAAGAGGAAAATCACACTGCTCTAACACACTAGGCCAACACTAACCCAGTGACTCTGCCCTTCTTTCCAAAAACTCTTACCACCATGTTTTACTGCCATAATTACCCCATTGTGGGGCAATAAAAGTATTTCTGTTTCCCTGCTCCTATAGTGGGTAGCCTAACAAATTCTGCAAATGTACTGATTATTCATTAACCTAAAGGCTATTAAAGAGATCTAAACAGCAGATCTATCGTTGTTGGTTTTATATTTATAACATATTTAAATTACCATAAATTATTTCCCTTTCATATTGCAGTTATTCTCAACTTTGTGTCTTATCTCAGCTACAGAAGTGGAATCAGGGCACATATCATATAGACAACTTTAAAGGTATGTTGTCACGTTATTTGACATTTTTAAAGTTATATTCCAGTGACTCACTCTGGTTGCATACAACGATTTTAAGACAAATTACAGCACTCTGCTAGCGGAAAATTACAATTTTTTGCCTTTCATGCTATGTTTTTGCTTAATTTAATGGTAAATTTTGCCTTTCCGTGTATTTTTACCATGACAACATCTTGTGACCAGGATTACGTCACTGTGCACGCACACAATTGGTCAACAAGCCGAAGCAAGAGAGGTGAGCAAGCGCGAAACTCCCAGCTTAGTTGTAAAAAAAGGAAAGGTAATTCATGCATCTTTTGCATCTACTTAAGCATATTTAGTTACTTAAACACAAAAGTTTCATGTCCTTCCCTGCTAACATAGACAATTGTGTTAAATTAACTAAATATGCTTAAGTAGATGCAAAAGGTGCATGAATATTTTTTTTTCAGTAAAGAAGAGGTTTGATTTGAAGGATAAAACTGGAGTACATGAAAGCTCAGGAAGCATTGTTATGTTGCTGCAAGGTAGACGGAAGTACATGCTAATATTGCTACTGGTGTTAGCGTTGCTTTTAAACTCTATCCCCCAAGCTGTCGGGTTTTCAGTGAGGCATTACAACATGGTTGGGATTTATTTACTAGCTGCATCAATGGCTGCCTAGTACTTCAGCAGTACTTCCAGTAGATGGCACCATGTCAGCTCATTGCACCTGGTGCTGAGGTTCTATTTAGGCTCAAAAAGGAAGATCAAAACAGTATCAAAGCAGATCCTTGCAGTACATAGGCTTATTTTATTATAACCAAGTGGACCTTGGTTCTTTTTGCCATAGGAATGTAATGTACCTTTAAGTATGCCATTCCTGTAGACTCACTTACTTTAAAACATTTAGATTTGATTTTAAGCTACACTAAAGTCCTGACTTTTACTGTCACCATTTAAAGCGTCTCTCTTGCCAAATATATACAGTTTTAAAAGTCAGAGTCAATGACCGCTTCATTGTTTTGGCTCTAAGTAACCATCAGATTGGTTCTGCTTTATTTTGTCATGTTTGGACATTAAACAACAACAGAGTGGCCTCATTTACCTCTGGTAGACCTGGAGAGGACAGGACTTCTTCCACACTGTTGAGAAAAGCCTGGATGGAAGAAAAAGGACATCATGGAACTGCTGCATCATCTGCACATGGGTGGTCATTGTGTCTGGGTGTGATCTCAGTTTGAAAGTGTAATTATATTTGTTTTGCAGAGCGCTCCAAGACCTGTGTGAGGTTGTTGGCAGCGTTGTGAGGAATTGTCCTGTTGGGCAGTGTGCTGAGGAAGTCCAGCACAGGCAAAATGCTTGACCCCTGGGAGCTTTGGACCAACTCCTGATGACTGCTGCTGACAGGAAGACTCACTTCAAAAACTCTCTGCAGAGACATAGCAAGAAAAGGGATGTGGAGGAAGTTTATGAATGAACATAGAGCTACATCATACAGTAGAGGTTTAGGGACTGAATTCAAGGAGAACCCTATGGAAATATAATTTGGTTTTGCTCATTCTGTGGGTTAGAAGAATATATTTTCATGCAACGTAGAGCAACTTTTTCTACTGTCTTCTTGTTTCTGAATATTTTTTTCCTCTCCCATAGCTTTGATAAATGCCTCTCTTCACATCTGTTCTCAATATCTTTCTTCTCAACTGTTGACAAAAAGAAAACAATGCCTGGATGAGTAATACACTGTTTGTGCATATTGCAGCAAAATACCTATTCTCACTCTTCTGTGATGATTTGGTGTTTATTGTGGTCAAAACACTTTGAATAATTTTCCCATACCTTTACCGTATGGGAAGTACAACATTTCCCTTCAACAAATGTTGAATGTTAAGCATAATCATGATTTCAAAATGTGCTTTGGAGCCAAGGATAGTTCTGCTCAATCAGCATTTTGTACTTCTGCAGGTTTGGACATGTCAAAGTGGATCAAAAAGAACAAAATGACTACAATATGTTTCAATTAAACTATGCGTCAGTTAGCACCCGCCTTGAGAACATTTTGGTGCCCAGTTTGAAAACCGAAGATTAAAATGGATTTTCTATAATAGAATAGAATACAATACAATAGAAAACCCCTTTATTGGGGCAAGTCTGGTGTTTACAGCAGCAAAAAGATTATAGAAAGAAATGGTCACACAAATGTGGACCTTAGAAAAATGTATAAGAATAGAATACTAGTTAAGAGTTAAAAGATAAACAATAAAATACTGTAAAGTCTTTTTAACAAAATAAAACTGCATCTGGAGAAAATAACCAATATACAGCTATGAACATTTTTTAGAGTAATGGATATTTGTGTCATGATCTGCTCTGATAGCTGGCCTTAATTGCTCATTTCACTCACCTGCCTGGTTCTGCTCAGTTCTTAATCATCTCTGATTTCATCCATCTGTAGTTTCTGCCTTGTATTCAGTCCAGCCCAGCTATTGAGGCCAGATCATTGTTTGCTTTCATTTTGTTCCCTGTTTGATTTCTGCTAGTGTCCTTTCTGTCAGTTTTAGGTTAATTTCCAAGGTTCATGTTCAAGTCAGGAGTTTATTTTTGAGCCCATGTCTTCAGGCTAGTTTAATCCCTAACCAGTGGTAAGAGCGTTTCCGCGTTTCTCGAGTGATTCTGATTTCCTGATTCCGTTCCCTCTCACCCACTGGCTCTGTCTGGTCTGCTTGCCTGAACCTCTGTTAGACTCCTTCTGGATTTTGCCTTCCACGAGCGTTTCTGTCTGCGCCTGGTTCTCAACACACAGGACCTGTCCTCGGGTGCGCTTTTGTCTGAGCTGAATGCTCGATGCACGGGACCCTGAACCTGTCTGACTCTGGACTCCGAACCTGCCTGAAAGCTCTGTGGATTCCTGGAAGTCTGATCCTGCTGTTCCTGTTTGGGTAGAAACCTCAGATAGAGCGGAGGTTTCCTGGATTTCTGAACTGTTCCTGTCTGCTCCGTCTTCCCCTGACCTGGATCGGCTTCCTGCAATTTATCTGGAGCTGTAGTATCAGGGACACTCTGGGTGACGCACATCGCTTCTGGTTCTCAGCCCATCGGCTGGATCGCACCCCTTTCTAGGGAGATGCACTGAACTGTGAAACCAGATAAGTGACTCACGGAGCTTATCATCTTCTGTCAGATGATCGTGGTCACTTACCTGTGTTTCTTTCCACCAGAGTGTGTCAGTGATTGGGCGGTGCCCCGTCCCCCTCCTGCAGCTGCCACGAGCCGCGGATCTATAGTAGCTTGCTTTGTTTCTGTTCTGTCCGTTTTTGTTTTTAATAAACGTTTTTTAACTTTCCTACTGACTGTCTCACCTTGAATACTGAGTCCCTCTTTCCCGTTTATGACAATTTGAAAATAGCAGCAACATCAGATGTGCAAAATGACAGCAGCGTGTTATTTAACTTAGTAAGGTAGAAACTGTGCAGAATCTGCATGAATGCAACAACTTATTGAAAGTTGTAGATTCTTACAGTGGCTGGAAGGATCTGTGATAACGCCCCCTGGTGCATTTAAGGTGCAGCAGTCTGTCACTGAAGGAGCTCTCCAGTTCAGCAACAGCTTCATGCATGGGGTGGGAAACAATATCCAACAGAGAAGTTAATTTAGTTAGGATTGTTTTGTTTCCCACCTCCTGCACTGAGCCCTGAGGGCATCCAATCCCAGAGCTGGCCTTCTTGATCAGCTTATTCAGCTGCTTTCTCTCGGCTACAGATTAGCCACTGCTCCAACCCACAGCTCCATAGAAGATGGCTGATGCCACAATGGAGTCATAGAAAGTGTCTAGGAGCGCCCCCTGCACTCCAAAAGACCTCCGTCTCCTCAGCAGGAAGAGTCTGCTCTGACCTTTCTCACACAGAGCCTCAGTGTTGAGTCCAGTTTGTTATTCAGATGAAGACCTAGGTACTTTTAATAGTCCACTATCTCCATGTTCGTTCCCTGGATGTTCTCCGGTGTCAGCTGGGTGGATCTGCTTCTGCAGAAGTCCACCACTAGTTACAGTCTTATAGAAGTTAATGTGGTTCGGTTATAACTAGGAACCAGAGAGACATCAAGAACATCTTATGATCTGCACTGACCAAAACGTGAAAGCGTTCAATTTCTTAGCACATTCGGGAGCCATGCCTTAACATCATCTGAAGAGCATGCATTACTGCTCTATTTGTTACTTTAATCTTAATGTTTGGCTGGATTTGATAATTTTTTTTTTTTGTTTAAAATGAGACTTGTGTAACATTTATCTTTTTTTTTATGTAAATGGGGGAAGACAAGCAATATTGGCCTAAACAAGCAGGTCCCAAAAAAATAAGCACACGAAATTGGGGATTGGTTAGAATGATGCCAAAGTAATCTGAATCTTCCTAAAAAAACCTTTGCACAGGTTGATTTCTATTTACAAAAATGGACATAATGAAACAGTGTTGGGTCATTTTCAATCATCTTAGAATGATCAGGATTCACTTTTTTGCTCGTTTAGAGAGTGCCATTGGACTAAACCAGGATTATAACCAGAATGTACAAACTGGAAAGAACACAATTTAAAAAATTTGATATTTTATTTTTTAATTACGTTTAATCAAAAAAGTTATTCTGTTTTTTTCTCAATTTGTCCCAAGAATTATCTAAATACAATGAAACCAGTATAGATAATAAAATAAAATATAAAGACATTGCAAGCCAAAGTTACTTGGCAGGCTAAATATTAAGAGAGACTCTGCAACCTGTAGAAATCTAATATTTCGACTCCTAGGGATTAAACTAATTTTTGATTCAGCACTGGCACCCAGATAGTAGGGTTTATCAGAGATATGAAAAGAGTGAGGAGTGAATCGTCTGACCTACAGTTCTGACCTCTGCCCCACTGAACACTAATTAGGTTGAATATGCAGTTTCAGCTAGAGCAACCAACACAAGCATATTGGCTGACATGCTAGAAAGGCTAGTAGATGAACGGGACGCCATCCCACAGCAATGTGTGACCAAATGGTGGGAAGAGGCGCCAGGCTACTGTTCTGCCACTGCTTGTTAAATAAATACACTCTTATATTGTCTGTTTTTTAAACAGCACCAAACATTCCAACAGTAGAATAAGCTATAAGGCTTTGATAGAGAGGATTTTTAAAGTTTTTCATTGGCGTGATCCCCACTCACAGCTCTGCTTCTCACCCAACAAATAAACCAACTATACAAATGTGCTACCATTTAAAGCTAAATAAACTCTTGTTTTAAAAGAATAGGATTCATGCGGAAAAAGCTTTGTTACAAAAACAAAATAATCAACCAAACACCAATTTCCTGACATTTTGTGCTAATGAGTTATCCAATAATGTTCTGTTTCCATGGGTTTAAAGTATAATTCAACACAGATGCCCTATAGCCACTAGGCTAGGCCTGCATTTATCTTGCAGTGCGCAGTGAGCAGAATGTTAAGGGAGGAAAAAAAACATCTATTGCTCTGCCAGTGTGCTCTGCTGCAAAATCTTTGCACTCACTAAAGATCTACATAGCAACTGGATAGTGGTGGACCTGTGACCATGCAGGTCCTTTCATTTTTAAATAAAAAAAAATAATTAAATTGCAAAACATGATGAGCCTTTTGAAATATCAGGATGTTTTGAATGAAATATTGTTGGATTTTAATAGTAAATATAACCATTTGTCTGTCATGGGATATATTTAAAAGGATTATTTTCCAGGAAATATTATATAGAAACCTGAAGCCTGACTAAATAAATCTACATTTTGTCATTTTTTAAAAAGATGTATAAAACCTGGGGATAACAGGAAGGGCCAGAGGAATCTGATTTAGACAGATAGTTAAAAGAGGGTCAAATGCTGGTAAATGAGCTGTCCTGTTGGCATATGTGTATTTATTTTATCTCTTTTTATTCTTATTTTTTTTATCTTTATTATATTGTGTAGTTTGATATGTGTATATATATATAAAACTGTAACTGGAGCGTGTAACAAAAGTAATTTCCCTCTGGGATTATTAAAGTATTTCTGATTCTGAAAAGACAATTCTATAATGTATGGAAAACAGCAATGCTATTAACTGTGAGAAACTATAAATGATCACTAACAATCAAAGGTAACATTCTTTCAGTTTAGGTATAAACTGAAAAAGGAACAAAATCACGCAAAGGAAAACTTTGGAGACACTTACGTCTGTTGTTGCAGTTGTGGGGACATCCTCAGCGTTTCCTTGAGTTGTGGTAGAAACCATATCCTGACCTAAAAAAAGAAAGAAAAATGCTCTTTTGAAGCTCACAGCAACCACCTGACTGTTTTTCTGTTAATCTGATCATCTTTTCGTTTTTTCAGTATACGTTTTCTTTTCTTTTTTGTTATTTGGTGCTTTGGGAACCTAACCAGATCTGGCTGTTGCTCAGTACCTGGATTTCATCAGCATGGAGCCTACGTTCTGATTGCAATCACCAGTCATGAAAGAACAATTGCCAGACCCAGAGACTTCCATCTTTATTAGACTCGAAAGATCAAACACATATGTTGCCACTACAACATTTACATAGTTTCTATGTCAATCAGTGAAATCAACTCTTACAAGCTACCATAAAATAGCCATGTTTGGATGTGTGTTAGGGGTATAAATCTGAGCTTCTTTGATTTAAAGTAAGATTTAATATAATCCTAGAGTCCTTGAGAACTAAAAATAGATATTGTTAGAAATAACAGTCAGGCTCTTGGTGTCCAGAAATGACCTGTGAATCATATGGCTTCTGGAAATATTTTCAGGGAAGAAAAGAATAGCTCTGGGCATTTTTTAAATGCTTCACACATCACCCTTAGGAATCAGCAGGATTCAAACACAGATGGTTACGAATCAGCCTACCGTACATATCATATTGCAAAGAGAAATTCTAAGACAGGGGTAGATTTTTTTTCTTAATTTAGATTCACACTCCGCAGAAAGAGGTTATTTTTAAAATCTCTCTCATCTCCATTTATGGTCGTCCACTGACCAGAGGAGGTAAACAGAACAGAAACATTCAAGAGTGTGGAGGTTTGCTCCTTGCATGTTGTTACTTGTCACATTAAATTAAAACGATCCGCCTTCTTCAACTCAACGTGCCTCTACACTTGGATATATACTTAAAAGGCAGAAGTATTTTAGCTGCGGACTTGACTTGTGTAGGATCGGAGGAGTGTGGGTGTGTGTTTGTATGTGTGTGCAAGGTTTGTGTTATTGTTGTTTTGTCTAAATGTCATGGATGAGAATTGGTATTGTGAAGGAAGGAAGCTTCATTTTAACCCCCGTTTCCTCTGGGTGAGAAGGGAGGAAACTTTTTAATAAACGTGACCCGCAGTAGCATGACAGGAAATACTTTCCAAGAGAGCATCTTGTCCTACCTACAGCTGCAGCGTAATAGAGTTGGATCTGACGGGGTGTAAGGGCCCTACTCCAGATGATAAATTCATCGAAAGCCCAAGTTGCATAACGACGGTGCGCCCTGTTGTATTTAGTTTTGAGGATAACATCAGAGCTGATGTCACCAGGGTTCTCTGAGGCACTGCCGGATGGGTCGGCGTTCAAGAAAGTCCCGTTGATGTAAACTTTTAGACCGTCCGTCTTGGTCCAGGTGAACAGAACATTGGTCCAATATGGGCCTAAAGGAGAAAAAATGGGACGTGACAAAATGTTCATTTATTGCAAGACTTTTATATAAGACCGTTTAATGAAAACACTCCTAGATAAAAGATTGAAAAAAGTTTTTATATCATGATGAAAAATCTGTATTTCCAAAACAGCTTCTTTCCCACTACCATTAGACTGCTAAATGGTTAATAAACCGGGGAAAAAAAGCACTTAATGTTGGAACAACTGTAAATCATATCTCAGTCTTATGTTTACATTGGATCACCATGTTTACATTTTATTTTATCACTGCTTTACTTTAAGAAATTGAAATGTCTTGAGAGCTGTACTGAATGAAATTTCATTTTGTATACACTTTGTGTACAAAGTGACAATAAAGTTTAGTATATAATTAAAAGCAGATCGCTTACACGGCAAAAACATTGAAACTCTTATCAGAGCAAAAAATATTGTTTACAGATGGAATATGTGAAAACTATTTTCACATTTAAATAAGTTTGTTTTATATTTTTATAAATGAAACGTTCATTAACAAATATATAAAAAAAGAATAGTTAAAGTAATTTTTTGGCATTTCGTTTTAGTTCATATATGGTTCTGTTCTCACAAATGAGAGAAAATACATGTTGACGCTTTCTTTGTTAGGTCCAAATCAGGTCAAAACACACAGAATTGGATCCTTTACGTTGGTATAACAATCCCATTTTTTTTTTAAATTCTACTTAGCTGTGATCCCCATCATGAACAAATCAAACACAGCCTATGTGTATGATTTAATATAATCTTACACAAATCATTCCCCACTGTGAACTTTACATACGTGTGGGCAGGCCAGCATTAGAGACTCGTAGACTCACTCACTGGTATATGATGATTTATAAGGGTATTCTGCGTCTGCTCCCCTCATACCTCTGTGAGTACATTCAACCAAGAGTGGCGGGACTGTATTCTCTACGATCTCAAGAGTCTTTGCTTCTGTCTGTACCTAGTGTCCGCACTGAAGCGGGAAAGACAGCTTTTCAGTACTCTGCCCCCACAGCATGGAACAATCTTCAGAAAGACTGGAAGTTGAAGGATTTGATTCCAATCGGACATTTTAAACGATTGCTCAAAGGTTTGGAAATGAGATCTATGGTTTGTAACTGTTTTATGAATTTCTAATTATAGATAGATGTAATTGTAAACTGTAATGTAATTTGTAATGTAATCTTTTGCCGCTGTCTTGGCCAGGACTCCCTTGAAAAAGAGATTGTTAATCTCAATGGGACTTTTCCTGGTTAAATAAAGGAATAAAAAAATAAAAAAATAAATGTTTCTGGTTCTTTTATGGTCATACACTTGAAAATCAAACAACTAAAAAAATGTAAACAAAATACTTAAATTTAAGCAACAATCCCTACATTTACCAAAGCACTGACATTTGCCATGGATAGAATGTCATTGATAAATACTAAAAAGTAGTGTTAAGCTGATGCTACTTTTTGGCCCCGATACCCGATACCTGGCTGTGCCGTATTGGTCGATACCAATACCATCTATTTGAAATTGATGTGTGTGCATATATGAAGAACTGCATACTACTTGGATGTAAAATAATTGCCATCATGGCTTTTTCAAGCTGCTACTAATACAAAGTGAATCCAATAGAACGTTTTATTGCCTACCTGGAATGGGTGACAATAATTGAATTTCTGGCCCTATTTGTTGGTACTTGCCGATACCACCATTTTAGTGCTAGGTCGGGGCCCCGCCCGATACTGGTATAGGTGCAACACTAGTAAAAAGGAATATGTATTCATACTACAAACTCAGTTAGCAAGTTGCTAACATTTAGCAGCTTTTTCTATACAAAACAATAGAAACAACGTACCAAATCTGCCTATTCTTTATATCAGGAGTATTAAACTCAGTTAGCATTTTTTTAAATCATTAAAAGCCTAGTAACAGCTCCATCCATTACATTTGTTTTTTCTCATTTCATTTAAAAAACAGCACACTGCTCTGGTATTATAATATTACATCACATTTATTTAGCATTTTAGCCACCTTGTACCCTCTAACAGAACACATGCCTTTATTTTTATGAGATGATATGCCTTCTTTGACAGTTTAGGATAAATTGTCGTGGTGGGCCGGACCCAGCCTTGGGTTTTACACATGCTTTAAATCAACTCATGTCTCTTTATGCTGCTCTCAACCTTTTTGGATTATAGATTTATTTCAAATGCACCTCAGTTCCTTAATCTTCACCTCTGGCACTGCTGTTAGTAAATAGAATCATAATAATTTTGATTTAGAGAATGAAACTAAACAAAGAACAACAGAATCAGGGGATCTATAACTGTGCTCCCTTAACATGATGCAAAAGTTTTACATGTTCCAGTTCTCAGTTGAAGAACTGGAACCAGAATGGGTATTTACAAGCTGATAAAAATGTGTTTTAACTCTGCAGCCTTTTATTTACCAAATAATGTTATTCAGTAACTGACTGAAATATTTAAATGAAATCTCTGGAAGTGCAAAAGAATTTTTTTTGTTTCCTTTAAAAAAGTTACTAATGCAAGGCAGCCATTTTGCATTTAGTGTTCAGGGAAACCTCAGATTTCCCAGACTTTTAGGAAGCTTTCTGAACATTTCTCCAACTTTAAATGACAATACTTTAGACACTTCACTGCAAAAAAATGTAAATCTAACCAATTCTTTTTAATAATAAGTGCATTTTTCTGGAATTGAGCAGATAAGTGCAACCCTTTGCCAATCGAATAAGACAATTTACATTCAAAATAAGAAAAAAAAACAGCTGCAGTCTCTTATTTCAAATGCATAACATTTAATTATCTAATTTTAAGGGTAAAAATACTAATTCAATTGGTAGATCATGCTATTTACAAAGTCAAATTAATGGTATATACACTTATTTTAATAAATGTTTCCTAAATTTCTTTTTTGCAGTGTTCACCCTTTAAAAATGTATGACAGAACACAACAACCTAAAAAAAGTCCCATCTTACTTTAGTTTTAAAAAGTTACATATGGATGCTACTTCTGATTTTTATTTTAAAAAATGAAAATAAAAGCATGATTAATATTAAGGCATAGGCTGATTCTATAGACCGTTAACTGAACGCGAAACACTGCCGTGGACATAAACACGATAAATAAAGCAAGATTTTTGTTTTGACTAAATGTTGAGATGGAAATATCTGTACATATGAGTAAACACTGCTGACTGAGCTCAGTAAACATGTTTTTGTTGTTGATGAAATATCTGGAACTGAAATAGTTTCCATAGTTCATCAGCATATGTGGCTTAGAATTTCCCAAAATATTTACTATTATGAAAAGCAAGGAAGTAAATGAGCAACAAGAAGATCCCAAAGGACAATATATTCACTGTCTGAAAACACATCTGCCCCGAGCACCACAATATATTTCTAGTGTTTTTTTTTTTTTGTGCTTACAATATAAACCATATGTGTGAAGACCTCCCCCACAACTAATTTCATTCAGATTTATCTCTGAATATTGCGTCTTTCTTAGCTTTTATTAACAAAGTTGACCACATAAGGTTGATTAATCCCCGCTTTAAGGTTTTCGTCAGACTCCTGCAATAAAAAGGGACAGTGGACAGTTCAGGACATTCTGTCCTTCAGGGCTAGTGTGTCTCTTTATGAGAGTCAGGCAGCGTATTATGTTTTTGAATAGAGAAGTCAAATCCAGACTGAGTAATGCCTCTGCATGAAATATTAGCAATGCAACACAAAAAGCTTGTTATTACGACAAAAAATGTTGCAGAACAAAAAGATCGCGTTTTAACCTTTTAACTGGCAGGAACAGCTAAGATGTTCAGCTGCCTGCGAGTTATATCCCATAGTTTTATGAGGCTCAATTATCTAGTATCAGGGGCAAATCAGTAATGGTATTTTCACCAAGCTAGACAAAACTGCTAACAAATGTAATGATGGCTCAAACTGAAAAAAACTCTGGACTGAAAGGTTTGAACATTTTATTTATACCAACTTTATTTATTTATCATTACAGAGCTCAGCCTCCTGACAGTGAGTACACTGTAAAAGGTATGACTGGGCTAAATTAATATATGCAAAATTAATGCTAGTTTCATATGCATTTGCTTTTTGTATCTCTGCTTCTGTCTCCTTGAACCCCGGTCGGCCTTGGCTGATGGCCGCTCACACTGAGCCTGGTTCTGCAGGAGGTTTCTTTCTGTTAAAAGGGAGTTTTTCCTCTCCCCTATCCCTACAAGCATGCTTAGTGTGAGGGATTGCCTTCTAGTCGATGAGTCGATGCAATCAACTGGTTTTCCTTAGATAGAAAACTTTGAATCAGTCGGACTCTATGATCTGGTGAACTGTAAAATGACGTGTTGTGAATTGGCACTATATAAATAAACTGAATTGAATTGAAAATTGAAATTAAAAAGTGACCTTTTTTTTATATATTATTTAGTTTACTTTATAGATAAATAACTTTTTGTTATTTATCAAGTTGAACTTAATTGTGTATTTTTAATAACATTTACTGAGTTTGAATTTTTTTTTAAATATTTTATAAGGTAAATGATTCCTACCAATTGAAGCTCTTTAGATTTAATTGATGTTTACTTCCGCCTCAAAAATTGGGTCCTCACAAACGTTGAAGTCTTCCACATCCAGTTGACTATAAACTAAAGTTGGTTTCTATTTGTTCAAAGTAAGACAAAATATGAAAGCATATCTTCTTACAAAAATGTAAACACAGTTTTTTTCTACATTAACTGAATGCTGAAAGTAATTAATTGTAGTCAGTAAACATACACTAAAAATTCTAGATTAATCTCAACTATTTGTTTATTATATAAACATAACCTAAGCTACCAGATAAAGAACAATTTTACTCTAAAAAGGAAGAACTGATTTTGACAATAGTTTTTGACATTACTAGCTCTGCACCACCATGAGTGAGGTTGTTGTTGAAATGTAATTAATAAGTACCAAAGTACTATTTCTAATATGTTGTGGCTTAGTGGTTAGAGCAGTGTGCTTGTGCTCTGAGAAGGTTGAAAGTACCTGGTTCAAACCCCACAGCCTCCACTCTTGGTCCCCAAGCTTGACCCTTAACCCAGCCAGTAGCAGCCCACTGCTCCCCAACGGGAAGGGTTAAATGCAGAGGTAAATTTACCCATTATCGGACAATAAATGGGTTTACTTTACATTCTTGTTAAATGGTAGCAGCTACATCTACAAGTAGTATCTCATGTAAGTTAGATATTTAGAAGAAATTGTCTCCATCCAGGCTTTTAATTCACAGTTAAAGCAATGCTGGATATCAACAACTTTTTTTTAAAGGAATTAATTAGCATACTTAAACTATTTGAAAATCAAAACTATTTTTATCAATAATTTAATTATTTTGTATTGTTTTATTTAAATTTCCATAAATTAATCAATTTTTCAAAGTGGAAACTCTTAAAATATACTTGAATATATATAGTGTCCCTTTGCGTTGGTATATTTCTTTTAGGTAGACAATGATCAAACTTTTCCGACTGATCAAACAATCTAATCAAACTAACTAATGTTAGGATTTGCCATATCTTTAAGACCGTATTGATAGAATTATGTGATTTATTAAATATTAAAAAAAAGTGAAACTTCTTGTGAACATTTAAAAACCCTATTTTTAGTGTAAAAGTTTGATTCACAGTGGAACCATATGCTTTTTGTTTCAGTTAAGAAAGCAAAATTATTAAGTTTGCTAACAAAACATCAACTCTCCATAATGGATTTAAATGTTTTTTAGAACAACGCATAATTTCATTTTACTTCATGACTGCATATTGAATAAAATGCAAATTCTTTGCTGCAGGAAAAAAGATTTACAGTAAGACTTGCCAAGTTAGCGGTGGGAGCATATGGTGTCAGTTAAAACCATGAAAACAATGAAAGTGTGCAGTTTAGGATTTGCTCAGATTAAATGAATTCCTGCTGGGTGTGTATGAATAACGTTATGAGGTAACTCTGCGTTTGCTGTACCTGACAGAGGAACTTCCGCTCTCCATCTGTGTTTGTCGTCTCTCGAGTAAAGCTCCACAAATCCCTTGTCGGAGGTTGTAAAGACTGAGAAGTCATTGGAGATAACTTTTGCTCCAGACGCCACTGCATAGTTGGAATCCTCCTTTTGTTTTTTCCAAAAAAAGGTGAGGGTGAGACCTATGGAACACATGTTTGAAACAAATTACTGATAATGCGCATTTCCAAATCATGACATTTGCATATAATCTACATATATTGTTTTATATAATACTCTTTATACAGTTTAAAAACGACGCATCTCATTCATTTGTTTTGTCTGACATTAAATCTGAACAAAGTTTTGTTTAGATCAGTTATGTATATATTTTTTGTCGTTTAAGCAAGCTGACATACTTTCCTCATTGCAGCTTTTAATTAATTTTGACATTTTTTGTCATATTTAATAAAAAAAAAAAAAACAGAATTCTTGCCAAAACTTTTGTCTGAACGCATCTCTAAGCTGCAAGCTGCTTTTTTCTTTGTCCTGTTACTCCTCTTCCTCAATAAACGGTATCTAACTTTTTTCAATGGGGGTATTTAGAATACTTTAGTCAGCCTTTTCACTAGTTCTTGGGTTGATACACATATTTCACATTCAACATGTTAACCTCTGGAGAGAAGAACCTGTTTGGTTCAATAGCGGTATGAAGGCTTTTCCTACGCTGTTTAAATTTGAACATAGATGATGCACCTTCAGGGATCTGGAGATTCTCTTCAATGAGGAACCAGAGCTGTGGAGTTCCACTATTTTCTTTTTCATATCTTTGCAGATTTTTATTTTACTTTTTTTTTTCATGATGTCACAAAAGGAGGAAATGGTTTTTAAAGGTGATGCCTTAATATATTTCTGCAGTTGGGCAGGGAAGCCAAGACATTATCATCTGTTCTTATATGTATATGTAAGGTTTTGAAGTGCTAAGAAAAATTATTAAATGATTATCCCCGCCCCAAAAATGGTGTATCTCATTACTCTGATGTTTATCAAATACAAATAACTTATCAATCTGGCCTAAAAGAGGGAAAGTTTATTCTAGTTTGATGTGGGAAAGTGAGAAAAGGCCTGTGTTTTATTTTTTATGTATATAAGTGCATGTAAAACTGCTCCTACCCTCAACACCACGCAGTATAGGATCACTGATGCAGGAGTTGTGGTTGTTTCTGAAGTGGAGAAAAGTGCCGCCATTATCCCTGTCCAGAAATATGCCATTGTTTAAAACTCCTTCAACAATGTCTGCAATAGAAATGGAAAATGAACAGACATTAGATTTCCTGATATTTTAAAATGATGAGATCTGTGACGAACTCGATGTACATATAGTCTAACTCAATCATTTTTAAAGTGAGCTAAAATTGGATGGTAAACTACTTTCCTTACGTTTTTCCACACGCTTTTCATCTAAACCAATCAAAATCATTTCAGAAAAACATCTTTTAACCAAAGCCTAAGGCATATGTTACACAGTTAGGTCTTTATTTTGAGCTGCAAGGACAAACAGACGAAGAACCAAAAGTTTTGTGCAAAAAGGTCTCTAAGTGAAAGCAAAGTGATGGATTCTCACCTACTATTGCAGAAATGTTAGTGTAGGCAGAGTCATTGGTATACACATAGGAAGAGTTATGGGAAGAAGGGAGCACAGTGTGGTTGTGGATTCTGACAGCTGGACAAAAACAAAAGACAAAAACCATAATTTTCCACCAAGAGAACAGTGAGAGGAGAACAACAGGAGGGACGTGCTGTACAGGTATGAGACAGAGTGATGCTGGTGAAGGTAAACACAGAGTGAGGCCACACAACATGCTCCCTTCCATACCCGATCCCTCCTAAACATTTACAGCATTTCACAAAGTATATAGTACACATTTCATCAAGCCCACATGTCTGCCTTTAAAATGTGGGTCTGATGTCAGAATCTAATTTTACGGTAATTACTGTGTTTTGACAGGTTTAATCGAAAAATCGTAATAATAAACAACAATAAAGGCTTGAAAGGATCAGTTCGTTTGTTATAAATAAAAATGTCAACTTGTTAATTGAGCTTCTAAGGTCAAGGAAATTCTCAATGATATTCTAATTGATAAAAAATTACTTAATAAATGATAATACTAGTAATAAAGCTTCCAGAGGTTACAGAAGACTTGAAACAGACATAGAACAGACCTAATCAAATAGAGAATTTATAACACTAAAATTGCTGTGCAGGGTTCTGTCGCCCCATCTGTTTAGATTTAATTGATTTAAAGTGGGCAAACAGTTCAGTCTGAGAATGTGCAAAGGAAGAGAAACATAACTTCCATATAATTTATCGCTGTAGCTGAAGAAAAAGTGTTTTAAACAGAATGAATATATTTAAAAAATCGAAATCTAGATAAATCATTTTTTCTTAAAATAAGTGCATTTCTTCTTGGATTAAGGAGGTAAAACTCATTCCATGGCAAACTATCTCATTTACCCACTCAAATTAAGGGTAAATACACTTATTTTAAGATTTTTTTTTACTTATTTCTATATCATTTTCCAATGTAAGAATTATATGGAACTTCTTTATGGCTTTAATATCTAAAAAAAAAAAAAAAACAGGTTTTAGGTTAAAATGTGCCAAAATATGAGGTTTCAGGGGATTTAATACTTTTGCAAGGTGCTGTATATTCCATAAAAACTACAAAACGGAGTGGGAGACTGAATCATGGCTGGAGTGACACTAAAGAACAAACAGGCTTTCTAGGCAGGACTTTAATGGAAACATGGCGACCATATATGCTCATACTTATTCCACCGTTGCTGTCATTAGGAGGTCTGCTTCCAATCTGGTCCCACAGCTCATGAATTCCATCCACTGCATCAAGAGACCAGTAACATGAAGCTGTGGTGAACACCTGCAAGCCTGGACAGACAGATCACAGGTAAACGAGTGTCCCTAAAGGACATTGCGCAGAGTTTATTATTACACCGGCATCCAACTTTGGACCTTAGTTGGATCAGGAGATTGATGATGATGAATAAAAACAGCTGCAAAAGCTGTTTATGCTGCAGACTAATCTGAATAATGAGACCTAAACAAATAACATCCCTCCATAGAAACACACTGATTTAACCAGTTATTGTATGTTTCTCCACCATGATGTTGTCATTGGATCTGCTGATCTGATAGAAAACAAAAGCAGAACAGCATGTTTATAAGAAACACTCACCAAAATCTGAATGCGCTTCATTTGCCACCACCTGAGCACAGACCTATAAAAGAAAACTCAAATGTTTCTCAAAGCTTGGCATGCAGAAAAAAGGAGTGATTACTTGAAATTATCTGCTTACCTTAAAGCAAAAGACAACAACAGTAAAAAGTTGAGCATGCAAACAAAACTCCATTGCTCTTGTTGTTCCACCTTATTTTCCGAAACAGCCTAATTCCACATAAAGACAAATCCAAGAGGAGTTAGTCATTGTTCCACAATGAGGACAGAGAAGCTTATATATCCAACCCTAAAGATGTTAAAATAAAAAGCTCTTAAAGTAACATAAAAGACCTACGTTAGATTCCCTTTTTAACAGCAACAAATAAAGAAGAAAAAAAGCTTCACAGGTTATTGTGTCACAGACAGATGTGAAGCCAAAGTCCCACGCAGAAAGTCCCACTCATTCAGCTGCTTCTCTGAGTTTCTGCGCTCACATCTGGAAGCAGCGAGCAGTGCGGGATCTCAGCTGGAGCTCACTGGCTGCCTGGACCTACGTGGGAATCGCCAAATGTGACGTCATTTTTGGACTCTGAAGAGGAGCGCTCAGGCTGCGCGTGAATAAAAGATGATGTGCGGAACTGAGAGTCGTGTAGAAAATAAAATGGAAACCCACGTGGAAAAGTGATGCGTAAAAAGAATTAGTAGAACTTTTTTTTTATGTGCTTTAACAATAAATTATGTCACAATATATTTTAAGAATTTTTCTGACTCCGATACTGTTGAAATCTAAGATGAAAATAAAAGTAAAAGGACATGAACTCATCCAGGTAGCAAAATAAGACATGTATCATTAAACCAACGGCGTCTCTTTAATATATTTTTAATATTATTAGATATTATTTCAGTTTAATATGGAAAAAACTCAGAATTGTGACTTTAATCTCAGAATTTTGGATCTTAATGTAGATGGGCACCATGAAGGAAGAAATGTGGAGCACTCAGCTTCACTGACAAAGATGTGAGTTGTTTGGGAGGAACAGTGACACATTGGTGGAAAATTATGGAATTAGGCGACTTTTTACGTGCTCGAGAGGTGATGATATTTTATTAATGGAAGAGCAGAAGGTGATTAAAACAAGAGACTTAATTTAGTATCTAAAAGAGACATGGCTCCAGCTTGTTGGTAACATGTTTGTTAGCTGTCAGAATTCTCAGATTAAAGTCAGAATTGTGAGAAAAAAAAGTCTGAATTCTGAGATTAAAGTCAGAATTCTAAGGGAAAAAAAGTCAGAATTCTGAGATTAAATTCAGAATTCTGAGGGAAAAAGTCAGAATTCTGAGATTAAAGTCAGAATTCTAAGGAAAAAAGTATGAATTCTGAGATTAAAGTCAGAATTATGAGATTAAGGTCAGAATTCTGAGGAAAAAAGTCAGAATTCTGAGATTAAAGTCAGAATTATGAGAAAAAAAGTCAGAATTCTGAGATTAAGGTCAGAATTCTGAGGAAAAAGTCAGAATTATGAGGAAAAAAAAGTCAGAATTCTGAGATTAAAGTCAGAATTCTGAGAAAAAAGTCAGAATTATGAGGGAAAAAAAGTCAGAATTCTGAGATTAAAGTCAGAATTCTGAGAAAAAAGTCAGAATTATGAGGAAAAAAAAGTCAGAATTCTGAGATTAAGGTCAGAATTCTAAGGAAAAAAAGGCAGAATTCTGAGTTTAAAGTCAGAATTATGAGGAAAAAAAAGTCAGAATTCTGAGATTAAAGTCAGAATTATGAGGGGAAAAAAGTCAGAATTATGAGTTTAAAGTCTGAATTCTAAGGGAAAAAAGTCACAATTCTGATATTAAAATCAAAATCCCGAATTTTTCCTCAAATTATGCTGAAATAAAATTTTAAAATCAGTTAACCTGTTTTATTTTTTCAGTGGCCCTAATCCTCTTCCGTAAACTTCACTTGGATACCTGTGCGTAAAACCATTTCACCACCCTGTAGTGGCACGTTATCACTTTCTTTCCCCTGCGTATTTTTTGATTAAATATAGTCTCAAACTTATCAGTCGTCAAGTATAGAAAATTCATTTCCAAAATATTTTCCACGTAAAACTAATTTTTATGTGTTATTCTGATCTCTAGTCAGTACATGAGAGATTGTTGGTGTCCGTTTCAAAGTGGTAAAATACACAGAAAACAAATAATAACAATACATAAAAAAAAAAGCTCTTAATGGTTGTTCTAGGTATAAAACAGCCACAGTAATTGAAACGGTTAAACATCTGGTATAAAAATAGACGTAAGAATTGGCAAATGTGCGACCTGACCAGAAAACCAATGAGTCCCCTAACGAAATTAAGTTTTCCGTTGATTAAACTAAATACTGAAACAAAAAAAAAGTGTGTAAAGAAATTACGAAAAAGTACGAAAGAAAACGTGTAAAAGCAAACACAGCAAAACAAAAAAGGAAACCAATAAGTAAAAACAACAAACAATAACAATAAACCAAAAGAGAAGAAACATAATATGTCACTGTTAATGTTTTCTGGTCAAATGACCTCTGTTGTGTTTTTTAAACTATTAATCTGGATTTTTTTTTTTTTTTTTAAAGACACCTGCTCCATCTGCCCAGGATATCTGAAATCCAAATCAAGGCAAATAGCGCCACCCAGTGGTCAGGTAAATAATACAGTGCCACCTAATCCAATCCTCTTGATCATCCATGATTTATTGATCAAACCTTCTCATGTAACTGGTGACCTTCCTACTGAGCTTCAGGAAAACTTTTGTTTTGACATCCTGGGTTGTTCTAGGTAAGAAACAGCTGCAAAACAGAAAGAACAGGCCTTAAAAAGTTTGTTTTTAGGAATCTGTTTTTTATTCAATCGTTTTAGAGCACAATTTTCTTTTTAGATGTTCCTCTATGTGTAATGATTAGTCAAAGCCGTAAAACTAAAGTAAATTGTATCAAGTTTCATTAAGTTATATTGTAATAATGATGTAATTATAGGTAGAAACACTTAAGCAAATTAGCAATGTATTTAAATGTTGAATAAATTAAACAGAAATCAGTTTTTAGAATGTAATATAACAATATCAGTTCAATTTGGTCATATTCAGATAATTATTTAAATCACCCATTCATTTAGACTTTAAACACAACAGGGAATATTTGTCAAAGTATATTGTAATAATAAAATCAAAGTAAGATTCATGGGTTTGCTGTTCATCATCATTTCTCATACATTTGAAATGTTCAAGCTCAGATTATTTGCTCCAGCACTCATTAATGGGCACATTACAGTTGTATGGATTCAGTGCATCCTATATATTAAAGCAGACACCTCAGCTACAGTTAGTAAAAGAAACATATGTGCAAGATTCTTGTTCTAAAAAAAAAACAAATCCCAATATTAAGTAAGACAGGTCTAACTTTTACTAAGCTGATTTATCCACCAACAGAAGAAGTAACTGTTTTCTGAACCAACATCTATTATTGTTTTGTTTTTTTAAATAAAAGTTACTAAGTTTTTTTTCGAAGCAGAGAAAAATCTTTCTGGTCCATTTTATAGATGAAAAGAGGAGATATGAAAGACAAGGCAACAGTTTTTTATTTGATATTTTAAGGAGCTGTAGAACCAAAAAAGCCACTTGTAGCACTTAAAGAAATTAAATTTCATTATCATTCAGTTAAATAACTTTTTTGCTCCAGTCTAAAGATTTTATTTCTATTTTGAAACTGTTGATTTCACATTATCTAAAATCAGAAATAACTTAATATGGATAGAAAATCAAGTGAAATAACTAAATATCTCTGTTAAGTTAAAGATGATCATGTTGCTTGACCACATGAAGTGGAAAAAATAGAAATCGAGATAAGTAATTTTTTTCTTAAAATAAGTGCCTTTGTTCTTGAAATTAGGAGGTAAAAGAGACATTTTGCCAATAGAACAAGGCAGTTTACATTTGAAATAAGAAAACACAATTGCATTGTCTTGTTTCAAGTGCACATTGTCTCATTATCTTATTTTAAGAGTAAAAATACTCATTCCATTGGCAAACTATGTCATTTACCTACTCAAAGGATAAATATAGCTAATTTAAGAAATGTTTACTTAGAATGTAACCTCACTGTCTAACCATATAAAGTGACCAGCGATGCTAACTCCATCAGGGTGCTCTTGTCAAGAATTTGCAAAATGATAACTATAGATTTTTTTTCCTGCAAAACATTTATAAGAACCAAAGGATCAGCACTTTATAGTCCCCCCCCCCCAAGTAAGAATAATTGTCTTGAGGCCAAAAAGAGCCCACAAAAAGAGCCCAACAGATTTAGCTTTTACAAATGGAGCAGTATGCTTATCGCCATAGTGTTCCACTTGATTTATGCAATAAATAGCTTTATGGGAGCTTTGGCTCTGACATCATCCTGGAGAGAAATATCAGCTGTGCTGCTGCCATCAACACCCTTGATTATAGATGTTGGAGATCGGCCTATTTTTCAGTGTGACTAACTGGATGTGCTCTCTACATCCTCTGACATGGGAGCTGGCTCAGAGCTTCCTGGACGGGGACGCCTTTCATAGTTGCTTTTTGTATCTCTGCTTCAGTCTCCTTGAACCCCAGTCGGCCTCAGCAGATGGCCGCTGACACTGAGCCTGGTTCTGCTGGAGGTTTCTTCCTGTTAAAAGGGAGTTTTTCCTCTCCACAGTCGCTACAAGCATGCTTAGTGTGAGGGATTGCATTTGAGTCAATGAGTTGACGCAATCAACTGGTTTTCCTTAGATATAAAACTATGAATCAATTTGACTGAATGATCTGGTGAACTGTAAAGTGCCTTGAGATGACATGTGTTGTGAATTGGCGCTATAGAAATAAACTGAATTGAATTAAGTATTACAGATTATATGGACACTGCAATGGGAAAGTAGAACAGGAAAGGAAAAACATGAGAAAAAGAGAAAAGATGAAGAAAGAGGAGATAAAAGGGAGGCAATGATAACTTTATAGTTCTTGAAATACAGTTCAATACAGGTTAATAAATTTGGAAGTAAAATTCAAGGTTTTACAACAGTAGTTTATTTTTAGTCTGTATACATTCTTTAAATACATTCTTTGGATTTTTTTTCAAGCACATCCATGATTCAGGAATAGTACATTATTGACTTATTTCTTAATAAAAATGGCCAGTTTTAATCAGAACAATAGTTTTTAAATAGTTGTTTCAAACTAACTTTTTTAAAGTCTTGAGACCTCAGATCCAGATTAAATCACTTTTAGCTTTTAGTCTATAAATGGGAAATCAAAAACACAATTCTAGCATGTACTTGGATACCTGTTTGTTAAATGTTTATTGGTGGTGGTGCGCGTTTCCATGTGCGTAAAACCAAACCTGGAGAGGAGGCGTAGCCTCGTCGGGGCGGTGTTGCGGATCTGTGGTGGATTACAATCGCCTCCCTGAAACAGATACACCCCATCGATTCCAGGTAAGAAATACAAATAGTTTTTGTGAAGCTGCTTTGCAAAGCTGCCGCTTTTAACTTCTTTGACTTCAAACTTTTAGATTTTCGCCATTGTTGTCTTGTAGTCTGGTTTACGCAGCGGATCCTTTTCTAACTTTTCCATCCGCGATCGGATCCTCAGTCCCCGCAATGGTTGGTCTGCTGTAGGAAGACCCAACATGGAGGTTTTTGATAAGGATCCAGGGATGTTTTGTTGAAGTTCTAAGCTGGAGAAGAACTGGGAAAGGAAAGTGTAATGAAGGATCGTCTGGCTGAGCTGACTGCTGTAAGTTCTCTAAACCAGGGCTCACAGGCACTGATGGATAAGCTGCATAAAACTGCATTTGTTTCTTCTAAATTCACACAGAATAACAACCAAGCAGAGGAAGATGTTAATTTTACAGAGGATTGCAGGGACGGTTTTATGGAGAACTATTTCAGGAGGGTAAGTTTGACTAAAAACTAAAGCACACCTGGATGTGCAGGAGGATAACCCCACACACCAATGAGTAAATTAATCTAATAATTGACCAATTAAGGTGGAGGAAGTCAGGGGACTCATTGATAAAATCTCCTACCAAGTGGAGGAGGTGAAAAAGCTGCACAGCATGATCCTATCTGCACCCAACCCAGACCATAGTAAGTTATCTATCTATCTATCTATCTATCTATCTATCTATCTATCTATCTATCTATCTATCTATCTATCTATCTATCTATCTATCTATCTATCTATCTATCTATCTATCTATCTATCTATCTATCTATCTATCTATCTATCTATCTATCTTTGTTTTTGTGGAGATTTGACAATTCCTTATCAGTTAGTAAAAGTACTAGGGCACAATTGGACTTTTACTTCTTGCAAAACATTAAGTCCTGTGTGGGAACAAAAAAACCTTTGAGGTAGCTGCTACATTCAGCTCAGTTATAATCATTGTAATGATGTGAATGCTGCATGTGCCCAGACGTACACACATATACGTAAATACTTAACAAAAACTTTAGGAACATTACTTCAGGAAAAATACAAAACCAAAACCTGAAACCTTTGAGGTAGTTTTAGGTCTGACCCGACCTGTAAAAGACCACTTAGAGCCTGAGAGCACTGTGGTGTCTAGAGGCGTAAGGACATTTTTTTGATTGCAAAAGATAAAAGGAAATCGGGTGCTTTAAAAACATCTGTCTGGTGCATTTGGGGAGCAGGGTTCTTAAACACTCTGGATAAAATCCATCCATCTATAGATTTGTTTTTTTTCAGCTTTTATTGTCACAAGTAAAGAGCAACGAAATGAACTCTCTGCATTTAACCCATCCCCTTTGACAGGCAGTGGGCTGCGATTGTGCGGCACCCAGGGAGCAGTGTGGAGTTAAGGGTCTTTGCTCAGGAAGCCAGAGCGGCAGTCTGTGGGAATGGGGCTTGAACTCAGAACCAGTGCAACCCAAGCGCAATGCCCAAACCACTAGGCCACTGCTCCGCTCCCCTACATACATACCTACATACATACAGAGGCATAAGGGGCTTTCTGCAGAATGTGAAGGGAGAACTGTTGGACTTCTGTGTCACTCATTATGACATCATCTGCATTTTGTATGGTCACCAGTAGAGATAAGAGGTTCTGCATTTAGACACTGGCTTCATTGACTGAGGACAGTTTCTACACCAAGATAAAAGAGGAAATTCAAAACATGCAGAAGACAAACAGCAATCAGTGTTACAGTTTCCTTCCTCTCTGCCTTCCAAAGGTACAAAGATTCAATTAGATGGACTGACCAGCGATATCAAAGGGAATGCCAATGGGGTGCGAACTAAACTAAAATGTGAGTTCAGCTCTGATAGTCACGATTTTCTTATCATGTGTGAAGTTAATTAACGCTGGATCCTTTCTCCCTCCTAGCCATGGAGCAAAGTATGCCAAAGGACGACGTTGCTAACAGAGTGTCTGTGGACTTCAGGATACAGAAAACTCAGGTCAGACAAGCAGTCGATGACAGTAAAGAATGATGTAATTTCCCATGAACATAATTCTTTCACATCCACCTTGTTCTTGCACACTATAAAACAGGGGTAACCAATTAAAAATCAGCGGGGTCCGAATAAAGAAAATCAACAACCAGTAAAGGTCAAAGAGACATTTTTAATTATAATTAATTAATGCATCCATGTTATACATCGACTTTTTAAATAAAAAAATATTTTAAAAAATACAATATTTTTCCATTTTTAAATCTAAAGTGTTTTTTGAAGTAGAGAACAACAATCGTTCAGTTCGGTTTGTTTTTCTTTCTTTTTTCTGTCTTCAAGCACATATCAAGGAGCTCATTTTGAGCCTGGATCCATATTTATTTTTGATTCTGTTCATGGTGGAGAATCCTGCTTCACAGCAGCATGTTGAGCCAAACATCCTCTAAATGTGCAGGGTCATCTTTGAGCACGCCATTTCACTTTTCTTTAACCAGTTTACAGTTCTTCCAGCAGTCCACACTTTCTCTGCTCTCTTTTTCTCATCATCTTCTCCTTTTTTCCCATCGCCCGGCTGACCACAGGTTTGCCTGCTGTGTCTAAAAGTAGCAGCAGCAGCAACCCAGACTGACAGCAGCTCATTGGCTAATTTGTATCACGTGTAGCCTGATTGCAGACACACCAAAGGGCTTTACCATATTAACAGGAGGAACGGCGCAAGTAAAATTAGACACTGTCGTCAGACAACATGCAGTAATTTATAAATGTTTTAAATCAGGCTGGGTCAGGATTAGCCAGCAGGTGGATCCGGACAGCGGTCTGCTAATCCGTTACCTCTGCTATAAAAGAATATCAATTATAGTATTGGTTGAAGTTCTTTCTCTTTTACTTAGGGAATGGGGAAATAAACAAGTGCTAATTCCCCAAATCAGTGCAAACAATTAGTTTGACATTCAGTACAAGGATCTTAATTAATAAACTCAAGCTTAAAAATTTCACACTCACACTTTGAATTCTAACACTTTTATTTTTCTCTCATCCTCAGCACACTGTGTTGTCAAGGAAGTTTGTGGAAGTCATGACCAAATACAACGAGACCCAAGTGACCTTTAGGGAACGAAGCAAAGGAAGAATCCAGAGACAGTTGGAGATCAGTGAGTGACCGATATTTGATGTGCACGCCCTAAATGTGCATTTTGTCTTTACCTATAAGGTACAAACAAGTGATGAGCTGCATTTCCTTTACCATCGTAACTGATGTCAAATAGTGTAAAACTGCCCGACAACTTTATATGTTCATGAAAACTACATAAACACAATTGGAGGGAAAACTCTAAATGTATGTAATGTAAGCTTAAGCTAAATATTTAAGAAGACTAATTTATAGACTTAGATTTTATGTGTCATTTTGTTTACACAAGTGTAAAAACAAAAAGAAATTTCGTTTGGAAAGAGCTCTCTGGACAATTTCGTCTTTTTTAAAAGTGCAGCCTTGAAAAATAGTAAAAATGACTGTAAATTTACAGTTCTAACATTTTTTTTTATATAATGATAAAATATAATAGAATACAATACAATAACCCTGTTTACAAAACATTAATTTATGCACCTGAAATACAAGATGGGAAACAAAGAAGCAGTTCTAATCTGACATTAGATTATTCCCATTAACAAGCTGAATGTTTGTTACTGTCAGATCCATAGTAGGACACATATCCATGGTTTTAACACAAGAGAATAACAGAAAGTCTATGGTAGGGCTGCCTTTCCCAGTCCCTGTGGCTTTAATGGTAGGCTCCATGACTCCACACTGCAGAAAGCAGATAGTGATACTGGAGACTCTCTTGTGTTTGCGTTGCCAGGGAAATGGGCAGAGGGCATGGGTGACCCATGCAACTGAAGTCCACACGTCTTCAGCAAAACACACCAAATTTTTCAATCTCTAATGACATAGTTTGTTTATGTAAATCACTTGGAATGGAAAGACTTTGTGCTAGATGTTAGGTTGTGCTCCTTACTCTGTGTGTTTTGCTCGGTTTGTGCCTCCAAGGAATAGGCGTTGCAAAAGGTGTGTGACACAATAAGCCCCTGCACAGCGATCTGCCTCTCCAGGGAGAGTGTTGCACAACAGAGGCAAAGCTTTCTCTTTATAGAGTTTCACATCGTGCTTCTTTGTGAGCAATGCGAAGGCCTTTGTACCCAAGATCTTTTCAAACTACTACCTTTGGAACCTCAGTTAGGAATTTAAGCACCACTAAAGTCTAATGGGAAATTATAGCAACTAGAAACAAATATATATTGAAGTAAAGTTGTGATTGTTGTCCAAACAATATCATCAAAGTAATATCATCTCTTAGAATTTAGATGATTGACCAGCAGTTGGTAGAATAGTGCAGCGCCTGCTCCATTCAATGACACTCAATCAGCAGCAGTACTTACTTAACAGATCAGTGTAACTCCTCAATCAGCAGGGCCTTTCGACAGGCTTCTGTTCAGTTTGATTTGATAATAACCGATTCGCTCACCCACATATGGTGATAGTCTTTTTTTTTTTTTATGCAGCTTCAGGTTTGAGCTCAAAGATATACCAAAGTATCATGATGTAAGATGAGCCACTGTTTTATGATCTGGACAGAAGGATGTTAGCCGCCAGCAATGATAGTACATCCAGCTGGATTCAGAGATGTTGCTATGGAGCTGGGGCCTCATGTACACTCAGCTTTTATACTATGAGTTGGCTGTAGGGTGAAATTGTGAAACGTGTGCTGTAAAAACACCCAAAATAATATTCAAATGTATAAAACTATGCATACACAGGCACCGCACAACTTTCTCTCATTCATTCGAATGGACAACTGCATGTGGCCTAAGGATCGCCCCACTCCTTTCCTGCAGATGTATATGCAAATTGGTATGAATACCCTGAAGGCACCCACCACGTATCCAAATAACCATGGCAATGGAGCTGTCAGGCCGTCACAGAGCGACTTTGTCTACACACCATGAAGGATATTTATTGTGAACTACCCAGCGCTTACTCATCTTGCTCTGCAATGTCTTTTTCACCACTGTGTAGCTGCTACATTGAGCTCAGTTATATCTAATCATTGTAATGATGTGAATGCTGCATGCGCCTAGACATACACAGACACACATACGTAAAATACTTAACAAAAACTTTAGGAACATTACTTAAGAAAAAAAAAACAAGCCTAAAAGCCGCAAATAGAGTAAACGTATATTAAATGAAAATGCTTTTCCTAAACAAAACCAGATTTGTTTACAGATTTTTGCAATATGGGTGCATTCATAGCTCTGATTACTGTCATAGTTTAGAGGAATCTGATGTATCTAAGCAAAAATATAGATGAGGCCCTTCCATCTGACTGGCAGGGCATGGCTCAGACATGGCTGTGAAATACCCGGCCAGTCATCTCCCTCTGAAAAGCTCTGATTGCAAAGAATGCAGTGAAGTAAGAACTTAAACTGGCACAATTGATGCAAGGTTTCTCCCCCTGTAATGCTGCTAATCAGTGATGCATCATCACATACCACCAGCTCAGAAGGATAACTAAATGCAGGAGTGCCGAAGCTACCATCGCTACACACTTAAAGCACAAGTTTATGTATTTTATTTATGGAAGTATGAATGTCTCCTCATTGTCCCACGCTTGACAGTCTTAGGAACTAATCTGCTGATCCAAAACATTTCAATTTAACAAGAATGAATGGCCCCCTTGGATAATTTACATGCATCTCATGTGGTGTGGTGCACAGATCAATGTGCATTTACATCTACACCTCACAAGAACATGGGAAAATGTACAGCTTACATGTAACTGAGGCATGTTGTTTCATTTTTGGTACGTTACTTCACACTTTATGCTTAGATGTATGAAACATTTTACTGCAAGGTTTTTGTTCGTATGCAAGAGTTTTAATTGATAAGCCAGCATCCCACACATTATTATTACATCCTCAGATATTAGCCAGCAACCAGTGGGCCATAAAGTCCTTGTTCATTTTTTTCTGTTCGTTCGTATAGACAATTCCTCCTTATCTGAAAAGATTTAAATTTGACTGTTTGCAGCTGGAAGAATGACCTCAAATGAGGAACTTGAGGACATGCTGGAGAGTGGAAACCCATCAATCTTCACATCTGATGTATGTTTCATTCATTTATTCATTAATGTGTGATTCAGTCTTGTTAAAGTCAATCTGTTGGGAGGAGCTCACTATCTGTTATATTTTGGTTCAAAGTTGGGAAATCTGTTTTTCTCCCACAGATAATTTCTGATTCCCAAATCACCCGTCAGGCCTTAAATGAGATTGAGTCACGCCACCAGGACATCATGCGTCTGGAGTCCAGCATCAGGGAGCTTCATGCAATGTTCATGGACATGGCAATGCTGGTAGAAACTCAGGTATTAGCTTTATATAAAAATAGTTTTTGTCATATCACATACTTCTTTTATATTGATATTCTAGGATTAATGATATATTTCACAGGGGGACATGGTGAACAATATTGAGAATAATGTCTCCAATGCAGCTGAGTACATTTACCGTGCAAAAGAAGAGACTAAAAAGGCAGTGAGATACCAGAAGAAATCACGTAGGGTATGTGTGACCCTAAATTATCTTTGAAATGAAAACATTCAAGATGTTGAAAAAGGTTGATATATTTTCAGAAGCTAAATATTTTAAGTGAATATAATGTAACTACTTTACTTGGCAGAAATACACCATCCTTGCCTTTGCTGTGTTGATCCTGCTTGCTGTCATTGCGTTAATTGTTGGCCTGTCTGTTGGACTAACCAAACGCCCTCAATGAGGCCTCTTGTCTGCGGGAGGTAACGGCCCCTACCACACACCGCACACACACACACACACACTTCCACTTATTGGGCAGAAAATTCAGTTGGTTGTCTTAATAAAACTGTATTATCATGTCAAAAGTAAAGAGGTAGAAATCAAAGATTTGCAATTAATTTCAGTCTTGGACCTTTGTTTTATCTAACAAATAAATGCAGGTTTACAGTTTTAACTGGATCAAAAATACATCTTTGGGCTGCACAAGGGTGCAGTTTGCCAACCTCACTCCAGATTTGCTCTGCATATCCATCTGGAAACCTTCCGTTGAAGAAATTTTGGGAAGGGGCGAAAATACTGGTTAGCTGATTGGCCTATGTTGGTGATAGACGGGCCAAATAAACCAATCAGATCAACGAACCATATGACGTACTAACAGAGCGACGATGAAAACACAACCACAAGCCAGGCACAAGCCAATTGATAGATCAAACTCTTGCCGAAACCAGTCGGGAGAAGAGCAAAAACATCTTTTCCTCTGAGAAAAGCCTCCAGAGCAGTGTTTTGGTCTTCTTTCAGTGAAGAAATACTGTGTTATTCCGATAAAACTTGCTCGATAGCCACGCTAACGCTAGTTTCATCAGCTGAAGCCGCCATGTTCTTTAGGCTGAACTGTCACGCTTCTCGTTACGTCACACCTCAACCCGCCTCAAAGCCAATGCTGATTGGACGTTCGTTTGGTGAACGGCTCCAAATTTTCTTTAACGGAGAGTCTCCAGACTGATTAGCGAGTGAAACCTTGAAAGCTCGAGAGATCAGGATGGTCTCACGAGCAGTGTTGGGCACGTGTTGGGCACTTTGAAAAAGTAATTAGTTATAGTTACTAGTTACTTCTCCCAAAAAGTAACTGAGTTACTAACTGAGTTACTCCACAATAAAAGTAACTAGTTACTAGTAAAAGTAACTATTGCGTTACTTTTGCGTTTCTCGCCCCGTAACCCTCACCACCCAGCCCCCACCTTCTCGCCGTGTGTTTCCAAAGCCAGCTGAATAGAGTGAACGACAAAGACAAGAACCTGCAGAGAGTTTAGCATTTATTGCAACTCAACGTAAATGACATCAGGGGGGAACGCCATGTGAAGTTTTTTAACAGGGCATTCAGATCTGGTGAAATTAATAACTGGGGATGTCTAATTCTGAAATCCTGTGTGTTTGGGTTGTTATAGATACTGCAACATCTATCTATCCATCTATCTATCAAGATGTATACTCTGTGTGTGACATAAAATATGGATCTCCATCCCTGCCACAAAGGCCATCAAATAATGTTTAAAATAAAAAATACAGTAGGTTGAAAAGGCCATCCATCCATCCATCCATCCATCCATCCATCCATCCATCCATCCATCCATCCATCCATCCATCCATCCATCCATCCATCCATCCAGATTTCTCCCTTTCATTTGATCGTTCACGCTCTCCATAGTTCTCCTGTGGCGCGAGCACAGGGCGACTGTTGCGCGCCTTTAGCGAGCATGCGCGTTTCCTGTCGCTTGCGAGGTGACTCGTGCCGCCTGCGCTGTGCGGAGATGCAGGGGAAACCGTATGTGAAGGGGAAACGCAGCTCGACGTAACACCGGTATTTCCATCAGGAAAACGCTGTTTTTCTGCTGGAGTCATCCTCACTCTCCATCTCTCTGTGTGTGCTGTACGTTAACACCCACCAGAGGAAACACCCACCTACCCAACTGACAGACGGAATCTCACTATACATCAGCCATTCTCATCCTCCCCTCTCTCATGACAAGGCGCGCACCTCTGGATGACCTAAAAAATAATCTTTAATATCTCTTAAACAAAAGTAGCACAAACAATATTTTTTTCTGCACAAATCTGCACTAACGTTGCACTAACAATTCAGTCTATTTGCAGAGTTTTTTGACGTGGGTGGGGTGTCAGCTTCACGCAGCTGCGCACGAGTCCTATCATGAAAAAAGGTTCATTGTGCGACCTGAGTAACGCGCAGTAACGGGGTGTCTGCAATGGTAACTGCGTTATAGTTACAGTCAAAGTAATTAGTTAGATTACTCGTTACTAAAACAAGGTAACGGCGTTAGTAACCATCACTACTCATGAGGCTAGCAGTTTGCGGCCCTGTTGCCTTGCAAGAAGGTCCTGTGTTTGATTACCAGCCTAGGGTCTTTCTGCATGGAGTTTGCATTTTCTCTTCAGATTTCAACTATCTCAGATTAGGGATTTGCAAAGCTAGCCTTCGTCTGCATTCAACAAGGATGCACATCCTCACCTTGACTCTAAAGGTTTTCAGTTTTTTAAGGTTTTCCAAACCCAGGACTATCAGGGGTTGAAAGCTCTAAAGAATAAAATGACAGGCTTGATCTTGGTATCTGTAAAAGCTGGCTCCTTGATCCTTTACTGTTCAGTACTCTGCCAGCTGGACAAAATGGCCAAGTTTGATGTCCTTTGGCACAAGGAACCTTTTGAACTTGATAAAATTAGAAATGTGATGAATAATCAGATAAATCGTGATTATTCAGATATTGAAGTAATCATCAACTAATTTGATACTCAAAATGAATTGTTAATTAGAGTAATGGCAGACAGAAATTAAAACATGCTATTATATGAAAGAATCAGAACCCTTTATAGCAGTAATTGAGATAAAAACCGACAAAAATATTTTTTATTTAAATTCTATTGCATCCTAATATGTGTATATGCATGTATGTGTACTTTAAATTTACAGTTCATTTAAATGTGCAATTAACTTCTTTTTCTCTAAACTCTAAACATTTGTTTAGAAATGTTAATTTACATATATTAGCATCTGTTTTGATTGATTGATTTAGCCAAAAAATAAAATGAGACAGCTGAAAAATTGAAAGATGTGTTGGAGTGAAATGAGCAGCAAAAGCCAAAGTTTTTGTCTTTATATAGCTGGCAGATGAACATGTACTCTGTCTGGATAGAAAGTAGGCCTAGACTTTCCTTTGAATAACTTTTAAAACTTTTTTACTTCCTTTGGTTTCTTTTTTAACCCACCACTATCACCACATTAGCTGAAGTCTAGTCTTCCTTTAGTTACCACTTCCAGCCAGAGAGTGTTGTTATTACTATGATTTGATGTGTTTATGAATCAGAAAAGATTGGACTTTGGAGTTCATGTTTTCTCCAAATGAGGGACAAAGTTGTCTAATTTGGGTCATTAGCCAAGGTCTCTAGTAGTATAGTTTAAAATTATTTCTATCATTCTTAAGCCTCCTAATAACAACTATAGGCATCTACTGCCTTTGGCCTTCTGAAGCATTCATTTACTATGAAGTGATAGTGGTTTTCTAATGCTATTTTTCCAAACCAAAAGACAGACACTTGCCTTCATGCAGATTCTGCCTATTTCCATATGGGTGCCATGCATTTCATGCCTTGAAGTTGCTTAAATATGGCATCAAGCAAAATCTGGTGATTAGACTTTTCATTGCGAAAGCCAAACAAAGTCGTAGACCATTTAGAGCCAAAAAACACATTATCATACTTACCAAAAACACAAAAAAAACAGTTGCTGTCACTGTGCAGATTTGGTTTTAATCACTTGTTTTAAACAGTTGGGGAATCACTGCTCTGTGTAAAAAAAACAATTAAGGCCACTTGTTTTTTGTAGGACAGGGAAGGTCTGAATTCATCAGGATTATTTACATTAATAAATCAAGGGAAATACCACTTTGTGCATGATTTTGAAAAAGGAATAGCATTAAAGCAAATTTAAAAAGAATGATTTTGGGTGATATAGGTCATTTAATGAATTTTTAAGTACTATTTTGCATAATTAACTGATCCTTTTCCTCTAATTTTTACAGACATTTCTCTACCTTGTCTTGTGCGGAGGCTTCCTGCTTGTACTTATCTCGCTAGATTGAGTCTATGGTCTAATTTCTTTCTTCACAAAGGGCCATCTCCACAACAAGACCACAGTTCTTCATTGGGTACCATTACGAGAAAGATTTCCTTAGCACAGAGATGCAAGTGTAGTTTGCAAAAGGCACATCACACCTAGTAAACTGGAAGCATAAAGATCACTACAACATCTCTGGAAAGGGTTCTGCTTCACACTTGCTTGTTTGCATGTTTTTTACTGTTAAAAGGTATATAAAAAAATGTGTGATACCTCTTATATGTAGTGCATAACTTTGTGGGAACTATTCCACTTACTTGAAAAAAATTAATAGGTTAATTTACCATTTCCGGAGGTTCACCAAGACCTTGGCACTAAATCATTACCAGTATATATTGCGATAGACAACTGATCAATATCAATAGAAAGTATGTCCAAGTAGATTTTCGGTCTGAAACTCCGATCCAGGGCTACATGGTATTCTGTGGAATGCAGACAGAGGAGCATGGTTGGTGATCAGTTTGACCTAACTTCAAAAGTTAAACTAATAACGGGCCTAACCAAATTGCCAAAAATGCCTGAAAAAGCATATATTATATTAAACGCTGTTCTTTAACCCTGGGGAGGGTCTAGCCTGCCATATAAAACCATTGTTATGATAAATGATAGCCTTACTGTGGCAGTAATAGGCTGCAAATTTGAAAGCACCATATACATGCTGCATATGGGACGTGACAGATAAGGGGTTAAAGATTACATTCATACAGGGTTAGCGTTGCAATTTTAATGTGGCCTTCTTCTCCCTCAGGCTTTATTTCGAATAGATAAAGAAAAAAGCAAATAATTATCGATATTGACTGATATGACAGGCTTATATCGTAACACAGTTTTAGCCGTATTGCACAGCCCTAGGTTGACCTAGGAAGACCAGCTGCTGGCTGAAGCTTCATTTTTTGGTAAGCGTACATGAGGGTCTATCAGTCTTTTAAGATGTTGTTGCAAAACTTGTCAACTTAGCATGACTAGTTGCAAACTTTAAAAATGTGATTTGAATTTTCAGAAGATCCAACTGTTTTAACCTTCATGTATAATGTTAAATTCTAACGTTGTAGTGCCAGCACTTGTTGTCCTCCCTTTTTTATTACTGTTTTAGGTTAGAAATTTAAAGGTGAAAAAAGATTTATTACTTATGGATACTTTAGAATATGCAAAGAAAATCTTAATTAAACTTAAGGGTGTGATGACTGAAATTATCATGATAAAAGTGGTGCATTAATGCTTTACCTTAGATCGTTCTTTCAAGAGCGCCCATTTTATTTTCTGTGTTTTGTACTTAAAGGGCATTTCTGAATGATGTAAATAAAATATCACAGATAAAGGGTTGGTGTAAAATGATTTATTTTCTTGTACTGTTTTGCTGATTAAATATAATAAAGTAAACACATGGGTAAAAACTGCACACCTCCGCATCTTTCAACTGGCTAGCCTCTAAATGTTATTCCAAGGGTTTGCCTCTTACATTGCCTTTGTAGCAGAAAGCAGATGGAAACAGAGGCGTTTGTTTACTTCAGGCCTAATGGGCACTTTGCACAAAACATTTGATTCTGGCGTAATGAACCAAACAAGATTAGAGGAGAAAGTAAGTCGGTCCACAGAGGGCAACTTCGTTTCTCCTTTTATTTTGACGATCAGAGGAACATTAAGAGGTTCAGTTCAGATGATTAAAAAGTTATTGAATTAAAAAAATAGTTCAGGAGTATTTCACCCTACCTTATAAGTTGCCTTACCTTTGACCTTTACATATATTGTTACTTAACAACCATGCATGTTAATTTGTCAAGTAATGCATTTTTGTAAATGTACATATAAATATGTAAATAACTTGTATCTACAAATGAAACCCTAATCCTGAAAAGTTTAGCTTTCATTTTTGTTAAGCCCTCTGTACTCCCATACTGCTACACGTCATCCAGAGCAATCAATTGCCTTCAGAGGATCTTCATGAATAATTAGCCACAGATATCTTGTAGTCTTAGAGACCTTGTTCAAAGTATTGTCCATATAAGTTCAGTAGCATGACCATTCAAAGTGCAATACCTGAGAAAAAAACTACATTGGAGTGGCATAAAGGAAGTAATCAAAGAAAAATGAATCACTGAAATAAGATCATTATATTACAATCTGAAAAGCTCACACAAAGAGATAGGACAATTAGGAGAAATTTATTGATACAAATACTTTGTCTTTGGTGCTTAGACCTTGGCAGGAAACATAGCACTTAATTTTGATAGATATGCATGAACAGGAGCAAAGAATATGGCTGTTTCTACCCCATTCCTGAAACTGGCGGTGGAGTGGAGATAGATGAAGTTGGTCAGTCTGTAGACTAGGGCTGGGCGATAATTCAATAACGATATATATCGATCGATAGACGTGTGGCGCAATAGAAAAAAATAGGCTCGATAAAAGTTCGATAAAGAAACGCAGTTTTCCTTCCTTCTCATTGTAGCCTAGCATGTAGGTTTATGCTAGTCACTACTTCCTCCCAACCAATCACAATCGCGGACCCAGGCATGGCGTCACAAAGCGCCGCCCTCTCAAACCACAACACAGAGCACATGAAGATGTCGCAGCAATGAGAGGCGGAGGAAATTGTTCCAAAGAAGGGTTTTTGTAGTTCGCCAGTTTGGCAGTATTTCGGTCACGGCAAGTCGGACAAAAAACAAACCACAGTCATCTGTAAAATGTGTCGGGAACCATTGAAAACAAAGTCTGATAACACAACCAACTTTTTTTTTTTTTTTTTTTATCATCTCAGCCGCACACACCCGCTAGAGTACGAGCTGTGTAGGCCCCGGCGCGGCTCTCCTCCGAGGAATCTTCGGGAATTTCGGGAAAATATATATATTCAGTTCTGGGCAGTTTCCCACGTAGTTCTAACAATTGAGAGAAAAATGCTGAGGGGCCAGAAACTTCAAAGTAATAACTCAGGTTAAAGCAGGAAACTAAGCTGAACCAGGTTTATTTGTTATATTTATTTTGGTCACTTTAGTTTATTCTTTGTCAGTATTTAATAACATAACTCAGGTCTTTTAAGTTATTTTTCTTTAAAACAATTCTGTTATGGTTAAAAAAGTTGGTTAAATAAATATTTAATTGGAAGTCTGTGTTTGTGTTCTTTATTAAAATTAAATCATTTAGCAATATTATAAAAAGTCCAGGCAGAGCTGCACATAAAATATGGTTTCAAATCTTTTCAATAATTATCGATATCGATCAATATGCATTTTTTTTTAATCGATAAGCTTTTTTTCTATATCGCCCAGCCCTACTGTAGACTGCTGGTCTGTAGATGTGATGTCGTCTTTAAAATGATAGAGCAGCCTTTAACACTAGAGGCCCACTTCATAAAACCAATATAAGTGGGGATTTCCTAGATTTTCCAGGTTTAACTAGGCTTCAACTTGATCTCATAGAAGAAGTAGCACATCGACCACCATGATGACTTATTCTGTGCAGGCTTTCTTAATCTTGCTGCTTTTTCTGTTCACACTGATTAGAAACCAATGAATTTTGTCAGTGATTTCATAATTTTTCTGTGCATTATAGTATTTTTAGCCTACTTGAAAAACCACTGATTCATACTATGTTTTAAAATTATCATGATACCCTATACTATGATTAACTTTATAATTTGCTGTGTGGACATTGTTACTGTTTAATTGTGTTTAGACGGTAATTGTTCTTAACAGAAGGGTCTCTGACAGATAGATTATTGCCGTGTTGAATGGCTCAGGAAAATGTTTAATAAAGCATTTTCCATAAAGTCGAGCTATGTACTGTAAGTTGTTGCAGACATGTGTCTAACTTAAATAAGGTGAACATAGTTGACATTTCCCAACAGTGACCTGCATGATGGGGGGAGTGACAGCCTATTAGTTAGGGCATAGAGCTTGGAATCCAGAGGTTCTGAGTTCAAGACCCACTGCCATAGACTGGCACTCTGGGTCTTTGACCATGACCTTTAACTCCACACTGCTCCAGGGGCACAGTGGCAGCCCACTGCTCCCCAAGGGGATGGGTTCAATGAAGAGAGTTCATTTCATTGCTCTTTAATTGTGACAGTGTAATGAAAATTAAAAGCTATAAAAAAAGCATTACTACTGGCCTCCTGTGCTAATCAGCTTGGTCCCAAAAAATCAGCATCACACAGAATTTTTGTCTTTGCAGTACATTTTTACTAGCTGTGCTTTTCTGCTTTTGATGCAAATTTGTACCCCTCAGCTACTGTAGTATGATGTGGCAAACATGGATATTTAAGCCATAGCATGGCAGACAGTATTATCCCCTGATGAGTAAATGAAAGATCCATTAGATAAAGAGGGAAGAGGTTGCTGACATGTGTTATATAAGTCGTACAACAGGTGTATCCAATAAGCTGATTGCATACTGACAGAAAGTGAGAGCTAAAGCAGAATAAAACTAACATAGATGTCATAATCTAATCAGAGAATACCAGGTAAGTAGAGACAAATACAAGGGCAACTGAATAACTAAAAAGAAAAAAAAAAGAAATGCACTAACAAAGAAAAACATGTGGCAAGACCAAAACAGAGACCTGTTTATTAGGGACTAAACTAATAAGGAAAATAAGGAAAAAGTGAACTTACAGTAAAGTAAACGAAACTGTAATTAAAGACTACCCTTAAATAACAATGAGAAATTTTAAACCAACAGAAAAAAAGAAAATAAAAACCATAAATAACACAAAACAACGATGGATTTGAAATTTTTATGTAATGCTTTTAGCATATAAAAGTTAGATTCCCTTTCTAAGCAAAAGTTAGAAGTTCCTGCTATTTCTATGCCTTTTCTTTAATTTTTCTGACGAGACAAAGCTGGCGGTCACTAAAGGAGGAGCCTTTAAAAACCTGATTATAAGGCTAAATAAACTCTGGCTTTGATTTAAAGTTTAAATATTTCTGCATGTACTGTTGACCGGTCCAGACGTATCCTGGTATACACACAGGCCTTGCCCCACTGCTCCTAACAGGAAAGCAGTTATAGGTAGTTGGGTATTTCCAATTTGTCATGAACAAGACATTTTTAGTGCCTTGTAATTGACATAGAAGATATCTTTACATCTTACTAGGACAGCTATGGTTTTATTTCAGGATAATTAGGTTGATTAGAGTTCATGCTTGGTCTGTTCACAGAAAGGGTAAATATTTAAATTGAATCAAAATATTCATAAAGTAAATATTTTTAAGTGCAACCTCATGCAACCAGGTTATGACATCTGCTTGATAATTTCTACGTTTTTATTCCAACACAGTGGTTGGTTTCTTTGCTAAAACTAAAGTTGGAAAAATTTGTCAATTCTTTTTATGATACATCACAAAGATCTGTGATTTTAACATGGCTGTCTGGGCTTTTTTTCTCCTCTATATATTTCTATCGCAATTCTAAGACTGAGTTTCATCGCATAGTGGAGTGTTTACTGACATTTGAGCTGATAGCAAATAAAAATTCTCAATCTAATAGTCTATCCTGCCCTGGTTTTTTTTTTTACATGCAAGCATAGATGACACAGTGGAAACTGTATTGTTCTGAAGGTTTGACCACTACGCCCTGTATAGTCACATTTGTTTCTGTCACGCTATCCCCTGTGGCTACATTTACAACTGAGGCTTTAATTTTAGCATCTAATTTTAACACCTAATCAGTTAGATACATATTTATATATATCAAATTTTGTTAGAGTATATATTGTTCTGACTTCTAACTCTGGTACAATATGATACACCAGTAATTATTTGGTTAAAGGCACATGAGCCCTAAAATAAAAATTCAAGACCTTTGAATCAATAACCATAAGAATGTTTTTTTCTTCAATATATTAGGTTGAACTTGAAGATAAATTTAAATTTCCTGTGGCAGCTGGGCTATCTTTTATGTCTTTTTGTGCCGAGAATAATCCAACATCCATTATTATGTAACTCTGCAGAATACAGATATTTATAATCTCAGCATGCTGGAGTTATGACATCATCCTGCACTGCTAACCATGACAAGCGTTGGGGGAAGCATGCAAACCGTTCTGTCATGGTGGGTTACTGCTCTTAACAAACAGGAAGTATCATTGAGACGTATAATGTGACTGATAGGTGGCCTATCTGCTGTCATGTACACGGTGACAATGGGCTGTGAGAAGACTTGCACGGTGGAGAAACTCCTGAGACCTCACAGAGAAGTGGTGGAAAGCCAGAAACAAAGGTTACCCACAGCAAAGAGGAGCAGCCGGACGAGAATCACAGATAAGGTGGGAATAGACTGCTGTTTGGGAAGCTTTCAGAGGAAAGGCTTTGATTGAACTGGGTCTGTACACATCAGCTTCAGCAACAACTGATGCTTAAAACCATCATCAGGATTCAGTGACTGATGAAAAGCTTCACCTATTTTTACCAAGTTAAGCTTTTTTTTTTTAGCACTACTGTTGAATATCTGCTAAACATGAATCATGCTGCGTATTTAATGGGATATTTCCTTGTCGCTAAGATTACCCATCATGTTATTATGTAAGATGCATTTAAATAATTTCATTGTTAAACAGAGATCACAAATTGTTTTGCGTCTGGGTAGATTTTCTATGTGATTTAAATTTCTAGACATTTGGGAATCACTCGGAAAAAAAAAGTTAAAAAAATTTAATAGCAATATTGAAGGGTATAATAGGTGTTAGGATCCAATACTGGATCTAAAAGGAAAGTCTGTGGGGGTGATTACAGGAAAACAGTCAAATGAAACAAACACACTACTAAAAAAAACAATCACTGAGCATCATTAGAGTGAAAAATACATTAAATGTTTAACTGATGAAAGTTGTTTTTACTTTAATGCTGAACAGATGTACCACACTAATTTATCACAACTGTTGCTAAACCCATAGCCCTTGATGTTTGAGTATCGTTTCCCCCTCTGGGAAAACTGGTGACATCATTAAATTGAGTATACAGTCAAAGTGGTTGAAATGAACTGACACATGTTAACATTTATATATCTGTAATGCATAAATACAATTTTAGATCACATTTATGATGTATTGATGATATGGGAGACATTTCTGCTTTCATGTTGGTAAACTTTTGCCACCAACTTTTGGCATAAACACACAGACAGAACCAGAAAGCTGTTGGATTTTATCTACAGCTGTTGTAGTACTGGTTTAGATTTGACAGTTGGGTTGGACACATGCATAGTGCTGTCTTTCGAAGTCGTCTATTTCTGGTGTTTTTCTGTTTGTATCCCTGCTTCTGTCTCCTTGAACCCCAGTTGGCATCAGCAGCTCACACTGGGCCTGGTTCTGCTGGATGTTTCTACCTGTTAATAGGGAGATTTTCCTCTCCACTGTTGCTACAAGCATGCTCAGTTTGAGGGATTGCTGAAGAGTCAATGAGCCGATGCAATCAACTGGTTTTCCTTAGATAGAAAACTTTGAAACAGTTTTGACTGGAAGATCTGGTGAACTGTAAAGTGTCTTGAGATGACATGTGTTATAATAATAATAATAATAATAATAATAATACTACATTTTATTTATCAGCGCCTTTCTTCACACTCAATGTCAGTTTACAGAAAATACAAAAGATAAATAAAAAGAAAGATGAAAATACAAAAATACAGATACGGGAACATAAAAAGAATTATGGATAGGGAAAAGAGCAGTGTATTCACAGATAAGCAAGCTGGAACAGATGTGTTATGAACTGGCGCTATAGAAATAAACTAAATAGATTATTTTTTATTCACTTTTAAATGTTAATAATTATTAGGGCTGCTGCAGCTGCCTACTATTTTATTAATCAATTAATCTAACAAATATTTTTCAGGCTAATCAATCTAAAAGAAAGTACTTTGAGTAAGTTAACATTTTTATTAAATACAAATAAAAAAAAACTTTATCGTGCATTTTAAATGATTTGTAAATCGGTAAAACATGTAAAAAAGATACATACATGTAATGACAGAGATAAAATAAAGATTTTTAGTTTTGAATGAAAAACGTTTTATGTTTTGTTATTCATTTAGCCATTGTTTTAGTCTGTGTTAAGTTACACTTGGTAATGATTTGATTCAATACCAAATTAGTTGATGATTATTGTATTAATAGATTAATCTGATTAATTGTTTCTGCTCTATTGATGGTCAGTTTATTTCAGTGACTAGTTTTACAATTGTTCTGGTAGCAGCTGTCAGTGTGTGTTTATGATGATAATCAGGCCTATCGAGGAACTTTGGCCCTCTCCCTTTTTACAAAATTATTTCAGTGGTGCCATATAGGAGGGTTTTTAAGTTCATGGCCACATTTTGATGGATTTACTGACAATTCCAGCTTTACATATCTTTACTCCTCCTGGTCTCCCTCTACTTTGTAAGGGACCTGCTCTGACCCCCTGACAGCTGGAGATCTGGCTTGAAGCCTGACCACTGGACGTCAGTGTCAGTGCTATTAACTGCTGTGGGATATAAACGCATTTCAGGAATCTATGTGAAGCGGGAGAAAGTAGAAAATGCTTAAATTATCAAAGATAAAAACACAAAATACAGATAATACATGCACTAATATATATGCAAGAAAGTCTTTTTCTTTTTCATAAGTGAAATGATCCACTGCATCACAGATCAGCCTGAACTTATCAGCCAAGGTGCAGCTGCTCCCTGTCTGCTCCCTGCCTGCACAGGGTTTAACCATGAGGGGATGTTAATAAATTCAGGAAGAAAAGTTTTGGCAAACAAAAAATGATTTTCAGTGTATATCTTCATTGATTAAATTAAATGAAGACCCTATAAAATATGTGAAGTTTTAGGGTTTTAAACATATTTATGTTCAATTGTGAAAGCTGAAAGACATTTTGAGGTTGCCGTTCAGATTGGCAACCATGTACGCACACATTCGGATCTTTTGGATCAAATAGGCTTCACTGTGCATGTTTGCAAAATCGGCGTGGCGTTTCTCTCTTTACTAACCTTCATCCACTGGCTCCTGGTTCTTGGTGGAGGAGGTGGCACTTAATTTAATGTGCAGATAAACATGCCATCCTGCTATCTACCCCTGTACAAAAGCAGCATTAGCATATGGTACCACTGAGACCTTAAAGGTATAGTAGAAGACAGAGCATGTGAGCGGAGCGGAAGAAATATGGTGGAGCATAGAGCGGTTTTCAATTCAAAGGCCGGAGGGAGGATTTTGCTCCAATCCAGGTCGTTCCAATGCGCTCACAACATCAATTAAAAATGCTGGATTATAAAATTTGTAAAATAACAATTGTTTGATTTAAGTTTTTTAGATTAATAATTAAATAGGAAATGCAGGGCAACATGAATGGAGCGAGGTGTTACGTTCACAGCTGGGAAATAATTTAACAGCCAGTTAAATAAGACAAAACACATGTATCGGCCACACCATTATATCAAACACTGTGTGTCCCAGGGCCCTGGCATAATTAAAAGGAAAAATATCAGAAAATTGTCACGATTTGTTTGGAGGTTTTTGTGAGGACCAAAATGGAGAGGCTGACAAGCAGGGGTGAGTTCTTTAAATATTTAATGGAAGATCAGGCAGCAAAAACAGGAATCCAAAAAATCCAACTTCAAAATGTTAAACAAAAAACAGAACCATGGAGACATCAGGGGAAAACCATCACAAGAAATCAGTAAGACAAGTAAGACGAGGAACAGGCACTGAGGGAATGAACAGGGAGTGTATTTATGGATAACTGAACAAAGGGCAGGACTAACGAGCTGATAAGGAGCAGGTGTGAGTTGACCTGACGAGGAAGCCAAAGGAAAAGAAAACACAAGGGGGCAACAGAGGACAAGCAATGAAAAACCTTAGAAACTAAAATAAATCCAGAACACATCAATAAAGCTAGAAAAGAAAACCTGGATAAACATGAAACTTAGAGAAAACCAACAGAACCAAGATCATAACAAAAATGCCTTCAATTGAGAATTGGAGTGAGCGCGGAGCGATTTCGCAGCAATGGCAGGAAAATTAGGTTGAGGGCAGAGCGTCCTGGCACAACTTTGAGCGGCAGAGTGAACGAGCAAATATCCTCCTGAGAGGGGATCGGGAATTGCACAGCGCTCCGTTACGTTCACATGCTCTGGTGGAGGATGTTCTTTTTCCGGGTGGATCATCAAAATAAGTGGTCCTCCTAATTGTCTATCTTTATGGTGATATGTTTACGTAAGGCCGTCCTACATGCTCGGGTGTATTCACAACAATATTACCTAAGTAAAAGTAAAAAGTGCAGAGACAATATTTTGTTTAGGAAAACCAGCTGATTGCATCCAATCATTGACTTCCAAGACATCCTCCTCCTAAATGTTACCACCATCCTCTGTATATAAACTAAACTAAGTAACATGCAGAGTGGCTCTTTTTACTACAGCTATAATACCTCAGCATTAATGTAATTTCTTTAAATCCCTGTATTTTGAACCTTGAAACAATGAAATCTAGATAACTGTCTGCCCTGTTACTGTGTTTATTGCAAACAAAGTTTATTTGTTACAGTTGTTCAAATTGTGTGAGAAACTTACAGCTGTTCCATCGGTAGATAAGAGTTCTTTCCACAAAGGAATCTGTGCCAAACCTTTGAGTGAACGTTTGCCAACTAATAGGAGGACAACTGTCTTAGCCAAGTTCCCCACTGGGACAGCCAGTTTACTTTGCTTACCTCTGGGAAAATGTTTAAAGGCCCATTCTTGTCTGGATGATGAGTCGTTTGATTTGACACAATACAATAAAATTATCAAAATGAATGATAAGAGGAATACAGTTCTATTACTGCATGAAGAAGCTACTAAATAAAAAACGACTGTATTCCAGATTATATTGAAGCTGAGCTTAAATATAATGTATTTCAAGTAACCCTTTAGATGCAAGCCCAGGTCTCAGCCCCACTCAGCTTTTAGCTAATGTGCAGAATCTTTCACTAAAGGGGATGTCAAGACAGTTTTTTACACCTCCAGACGTGTCCAAGTCAGTTTGGCTGAGGCAGGCCGGAAGCTGCTGCTGTTCTGCCCTCTGACATCTGTTGACAGCTGTCTGCACAGGTTTAGGTCCCTTCTAACATTTGAAGGTAGCCAGGCATTCACAGAGTTACTATTTTAAGAACACATTAAAGTCACACAAGTCAAGGAGCACCGCACTAAAACTAGTCACTGCTGTCTGTCACAGAGGCACAATAAAGCATGATACGAACACTTACAGAGGTCATAGAATGCAAAACCAAGTTTACGTTGTCATAGATGAATAACGATAGTTCAGTGGGTTAAATGAACATACAGAAAAGTTCAAAACCAATCGACACCTCCTTTCTCTGCAAATCTCACAATTCTAAACCTCCACCATAAAACGGGCGAATCCAAACGAAGCACCGGATTGATGTAAACTGTGTTATGTTGCCCTAATTGGTTCTGGCCTGTGCTTTTGTTACGCACCGCGGGGGCCGTTATGAAGCCTCGACTACAGGGCCCCTGACTGGATCGGACCTCAGCAGAGAGCGATGAGCCGCCCGTCCTCAGCCGGAGGAGGGGGGCTAGGAGCCGGTAAGGCAGGCGAGAGGGAAGCACGGAAACACCTGTGTCCGGGCTTCCATCACTGGGTTGGGTTCGGTCACTCCTTCTTCTGCTGGCTCCTGCCCCCATCTACCGGGGTTCCTGGACCAGCCCCAGAGCTGACGGCTCGCTTCTGCTGCACTGTAGTCGACCAAAATCCCAGACGATTTTTAAATTCCCCCTGGACATTTTTTAGGTATGAAAAGTAGGACATGTCCCAGAAAAAGAGGACATGGTCACCCTACCCTATCAACAATCACAATATTTCAGTGAGTGAGTGCTTGTTGCTATGATGAGTCTTTGCTCAGCAGCTTTGCTCATTGTAAACCAACCAATCAGAGCACAGCTCATCCAAATATTCATGATCATACCATAAAAATAAGAAAACCTGTCGTTTCATTGAGGGGCTTTTAACCAGGCTTGCATTAGGAGAACAGCAAATATGCCATTTTCAGCCCAACCAATGTTACACACCCTATTCAGAGACTTTAAGGACCAGCACCAAATACCCTATAGAATCATTCTATGACCCCTTTAAAGAAATGGATGCATTTATCACAAGAAAATTAAAGAATTCAGTTTTCATTTAGGCAAAATAAAGGTTAAACAGTGAGACTAGGACTCCAACTAATGACTGTTATGCAAATCGATTATCAAATGTGTTGATTATTTTTTTGATCAATCGATTAACATCAAATAGCCAAAGATTCCTAAAAGAAGACTTTTTACGAACTTAAACCATCTGAAACTCAAACTTTTCAACCTGAGGAGTTCTGGATAAAGCAGATTGACAGATTAATTTTCTATTTTAATCTTAAATGTAAAATGTTTATATTTTAGTTAGTGTTAGACAAACTTCCCTACCCACTTCCCTGCAGCTCCCAGCAAAATCCGCTCCAACTTCCAGCCAATGGCCTTATCCTGGGCGACGGGGCTTGCATATTTCTTTACTCTGACTCCACCGTTTCACTGAATTACAGGGTCTGACCAGGAGATGATGCTTCTCTTTAGATCTTAATCATGGCAGAAAGAATATTTTAGTACAAAGATTGATTTTTAAAAGGAATTGTAGAGGACAGTCAAAGGACTAAAAATAACAAAAGTGCTTGTGTAATAAATTCAGGAGAAACACTGAAAGTAAAAGAAAGATTTTCTTGGTACAACATAACCTTAGAGGCAATGATGCTGATACCGGCACTTATATTTTTTACTTTATAAACCTAAATATAATTGTTAACTAGCCTTACTAACTTTTGAATTAGTTTTTTACCTTTTTCTTTCTCAACTACAGTATGTAATATATCAATCAGGGGCTCATCTAACTGGTCAAATGCCAAAATAAGATGTACAGGCATGTAGCAGTATCTTTGCTGAATGGCTGGATATAGATCTTGTGCTTCTAGACCTCACTGAGGGGCGGGGGGGGGGGATTCCATTTCCAAGGGGTATTTAAGTGATCAAAAATGGTAACTTGGCCTATAAAGGGTTTAAACGATTAATCAGTTATTAAATTAGTTGACGATTATTTCATCTATCCATCCATCTTCTTCCGCTTATCCCGGGTCGGGTCGCGGGGGTAGCAGCTTCAGTAGGGAGGCCCAAACGATTATTTCAATAATCAATTAATCATTCAAAAAAAGTAAAAAAAAAAAACAAAAACAAAAAAAAAACAATCCACTGGACTTACTTTCCAAATTTGACAATGGCCTGGATGACTGAGAATCTTCACCAGTAATTGATTAATCACGATTAATCTGATTTATAGTTTCAGCCCTAATTGAGACCCTGTTTAGGCAGACTTTATGTTGCCCAAAGCTGAAGCCTAAAAAGTGTAATTTGATCACTTTCAGTGCTCAGCACCTTTCTGGTAACCATTTCTAGGTATAAGACGTTTGACCTAAATTGTGTATGTCATGTCTCCATGAGCTTTAAACAAATGCTGTTCCATATATCTACTCTACTGGGACTCCACAGACTGACCAGCTGGAGGGGAAGGAAAGGATGGTCATAAAGCAGCTGCTCTGGTTGTTAACTATCCACAATCAGAGAAGGGTGTTTGTTTTGGGTCCTGCTCTTCCTCTTTGCTTATCTCTGAGAAAAACGCAGCACCGTTGTCATCCACAGGGGGCAGCCACTCTGTACACTATGTTCCACTTTCCTGTACATCTCAACAGGGAAAGAAAAAAAACAAAAAACACACACACACACTAACACACACACACACACACACACACACACACACACACACACACACACACACACACACACACACACACACACACACACACACACATCAGGATGCCCCAAATAATCCCCTTTAATACCCTTCTGCACTTCCCTGATCTGAGATTGGATGGTAATGATGTTGCTGCTGTTTGTGATAGCTGATTGGTCTGGACCACTGTGCAGTGAGTGAGGGTTTCACAAGCCCAGCCTCCAGGGACTCACGGTGGAATAATGACCCGTGACGAGGCAAGGCACTGTCCCAGTGTCAGCTTTAAAGACAAAAACAAAACAAGCAAAAATAAAGTAGCTGAGAGGCACTGCAACAAATCCAGGAGCATAGAATATAGGAGGATATCTGAGGACCTTATGTGACCTTGCAAGCTTAAATCCTGATGGCTTCTCAACAGTGTTTGATCAAGCAGAACATTGCAAATGTTCCAGGAAGCCTTTATTTACTGGATTGTATGTGAAGGCTGGAAATAAGAGTGAAAATGACCAGTTGTGATCTAAGAAATCCAAAGGCGTCCCGGAGAGAGAGTGCTGCCCAGTGATGCTGCGCAATGCACTGCCTCTGCACCCCTGCGTGCTCCAGTCTGTGTGACTAAGCGTGCGCGTGTGTGTGAGGGGAAAGTGATGGAGAGGGAGAAGGCAAGGGGGCGTGTTGATGTGTGTTCTCTGCTGCACAGCCTCGGTAGTGTGAGCTGAATGATGCTCGCTGGCTGTCTCTCTCCCCCTCTCTCTCCCTATGCTGCTTGGCTGTGCCTCTTTCTGCCGAGCAGTGCTGAACCATTTTATGCAACATAGCTGCCGTAGCCATCGTCCTGGTTCTGCTGCTGGCTGCTTTCCTGTCCTCCCAATACATTAAGGAAACACATGACATTTCATCACCACTCTGTGCAAAGGTAATGTAACCTCTACTGTCTGCTGTCAGGCTGTGTGTGTGTTTTACTAAGCCTCGGATTGTTGTTCTGACTCTGCTGCATGTTCCTCCCCTTGCTGGTGTAGGGAGAAGGATGCTCATAACATTTCTTAGTGGCAAAGGTAATTGAAATGCACCCTGCTTCCCTGCCTACACTCATAGCCTACTTTGGTATGCATTTCTTGGGAAATGAATGAGCCTATTTTGAATTGTGCCGTGCAGGATTGCAGGTTTGACAGTCCAAAGATAAGCCAGAGGACACTGATTCTTATTTGCAAGCAAAAAAAGACTTTTATTTTTCACATTGCCTCAAGTCTTTAACAAAGCATTTCAGAATATAGAATGAACATATAGTAGGTTCTGTTTTTTCAGCATCTTTTTGATGAAGCATACTATATTTCATGATTCCTTCTTACCCTCATTTAAAATGTCAGAAAATGTTTTTTACACCGTGTAAATGGTAAAGATATTTCAGTTTTTCTGTATTTGAAAATAACAGACTGAAGCTGTACTTTAATATATTTTGTGTGCTAAAAATACAAGGTTATCAATCACTGACCAGACTATAAAATCAAAATGTGAAGTCAGCAGCTGCTGCTATGATGTTGGTGTGTAAAAGTGGTAAAATGAGGGGCTGCTGCTATCTTTCTGTTGTGATATTTAATACCATGTGTTGTAGGGGGCATTAATATTAATAAACGTGTCTGTGTAGATGTGTGTTTTGCCAATTGCTTTAAAGCTCATTGCAGTGATACAAGGTCCCATAGATGGCAGGCGTGAGAATAAATGAAAGGAGTGGAAGCAAATGATCGGGGCTGAACTGTGCTTTGGCTCGTAGGGAAACATGTCATCTTGGCTTCTGTGTGTTTGCAGATGCAAACAGTCGTTTCTTTTTCCTTCTCCCAAGGTCAGTTATTTAAAAGGTGAACATAATTAGGAATCCTGGTCTTGCCTCACACCTTCTCTGATGTAGGAGTACTCCAACGCTCGGCTTCCATTCATACTGTAGCTCATCCTGCCCACCTTGACAAGCAGGCATTGCCATTCATCATTTCAGCCATTACCCTGAGGTGCAAGCAAGTGGCTTTTGTCTCCACTGTGCACAACAGACAAGCAGTCATCTTTCAAGCTCAAATTTCTTGGCTTTTTGCTGAGTTTTAGGTAGAGTTTTAAAGTTGGAGCTTGGTTTCTTCCTTCCTCCCTTTATTTCTTGGTTCCCTCCATTCTTCCTTGGTTCCCCCCTTCCTTCCTTCATTGGTTCCTTCATTCTTTCCTTTATTCCTTCCTCCCTTCCTTGGTTCCATCATTCTTTCCTTGGTTCCTTCATTTCTTCCTTCCTTTCTTGGTTCCGTCCTTGGTTCCTCCCTTCCTTGGTTCCTTCCTTCCTTGGTTTCTTCCTTCCTCCCTTTCTTCCTTGGTTCCCTCCATTCTTCCTTGGTTCCCCCCTTCCTTCCTTCATTGGTTCCTTCCTTCATTGGTTCCTTCCTTCCTTCCTTCTTGCTTTGTTATTATTACTGTTTTTGGGACTAGACTGTTAAAATGTGTGAGGATGTGTGACATTTGGGGCAAGTTGGTTTGACTTTGGAAACCTTCTGAGTGCCCTCTTGCTTGTGAAGAATGTGGTCGCCGAAGTGGTTCATCAGGCATTGGTAAAACTCTCAGGCATGTTTACTTAAGAATTAAATTATATGGATTATGGGTGAACTTAAAGAAGGAAAGGGAAGAGCAGCTGTATGACTGTGTTCTATGCAGAGTTGATGCTTATTCCCTCACCTGAGGTGGAACCGCGCCCCACTGACTGGGCACCAGCAGAATGTCCCAAATCTGTCTTCCATACTGATGATGTTGTAAACACAGCTATACAGTCTGCTCTGCACTTAAAATGAGTTGTAAAGACTTCCCCCCAAAAATGAGTGTTTGGTGAATTGATTTTCCCACACTGTCCATAGGATTGTGTTTTTAATGTTTGTTTGTCCCATGTGTCCATGTGTTGCTCTGTGCTGTGTTGGTGCCCTATCTAGGGCTGCTCAATGACCGCTACATATAGGCACCAGCACCTCCCACACAAAACAACAAAAATGAACACGTACAGACCGATGCTTGGATGCTGTAGAGATGGCAAACATTTATGTAAAATAAATCTTCAATTAGGACCAAGAGACACCAGGATGGATGGCGGGACTGCTCTATTCTTGGATTTTAGTTAAATTACATAGCATGAATTGAAGAAGCATGTTTTAGCTTTAGTTACCTTGCTATGTCTTAGCTGGGTGTTATTGCTATAGCTAATATTTAATCTTAACCTTCAATCAGAGTTGTCAGTAAAGTTTAAAATTATTCTTAAGTACTCTAGACCAGAGGTCACAGATTAGCGGACCGCGGTCCGTATCCAGGCCCACCTGCTCATTAATCCGGACCCAACGCGATTTAAAACATTTATAAATTACCGCACTTGCACCGCTTCTCCTGTTTGTACGGTAAAGCCATCAGGGACCAGGCTGCACTTGATGCCAATGAGCTGTTGTCAGTCTGGATTGCTGCTGCTGCTACTTTTAGACACAGCAGGCAAACCTGTGGCAAGCCGGGCGATGGGAAAGAAGGAGAAGACGATGATAAAAAGAGAGCACAGAAAGTGTGGACTGCTGGAAGAACTTGGGTGAACTGGTGAAAAAAAAGTGAAATGGCGTGCTCAAAGATGACCCTGCAAAGTTTGGGGATGTTTGGCTCAACCTGCTGCTGTGAAGCAGGATTCTCCACCATGAACAGAATCAAAGATAAATATGGATCCAGGCTCAAAGTGAGCACCTTGATATGTGCTTGAGAATGGCTTAGTCTCCATTCAAACCCAGGTTTAAAGCCTTGCAGGGCAGCATAAAGCCCACTGCTCTCATTAAGCCAGAAAAAAGGAATAAATAAAATAAATGGACAGTTAAGGTGTTTTATAAAATATGTGAATCAGAAAAAAGTCAATCTATAACATGGATGCATAAAAACCTCATTTAAATTTCAGTTCTAAATTCTGTTTAAAGTAACAGATGATAATTAAAAATGTCTCCGGACCTTTGATTTTCTTTATTCGGACCCTGCTGATTTTTAATTGGTGACCCCTGCTCTAGACTCTTAGAGTTTCATCTTTTATCTGGCTGTTGCTACTATGGTGGAACAAAAGGAAGAGTGGGAGAAATATCAATAAAAATCAGCATGCAGAGAAAATGTTTTTATAAATATTCATAATAACAAATTACAGTTGGTAGAAGTGGTTTGTCTTACAGTTGTATGGAGTAGTTGGTTTGCAGCAATCTCTTCTCCTAAACAAGCACTGGGAAACAGTGAAAAAGTATTTTTTAATAGGATAATTTCTTAGCCTCACCAGGAATCTTTTGTGATCAGCTGTGGTTTAAAGGACAAAACAGATAAACAACTACTATAAAACTAATATCTTTCCATGTAGAAAATATATGATGCAGTGTTAGTGACAACAAAAGTCAACAGTAACATACTGATCACTCCTTGACAACACAATATATAACAAAAATATAGCTTTCTATGAACCAATATCCTTTGCTAAAACAGTATTGATTGTAGAATACCATCCTGTGCTGGTGTTGAGGCGACCTGTAGAGCTAAACATGGCTGCTCAGTGGAGGGTCAGCCGTTAGGGTAAGGCATAGCTCAGCATGGTCCTGAGTGACTGAAGTTAGTCTGTAGTAACAGCTGGAGCGCTGCTGTCGCCGGCACCTGGATGTAGCCTGGATAAAGCATGTGACCCTGCCACAGCGTGAGGCATTAGTGATATCAACAGCAGGGTCCACAGCCGCTGTTACATAACATCTTATTCACTGGGAAATCGCTGTAAAGATGACTCCTGGAGACTGTGTGACAGGAGAGTGAAAGTGCATTATCGTTGTCAGCATCCACATCACTGGCTCTGAATGTTGGTCTGTTCTGCGTGTCTTAATTCAAGCACTTGCCTTTAATGTATCCTCAGGGTATTTTTCTTTAATGATGTTTTATATAAATGTTCTTTGGTTTTTAATATTTTGTTTTAGATTTCATCATTCAACTCACATTTTAGTATGTACTTGTTCAGGCCTTCACTTAAGTGCAAGTATTGATGACATCACTAAAGGTTCAATCATAAGAATATTCATTTTGTCTCTATTAGGGATTAAATGTTAATTGCATTTACAAAAAAATCCACATTTTGAAAAACACAAATTCCAAACTAAAAGATGCTTGTTTTTTTATTTATTTTTTTTTATTTGCCACATTACCTTTAATAATGTAGAACATTTATTTTGCAGGAAAGTGGTTCAATGTTATACATTACAGAAATTATTAAGCTAGATATGGTCTAAGCTTGGATTTAATTGCCTTTAGATCCTGATTAAAGTGGTATTGAATTTACTGTTCAAGAAGTTTTTGTTGTAATGATGAAGTTTCTTATGTCTACTTCATGTTTTAGAACCGTGGGATCATTGTGATGTGATGCCTGAGCTATATGGAGGGTCAGTAATTAAATGAACATGTATTTATTGATCTCATAAACAATTAAAATATTAAATATACCATTACATTTTTAAATCTGCATTTAAAAAAATGAAAAATACCTTTAAAAATAAGAACTTATTTAAAAGAAGCAAATCCCTGACTGATCGGCATCAGAGGGGATGAGTACGAGGAAGATAATACAACATGTTGGGATGTTTACAGCGGTGCACAGTCAGCTGTGGGTGCATCAGGAGTCAGCTGGACAGAAACAAACTCATTTCTTCCCCAGGTCATTTACTGAGCTGGGGAAGAAATCCTTTTCTTACTTGCTCCATTTAAATGATCTAGTCCCATTGAATGAATTTAAGGCCATGTTAAAATGTCATGTAATTCAAAAATGTAACTGCCCTATGTGACCTGTCTTTTCCTCTATGTGAGATTTTGTCTATGCTGTATTTCTGTTTGTATTTTAACTGGTGTGCCGTCTTGGCCAGGTTTCCCTCGAAAAAGAGATTTCAATCTCAAGGGACTTCCTGGTTAAATAAAGGTTAAATAAAATAAAAATAAAAAAATAAGAATGCAGAATGTATCAGAGCTTCATACACTAACCCTTTACTGAGACTATGTTCAAGAACGGAGTACATCATTTATTAAATATTGTATAAACCAACATAAATTCACATTCAAAGAATGAATTAGGCTAACAGACGTACAGTAAATATATAATATTAAAAAACAAATATTGCAGAGTAAAGGTGATTTCTGTAGATTTACAAGATCAAACAGTTTTCTACTGTTTATTTTATGTTAAACTATGGATTTGTTTGAGGAATCAGTGTTCAGGAATCCTTTAATGAACAATAAGGAGTTCCCAACAAAATCCTTGATGAGCAGCTGGGCTTGCTGCTTGCATCATAGATCTTATAGAGCAGTTGCTTGACTGCGTTTAGTGCAGACAATATTTAGTATATATGTAAAAAGTTCTTTATAACACACTCCAGACTGCCTGAGAGCAAAACTGCAAGCGGTATCTCATTAACTAGGTTAATTGTGCAATAACTAAGTTATGTATGTTTTCAATTTTATGGTAGGGATCTGATATATCTCAAGTTAACCCTACGTTTATGCAAATAATTAAAAAGAGACAGATATATGTTATATATTTTTGGGAATCAAGCAAAAAGTCTTCAAGAAAAATGGCTAAAATGAGAGGCTGACCCAAAACCTTACAGTGGAAATTTACAGGAAGGTGAATGTGAACTTTTAGGGGAAACTGCCCCTGGTATAAGCAGAGAAATTGATTGACTTAAAATATAACAAAAGCCGTAGTTGGACTTGAACTGGTAGATACATACAATTTAAATTAATTTCTTCATGTTAGGCCCCTCTTATGTATTTCTTCTTTATGTTTTTTCTTTCAACAGGGAAAAACCTTCAAACCTTGGAAACCAAGTCCAGTGGATTGTTTTTTAAACTTTTACGGAATGACAAAGACCTGGATGACTGAGAATCTTCATCAGCATAGGGAAAAAAATTATTTTAAACAAATATATTTTCATTAGCATTTGAAGTAGATTTGCTGTTAAGTGTCAATAATGAATAAACATAATTATATCAGTTGATATATACAGTGTCTGTTCTGGAGAAGATTCCCTGCAGCAGGATTGTACAGCTTCCATTTTAGACTCCAAAGTTGGTCTGATCCAAATCAGCGTATGGTTCGGTTGCAATGTGCTTACACCTGCCTGCATGTCATAAAAGGCCTGAATGCTGCTGTCTTCTATTTGCTTTTCACATAATTGGAAGGGAAGCAGATTATGCTTCTATCTTTTCTTCAATGAAGAGGTAAGTTTCCCTGCTAAAACGAGTCTTTTGTAATATAATATTTATGAGCTGTTTGAAAAGCTGTTTTTTCATTTAAGATTTTGGCTGTGCTTTAGTCTCGGTTCCTGGAACAGTTGTTTCCTAATGTTTCATGTCATTCCTTTTAAGTTTAGAGGGCAAAATTGGATTCTTTCAGTCTGTCAAATTCAACTGACTTTTAACCAGCGAGTTCTATAAAAGTCTGGAGAAGAAAATGCCTCTGATGGCCGTCTGTCCGATTCATCTAGAGAGGACTTTTTACGATATATATATATATATATATATATATATATATACACTATATTGCCAAAAGTATTTGCTCACCCATCCAAATTATTGGAATCAGGTGTTCCAATCACTTCCATGGCCACAGGTGTATAAATTCAAGCACCTAGGCATGCAGACTGTTTTTACAAACATTTGTGAAAGAATGGGTCGCTCTCAGGAGCTCAGTGAATTCCAGCGTGGAACTGTGATAGGATGCCACCTGTGCAACAAATCCAGTCGTGAAATTTCCTCGCTCCTAAATATTCCACAGTCAACTGTCAGCTGTATTATAAGAAAATGGAAGTGTTTGGGAACGACAGCAACTCAGCCACGAAGTGGTAGGCCACGTAAACTGACGGAGCGGGGTCAGCGGATGCTGAAGCGCATAGTGCGAAGAGGTCGCCAACTTTCTGCAGAGTCAATCACTACAGACCTCCAAACTTCATGTGGCCTTCAGATTAGCTCAAGAACAGTGCGCAGAGAGCTTCATGGAATGGGTTTCCATGGTCGAGCAGCTGCATCCAAGCCATACATAACCAAGTGCAATGCAAAGCGTCGGATGCGGTGGTGTAAAGCACGCCGCCACTGGACTCTAGAGCAGTGGAGACGCGTTCTCTGGAGTGACGAATCGCGCTTCTCCATCTGGCAATCTGATGGACGGGTCTGGGTTTGGCGGTTGCCAGGAGAACGGTACTTGTCTGACTGCATTGTGCCAAGTGTAAAGTTTGGTGGAGGGGGGATTATGGTGTGGGGTTGTTTTTCAGGAGCTGGGCTTGGCCCCTTAGTTCCAGTGAAAGGAACTCTGAATGCTTCAGCATACCAAGACATTTTGGACAATTCCATGCTCCCAACTTTGTGGGAACAGTTTGGAGCTGGCCCCTTCCTCTTCCAACATGACTGTGCACCAGTGCACAAAGCAAGGTCCATAAAGACATGGATGACAGAGTCTGGTGTGGATGAACTTGACTGGCCTGCACAGAGTCCTGACCTCAACCCGATAGAACACCTTTGGGATGAATTAGAGCGGAGACTGAGAGCCAGGCCTTCTCGTCCAACATCAGTGTGCGACCTCACAAATGCGCTTCTGGAAGAATGGTCAAAAATTCCCATAAACACACTCCTAAACCTTGTGGACAGCCTTCCCAGAAGAGTTGAAGCTGTTCTAGCTGCAAAGGGTGGACCGACGTCATATTGAACCCTATGGATTAGGAACGGGATGTCACTTAAGCTCATATGTGAGTCAAGGCAGGTGAGCAAATACTTTTGGCAATATAGTGTATATATATTAAACACTTGAACCTTTTACTGATTTAATATCTAGCCATCTAGCTAATCTTTTAGGATTACAAATGTTCCCAACACAATAGAGAATTTAGGAAGAAGGTTTCGGGTTTTAGTCCTTGCCCGGGGTCTTTCTGAATGCAGTAGCTGAAGCTACTACAGCCTTTTTTTTATTATTTACTCTTTTTTGATACCTAACCAAGAAGAATTGTATAATGAATTTAATATTATTGAGACATGCAAACTCATGGGTCAGTTTAATTAAGATCGAAACTTTTTAGATCATTATGAGAGAGATGACATGACACCACCCCTGTGTTAGTCATCAACATTAAAAAAAGATATGATACAATACTTTAAAGATAGAGTTAGATCTAGTTGTAATTTTACAAGTTTATAAGAAAGGTCTAAAGGGTATAGATGCCCGTACAGGACAGCAGGCAGAAAAGGTCAATCCCTGCATTGAGTATCACCAGATCTGTTTTATTCCTTGTGAGCTGAAGTAATGTGTGAATTTGTTCAGATAGTTTGGCCAATCACACATGAAGGTGGGGGTTGGGGTGATTATCTAGATCTTGCCAAAATCCACAGGCTCTGATGATTATTTGTCGGGATTTGTTTTGTGATAAAACAGCTTATCTCTGTGGGTTTAATCTTGGACTCTGTGTCTGCCTCGGTGCTTATACTAAAGCTTAAGGTTATTGTGTTCGCACCGTATGTTCAGGTTCACGACTGATGTTTAATAAACATCTTGCTTTCTCGTTTTTCTTTTTTTTTGTCCATATGAACATCAGCAGGTTCTGAATGACTTCTGTCATGTTCCCTTTGGTTAAAAAACACACCATCAAATAATGATCTTCTCTTTAAAGCAGGGGTAACCAATTAAAAATCAGCAGGGTCCAAATACAAAAAAATCATCAACCAGTAATGGTCTGGAGACATTTTTAATTATAATCTGTTACTTCAAAGAGCATTTTACACTGAAATAAAAAAGCAGGCTTTAATGCATCCATGTTATAAATTAAAATTTTTTAAATAAAAAAAAAAAAAGTTCTGAATTGTTTTTTGAAGTAAAGAAACAACAATCGTTCAATTTGGTATATAGACAATTTCCTGATTCACATATTTTATAAACCCCCTGAACTGACCATCTGTTTTGTTTTCTTTTTTCTTTTTTCTATCTAAATGTTCACAGTGGGCTTTAGGCTGCCCTGCAAGGCTTTAAACCTGGGTTTGAATGGAGACTAAGCCATTCTCAAGCACATATCAAGGTGCTCATTTTGAACCTGGTTCCATATTTATTTTTGATTCTGTTTATGGTGGAGAATCCTGCTTCACAGCAGCAGGTTGAGCCAAACATCCTCTAAATGTGCAGGGTCATCTTTGAGCACCATTTCACTTTTCTTTCACCAGTTCACCGCAGTTCTTCCAGCAGTCCACACTTTCTCTGCTCTCTTTTTCTCATCGTCTTCTCCTTCTTTCCCATCGCCCGGCCTGCCACAGGTTTGCCTGCTGTGTCTAAAAGTAGCAGCAGCAGCAACCCAGACTGACAGCAGCTCATTGGCTAATTTTTATCACATGTAGCCTAAATGTTTTAAATCAGGTAGGGTCCGGATTAGCCAGCAGGTGGGTCCGGATCCGGAGCCCGGTCCGCTAATCCATGACGTCTGCTTAAAAGTTTTTTTCTTTTTACACCTTTAGTTTTCTAGTCCTAATATTAAACACGTTATGCTTTGTGTGCTGTCCGCCTCTTTGGAGGTTAATTGCTTGCTTTTGGACAAAATATTATTGAGAGGCATTTCAATAGAATCACTTTGCCAGTCAGTTCAAGGCACCATTGTTGCACACCTGTTAATACTGGGGATAAGTAATGGGATGAAAACTGGCTACAGACCTTCCTGTTCTTTTTATGTAGGGGTGTATTTCACTCTATTATATTAAAAAGGTAATATTTCACAACAGATTACTGCAAATAAAAATGTGTGTTTGTCCAGAGGCATTTAGAACATTGTGACCTCTGTTGTGCAGTGATTCATATTTGTCTACTTGCTGATAGGGTACATTATGTTACAGGTCTCTTCAGGTTCCGGCTATGGGCTTGCTGTCCAGTCCATGGTTTTCTTACTGTCCCATCAATGAGTAGGGACAAAGGATAATTGCATAAAGAAGCCGTAATAAGAGGGATTGGATTTCCTTTACCCTGGCTAAAATAAATGAAAGAGGTTATCATGTCCTGCAGACTCCTAAACAGACTCATTATAACTGCTCATCCAAATATAAACTAATGCGCTGGATCATTTGCTGTCAGTTATACCCCCAAAAATGCAGCATCTGTTTCAACAAATAACATCATGTTTGAAGGCAATGGAAGTTTATAGATATATTTATATGTGGGAAGACGAAAAAAAAAAGAAAAAGAAGAGAACAATGCAGTGACATAGATGTAACACAAATGACTACAGTAAATAAAAAAATATATATTAGGATAATACAAAAAATGAAAGGAAAATTGCAATGAAACCTGTCTAATAATGTTTTCATTGCTCAGTCAAAGATCTCTTCAATCAAAGATGTTTTTAATCTCAATTTAATGCAACTGAGGGTTTCAGCACTTTTGTATTTTTCAGAGAGTTTATTCCAGATTAGTAGAGCATAAGAATTAAAAGCTGTTTCTTTGGGTTTGGTTCTGAGTATGTAAAGATCTGATCCAGTAGACCTGAGAGGTCCTGGTAGTTGATCCAGATTATGTAATGTAATTTGGAGCTAAGCCATTAAGAGATTTAAGACGTGCGAATACACAACTATAAAAGAAGAATTTCAAAGTCTATTCTCTGAGATACTGGAACCCAGAGAACTTTGGAACTGGCGTGATGTGCTCTACTTTCTTAATTTTAGTGAGTACACTGGCAGCAGCCTTGTGGATCAGTTGCAGCTGTCTGATTACCTTTTTGACAAACATGTGAAGACACTATTAAAGATACATTTAGAAAGTTTTTTACTGAAAGGGGCCTTAAAAATAGCCTTTGTTTTTACCATAAAGATTGTTTGATGAGCAAACAGACACCTCAGTAGTTCAGCATCAATGCATCTATAAGCCTCTAGCCTATTATCCCAGCATTTAGTTTGGGGTCAGAAGTTCCAGCACTCATCTGCGGGTGTGACATAAAGCATGCTCATTGCAAATGGGTCTAACCTGGCAAACAATCAATGCATTCAAATTGAGATGGATTTCGTTGATACAGACACCTATGGCGATTCCACGTAAGGTGAAAACAACAACAACAAACTTGCTCATTTTCGTAGCACACAAATGAGTGTGAGCTATGAAAATGAGCAGAATAGGGCTGCAGTTCTGTGTTTTAGCCCCATGTGGCAGTAGCATTAGAAAACTCAGTAATGACTCTTTAAGGCATTAATTTTACTAAAAATGAACACATTAGTTTTTCAAGGTCCTACTGAGACATTAGTCCTTAATACTGGAGGTGTTCTTTAGGACATACAAGGCTGACTCTTTTCCTGTCTTTATGAGCCTCTGAAGGTTCTGGTCTGAGTCCAACACTACATCAAGATTTAGAGCCTTATTAGTGGTTTATAATGTAGTGATATTAACTATAGCTGTGTGCTAACTACGTTAGAATTTTCCTCCTTTGGCCAAAAATGTATGACCTTAGTTTTATTTCGATTCAACAGAAGAAAATGTTGACAAATCAGAGCATTGATTGTTTCAAGCATTTAACCAATGTTTGAATGGGTTCATGGTCACTTGGTGACATCATAATGTTTATCATTGTATCGTCTGCATGGTCATGTTAACTTATGTTGATGTTAAACTGTTACCTGCTATTATCTTCATTTGCTTTTATTCTGGTTTCATTTTTAATTTTTTTCTATTTTCTTGTTTAATTTATGTTAGAGGGAACATGCAGATATTGAGTAGGAGCAGCCCTAGGTTGGAAACTTATGGAATGCCAAGTGATTTTTATGGTCTCTGATGTAAAGTTCCTTACTGAAAAATGTCCAGGCCTTCAGGCAGGATGTAAACCCATCCAGAGCTGTACAAAAAAGACAGACCAAGTTTTGGGTGTTGCTTCCATCAATACCCTTGTTTGTAGATGTTGGAGATCGGCCTGTTTTCCAGTGTGGTCCTGTTTCTCTGGCCGTGGCTGGGTGGATGTGCTCTCTTCATCCTCTGGCATGGGAGCTGCCTTGGAGCTCGTCTGCCTGGCTGTTGTTTTTCCTGGACGGGGCCGCCTTTTATAGCTGCTTTTTGTATCTCTGCTTCTGTCTCCTTGAACCCCAGTCGGCCTCAGCAGATGGCCGCTCACACTGAGCCTGGTTCTGCCGGAGGTTTCTTCCTGTTAAAAGGGAGTTTTTCCTCTCCACTGTCGCTACAAGCATGCTTAGTGTGAGGGATTGTATTTGAGTCAATGAGTCAATGCAATCAACTGGTTTTCCTTAGATAGAAAACTTTGTATCAATTTGACTGTATGATCTGGTTGAACTGTAAAGTGCCTTGAGATGACATATGTTGTAAACTTGGCGCTATATAAATAAACTGAATTGAATTGAATTGAAATTTTGCAGGTACTGTTTGAATGTTTGAAGATCCCTTTACATTCATATATCAATCCGTTTTCTCACCAGTGTGCAAGAGGGGAGATCATTCTCAGCAGGTAGGTATTTCTCGCCAGTAAGTGAAAATAGGGACGAGCACGTAGTATGGCCTATCACCATAACACCAGAATGATTGACAATTAGAATGGACCACTTATTTAGATGATCCACCTGGAAATAGAACATCTGCCACTATGCCTTTAAACCTGCTACTCCTGTTGTTGTAGAATGCTTTAATGTCAATGTCGACATTGTAAGCAGAAGACTATACTTACATATTGTGGAAAATTTATAGAGCAATATTTATACCCTAAATATTTTTCCTTTTTAATTTTTGATGGAAAGTTGTAGCTATAACCTTTAGGGCAGCCATTAAGCTCTTTGTTACTTCTTTTTTTTTTACCTTATTATCCAGTGGTAATTACTTTTGGTTCCTTTGAACCGTATTAATTAGAAAAGCACTCAATAACGTTTAAAAATTTTGCCGACTTAAGCAAATCACAGCACTGCTAAATGTATACCAATATTTTATTTACAAGTATGTTTTTTTTACTGTATTAATGAGAGTAAATCTCAAAAACAAATAACAAAATGATATTTCAGCACATAAATAGCTGCGGATTAGAGATGGTCTTGTGCGCAGTTAAAAGGTGATGCTGGTGGAGGCACAGTCGCTGCTTTGAGAGCTGTGCCTTGCGGCAGGGGTAAAGGTACAGGACAAAAACACTGTTTCCAGATGTCCTCCTGGGTTAGGAAGAATCCAGCAATGCCCCATGCCCTGAGAAACAAACAGTAATTGCCCACTGGCCCCTGGTTGAAGATGTGCAGCTGGGGACAAGTGGTTTAAAAATAGCACAACTTGTTCCCATGAGTGGCAGTGCAAAAAAGCAACATAGCTTTAGTATGCAGCATTAAAACATGGCATACGTGAAAGAACACAATCTTTTGGCCATGGTCGCAAATTTTAATGTTGAGTACCAACAAAATGCAGCAGAGTGGGGCAGTAAAATGCACCCAGGGGTTTGTTACTCTGTTGCCCACCCTCCTGAATCACTGTTCTCTGTCTGAACATTGCAGGAAAACATCACATGGAAGCAGCCAGGGGAATATCATGACATCCGGTGTTTGTTTGTAGTTTAGATGCATCGAAACTTCCTTGATGAAGTTCTTTCCTGCCAGCAGCGATGGTCTTTTAGACTTGAGTCGAGTTACAGTTCTCCCTCTATGACACAAAAGCAGCATCTTGTTCCACCTGACTGGAACCATGAATAATTGAATAGAGGGCATTATAATTTCCAGCCAGCACCACTAGCTGGGCAATAACAAGCGACTTAGGTAGTGCTATCAACGTCCATTGCTAAGTGGTTAAACATTGAGTGAAGGTGTTATTTTTACCTTTTTCATATCTTACACTTTTGTGGGTTTCTGAGTATCTGCTTGAAGTTGTGCTTCAGTGTTATTTTTATGTGGGATACTTTGTAGTGCATGCTGGGTAAACATAGCAGTGCTAAGCCCCGTGGAGAGCTAATGCAATAAAGAAGGGCCCCACAATCTGGTTATTCTAATCCCACTCAGTTACGACTCTACAATTATGTACGTTAGCAATGCATTTTTGATCATCTATCCCACTTCTGTCAATCTGAAACTGTGACCCATGTATTAAAGGAAAAATGTATGTTTGAGTTGTTTGAGTTGTTTGTTGTCTGTTCTTGTGCATATTTATCTGTCTGTGTGTCAATCTCTTTATACCAATATTATCGAAACTGCTGGCAGATTTAAGTTTAATGTTACTTTTTTTAGGTTCAACCATATATACCCATAATTTCCACATTTTGGGACAATAAAGAGGTTTTCTATTCTATTCTATTTTATTTTATTCTATTCTATATTTTTGAATGACAGTAACTAAAATTTTCCCAATTTAGAATTTTACATTGGCAAAAAAGACGTCAAAACCTTGGAGCTCATTAATAAAAATAATTAGTAAAACTCTGAGAGGAAACATGCAACATATAAGAAGAATACAATGGGTGTGTTGCCAGAAAAATATTTTTATGACAATCAGTAAGAGAAGTATAAATACTTTTCTACCCAATTCTTGAATTACTTTAAATACAAGTTGATATAGTGTTTTTCTATTAAAATAATTTATGTGCATACTAAGTTCTTCCATAAAAAATCCTTTTTGAACCTACACAGTACAAAACTGCACATATCGCAACTATCTTTAAATAAGTGTATTTAAACTTGATTTCAGCAGGTAAATTAGATGATCTGAGAATGGAATACAGTGAGGAAAATAAGTATTTGAACACTGCTATTTTGAAATTTCCCCCAATTACACTGGAAAATGACCAAGAAATAAAAAAAAATGTCTTAAATCAAGTGTATTTACCCTTAATGATAGTAGGTAAATAAGATGATTTGCCCATTGAATGAGTATTTTTACTCTTAATATAAACTTTAAATAAGACGATTCAGTTGCTTTTTCTAAATGTAAATTGTCTCTTTCCATTTGCAAAGTATCTCCATTACCTCCTCGATGCAAGACAAAATGCACTTATTTTAAGAAAAAAGTGCAGAAGGTCAAAGGTTTCCTGTAGTTTTTCAGCATGTTTGCACGAGGGATTTTGGCCCACTCCCCCACACAGATCTTCTCTAGATCAGTTAGATTTCTGGGCTTGTCACTGAGAAACACAAAGTTTGAGCTCCCTCCAAAGATTCTCTATTGGTTTTAAGTCCGGAGACTGGCTAGGCCACGCCAGAACCTTGATATGTTTCTTCCAGAGCCACTCTGTGGTTACCCTGGCTGTGTGCTTTGGGTCATTGTCATGTTAAAAGACCCAGCCTCAACCCATCTTCAATGCTCTAACTGATTTTGTTCCCCAAAATCCCACAAAACATACCCCCCGTCATCCTCTCTTTAATACAGTGCAGTCACCTTGTTCCATGTGCAGAAAAACATCCCAGCTCTTTGGTCTTGGCCATGTTAGTAGTTGGATTCTTGCTGATTGTATGGGGTGGACAGGTGTCTTTATGCAGCTAACGACCTCAAACCGTGCGTCTAATTTAAGATAATAAATGGAGTGGAGGTGGACATTTTGAAGGCAGAATAACAGGTCTTTGAGGGTCAGAATTCTAGCTGATAGACAGGTGTTCAAATTCTTATTTGCAGCTGTAACATACAAATAAATTGTTAAAAAATCATATATTGTGACTTCTGGATTTTTTTTTAATATTATGTCTCTCAAAGTAGTTATGCAACTACTGTGTGGTGACAATTTCAGACCCCTCCATGATTTCTTAGTGGGAGAACTTCAAAAATAGCAGGTTGTTCAAATACTAATTTTTCCTTTCTGTAGGTATTTTTACCCTAAAATAAGAGAATTAGATTGTATGCTCTCAAAATTAGAAACTGCAGTTTTTTTCCCCCCTCATTATAAATGTAAATTTTCTTGTTCCATTGGCAAAGCGTTTTAGTTACCTGCTCAATTCAAAACGTATTTCAAGAAGAATTGACTAAGATTTCAATACACAAATACCTGACAGCAATTACGAGTTAGTAATCACCCTGGATAGGTTAGACAGTCACACAGTTAAAACAGTCATGTTTTTGAACTGTGGGAGGAAGCGGAAAGACATTTTTTATTTTTTTATTTTTTTTTATAGAATAATAAAGGTACAAAGATGTTATTAACTTTGGGCTTTTGGGCCATCATCCTGGATAAGAGTGATGATTAGCTCTGCTTTGTTTACTTTGCTATAATTGTCTCTGTTTTTCATTTCAAGGTTTTAAAACTGCTGAATTTGTCTTTCACAAGCGTAAAGAATATTTGTGATATTACCTTTAAGCAGGCTGGATGGAGTAATAGTGAAACTACATTTGCAGAAAAGGCAGTAATTTAAATATTTTGCTACCAAAAAAATTTTTTTGGAATTTGGAAATGGAACAAATAAACAGTAATTGACTTCTTTATGTTGTTGTTTTGTTTTCAGCTGAAAAACGATATTCTGCCCCCTCACTCTGTGGACTACATTCACCCACTAGAAGACAACAGCAGGCCTGTCCAACCGCACCAAGGATCACTAAAACACCAAAAGCTCCATCAAAAGTTACTGGTGAGTGTGCTGTGTCAAAGTGAGACAAAGGCCTGAAGACACTGGCATGGCATGAGCAATTAAGGGCAATTGCAGACTCCCCTGGAGGCATTTGCCTGCAGCTTTTTGGGGCATTTGTTTCATTCTCCTATCATTGGACTATAAAGTGGTGAACCATGAAAATAAGGCCTTAAGTTATTGGGCTGATTTTGAAATAAGCGGTGCCCTCTTCTGTTTATGTCTTCTAATTTTACCTGGTAACTGCCACCAAAGGGGAACAATTCTTGGTATTTTGACCATGTTTGCTCTTTTTACTTGGTTTTTGAAATCTATAGATCATTGCAGAGAAACTACTAGCACCAGTTTATGTCAGTTTAAATCGATGCCATATACCTATAAGCAAACTTAGTGCCATTTTTCCATCTAACTTGCTTTATTGATCTATGCATAAACTGAACAATGTGTCAAATTTTCCTCAGATTTTTGCTCATATTGGTGTGATCTCATTGTACAGTTACCATGAATATATTGGCTCTACATATGTGCTATAGCCATTTATCCCTTATGTTATAGAACTCCTTTGGAATAAGATTAGGTGACTATGCAGAACATTGGAGTTCTTTTAGAAAATGAAGATGCCATTGTGAGTTGGTTTGAGTTTTGTGACCTAAGCCTTATTTACACTGTCCTTTTGAAACCATGCTGAGATCGGTCCGAGCACGGTAACCGAGATAACTGATGAGTGTAGATGGCACGCACAACTGAACCCAACCGCGCCAGGCCAAACTGCATCGCGCTAGTTCATCAGCAGGGCCTTATAACTGATGAAAAGCTTCTTGGATGGGAATCGAAATCTCCAAACCTTGAACAAAGTCCAGTGGATTATTTTCTAAAATAGAACATATTAATGGATTAGTGCTTCTATGTTCATTTTGTGTGTGTGCTTCTGTCTCCTTGAACCCCGTTCGGGCTCAACAGAAGGTCGCTCACACTGAGCCTGGTTTTCCTGGAGGTTTCTTCCTGTTCAAAGGGAGTTTTTCCTTTCCACTGTTGCTGCATGCATTCTCAGTGTGATGGTAATGCAAGTGACTGTAAACTATGTCCTTCCCTCTATAAGGAGGAGAGTGTCCTGGAAAGTAAATGACTGAAAGCAATGAGTTGGTATGATTTCTAGATAGGGACCTCATGAAAGAAGATTGAATAAATAAATAAATAGAAGTAAAGCTTAGACTCAAAGTTACACCCTTGTCTAATTCTGAGTTAATTCTGATGATAGTAATTGTGCTTACTAGAGAAATGAGGGCTTGGACTTTTTCAAGGCAGTGCTGTCTGACATAGGCTGATGGTAATTCCATGGATTTCCCCGCGTGTCTGTAGTCCGTTTTGAATTATCTCTATTAATTAGATCCCAGTGCTGCGCATGCATAAAACAGAATGAGTATTTGTGTGTGTAACTGTGCGCATGAAGCTGCTGGTCCTCCTCTCCATGTCTCTTCAGCTTTTAGCACACTGTTGTTTTCATTTTATGGGTGACATCTTTTCACTCAACCATAAACCAAGGCTTTTGTTATTAACAGTTTCTGTGTGTTGATTCACAACGGAACAGACAATTGCTAATAGTGTGATGGGCTGGAGGAGCGATTTTGGCAGTGATGGTTACAAAAATAACAAAGCTGTGTTCTGCATCACATTTTTTATGCCATGTTAATTAAGTTAGGGTTAGATGAAATGCCAAATACAAGAAGCTCTGATTCTCAAATGGCTTTCAGAAGCCTCACCCTTGTTGTCTCTCACTGAGAGTGCGACCCTCTTGCGTTAAAGTCCGCCAGCTGTAGTCTGCTGGGGTGTGAGGTTAGCACCAAGAACTGTGATTGTTTACATAATGACGGTGGTGTGAACCTTATTTTTACATTTTCTGCCCACTTGTGACAGGGCTGCTTGATAATTAGCTTGTCAGCATGTCTTCAGGGTTTGCTTGGCATTTCAGTCACGTGCAGCGCAAGGTTCTCAAAGAAACTGAGCATGACTAGAAATTAACTGGAAAATAAAACATTTTTCCTTCTGTTCCCCAAAGATCTTTTTGTGATTTAGCATAGAAACTGTTTAGATATTTATGTGACATACTTAATAGGAAAGCTTTGGCCGTGGGAGTACTTCCTGACCTCATCTACTGACATATCTGTGTGAAACTATCAGCCTTTGGATACATTTAATGTTGGAAAATGTCTCACTAGAGGATAACTATTGCTTTAGAGCTACTATACGTCCAGTTGTTCAGACTTGGACAACAGATAATGGCCCATAAAATTTTAGTAATTAAGTGTGTATGTGAGAGGCGGTGATATTAGGTCCCCCGGGTGTAAAAGAAAAAGAGGTGATTGTGAATCTTAAAAGACTGTCACAACCTCTGTAATTACCAATATTGCATGGACCTATATAACACTGTGAAATGATAATGAAAAACTGACAGAGCATGAGGGACTCTTTCAGAAAACTCTATCAGCCTACAGCACTAAAATATTTTGAAGGACATACAATCAGCACATGCGTTCTGGTGATGGCATTTTGCCTTTGATGCAGCTGACTGTCGCTGATATGTTTTTGTCAGCAAAAAAAATTCTCTTAGAAGTAGATCTGCTTTCTTACAAATGGTTCACAAAAGTTAATGACAAAGTTATTTCCTGCTGGTATGGATAAAAATCCTAAACACTAGCAAATTACATTTGAATGAATTTAGAGAGAATTTTACAGAAGTTAAAGTTCTTCAGATACCTTGAACACAAGTTAGTGTATTTGAAGTATGTTAGCTCCCCTTGTCTTATCTTTTCTCTTTGCCTCCCCCCACCCCACCTACTGAACTTCCTAGGCCCCAAGTATGAGCAGGGCCTGCCTCTTCCCCCTTCTTATGCTCCCTGTAAGTGACAGGTTCCGTGTCTGTAGGAGCGCTTACGGTTCTCTAGGTACGGGGTTCTGTTGCTCTTCTTTTTAATCATTTATGTATTATTTCATCATGTTAACTATTTCATCATATTTCAGTGGTTTCAAAATGACAATATTAAAAAGAAAATTAGAAATGAATAAAAGAATAAAATAAGAATAAAAATTAGTTTTTATGGATGAGATTTACTGTTGGTGAACACTGATCCCTCCAGTTCATAGGTCAGTATTGGTAGCCCTTCTTATGACTCGGTAGCCATGAAGTAGCCCTCAGCCTTAAAAAGGTTGGTGACCCCTGATCTAGCTATCTGGGGCTGGCATCACCTCTTTTTCCAGGGCGCTGTAGGGCTAGTCTGGGGCCACTCTTCCTTCTAAAGAAGCTTTGTGAATCCTTTATACACAAGCATGCTCATGTATACATACCAGAGTGTTCATTGTGTTCATGGTTGCACTCTAATACTAAATACTAAGCTGCAGCTACAGATATCACCCTGGATAATACTGTGTAGTCAACATTGGTTTTTGTCTTCCATACACGGATATCTAAGGGATACCCGTTGCTCTGGAAAGCTTTTTGTTTGTCTACTTTGGTTGTCTGTTGTCTTCGTTTTGCTGTTGCCATGTTCTCTTGTTTTCTATTCCATTGTCTTATACAGATGTGGAAGCAGACTTCTAGGAATTACTGTATATCTTCTGTTTTCTATTTTTGTTGTCTTGTTTTATTTTCTCTCTTTTCATGCTCTTTTCCCTGTCTCTCTTTTTCTCTCTCCCCTTACTTCTTATCCCCTTTTTCTTTCTCATCTCCCTTTCTGTCTCTGTTGTATATTTTTTGCGTATAATTTTACTTCCTAAATAATTTTCAGTAAAGTTTAATATACAAGTATCAAGCGGAACCTTACGCCAACAGTCATAATGATTATCTTATGAAAATAAAGCTGTTCCTCTATCAGCAAGTCCTGGTACATCGCTTCCCAGAGCTATATTGGTAAAAGAGGTCAAAAAGCCAAATAAGTTCCTTGGGATAGAGGTCTGTGCACGATGAATGAGCATGGTACCTTTTGTACCTTTAATTATTTAATGCTTTTGTTCCCTAAAATATTATCTCAGCATTTGCTCTATGAGGGGCTGTAAGTAGACAGACGATTATTAGCTGAATTGTTGGTAGTTATATCATCATAGTTGCATTGATTTTGCTGCAGTGGTTCACATCTGGGGGTTTATGTGTGTAAGCTGTAGCATAATTCTTTTAATTTTCAAAAATACAGTATGCTTCAGTGCAGGGAGTAACTTAGTGATGAAAGTTGGTGGGGACGCTCTAAGGGTGGTGGTTGATGGACCTACAGTTATATGACCTGACCGCTTTCAATAAGTTTTTTTATTTTCCAAAAATGAGCTAAAACATATATTTATTGAATGCTTTACTATTGTTGAGAACACAAGAGAACCACAATACACTGATATTTATATTTATACATAGTTAGACACAGGTACCTTTTAGTCCATTGTTTATTCCATTCAGGACCCACAAGCTACAGCAACGTAGCATCTCCAATCCTCCTGCGTTACATTAAAGCACGGTCTACTCTGTATATTGTATATAGCTATATAATATACACTCACCGGCCACTTTATTAGGTACCCCATGCTAGTAACGGGTTGGACCCCCTTTTGCCTTCAGAACTGCCTCAATTCTTTGTGGCATAGATTCAACAAGGTGCTGGAAGCATTCCTCAGGGAGTTTGGTCCATATTGACATAGATTTGTCGGCTGCACATCCATGATGTGAATCTCCCGTTCCACCACATCCCAAAGATGCTCTATTGGATTGAGATCTGGTGACTGTGGAGGCCATTTGAGTACACTGAACTCATTGTCATGTTCAAGAAACCAGTCTGAGATGATTCCAGCTTTATGACATGGTGCATTATCCTGCTGAAAGTAGCCATCAGAAGTTGGGTACATTGTGGTCATAAAGGGATGGACATGGTCAGCAACAATACTCAGGTAGGCTGTGGCGTTGCAACGATGCTCAATTGGTACCAAGGGGCCCAAATATGCCAAGAAAATATTCCCCACACCATGACACCACCACCACCAGCCTGAACCGTTGATACAAGGTAGGATGGATCCATGCTTTCATGTTGTAGACGCCAAATTCTGTCCCTACCATCCGAATGTCGCAGCAGAAATCGAGACTCATCAGACCAGGCAACGTTTTTCCAATCTTCTATTGTCCAATTTCGATGAGCTTGTGCAAATTGTAGCCTCAGTTTCCTGTTCTTAGCTGAAAGGAGTGGCACCCGGTTTGGTCTTCTGCTGCTGTAGCCCATCTGCCTCAAAGTTCGATGTACTGTGCGTTCAGAGATGCTCTTCTGCCCACCTTGGTTGTAACGGGTGGTTATTTGAGTCACTGTTGCCCTTCTATCAGCCCGAACCAGTCTGGCCATTCTCCTCTGACCTCTGGCATCAACAAGGCATTTCCGCCCACAGAACTGCCGCTCACTGGATGTTTTTTCTTTTTCGGACCATTCTCTGTAAACCCTAGAGATGGTTGTGCGTGAAAATCCCAGTAGATCAGCAGTTTCTGAAATACTCAGACCAGCCCTTCTGGCACCAACAATCATGCCACATTCAAAGTCACTCAAATCACCTTTCTTCCCCATACTGATGCTCGGTTTGAACTGCAGGAGATTGTCTTGACCATGTCTACATGCCTAAATGCACTGAGTTGCCGCCATGTGATTGGCTGCTTAGAAATTAATTGTTAACGAGCAGTTGGACAGGTGTACCTAATAAAGTGGCCGGTGAGTGTATATTGCATATAGTATATTGTATGTTTTATACTGTATATAACTATAGATTCTGTATTCTGTATATATATTTAATTTGTCTGCACCATCAAATACCTTGTAAGTGCAAACCTATTTGGCAATAAACTTGATTCTAATTCTGATAAAGGGCTTAAAAATAGCAGGGGAAAAAAAGCCAAAGTTGGTGGGGACATGCCCACATCAATCCCTCAAAAAATTATGCATGTGCTTCAGTGTTAAATATGTGTGATGGTAACAAGGGAGCATTTTTTTTTACTAATGGCATTTTGTCTTCTTGTTAGGGATGGGTATATATCACATAGTTTATCATTATTGTGTTAAAGTTCATGTCATGAGTAGAATATTGAATTATCGTATAAATGATAAATAAGGATTAATGATGTTTAATGGGTTAAAAAATGGCTGAACTGTCAGAATTGTTACTTTTGATTCTTACTGGGGTTTTTTTTTTCATTAGAACTTTGAAAAATTCATATTTTATGATGAAATGCTGTTACTGTGTACAGAAAAAAATAGGGTTTTAATTCTGTTTAAAATGGCTCAGTTTTTTCACACTTTTTTGCTTTTCGTCCTGTTCACAATATATGTGATCTAATGTCAGTGCAGTCAGATCTGATTAACACAGTAATGGTTTTCAGTCAACATGCAGAAACTGCTCTTTGTCAAAAAAGATATGAGGCTCATGAGAGGTTTTTGTATCAGAATAGTTTTCTTTAAGGAAAAGGCCTTCTCCTCAAACACAAAAACAAAGACTCTTTGGACAAGGATTCTTTATGGGACCCTGACTGAACACCCGTTTATGTAGTAAAAATGGCAATTTTCTCTAAGTATAGAGCAGCCTGAGAGGGGCTTTTACGTCAGTGAAGTGCCTCGCTATCACTTTACACGGAAATATCCTTTTTGAGATATTTTCTATATGTGGGTTGCATGAGCAGATTTGCTGGCTGTTGTGAAGATAATTTATCAATTTAGTGGCTTGGGTTGTAATGGGATATGTAATGCTCACAAGGCGATTCTCCAAACAGCATTTGAGAAACACGTGTTTCTCTTTCACTCTGGTTCATTACTGCGCCTTTTATGCTTAGCTCGAAAATTGATATGGACGTTGTCTCTATTCGTAGCTTCATGTCAGAACTAGGGCTTATTTGAGCTGCATTTAGTTTGATGTTCAGGTGGATCATCTACACAGCTACCTCTAATTGCTAATCAGAAAATAATTTTTAGATAATCTAAAGGAATGCCAGTGTCTGTATAGCAAAATCTAGACATGCATAAATAATCAAATAGTGAAAATGTTTATTTTAGTTTACTTAGTGCAACAATTGCACACAAGCAAAACAACATTTACTGGCAGTCATCACATTTAGCATACTGTGCCTTGGAAACATATACGTTTAGTACTTTTTCCATATTTTATAGGTTACAACCATCTTCTTAGATGCATTTTAGTAAGATCTTGTCAGATAGATCAATCTGAAATGATGTCCAATTGTAGAATATAAGATAAAATATGTGTGGTTTTACACTTTTTGATCAGTATTGATTTAGATAGTGACTTACATTTGTAAATCAACAATTTTTACAATTACTGCTGCATGTATTTTTATTTTTTTGAGTTTTTACGACACTAGAGGCTTGTTTTTTCGACAGCAAGAAGTCTGATAGGAAAGGGGGTATGAGAGAGGGGGAGAGAGATGCGGCAAAGGACCACAGGTCAGATTCGAACCTGGGTCTGCTGCGTTGGGGATTAAGGACTCCGTACATGGGTTGTGCACGGTTAATGATATGATCTTCCAATTGCATGATTTTTATTCTAACTTAAGTATTAAGTATTGTGCACTTGAAATAAGACAATGCAACCGGGTAATTACGGCACAGGTTCTTTCTGCACGGGAGAGTCCCTCTGAAACCAGCCTGCCTGCCTGCTCTCAGCATCAGACCTGAAGAACCTTCTACTGAACCTATGATCCAGAGGCTTCTAGGAAGAAGCTCTGAGCTCCTCGAGTCTGAAGTAGAGAATTGACGCTGCCAAGCCATCTGACCACAGATCAAACTCCAGACCAACTCGGTTCCCCCTCTCAACCTATTCAGTCCGAACACTCAGAACCAGGTACAGAATCAACCCCCCGTCAAACTTCAAGTCCCTGTCCATCTGGCTAACATAACTATCCGTCTCTGCAGATCGCTGTGTGTGAGCAGTCCTCGGGCCTGTAGTCCCGTTGCAGTTGCTTCTGTGTTTACTGACTTTAACTCTAAACAAACCATCTTCTTGTACTGCATCCAAAATAAACTGTTAAAACTTTCCCTGTTTCCTGGTAGTGTTCTGCATGTGGGTTAGACACCTGAGCCCAGACATGACACTCCCCATGCATGCGTGAGTTCTCTTTGGGTACTCTGACTTCCTCCCACAGTCCAAAATCAAGACTTTGAGGTGAATTGGCTTCTCTAAGTACCCCTTAGGTGTGAGTGAGTGCGTGAATGGTTGTTTGTCCTGTTTGTCTCTGTGTTGCCCTGCTATGGACTGGCGACCTGTCCAGGGTGTACCCCACCTCTCGCCCATTGACAGCTGGAGATAAGCACCAGCAATCCAAGCAGGGATAAGCATGACGGAAACTGGATGGATGGTTGTGGGGAATTTTTTGCAGTGGAAGAAACAAGTTGTGCTCAGAAGTGTCTACAACATGTAGCAAGATAAGACGGCACTAAGGGAACAAGACAACAACATAACTGTATCTACTTTAGAAGACGTGGATTCATTTACTTATTGAGTTCTGAAGATTATCTGTAACTAAAGATTTCATTTACTGGCCCCAAAAAAATGCTATAGAATCTAATAAACCACAAAAACCATGTGCCCTTTTCTTCCATTTGAAATTTATGTTGTGACTTTTGTTGTTCTAAATCATGATCAACAACACTGATGGTTCTTGTTGCGATGTGACAAAACTCAAGGGTGTATGAATGCTTTTACAATGCAACACACAATACACCCCTTGTTATGTAATCGTGTTGTCTTTTTTTTCTTGTGTAGTTTTAAATGAAAGAGTTTGTTGTGTTTCAATAAGCTTGGACTGTACTTACGTTTGTGTTTTTGTGCATGTATGAATATTGGTGGATTTAAGCGCTGGGGGCAAACCTCATGTTTACATCACTTGTAATGAAATTAGAGCTGTGTGGCACCCACAGTACAGGCCTTCACTGATCCTCTAATTCAATTACTCCCCTTATTAACGCTCAGATGCTGCTGGCTGACCCAGGACCACATTGTGCCTTTGCTAAGCGCCATTCACTCAACGCCTCCTTTTTTCTTCTCTAATGGACTCTCATTGTTTTATTGATGCACGTGGATTATCCAAGTTTAGTTCCTGACAGTAAAGTGTGACTCGACTGAAATTCCCAATGTAGGAAAAGCCGATAATTTAAATACAAATAAATACAAATGACATGCACCAGTAGATCTTGTGAATCTCCTGTTCAGGACATAAAAGCACTGACATGAAAAACAAAACAAAGCATTTGGGGTTCTTTCCATTTCAGTGGATAAATGAAGGTGTTTATGTGCAGGGTTGGATGTAGACACTTGAAAATAAGGAGGGTAATCTGTTTGATGATTGAGGGTTGTTTCTTGGTGAACTGCTGTTGTTAATGGGATACATTATACTTATTTAACAACCAAGAAACACAAATCTGCTTCTGTTAATATGAAATGTCCCATAAACTGATTCTAGATTTTCACATAGTGTCAAACAATAGAGGAATAGAAAAGCCCTGCAACAGACAAACAAAGACAGATTTCACAGTCAAATTCTTTAGCAATCGTTATAATGCAAACATTATATAAACTTTTTTTTCTTCATCAATGCATCGATTGAAGATGGTTTAGTGGAAAATCTATGGAGTATAATCTGTTCCATTATTGTTGTAAGAAATTTTTTTCTTTTTAATAAATAAAAATGGAAAAGAAAATGCAATCCAGCAACGAAACAGAGAAATCTCTTGTCTAAAAAGTCATTTTGCTTTTTCAGATTTCATTTACAATGTTTTTTATTAATATATTTATTTTTTGTAAATGTGCTTTTTTAAATTTCGTCCTGGGTGTACCTGGTCCATCGCTCATAGACTACTGAGATAGGCACTGGTCCTACCGCGACCCTAACAGAATCAGCAGCAGAAGATGGATGGATATTTTCAAATTATTTGCAACTCTTTTTCAGGTTGAATGTTACAGTGTTGTTCGGATCCAATCCTCTTAACTTAAAGCCCAATACAAACATTAGCAGTTGACCAATAAAAATGTTGTCGCTAACATCCAAGCAGACCAATAGAAATGCATCTTTGCCTCTAACTCCAGAGTAAAGCCCATGTCCAGAAGTGAAGAGAAATGGGTCTGGAAAACACAGTTTGCAATTTGTAAAATTCAATATGAAAAAAAGAAATTGGAAAAAATAACATTTGAAAAACTAAAATGCAAAAAAACTACAATATGAAAAAAAATGGGAAAAAAATCTGAGAACACTTCAAAGCTACTTTTAAACCCTTTTTGTTGAACATGTTTGTTTTAATATAATTTCTGGAAAGTTTTTTTTTATTATTTCCATTTATGAAAGGTCTCCTTTGCTTGCAACAATTATGAAACAGCTAAAATCTTGGTTGGAAGACAGGAATTTATTTACAATTTAATAATTGCATATGTGCATTTAAAAAAAAAAGCACATGGTGTTCCTTCAACATTCCTCTAGCTGTCAATCAGCTTCAGGGTCCTGCAGGGTTTCCGTTGGGTATCAAATAAACCAAATAAAGCCTGCAGAAACTTTGGCCGTGGCCAGGTTGGCATATTTACGAAAGAGCATATCAGTTTCACGTGATCAGGTTGGAAAAATGTCACCTTTTGATAGTTGGGTTTGGTACAACTTGGTTGTACAATTTAAAGCCCAAGACTAAATAATTATCGCCACCTAGTGGTAGTAGCTTGGCATTTAACTATGGGTGGAAACAAACCAGTTCATGATTTGGCAAAGGCAATATTTTTTGTGAGCTTATCAAATACAAATATTGGAACTAAAACAAAGTCAGCAGTGTAACACAAAGTCTGACACTGTGTAACAGTAGTACCCAACACTGAAAATGGTCAACATTTTAAGAAGAATGAAAACAAAAAAAAAACATGTCTGATTTCCTCTAATTGCAAGTGTGAGACACCAAAGACTTTCATATACAACCTTGCCTGCCATCAAAGCCACATTTTCCAGCATAATATCATCCTTTTCATTCATTTAGCAGCATTGTGGCTGGGAAAACTAAAAGTCTATCTCTGAAAAACATGCCTATCTTTATTTACTACGGCTCCTAAAGAGCCATATGACAAAAAATATTGCTCATTGAAGTGATAGCATTGTATCAAAGATACGAACAATAATTCATATCATTGATTAAAAGCAGGAGGAAGTCCTTTTTTGGGTTCCTCATGCAAACAGTTTTTGCACAATCCCTTTATTATTTGATTTGCTTGAGGTCATGTATGATACAATGGGTCTAAATCATCTTCTAATATTCAGTATATAAAAACGAATTCACTGCCTGGTGAATTAATCTCAATCTCTACCCACTGCATCGAGCTTATTAAATTTTCAACCTGCCACTGGCTCCCTTTCTTGCCTCACAGGATGAATGTGGCCTTTTAATAATGTAACCAGTTTTAACAAGATTGTAAAACGTTCATCTAACTTTCATAGGTTCTTTTAGCAAAGTGACAAATTCATAAGATAGCAGGGATTGTTTTGACAGTCCATCAGTCTAAGCAATTAGACAAAAAAAAAATCGCTCCATATACAGCTGAATGATTTGCTATAGTTTACAGTGTTCTACAAAGAAATCTTCACAAAGTTATCCCTTTGGCTTAAAATTAAAAACAATAGGATATTAGATGTAAATTCCCTTTCTGGAACCTAAGAGTATTCACTGATAGCTCCACTTCTCCTCATCTATAATGTATAAAAGTTACACAAGTCTAAATCCTGGAAACAAAACACTTTTCAGTGACAGCGTCTGCCACATAAAGACTTTTAATTAACTCGTTTACGGTTGATGAGTCATCTCTGTTTTTACACACAGCATTTGGTGCGGTGACATTAGGCGCCGGGCCGTGGCCGGGTCAAGGCAGTGCATGTGAATGCCTCTAGCTGCTGTAGCGTGCAGACTTTGGCCACTCAGGCATTGTTTGAGAAATGTGACCTTCATGGGGAGATTAAAATATGTAGCAGGCGTTCATTGATTTCTGGATTGGCCGTTGGTATTTATGGACACAGTCAGTGCATAAATATTGATACTTTCGCTCCTCTAAAGGGAGGAGGATGAGTTTGTCTCAAGAGCCAGTGAAGAGGAGCAAGCCAGAACAAAATGAAGGATATAAAGTCTTAGCACATGCATTTGGTAACCTAAATCAGCATGTGACCCATCAGCTTTAATAGGGTCGCTCTCATTATGTGGTGGCTAATTACAATGCCTGTTATTTATATCACCAAGCTATAATATTTAGTATAGGATCTGCTTTAAGGTGGTAGCTCATACCTGAGAAGAATTAAAGCTTGTCCTTTTTGTGCAAAGTGCTATCAATACTCAACACAGGCATAAACCTTGCACATTTTGTGTAATTTTATATCTTTTGCTTGTGTAGTTTTCTTCCTAACTGAAGATTACTGGGCACAGCTGTTCTAGAGCTAGAAAAAGAAAAAAAATAGTGCTGAGCGATGGATTGGATTTGTAATATACTGTAATCGCAATTTAACAGAAGTCATGTGACATTAAATAAAACCAAGAGACTCATTTTTTTCTGACTTCAGACCTTTACGTGGCGGTAATATGCTTAAAGTGAGTTTGCTGATCTAAATAAACTTGTATAGCACACAGACCTACACTGAAAAAACGATCTGAAATTAAGTAAAATGTCTTAAATCAAGTGTTTTTACCCTTAATTTGAGCTGGTAAATAAGATACACTATATTGCCAAAAGTATTTGCTCACCCATCCAAATTATTGGAATCAGGTGTTCCAATCACTTCCATGGCCACAGGTGTATAAATTCAAGCACCTAGGCATGCAGACTGTTTTTACAAACATTTGTGAAAGAATGGGTCGCTCTCAGGAGCTCAGTGAATTCCAGCGTGGAACTGTGATAGGATGCCACCTGTGCAACAAATCCAGTCGTGAAATTTCCTCGCTCCTAAATATTCCACAGTCAACTGTCAGCTGTATTATAAGAAAATGGAAGTGTTTGGGAACGACAGCAACTCAGCCACGAAGTGGTAGGCCACGTAAACTGACGGAGCGGGGTCAGCGGATGCTGAAGCGCATAGTGCGAAGAGGTCGCCAACTTTCTGCAGAGTCAATCACTACAGACCTCCAAACTTCATGTGGCCTTCAGATTAGCTCAAGAACAGTGCGCAGAGAGCTTCATGGAATGGGTTTCCATGGTCGAGCAGCTGCATCCAAGCCATACATAACCAAGTGCAATGCAAAGCGTCGGATGCGGTGGTGTAAAGCACGCCGCCACTGGACTCTAGAGCAGTGGAGACGCGTTCTCTGGAGTGACGAATCGCGCTTCTCCATCTGGCAATCTGATGGACGGGTCTGGGTTTGGCGGTTGCCAGGAGAACGGTACTTGTCTGACTGCATTGTGCCAAGTGTAAAGTTTGGTGGAGGGGGGATTATGGTGTGGGGTTGTTTTTCAGGAGCTGGGCTTGGCCCCTTAGTTCCAGTGAAAGGAACTCTGAATGCTTCAGCATACCAAGACATTTTGGACAATTCCATGCTCCCAACTTTGTGGGAACAGTTTGGAGCTGCCCCCTTCCTCTTCCAACATGACTGTGCACCAGTGCACAAAGCAAGGTCCATAAAGACATGGATGACAGAGTCTGGTGTGGATGAACTTGACTGGCCTGCACAGAGTCCTGACCTCAACCCGATAGAACACCTTTGGGATGAATTAGAGCGGAGACTGAGAGCCAGGCCTTCTCGTCCAACATCAGTGTGCGACCTCACAAATGCGCTTCTGGAAGAATGGTCAAAAATTCCCATAAACACACTCCTAAACCTTGTGGACAGCCTTCCCAGAAGAGTTGAAGCTGTTCTAGCTGCAAAGGGTGGACCGACGTCATATTGAACCCTATGGATTAGGAACGGGATGTCACTTAAGCTCATATGTGAGTCAAGGCAGGTGAGCAAATACTTTTGGCAATATAGTGTAGTTTGCCAATGGATTGAGTATTTTTACACTTAAAATAAGTCAATTAGATAATATGCACTTGAAATAAGACAATGCAATTGATTTGTCCTATTTCAAATGTAAATTCTCTTGTTCCATTGGCAAAGTGTCTCATTTACCTCCTCAATTCAGGATAAAATGCACTTATTTTAAGAAAAAAATGACTTATTTAGATTTACATTATTTGCAGTGTATGCATGCAAGCAGAAATCAAACAAATCCAAACAACGCCTATAGGGAAGACCTGCAAAAATGGATTCAGGAAAAGCAAGCTTTCAGGGTATTGAAAAAATGGAAACCCTGAAGTGAAACGTCTACGTCCTTTTGGTAAGTGCAGAAATAGAAATGGTTGGAAATAATCATAATAAAAATTTTGGCAAGACCAATCAGCCCTATCAATAACTGTCATGGATTCTGATTTATACCCCATAAAAATCTGCCAGCAACGAAAAAAAAAAAGTTCAGCTGGCAAAATCCGCTCTGCCTATATTTTTAGGAGAAACTTGATGACAGATTTTTTTAAGGGGTGCCGAAGCACCACAAAAATGAAAACTATAACTATAACTCAGAGATCCCACATGGACATTTAATGTGCAGGATGGGGAGATTCCTCAGAAGTCACGTCTTATTTTCCTACTGCAGAAAAAAAATCACCCATAAGTCTTTGGAATATTTGATTTAAAAAAATACACAACCAACAAAACTAATTTCTCTTAAGCCTTTTGGCTGTGACATAAATTTTATGGTGGCCATTTGTCACACACAAGAAGAAGGCCATGCAATTTCTAAGATGAAAACAGTCTTATTTATCGAGAGAATATCTGTTTCCTTTCTATGTTTTTGGATATAAAGGTTTTGGAAGTTGCTAATTAAGCTCATTCCAGTATCCCATAATTAGCATGGGGCTGGGGTGAAACTAAAGGCCACTGATGGCTCCCAGCAGTGCTTATAGACAGAGAGAGGCACTCGCTGACGAGCAGACATGTTACGAGCTTGGTTAGTGTTTGCTCCTGTTTTCTCAGTTTGCCTTCTCCTTGCAGAGAAAAATTCTTGTTGATCAGATGGCTTTACTCTGTTTTTCAGCTTGTTTTTTATTCTTTCAGCTTGTTGACACTCATGCCTCTTGGTGAATTTTGAAATGATCTTTGAAGTTATTTTCTTAAGAAGTTATTCTTAAGGTTCTAGAGACCAAGTGGTTCTGACAGGTTGACTGGAGATGACTCAGACTAACATTACTTTTCATTCAATGCAATGTGAAAAAGGTTGCTATTAGGATGATGATTCCTTATATCCATCTAAATTCTTTTTTTTTATCCTGTTGCCTTTTAGCTGCTGAATGGATACATAATCCTCTTTAACTTTGTTATCAGTAGCAATTTACTCCTTGTAACTCAGACTTTGTGAACATGGATGTGATTTAATCTTGGATGTAACAGATCTGAAGTGTCGACGACTGCTGGGCCGCTGACTGGACTGGACCTCAGCCAGAGGAAGGGTGCTGGGGGCCGGTAACAGACATCCAAAGTCTCCCAGAAGTTCCAGGAGTCTCCTTGATATAGATAGTTTTTCACGGCTGTCCACGAGCCTGATAATTATCCCCGATTTAGACTATGCGAGGTGGTGTTTTTTTAATGCTAATTAAATGCATGTGTGGATTAGAACTACTTTGATTGTGCAGGCAATACAAGAGAGAGCGGGATGAGGGGAGGAGCAGGCTTGTGAAACCTGGGCGTATCTGTCCAAAGCGATGCTCTGTTCAACGAGCGTTCTACGTGACTGGTTGTCAGAGAGCGCACTGATTAGATTAGTCAGAAAAATAAGCCAATAAGTTTCGGTTTACGGTTTTCGGTGTATGTATGAGGCACGGTGCGGAACGGCTGTCTGAGGCGGCAGGCAGGGGGGAAATTTCCACGATTTTGAAATTCCTCCTGGAGATTTTTTAAGGAAAAATAGGACATGTACGGGAAAAAGGGGACGTCTGGTCACCCTACTATATCAACAATTTTGATGTTTCAGTGAGTGAGTGCTTGTTGCTATGATGCGTCTTTGCTCAGTAGCTTCGCTCGTTGTAAACCAACCAATCAGTGCACAGCTCATCTAAATATTCATGAGCATACCATAAAAGGAAGAAAACCTGTCGTTTCATTCTGGAGCCTTTAACCAGGCTTGCATTAGGGCTCATAGAACAGCAAATATGGTATTTTCAGCCCAACCAATGTTGCACACCCTATTCAGAGACCTTAAGGACCCCTTTAACACCTGCTAAACCTGCCTTGTATTTAGTTAGTTAGTTAGTTTTTTAGTTTATTTGTGTCTTATTTCAATAGCAAGACAATATTAAATATGATGATATTATGATATGTATAAAAAATGATAAAAAATAGAAAAATACACAATGAAAAGTACATTGCGGTGGCATAAAAGTAATCAAATGAATAATAAACATAAATGATTAGTTGAATAAAAATGTACTTAAATAAAATAATTGATAATAAAATTTAAGTAACAAACTAATTATTTTTGGAAAGCAGAGTAAACGGCCACTCTAACCATATTTGTATTTAATCCTGATTTAAAGCAACTTAGGGTTTCAGCTCTTTTAATAGTTTTCTCAGAGTTTGTTCCAGATTCAGAATCAGAATCAAGTTTATTGCCAAGTAGGTTTGCACTTACAGGGAATTTGACTTGGTGTTGTTGGTGCAGACAAAAAAAACAAAACAAAACAAAATAACAAAATAAGATAGAATATAAATATATATATATATATATATATATATATATATATATATATATATATATATATATATATATATATATATATATATATATATATATATATATATATATATACACACACAGAAGCTATATACAAACAGTAGACTCTGCGTTAATGTAACGCGGGATCCTGAATGGGGGAGAGAAACATTGTCCAGTGTCACGGGTGGGTCTTGGCCTTGTTGATAAGGCCGATAGCAGATGGGAAAAAACTGTTTTTGTGATGGGAGGTTCTGGTCCTGATGGACCGCAGCCTCCTGCCAGAGGGTAGTGACTGAAATAGTTTGTGACTGGGGTGCGAGGGATCAGCCACAATCTTCCCTCTCCAGGAGCTGCACGCCTCCAGGACTCTGAGGCGTGCAGCTCCTGGAGAGATGGGAGGTTGCAGCCAATCACCTTCTCTGCAGACCGGATGACATGCTGCAGTCTGCTCTTGTCCTTAGCGGTGGCACCAGCGTACCAGATGGTGATGGAGGAAGTGAGGATGGACTCAATGATGGAGGAGTAGAACTGCACCATCATTGTCCTGGGCAGGTTGAATTTCTTCAGCTGCCGCAGGAAGTACATCCTCTGCTGGGCTTTCTTGGTGAGGGAGTCGATGTTCAGCTCCCACTTTAGGTCCTGGGAGATGATAGTTCCCAGGAAGCGGAAAGACTCCACAGTGTCAATGGTGGAGTCACAGAGGGTGATGGGGGTAGCTGGGGCTGCGCTCTTTCTGAAGTCCACAACCAACTCCACTGTTTTTAGAGCGTTGAGCTCCAGGTTGTTCTCCCTGCACCAGGTCACCAGATGGTCAGCCTCCCACCTGTAGGCGGACTCGTCACCATCGGAGATCAGTCCGATGAGAGTGGTGTCGTCTGCGAACTTCAGGAGCTTGACAGACTGATGACTGGAGGTGCAGCTGTTGGTGTACAGAGAGCAGAGGAGAAAGAACACAGCCCTGGGGGGAACCAGTGCTGATGAGCTGTGAGTCAGAGAACTGTGTTCCCAGCTTTACGTGCTGCTCCCTGTCCGACAGGAAGTCTGTGATCCACCTGCAGGTGGAGTCAGGCACATTCAGCTGGGGGAGCTTCTCCTGGAGCAGAGCTGCGATGATTGTGTTGAAGGCCGAGCTGAAGTCCACAAACAAGATCCTGGCATAGGTTCCTGCGGAGTCCAGGTGCTGGAGAATGTGGTGAAGGGCCAGGTTGACAGCGCCATCTACAGACCTGTTGGTTCTGTAGGCAAACTGAAAGGGGTCCAGGAGGGGGTCCGTGATTTCTTTCAGGTGTGACAGCACAAGACGCTCAAAGGACTTCATGACCACAGAGGTCAGTGCGACGGGTCTAAAGTCATTAAGTCCTGTGGTCCTTGGTCTAGCTCTGATGCAGTTATAAAGCTAATTGAAGGTAAGTGTTGTACTTGGTCCTTGATTAGTGGAGCATAAGAACTAAAACGTGTTTCTCCATGTTTGATTTGGGTTGTGTCATGATTGGTTACAGAGTAAACCCAATATGCAGAACACACACGGAGGCTGATAAAAAGTTTAACAAGGTTTATTGTAACACAAGCACATGAATATTGCACAGGAACTGGTTCGGGGCTGGGGGCAGGTTCACTGGAGTGTGCAGGGATGACAGTTCAGTTAGCGCATGGACTGATGAGTTATTAGTCTTTGAGTTTGCTGATGAATACCTTGAAGGAGTCCGGGTTTCTTTTTGAGAGAGGAAACTGTTGGGTCCAGAGACTGTTTGTTCAGCAGAGTCCAATAACTGCTTCAGCGTCTTACTTCTGACCTTGAGGGCAGACCTTGATTTGGGTTTCCAGCTCTTAGCCAAGAGCTGCAAGGGAATCCAGAGAAGAGTCTTCAGGTTTGGCTCACGAGGGCAGGCTAGGCAGGTTAAGCTCATCCAGAGCTTCACGAAGAGACAGGATTCCTGTGAGGCAAAAACAAGGAAGAGTTAGAATCTTATCTCAACAGGAGATAGCAAAGATTCTCAGGTTAACTAGGCTCAGGTGCTAACCAAACTAGATCAACACTGCGGCGTTGAGGCAAGGTCTGAATGCAGTTTATATAGTGGATCGTCTGATGATGAGATGGGCCACAGGTGTGTTGGAGGCTCAGCTCAGGAGGACCCACGGCGCACTCTGCTGGAGGAAGGTGGTACAGCTCCAGATCCCAACAGTACCCCCCCCTCAACGACCGCCTCTTGGCGGTCCAGAAGAAGTCGATGGGAGGGAGCGCTCGTAATCCTCTATCAGGGACGGATCGAGGATGTAGGAGCCAGGAACCCATTGGCGATCCTCCGGACCTTAGCCCTCCCAGTCGACGAGGTACTGCCATCCGCGACCTCGCCGACGGGAGTCCACGATCCGGCGGACGGTCAAGGCAGGATGTCCATCGACGTCCAGGGTGGGTGGACGGGAGTCGGATGGAGGGCACAAAGGACTGGTGACAACTGGTTTTATCTGGGAGACATGGAACATGGGGTGTATGCGGAGACTCGAAGAAACACAGACGTACGGCAGTAGGGTTTATAACCTGGGAAATCTTGTAGGGGCCAATGAATCTTGGAGACAATTTGCGAGACATTCCCTTGAGGGGAATGTCCCGAGTGGAAAGCCATACCTCCTGGCCAATGACATACTCTGGGGCAGGGCGTCTCTTGGAGTCCGCAAAGCGCTTGGTGGTCACAGAAGATCGGTTGAGAGAGGCGATGGTGTCCCTCCAGACTCGTTGACAGCGGCGGATGTGGTGATTGACAGATTGAACCGAAATCTCTCTCTCGTCTGCTGGAAAAAGAGGAGGTTGATATCCGAGACTAACCTGGAATGGTGATTGACCGGTGGAAGCAGACTTGAGGGAGTTGTGGGCATATTCGATCCATGTGAGGTATTGACTCCAGTCGGTGGGGTTGTTGGAGGTCAGACAGCAGAGAGTCGATTCGAGCTGTTGGTTCATTCTCTCTGTCTGACCGTTGGACTGTGGATGATAACCAGAAGTAAGTGATGACTTACAATTGAGAGCTGCGCAGAAAGCCTTCCAAACTTGGGAGATGAATTGTGGTCCGCGGTCAGAGAGAATTTCCTGGGGTATTCCATGGAGTCGGAAAACGTGCTTCACTAGGAGCTGGGCAGCTTGAAAGGCCGTGGGAAGTTTCCTGAGGGGGATCAGATGACATGACTTAGAAAATCGGTCGACGATGGTAAAAATAGTTGACATACCTCTGGAGATAGGGAGACCAGTGACAAAATCGATGGCGATGTGAGACCAGGGATGAGTTGGAACAGGAAGAGGATGCAACAGGCCAGAGGGTGGTTGATGTGAGGTCTTGTTTCTGGCGCATATGGAGCAGGCCAAGACATACTCCTTCACATCCTTGTGCAACGTAGGCCACCAGAAACGTCTAGAAATCAAGGCGATTGTACAGCTCACCCCCGGGTGAGCGGAAAACTTGGCTGTGTGCATCCATTGAATCAGGCGGGATCTGACAGACGAAGGGACATAGGTTCTGTTAGGAGGACCGTTACCTGGGTCAGGTTCAGAAGCCAGGGCAGAGTTTATGAGATCGGTGATCTCCCAGGAAACCACTCCAACAGTACAGGAAGCAGGCAGAACGGGTTCAGGCGTCTCGGATTGATCAACAGAGTAAAGACGAGAGAGAGAATCGGGTTTGATGTTCTTGGATCCGGGTCTGTAAGAGATTATGAGGTTGAACCGAGAGAAAAACAGAGACCACCTTGACTGACGAGGGTTAGCTTGTTTGGCGGACTGGATGTATGCTAGGTTTTTATGATCAGTCCACACTAAGACTGGGTGTTCAGCTCCCTCGAGCCAGTGTCTCCACTCCTCCAATGCGAGTTTGATTGCCAGAAGTTCTCGGTCCCCAACGTCGTAGTTTTGTTCCGCCGGTGAGAGTCTATGGGAGAAAAATGCACAGGGGTGAATTCTTTGATCAGAGTCGAGTTGTTGGGATAACACGGCACCAACACCAGAGTCCGAGGCATCCACCTCGAGGATAAATTGCTTGGCAGGATCAGGCTGGATTAACACAGGAGCTCTGGAAAACAAAGTCTTTATCAAAAGCACTTTGAGCTTCGGGGGTCCACTGGAAGGTCTTTTTGACTGATGTTAGAGTTGTGAGAGGTAGAGCTGTCTGACTATAATTCCTGATAAAACGACGGTAGAAGTTGGCAAAACCCAGGAATCTTTGCAGCTGTTTTCGGTTTTCAGGTATCGGCCAATCCAAAACGGCTTTTATCTTTTCTTCAGATGGCTTAACCTGCCCGCCCTCGAGCACAAACCCTAAAAAGGTGACTGAAGGTTGATGAAATTCGCATTTACAAAAAGTTTGTTCTCCAACAATCTTTGCAGGACCAGGCGGACATGTCTTTTATGCTCGGAAAGGTTCTTTGAATAGATTAAGATGTCGTCAATGTACACAAACACGAAGATATTCAAAAAGTCTCTGAGGACATCGTTGACGAGGGCCTGAAAACATGCGGGAGCGTTTGTGAGACCAAAAGGCATGACCAGATATTCAAACTGGCCCAAAGGGGTTTTAAAGGCTGTCTTCCATTCGTCACCTTCTCTAATCCTGAGAAGGTGATATGCATTTCTTAAGTCGAGCTTGGTGAAGACAGTAGCCCCTTGTACTGGTTCAAAGGCTGATGCTAGTAACGGAAGTGGGTATTTATTTTTAACAGTTATTTGGTTAAGGCCTCTGTAGTCTATACAAGGTCTTAGAGAACCATCCTTTTTGCCCACAAAAAAGAAACCAGCACCCAAAGGAGAAGAAGATGGACGGATTATTCCAGCAGCTAAGGACTCATTTATGAATTTTTCCATGGTTTCTCGTTCTGGTTTGGAAATGTTGTAAAGTCTACTGCTGGGCAGAGGAGCTCCTGGTAATAGCTCAATCGCACAGTCATATGGTCTGTTAGGTGGAAGAGACATAGCACTGACCTTACTGAAGACAGGAGCCAGATCATGGTACTCGGAAGGAACCGAAGTAAGGTCAGGAGAGTCCATCTCCCCCCTACCTCTAGGAGACTGCACAGCGGGAGCTGCAGAACGAAGGAATGTTTCATGACATGAGGTCGACCACGATTCAATGTGGCGTTCAGCCCAGTTTATATGGGGATTATGTCGTTCCAGCCACTCAAAACCAAGCACCAAGGGAGAACATGTAGAAGGAAGAACAAAAAATGTCAGAGTTTCACGATGATTTCCAGAAATCAAAAGCTCTAGAGGTTGCGTTTGATGGGTAACCTGATGGAGTCTCTTCCCATCAATAGCACAGACACTAAGTGGCTTGGTTAAAGGGACAGTTTCGATCTGTAGCTGCAGAACCAGGTTAGAATCTATCAAATTACGCTCACATCCAGAGTCGATAAAAGCTGACAATGTGAGATTCTGGTTGGAGAAAAATAGGGTGGCTGGAAGCATCAAATGAGGAGACTTTTCAGTTTTCAAATGGCCCGTCAGACTCCTCAGTTCCTCTGACGGGCCCCGGCTTTTGACTTAGCTGGGCATGAAGCAATGAAGTGGCCGGTCTCACCACAGTAGATGCACAATTTACCCCTGAAACGTCTTAGTCTTTCCTCAGGGGTTAGCCTTGTGTGTCCAACCTGCATAGGTTCGGCTTCCGTCTCAACTGAGTGAGAGACCTGGACTGCACTCTGCTGGACGAAGGTGGTACAGCTCCAGATCCCAACAGGTTGTGGATGTACAGAGTAAGCTGAACAGAGTAATTCACTGATTTATAGACTAACAGCAGTTTAAAGTAATCTCTGAGATAAAGGGAGCCAAAGGAAGAAATATAAAACTGGACTATCTTAGCTCTAGTGAGGATGCTGGCAGCAAGTTTCTGGATCCACTACAGCTGCATGACCCACTTTTTTAGGCAGAAGTGTGTAGACTGTTTAATTCTACTGAAGATGAACAAAGCAGGAATTTATTTTTCATTCGTCCTTTAATCCTGAAGATCTTATTTAGGTGATAGAAGGAAGACTTTATGATCATCTGAATTTTCAGGTCTGAGTTCATCCCTACACCCAATTTTGGAGCCCGAATGGTGTCTCTAGCTGAATTTAACGAGGCTGTAAAGTTATGAACACTCTTGTTTAAATGTTTGCATTGATTTCTTCTATGCATTTACCCAGCACTTGAATGGGTCCATACTCACCTGGTGACACTGTAATGTATAGCTGTGTATCACCTGCATAGTTATGGTAACTGTTGTTGTTTTTTAAGATCTGAGTTAGGAGAAGCATGTAGATATTTAATGGAAGGGGCTCTTGGATGGACCCTTGAGGAAACCAAAGAAGCCCCTGTCCTACAATTGAGATTAACAGTGTCAAATACTGCCTCAATACCATTAAACACTAGTAAATACCAGTGGAATAATACCTGTAAATATTTTCTAAAATGCTTACAATAATAAAAGGATCTAAAGTGGCCTGTGGTTAACTTTTAGCCTTCTAGCACTCTGAGGATTTGTTTCTTTTATAAGAAATTGGTTTTATGACACCTTAATACTGCAGGTAAAATAAATATTTTTGAAACATATTTTAGTGCAGCCAACTCTGAAAACGAATTGCAGGAGCTCTATCACACTGTAACTGAATATGAAGGGTTGGATGTCAGTAAGGGCTTCGGTTGACATTCGGGATCACATTGCAGCCTTATGCCGCAGTGTCAGAATTCAGAATGAAGACTAGTTTTGGGAACTTTAAGGTGCAGGCACACATTTTCAATCCATCAGTGGTTAACTGAATGCGATCTGGATATGAGGGAGCTGGTCTTTAAAGCGTGCACATACTCTGTGTGGGAGAAGGTAAGGGCATGCTAGAGGAAAAACAAATAACAACAGATGTGTTATAGCTCTGATGCAGTTATAAAGCTAATTGAAGGTAAGTGTGGTACTCAAATTAGTACTTTTTTTCCTACTTTACTCACGCATTTAAAGTTTGATTGGATAGTAAGTAATACTTGTCATACATATAAAGTTTCATTTTTGTTTAACAGTCATAGTAGAGTTTAATCGGTTGTCAGGATTTTTTTTACCCATTCTGGAAGGTTCCTGAAGCACATGGTATTACAACGGAGACATATTGAGGTAAAAGGTAGAGACGTTTAACAGGTTTTTATTCTTATGCAAATCGTTAGCATTTTAGGTTTTGAAAATGAACCAAAATTGTATTAAAGTTAAAACGCAAACTAGGTTCCAAATCTGCAGTTCCTCTTGTGCTAGCCAGCCATATCTGAGAAGGTTTTGCAAATGTGTTCCCCATTGTGAGAACACCTTTGGTTGTAACATTGAATGCTGCACTGACATTAGCGAATGTAACTGACCAATAATTCCTTACTTTTGCCTCTTATTTATCACAGTAATCCTTACAATCACCTTAGAAGTCACTGAGATCCTAAGAGGTGTGGATAAAAAAATGTGAGCCTAACTAATTAGCCATTGATGGCAGACTTTGAAGACATATCACCTGAAAAGATACAGCCACTATAAATTGAACCCAGTTCCTCGTGATTGAGGTTTGCACAAATTAAAATACCATATGAGCTAAGAACTTGAAAGAGCCTGTCCAGTGATTAAAGTTGGATCTGTTATAGTGAATATATATTCTTAGATAAGAGTTTTGTCATTCATACATACAAAGGCAGTGAGCTTTCATTTTTTATGAGCTTGCCTAATGGGAATTGCTCATGCTAACACTAATTATGCATTAATTAAACTTAGACAGCTGTATAGTTTGTATCTTTCATTGACAACTTAAACATTAGATAAGCTGGTCTGTTAACAGAATGAAAAAATGCTGGTTTAATATTCTTTTTATCAAACATTAGTAATCTAGACATTTTCAGCTGTTAAAATGTCAAGAACAGACATATCCAACCTGGTCCTGGTGGGCTGCTGTCCTGTAGGTTTTAGTGGTTTCCCTGCTTCAGCACAGCTGATTTCCATTGATAGCTGATTAACAGGCTTTTGCTGAACATAAATCACAAGAATCAGCATGGCTGGTCAAGGACAGACCCATGTATATTGAATATAAATTATTCTGTAAGTTAATCCTATAAGTTATTCTGCATGTAAAAATTAGACTATCCCTGAGTATATTTAAAAAAATTTTGGGTATCTACATGGACACTCATATTTAAATCATTGTTGACTACATAAAAAAGGAAGCTAATACAGAACGTAGAATAGAACACATGGAGGTTCAAGTTAGGGTTGCATAATGTATCACATGGCAATATCCATGCCTGCATTAATGAGTAATGAAGTAGCAACTAAGGCCCCATCAGAGACCAAATTGGGGTAACTGCAAAGATTGTTGTTAAAGCCATGTATACAAATGGATTTTGGGAGAGAATAGTTTATAATATTTGAAACGGTCTCAGAACAGAAAAATCAGATAATGCACGTTTATTGTTCAAGTGTGCACATGCTAACCAGGTCTTTGATTCAACAATAATGTTTTAGCTCTGCTTACTTGTACACCTGAGAAGCTCCTCTTTCTTATTTTGCTGAGTTGTCCGGTATTCCCAGCGCTTTTGTCGGCACTTTGGGTGTGATTCTTTGGTAGCGTCACATTGCCATCAAAGGGCCCGGCCGTCAGGATTTTATATAGAGCTCTGACCCACATGCAGAAGACCAAACAGAGAGACCAGGGAAAAGTTTAACAGGTTTTATTTTGAGTAAAAGAGATGAGTCCGGTGCTGCTCTGAGCACTGTCGAATCGGAACTGGAAAGTGAAGGGGAAGATACTGCGGTTAGTTCAGGCTCAGTGGGAAATTAGTTTCTTTGACTTGAAGAGGAGGAATTAGGTTGCAGACTCACGTTTCCAGAAGAAGGTGTCTCTGATTGAATCCAGTCAGTGTGGGATATACCAGTGAATGTCTTGTTCGTTGGAGGGCGGACAGTTGATCCGAAAAAGTTGATCCGAACCACAAACTAGAATCCTCAGCTCAGTTAGGTGCCCAGAGAATCCTCCAGGGGAGAGAAGGTCCGAAACATCCAGTTTGCAGGATGACTTCCTGCGAAGAGGCAAAGACAAAAAAACAGCGAGATTAAAACTCAGGTAGACAAAACTCAGTTTGACTCAGCAAAACTCAGCTTTGCTAGAGTACCCAAAACTGGTAAACACTCTGGCGTCGAGGTAGTGGCAGTCAGCAGAGTCCTCCATTGATGAGGTAACCATCCGCAGGTGTGTGAGGAGGCCAACCAGAACCAGGCGCCGCCTGGTGGAGGAGGGAAAACAAACACAAACCACACAGACTGGATTCCTAACACCGCCAAATGTATTACATCGTTTTCATTGGTGCTGTGTACACTTGCTGTGAACCACACTGCTTTCCATGCCGTTTCTAAAAAATTGTTGTGTTTATATTAGTGTGGACCATGTCCTCCTCCAATGCACAGGGCCTGCTCCATCTTTGTTATTAGTTGTCGGTTGGCGACAGCCTATGGCGACAGCCTATGGCGACAGCGGGCTGTTGCGACAGCAAATCTCAAAATGCTTTGCGAGGAGACCTCTTCGCGCAAAGCATTCTGGGTTATATCTGCTTCTTCTGAGGCCTTTCTTCACTTCTCAGGCACTTTTCCTCTTACGACCCTAGGCCATTTTCAAGGAACTGCTGTAAGGAAGGTGAGCTTCACTGACAGTCTGAAACCGTAGCTCACCACAGATCAAAGATCACAGAGCCTGAAAGTGCGCATGCACAGAAAAAGATAGCTGATGGGACAAACACCTAGGACGGCCTTACGTAAACATATCACCAGAATGATTGACTACTAGGAGGACCACTTATTTAGATGATCCACCTGTAAATAAAAGATTGTCCTCTATACCTTTAAAACCGAGGGTAAAGATGTCCTGAATCAGATCGTTGTAGATTTTTTCCCCCCGCTCTGTTCCAACTGCAGTGCATGTGCAGATACATGAAATGTTAAGAGCTATTCAAACAAACAAAATAAAATAAAATTTCTTTTAAGAAAAGGGAAAAAAACACATGAAGACCCCATAAATTGCTGACTTAAGATCACATACACTTTACTACATAAAGCACAATACTACAAATAGTATATTAATAATATTTATGCATTATGTGGGTTTAGATTACATATATGAGAGAAGATGAAAAACGGCGATTCTTTATGTTTTGTGAAGTACAAAATAATAATTGGGTAATATATAATTTTAGTTAACAGTTGGGCTTTTGAAATTTAATGGTTCAGTTTTAGACACAGACAATAATTTTGACAGATTTTTGCATTCTTTCCTTTAATTGATGTGTTTGCAATACATACTTTAGATGAATTTTGCAGGTATACCTTGAGATAAGGCCTTTCTGCTCCCACCGTTTTTTAGTCCAGAGTTAATGTTTTGTTTAATTTGTTAATAAATGTTTTTGTTATGTTCAAACTGAGACATGTTTAACAATTTGCTATCAACTTTTAATTTTATTAAGTAAATGGAAAAAGAGAGGAAATTTGCTGGGGCCCAAAAACATCAGCAGCAAATTTTGGGGATTGATAGACTGATGTCAAAGAGTATTGGCATTAACATTCGGTAAAAGAAAAAAAAAAATATCCACTGGACTTGTCTGGATCCATAGTGAGTTTGAGTCTTATATAGACAAAGCCTTGTATCGCTTGGAAACATGCAGATGGTAACCGATGAATGGGTCGTTTGGTTCCATCGTTAGCCTGTAATACCTGAAACCTGTCTATGATTGTTAAGAGTCGGTCGTTAGGAGGTATTGTAAGGAGGTATTGTATTGTTAAGACTCAAACTCACTGCGGATCCAGACATTTGAATTGAGAAAGCTTCCTGGAGAGGTAGCGAAACGTCTTCAAATCTTGGAAACCAAGTCCAGTGGATATTTTTTATTTTTATTTTTACCGAATGACTATGACCTGGATGACTGAGAACCTTCATCAGCATATTGGCATTAACCTTTTAAAAAAACCTGTATTGGTTGATCTCTATTTGGCTGCAATGACTACTGTTCTTGTCTGTCAAGGCTTATGTGGAGGTTTTTTGAGGACCCAAATGCAGAGATGAGTTTTGCTGATTTAATTAAGAATCCCACAGGCAATTGAAGCAAAGTCCAAAAACAAAAAAATACTGAATACCAAAAAATCCAGTAAACATCAGTGAAAACACACATGGGATGCAAAGAGACAACAGAGCAACAAAACAACAAGAAACCAGCATGAGGAACTGCAGAAGTGGTGTATATATGGGGAACAGAACAAAGGATGGGCTAATGAGCTAATATGGAGCAGGTGTGAATAGAACTAACTAGAAGGAGGCCAATGGGACAGGAAAGTGGCACAAAAGGCAACAGAGAGTAACTCAAGAACAGAACACTGCTAGAAAACAACTACAAGGACACAAAATTACTAAGAAACTAAAAATAAACCTAAACAAAGGAAAGAAACCTGACACTATCAGCTGTTAAAAAAAGGAATCAGAGTTTAACTTTAAAAAACCTAAAATTAATAATTCAACCCTTAGCAATAATATTTGCTCATGTGGATGATTTTTAGAACTTTATTTTTTATTTTTTTATCTGATATTGGGTAAAACATACTGTGAGTGGATGGCTAAAATATTTACATATTACATTTATTCATTACTGCCTTGATCAGGTGATTACATCAGATGGTTTGGCTAATTGAAAGCTGCTGTGCTTAGAATTAAATAGCACGTTTTCTATTTTTTGTTAAATACGGCATCACGTCTGTCCTTTCACATGTAGTTTGACATTTGTGGGGGAATTTAACCCTGATCAAGAAAAGGGCATTTTATGTCTCCTTACCACATCGCCGCCATAAGAGCTGTCTTCGACTTAAAGAATCCCTCACTTGACTTTCTCTCTCTGCGCTGATGATGACTCACACTCCAACACGCCCTGCAGAAATCCTCTCTCATGCTCTCGACACACGGTGGGAGAGATACAGACAGGAAGGAAGAGAAGGGAGGGATGCCACTATCACAGGCTCTCCCATACATACTACCTGTTCTTCGGTTCATGAGTCCTGATCTACCTGCCCTGCAGGTTTACAGACCCATCTAACGATCATCAGTATTCTCTGTGGTTTTTCTCCTATGTTGGAAAGGTGATTGAGCTACTAAACTTTTGAGTGAATTTTACATTTACTGAGGCAGTTCATTGAATGTAATTTAATTATCAAGAATGCACTTGTCTTATTAATATTCTAAGAGAAAAAAGCTGCTGTTATTTTAGCAGCAGAGCAGTAGTAAATGCTGCATTTATAAAGAGGGGAGTGAAAACGTAGCCATTTATAGGTTTTCCCTTCCCTGATCTTCTCACCTTAGGCTGCTCTCCAGTGGGTGAGTTAATACTGTGTGACATTTTTAGTGATGTTGAGGTCCAGCATGCACGTGCTGCAGTGCCTTGGGTCAGCCCGCCTCTGGCATCTGCCTCTCTGGAAATAGAAAAAGACCAAAGAGACAGAACGTGATTAATTGTTATATATGTGCAGCCGAAAACATAACGTCTGCCGCCATTTCCCTGCACACTGCCCCAAAGGCTGACAATTACATAACATATCCGTCCAGGCTTTGTTCTTTTATTGTATGCTAATGAGGCTGCATGGTATGGTTTGTTGGGTGTCGAGTGGGATCACAGTCATTGAACAGTTTCAGATCCTAGCCGTGCAGTAGGTCACTTCTCTCTCTCTCTCTCTCTCTCTCTCTCTCTCTCTCTCCCAATGATGTTTCTTGTAGCTGTGAGGATTCTGCTGCGGTTAGAAGCCAAAATCTCTATCTGGTGTCTTGGTGTTTTAGAAATGCCTCTTTTTGTGATCTGTTTCAAAATACGTCCGTCTCAATCTGTGTATGCGTGTGTTTATTGAAAGAACTTGCCCCACCCAGAGGGCTTTAGTGGTGTCTTTGTGCCAAAGCCTTATTTTTGCTTAAGATTGCATAGTGAACCATTATATAACAATAGCTGTTGGGCTACCAGGCCAGGCATGAATGGGAGAATCCGTCCAACCTCTCTTTCTACTTACCATTATCTAATGCCTTCATCTCCTTCTTCATTCCCCCGTTGACCTCTGCTTTTTTTTTCTTTCTAAGTACAAATTTCACCAGACAGACATGTTTTTTTCCCAAGTAGCTTGAGAGACCTTGTGAGAGTGTTTGCTGGATTTATGAATTGTAACTAGGTCACTGCAAAGTTGCTGCCAGTAGAAGAAGAACCAGTGATTTATCCTTTGTTGTCAGTGGCTGCTGCCCTTGGTAAAGCAGAACTAAAGGTTTCTTTTTTTTTTTTTTTTTTACAATAATATGGCTGGCGAGCGCATACTTCAAATGTTGTTTTTTCATGCTGCTATTCTGGTGGTGAGCCTGGTTTACCAAGGAGCTTATTAAAGTTTATTAGAATATGATATATATGAATATTCTAACATTTTAATACAGGAATATTTTGAAAAGTGGGGTTCACAAAGCAAAAGAATTATCTATATCTCGGCTTCTATGTTTGCCTTCTGATTGGGGAGTGTGTGTTGTGTAAAGAATGACTGGGTCTGTTTGGTAGAACCTCGTAAGAGTGTTGAAAATCATATGCCAAAGTTTGAAAATCTAAACTTTTACAGCTAGATGTTGGATGTTAACCAATCAATTAAGTTGATGCAGTAGCTGGCTGGGAGACAGAAAACTGAAGCTGTGATTTCTCCTCCTGCAGGGCTGTCTGCATAAAATCATAAAAATAAACCAGAATATATGGAGGAGTTACACTTTTGTAAAACTAGGTTTTGCATAAAAAGCCAGGAATCTTTATTTTTATGTCAGGAAAGTGGGTATGCACTGTTCACTCTTCTAAAAAATATTGTTACCAAACTGTAGTTAAACAGTTTATAATTTATACATGCATAAACCTAAAATGTTAAAACTTGCCAACGAAAAATATTCAATTTTATTTTCTGTAATTTACATTCACGCAAATATTTACTTCCAGCTGTGTTGAACGGCTGCAGGGATTCTCAGAGGGACTGGCTGGCTTGATGAGGTTGTCACAGGGGATTCCTATTGCTACTGCAGGCCTTCCTCTAGGAACAACTAAAGAATATTTAAAAGTAGGATCATAATCCTGATTAGCTGATTGCATGGATGGTGGTTTGAGGTGTACCTTGTCACTTGAAAACATCTTAAAAGTATTTTTCTGCACTCATCACAATCAACAAAGCAAAGCTACTGTCTTGATTGCATATGCTGTTGTACACAGAGACCAGCGACGCACATGAGAGGCTTCTGTAAACACTTTGATCAATACTTGTCAAAATCAGCTCATGTTTTGTGTAATGATCTCGTGGTTTGGCTGGAAACAACACAGTATATGAGCCAAACTGTTCCATCACTGATGCTTTGCTATTTTCTCATCATCATGTGTGAGGTTTCTTAACTTTTGAAAATCACCTATCCATTCTCAAACCTTGCCTGTGAACCTGCCATCATTTTTTTTTCAGGAAAAAATGTAAAAAATATTGTAGTAATGTCATTCATTTGCTAAATTTGCCTTCCACTAATATTTATCTTCTTAAAGTTTTTTGCATTTATGATGTTGCAACCATAATCTTAAGACATCTGAAACAGAGTGAACTAAAGAGACCTGAGAAAAGGAGTTAATGTAGTTAGGAAACCCCTCCCTTTGAAGGAGGGATGCTCCTGTTAGATGAGAGCCAGATGATACTTTTGTTGTGGGATACTATGAGCTGCAGAAATGATTCCTGTAAATCAATTCTGATCACATTGTTTTCTTCAGCAGGATCGGAGAACCATTGCAGAGCTGAATGAAAGATGCTGGGTGAAAGAAAAACTTTAAGAAGCTGTAAAAATCTTTGCATTGGTTCAACTTTCAGCATGGCACCTCTAACCCTTAAGGGATGTACACTCTGACTTAACATACAGCTAGAACTGCATTGGGTTGTTTATATCTATTAATATTCAATCCAATGCAAGAAATCAGGCAGGCTGAATACATATACGTGAGGTAATATTCTGATATTACAATATTCTTTGTAAAACAAGTAAAAAAAATGAATCATTTTCGTTCTTTCTTACCTTTATATAGTGTTTGGCATCAGACATAAAATAACCGCAAAACACATAATTTGATCTTTATATGCCAAAACTTGTCACTGAAATGCGATGCTAAAGTTTCTTTCATTCTGACAGAAAGTAAATGTAGATTTTGTTGAATCTGCCCTATGTAGTGGATGTCAGGGCAAGATGTTCCCTGCATGTCTGCACAACTGACTAAGCTATAGCAAAACACTTATATAGATTGGCTTCCAGCTGGCCTAAGCAGGAGAAACGTAGCCAGGCGAATGAATGTCAGTGTCAATAAAGCTGCTCAAGAGGTCCTGGAACACAGAGAGGGTGTTGTTGTGGCGGCTTGTATTAGGTAAAGTGTGGAGAGTGATTCACCTAATGAGCAAAAGTGGGCACAACGTCTGTGTTAGTTGGCTAAACAGCCACCGTAAACAAGCAGTATTCATCTGTGCCTGTATAAAGACCTGAAATGATCACAAAGAAAAATGAACTCCTAAGAGCAAGACATTACTTAACAGGTTTATCTATGTACACATCTATATAATTGACTAACTTGGAACCATATCTGTTCACCAGGACTTTATGATTTAAAAGTGAAAAAGTGTTTAGGAGAAGTAAAACTAGCTGAAGGACTTCTAGGAGCAACTACTGCAGGGAGAAGCTCTTTTATTCCACTTTGTTACTGATTTTACACATGACCATGAAAGATTGAAATGCATGGCAGAAATAGCATGATATAAATTTTTCAGTGACCACTTGAAACGTCTCCTGAATGGTGCTTTTAGAGAAAGCTTCACTTAGTGCACGCAGTGGCAAAAAAGGATATACACACATGGACAAAATTGTTGGTACTCCTGGTTTACTGAAAGAAAAAGCCACAATGGTCACAGAAATAACTGGAATCTGATAAAAGTGAGAGATGAATAAAAAAAATCTATGAAAATGAACACTCGTAAGTCAGACATTGCTTTTCGACCATTCTTCAGCAGAATGATTTTAAAAATAAAACTCATGAAAAAGGCTTGGAAAAAGTGGTTTCCTAGTAAAGACAGAAAATAATGTGACCAGAGGAATATGTTAAATCAGGGTGTGTCCGCTCATTAGCCTCACAGGTGTCTACAATCTTGTAATTAGTCATTTTGGTGACATGGTGTGTACCACACTCAACATGGACCAGTGTGTCATGATGTTACAAAGTTCAGACCAAAAGGAAGAAAACCGAACAGAGAGACCAGGGAAAAAGGTTTAACGGGTTTTATTGAAGAAGTTTAGCAGAGGGAGAAGTGTTGCTCTGAACACTGCTCAACCGGAACTGTAAAGTGAGGGGAAGACACAGCGGTTAGTTCAGGCTCAGTGAGGAATTTGACTCGTGAACTTGGGAAAGAGGATTTGGTTGCCGACTCACGTTTCCAGTGAAGTTGTTGAATCCTTGACTCCTGTCTGTGTGCTGTAGTTCCAGTGTTTGTCTGATTCGGTGGAGGGCGGAATAGGGTTTACCGAGAATGCGGTTGAAAAAAGAAAATAAACGCCTTATGTCCCACTGAGACCTCTTCCACTTATGATTCTCTGTGCAGACGTTAAAATAAACTTAAAACATACATTGACAGATGTTGTTTCAAAGATCTGCTGATCACAACAGTTTATTTTTTGTTTAATCATGTTAAAATTTCTTTAGCTTGTATGAAATAAGAGCCAGTTCACACACTGTCATGTTGAACTGCTAGTCTGAAAAAAAATATCCCAAAACATGTCTGAATAAGAATGAAATAATTAAAAAATATATATTTTACACACAAGCTAATGCTTATATATTTATTTCTCAAATATTTATATTAGAACTTCTGTTTGGCATCAGAGCTTTCCAGCTCTGCACAGTTAGACATGTTTCTGTTTGGATAGAGATGGGGTCAAGTGATTGACTGGATTGCGAGGTTGTTTTTCTGCTATTTATCCTCTTTCTGGTGTGAAGAAATCAAAGTCCTGAAACACCGGCTCTGATCCTTGGATGAGGACCAGCAAACATATTGACAACTGAGCCTTGTGCAGTAACAGCCATCTATCCCAGCTCCTTGTTTATATGCTGAGACCAAACTGACTCACCGCAGAGTCAGTGAGGTTTTTATGCTTATTTTTCCTTTAAAAAACAACTTAAAATGAATTGGACTGTATCTGTATTCAATCTACGTGTATATCTTTTAAGGTTTTATATCAGGTTTTAGTCATCATTCATTTGGTTAAATAAAGGTTACATAATGACAATAAATAAATGACTGTTACTGCAGCCCAGCCTTGGCAGGGAACCTTCCATGGTTTTTAAAACCTGCATTTATTAGATTCCACCTTATCTCTGATATTTAAGGTCATGTTGTGACTGCATGGTCACCATGCCTGCTTAACTGTTAACAGTTAAATGTCACAGCTTGCCTCCACTCTGAGCCTGCATGTTACACCTGAAAGTACCAAGAGAAGGGCATGTTCTTTTCTTTCTATATTCCATGGAACAGGCAAATAGAAATATCATGTTTCATGGATTTTAGTGCAATCATTCTGCGAGCACTTATCCCATACTGAAAGGATTGTCCCTTATCTTTTGGGACTAATATTTGCAATATGTTTTGTGGCAACAAAAAGCCACATCCATACCACAGATTTAACTCAGTTCTTTTATTGTTTTCACCCATTGACTTCTTGTAAAGAAATGAATTAATTGGTCTAAAATGCTTGTACAGAACTCAGTAGTACAATCCTTCTTCCTTCTTTTGAAAAACAAAACATTATTTTAGAAACCAGTCCTGTTTGGAGGCTGGAGATGATTTTATATGAAAAGTTAAAGCAGAAACAAGCTCTTCTTTTGCTCAATTCCTTTGTTGGTTATATTACTTGTTACTGGTTTTGCGTTACATTCAGTGGATCCAGTCGTTAAATTATGCCACACTGTTTTAGTGTTACTAAAAACTAAGTCCGAAACTTAAGCCACTGAAGAAAAAAAAAATATATCAGGGAAAAAGAACTAAGGTTGCAGACAGCAGGTCCGATGTTCTCTACTTTAGGCTGACCAGTAATTGAGTAGCCTGTAAACTGGGCTTAATGGTTAACGTCCCCCCCTCCCAGTTGGCAAAACGTCTGTTTCTCATGCGACGGTGCCAGACTCTGGTGGTGTGAGAACCTTACTCTTTATCTCCTACTGAGCACCACCTGTCTCTCATTACTGGACACAGGATCTCCTTATCCACAGCCTTATGCATGAGCTGCTCATATGAGATCTGTCTGGCTTCACTGAGGCCAAAAAACCAGCTCTGATGTCTCATTATTAACAATTCAAATTAGCCTGTAAAACAGAACACACGCTCAGGCTCATTCTCATTCCTTACTCTTGCATTAAAGAGGCATTGTCGGACACTAATAGTTTGAGGGTGACAGCAGCTTTAGGGCTGAGAGGGATGTCAAAGCCCGATGCTGTTGCTAAACACAAGGTTTTGCTGAATTATTTCAAAGCAAAGGATTCCCACTAGATTATTATGAATATTTAGGTTTCACAGACTGAAGTTTGCTTTCGTCAAAAAAAGGATGTGGAACTTATGTGTTAATTAGATTTAGCGGAGGAGAGGAAACTAGATAATCACCAGCTGTTAAGAGATGCTTAATGAATTGGAAGGCGCTGTAGACCTGTTCCCTGCACCCAGTAAAGCTCCTCCCTGCAGGATGGAGAAGCATATGTCTGTGGCACTGGCACAGGATCAAAGCGGGAGACAAGCCACCTCAGCTGGTGACAGCCCTTTTACTCATAACAGCCTGAATTATCCCTGCATGGAGCACCGAGATGCCCGAATCGGTAGAAACTAGTCAGAAATATAATTTAAGTATTTAAAATATTTTTTTTACAGTTGAGCTCTAAATCAGCACACGGTAAAAAAAAAAATCAAGCTGTCACACTTATGCTTTAATAAGCAGCATCCCTGGTTTGTGTTCGTAGGACGCTCAATATATGCTTTGGTAATTTCATACATTTCCTGTGCAGATTAGATAATTGAAAATCACTTCTTCAGCTGGTGACAAAAAGCTGAAGTGAATTTCTTAGTCCAAAATATAAACAGCACAGACATTGTAATGATCCATCTTTGTCTACCTTGACATTTAATAGGTCAGTGATTGTGTATACTGTAACTGGGGACATCAGGATAACACTGGATCAGTACAAATAGGACAGCATGTAATATTTTGTGTTATAATCAGCTTATCTAGCGGGAGCCCAAGTGTGTAGACAAATATGCAGTCTGATTTATAGAGAATTAATTTGAGCAGTGCAGGTTTGTGAGGTTCTTTCCTTTTATGAACTCAAAAGAAGGTTAAAAAAAGTGTTGAGATACAGATATTCATCTTAGCTTTTGGTTTTGAAAACTTGTTTGATTCTTGTTCTTGTTAAATTCAAACTACAAAATACTACAGACTACAAAAATTCCATCAGTTTGATTATTTGGTGCAGTTTTTTTATTCGATTATGTTAATCATCTCATTGGTTTCTGTTTATTCCAAGTCAAACTGTTAAGTAGAATTACCTTCCTAAGTACACTAAGATCATAGGTGAAATAGTTTTCATTAGACACATTTTCCAGGTTCAAACATGGGCATCTTCATTTGCTTTACAGTTCTGGAAGTAATTTACTTGCAGATAAATAAATTTCTTTTGATGGGAAAAATGAAGACGCTTTGGTTGAATTGCTGCTGAAAAACATGCATGATGATTGAGATTAAACAAGGCAAAATCAATCTGCTAATACCAATTTTAGCTCTATGCTATTTTTATATAAAAATATTGTATGTCATATTTTGGAATTTTATCTGCTTTGCTGTGTTTTGAAATGGCCTAGTCAAAGTCTGGTACACTAAAGCAGGTTCTTTAAGGTTAAATCCAATCAGAGTGTCTGGATTAAAACAGGCCAACACATTATCCTTCACAGCAACAGAAGAAGACTGGTGTCAAGGTTGTTTTAGTGAAAAAAATGGTTAACAGAGGCAGTCCAAAAATCCAACTAAAAAGTAACAGACCAGAACCATGGAGACATCAAGGGAAAAGACGTAGAAGGAGCCAGGGAGAGACGAGGGGAGACGATTGCAGCGATGACAGGACCAGCAACAACAGAGGAACCAACAAAGAGTGAGAGCAGAGGGAGAGCATAAATAGCTGACAGAGACAAAGGGAGGGCTAACGAGCTGACAAGGAGCAGGTGTGAGGAGACAACGAGGGAGCCAAGGGGAAAGGAACACACACACACACACACACACACACACACACACACACACAAGAGGGCAACAGAGGACAACATGAGAACTAACATAAATCTAGAAATTACAACAAAATAGGAATTAAACCAATAAAAACTAGAAAACAAGGAGCAAAGTGAAGCATAACATAACCAGAACCATGACAACTGGTTCCCAATTATCACAAAAAGATTCATGCCAAAACCAGCACCGGTGTTTTTACATGGGGTAGAAAGTTAACCTTTAAAAACCTTTTTTCTTTTTAATAAATTCATATCAGAAGTTCTGTTTTCATTTACTTGAGTTATCTTCATCTGATGTTCATATTTTGAACATAGATAGATAGATAGATAGATAGATTTGTTTTTTTCTGTCTCTGCCTCCCAGTTTTCTCCGTGTCCTCTCAGCGTTCTTTTTCATTTCACCTCATATCCATTCAACATGTGCTCGCCAATGTCCAGCTGCGGCTTCATTCCTTTAATTCTCAGCCTGTTTGTCAGATACAAATACAAATCTTATGCAGGTGTTAAATGTACCTTTCATCAATAAATTTATTAAATATCTGTATAAAAATCGATATTTTTTATACAGATGTCATTTTAGAAAATGAGATATCTTTTAAATAGCTTGAGCAGAAAAAAACATGATTAAAAACAAGTACAATAGGAAACATTTACCTAGGTGAAGCTTATCCATGTAATGTGTTTCTTTTAGTGGACTGACTTAGTGGAATACACATTGATAACATTTTGATTCAGTGAATATTATTGTTTTATATCAGAGGTGCAGCTGACATCACATCACAGCTGCTGTTCAACAGATTTTTTCTATGATTTACAAGACACCTTGACAATGCTGAGTTAGCATTTTAAACTGGCTCTAGCATCTTAGCCTAATAATTAGTATAGTTCACATTCAGATGGCGTATTACCTAGTAAATACAGATATTTTACGTAGCCCTGATAATTCTAATATCCTCCATGCCCCATGAAAGACGGATACTGAAAGATAATAAAGTCAATACAGTGAAATTTTCTAACATATCTGTACTTCCTCTGTTGCTTAATTAGTCCCTCATTAGCTTAATTAAATCCTCCGTCTTTAATAGCCTCTCGACTGAAAATGTATTCTCTGTCAGTAACCTAATAGCGCTCTGTAGGGGTGTAACACCACAACAATCACAATGTTCTCAACATTTACCTCAAATCAGTTAGAAATGTCCAAAAATAATTTTCTTCAAAAAACTGTCCAGAAATGGATTTTGTATTTAAGAAAAAGTACTTGGTCTATCCGAACCCCCTAAACGTAGATTTTCTGTGCATTGAAGTGTTTTTGTATTTTCAAATGGTCTTAATGGTTTCTATAGTATAATGATTAGTACTCTGGACTTTGAAACCAGTGATCCGACTTCAAGTCTCAGTAGAACCTAGCTGCTGTCTTTATTTTTGGGGAGTGGTGGCCTAGTGGTTAGGGCACTGCGTTTGGATCCCAGAGGTTCCCACTCCCACAGACTGCCACTCTGGGTCCCTGAGCAAGACCCTTAACCCCACACTGCTCCTGGGCACCAGAAAGTCATGGTTCAAATGCAGAGAGTTAATCTAGTTGCTTTGTACTTATGATAATGTATGACAATAAAGTTGAGTTCTATTCCAAAGGAAAAATGCATTTGAAATGTGCAGTAAGGTGTTTTTCTGTTTATTAAAGTATGTACATTTAACAAGCATATATTTTTAGATGAATATATTTGTTAAATAATTAAATAATCTCCAGAAAAATCAGCTACTGAAATAATTAATCCTTAGCTGCAGATGATTGTTGACTAAAAATTAAGAGACAAAAAACAACAGATGCATTTAGAAAAACAAAATCACTCTTTTCTGGTTCCACAGCGACTAATAATGAGTGATGTCTGAGAAAGGCTTTTTGGAGATAAAATATGCAAAGGACATTATTTGTTGAGTTTTATGTTCTGATTTTGTTCTCTAAGCAGACATTACTACACTTTTTTCCCTCTTAAATTTTTAAAGCATTTGATGGAGAATAAGCTGGAGGATTGGCCAGACTTTACTGTACAAGCTCTTTACTGGCATTGTTAATAACAAATTCCATAATCTGAAGCTTTGGGTTGTAGGTTTAGGCCAACTATTTTTTTTTTATCCAAAATTGTTTATTTTCCAGTTGATTTCAAGTCCAGCTCTGACAATTTGGTCTATTTAAACGTTTGCATTTCCTTGGACCCATATGGAAAGAAATTAATTCCAATGGTATTGAAAGCAAAGAATGTTTCATAAAAGGAAGTTTGAAGAAAAGCCATTTCTAATGTAGAAACTAGAAAAAGATTTTAGGAGTAATTTAGGTGTGTGCCAAAAACCTTTCCCATTTATTTTTTTTCATTTATTCTTTGATTTTTTGTTTTGTTTGTTGATTTATTATTGAGAGACGGCTTTTTATTATTTCTTTCTATAAATTTCACCTTCTACGCTTCCGCATAGTATGTGCGTGGACCAATAGAAATGGGTTTGCTGTCAATTAAGCAGAGCAGAGGTGTAGAGAGTAATACCTGTACATTATGTTGTGAAAAGAATGCAGTTTGTAAAACTCAGTCTTTCCCCATGAAATCTAAAAAAAAAACATCTCAAAAATATTTTTTCTTAAATTCATCTAAAAACATTTTGAAAGTAAAATCTGGTAATAAAAAACTTAAGTGCATTTGCTTCACATTTCTTTGTTGAAAAATTCTTTGCTTTCAATGATATTGGAACAGATTCTGGTTGAATTCTCTGCAAAGTGCCTTGAGATGACATTCTGCTGTTAGTTGGCACATATATAAATAAACTAAATTGAATTGAACAAAAGAAGTGGCAGGCACAGTACAATTGCATCAGTTATATAGGTGAGTATAAACCTTGCTTAAACGCTGTTGATCAGGAATCCAGCTTGTAGGATTCAAAGCAATACAGATGTACTTTAGGTCCAGGATTACTGCACTTGACCACACTCCCCAAAACATTTAATTCCTGTGTGTATCTCTGTGTTATTTCTATGAAGCTAGGCAGGACATACTTGAGTCTCCCTTAGCATAAAGTGTTTGCAGCTGATACAATGCTCCCCTCCTACTCCCTACACCTGTTTCATAGTGAGCTTTGCTGCATGCTCTATGTGTTGCTCGAGAAGCTTATCCAGAGAACAGTCAAAATAAAAGAAGATGCATATTTATGATAGCTGTCTTGTGTTACAAGCTGTTTACTGCTCTTGTCGTGAGAGAGGAAGGTTACCATGTGAACTGAAACACAGTCTGTGGAAGGCTTGCCAGCAAATCCAGCTGGGGATGAGTAAGCCTCTGTGTCTGAGTGGGCAACACCGTTGGGCTTCATGCATTTGCTCAGCTGCAGCGGTAATCATCATGTTCTCAGTGGCCCTTAAGTCAGCGAAATGTCTTCAGCTATGCATGAATATAAAAGCTGTTTATTCTCTGTGATAAGGTTTTCTCTGTGTAACACGGGAGCATCAGACCCAGCTTTATCACTGGTTATTCAATAAATATCACAGCACCACAACTATTTTTAACATACAGGTATGGTGTGGATGGATGGGTCTTGATATGATTTCCATTCACGTCCCGGTCTCAGCTGAGATCTTTGTGTTTATCAAGTGAGATTTCCATATTTACAATCTTTCCTTTTTGTTCTCCAGTGCATCCCTCATAATTCAAATAAACTTTGCAAGGCTAGAATCCCACAGTTCATTATACAGTAGATGCTGATGTATCTTCTTTGCACGGCAGATGCTGCATCACTGTGTTTCAACTAATACATTTATAATAGAGCTTTGATGTAGTCATGTGACTGCATGGTAAATTCTCTTAATATTTAGCAAGTATTTTTTTAGCCTAGCTGATCCATCCCTCTGTGGTTTCTCTTCTGTCCTTTGGATGATTGGGTCTGTAGTATTGTGGTTGCTGAACATGGGGGAGTTTCATTTTCCTCTATGAATATGTTAATAACCATTTAGTTTGCAGTTCGTTGTGCTTAGATGCACATGCACAGAGTGGCAATTATTTAATACCTCCAGACAGCTGATGTGTACAGTATTAGCACAGAGCCGGATTCAGTGTCTGCGCACACAGCACAGACCTTAGCTCCACTGATTATATAACTTACTCTGCCATTTCCGACGATTTGAACTCACAAGTGCTTACAACGGCAGGATAGATTAGTGTGTGTCTGGGCCAGCAATATTTGCAGTAAGGGCATATGCCAATGTGGTCTAGGTGTTTTAATTAAAGGAAGGCCTTCTTAAAAAACAACAACCAACAAAAACTCTCTAATTCCTCCAGCCTCCTTTTGTAAAGAGAAAGATACACAGAAATGGTCTTTAGGGCATATCTTTAATTAGAGGAAACAATTTGTGGAGCAATCACTTTTAATAAATTGTGGATGGCGAAGAGAAAGGGGCAATATCATGTCTTAACTTTTTTGCCCGTTTCATGAGAGTGTAAACAATTATCCTTGATATCAAGCAGATTATTTGAATCCTCAGTCGTACCACCTAATGTAGCTGGTGTCTTTAAGATGCCTATTTGATGAGCAGATTTTATAGTTTAGATGTTTGTGAGATTCTTGAGGATAATACTTTTTAATGCAGTTTTACACTTGTTACTGTAATTGAGGGCTGAACAAGCAATTGCAATTGCTAAAATATTCTATCTTTTATGAATCATAATTTGCCATATTGCAGAGACAAGTCACCAATAATAAGACTAAGACAACAGATTATAGCCATATAGAGGGTGGTAATAAACTCAAAGTAGGCTTTCTGCCACAGAGAACGGAAGAGAGAGCTGCAGCCAGCATGTAGATCCAGACTAAAAGCTCAAGTAGAAATACTTTTCCACGCAGCAGTAAAGTCCTGCAACAATGGACTCTGAACAAAAAAGCATTCAATGCCATGAAAGGAAAAAAACAAAACACACACACACAAAACACATCCTAGCTGCACTTAGGCAAGCTTTTAAAGATATAGATAATCAAATCAATCAAAAAACTGTTCAGTTTCTTGTTTTAAGTGGATCTTTTGCTTGAAGTCCATGCAGAAGAAAAGCTAAAGAAAATCACCAATGGGTGGGCAATATGGACTCAAAACCTTTTGAAGATATTTTGTGGCATTGAAATTAAAAGTGACAATGGTATCTGTGTGACTGTGACTGCATGGTAAATCAATTATAGCTCTACAGTCACAAGTGTTGTTAAATATTCCCATTAAAAAAAATATTCTAGATACCAGTTATAATAAGACTGCATTTAATCATATTCTTTGACTCATTTAGTGCTCCAATGAAAAAAACTGTGTAAAAATAAATAATCTGACTATTCAGATACTGTTTAGAGCTTTTAAACATAATCAATCCTAATTTATCATTTAGATAATAAACCAACATTGTAATGTCAAGACAATAATCACAATAATAATAAACGACATGATAAATGCTTATCAAATATCATTTCTGCTAGGGTGACTGTTTTACTTGTATTTGTATACCATTTTTTACTAGTGACTTTGCTTGTCTTTGGATACTTTTTTCTCCACTGTGCTTTCAGTTAAGTATACCAAAGTCCATACTGTACAGGAGCTGTGAAATGTCAATCATCTGGGAGAGGTCCAGTGACCCACCCCTGCCTGTTTGTGAGGCACTGCTTACATATTTTCTAAATACATATCTTTTCATTTTTTTCCCTCTAACCCATAGGCGGGCTTATTACAGCATCCATAAATACCCAACATCCACAGTCAATGCAATAAGCAGTGAGACAGTGGGAGAGGGAAAGAACATAATGAGGTTACTCGTGCTCATTAGAGATTATACGCACAGCTTTCCCAACTCAAAAAGATCAAAAGGCTGATCACTAAGAGTAGGATGGGGAAAGACTGGTGTCAATTAGTCACTGCAGAAATAATAGCAACCCATCAGAAATTCATCCTATCAGGATGCTGCAGTGCTGTAAAAACACAGAGAATCCATCAGAAGCATTTAAAAGTAAAACTAAATAGACCTTCAAGGACTGGTGGGTTTCTGAGGAACTGTCCGTGGTGCTGAACACAAAGAAGCTGTGTTTACAGCTCAGGCTCCTCTTAGATATGAAACACATGCTTGCAATAGCATGTCAGCAAAGGGTTCTCTATTTTTATTCAATTAAAGAAAGCAAAGAGATGTTTTTTTCATTAAATAACATTTTTTTCTATTCTAAATATTTTAGTATTTAGCAGAGATGATTTTTCTCAAATCTGTGGACACTATTTGAACAAAAAATAGTCTCGTATAATTTACGATTCAAAAACAAATACGTGGCCTGGTTTCTTGTTTTTTGGTATCAAATGAAAATTATTATTAAGAGGAAACATGCAATAATGAAAGACTGTCATTCAAATTAATTCCTAAGGACCAGAATCAGGCGATACCCTGGCAGAATTAATCGTTTTGAATTTTCTGATGTGATGATTTTATTGACTGGCATGTGCTAATATAATTACTTATATGTTGAGAGGACATGTGACCCACACTGACATTTCACAGCACCTTACAGATGAGGGTGTGGGGCGTGAGTGCTCTGTGATGAGTGTGCAAAGATTCTATGATGGTCACAGACTCTAACGGAAGAAATCCGATGTGCAGTTGAATGAAAACACACACAGGTGCCTTAATTTTGTTTCTCTTCAGCAGAAAGTAACAAATGCTAAATCATTTATTTACGTTTTTTGTTTTGTTTTATAGTTTTAAATGTTTTATAATTGAAATGTAGGCCTGTTGTGAAATATAGATAAAGCTATGTTGGTTTTCTTTGTTATTTGTATGAATCAGAAAAACAAACTGATACCTTTTCCGGAGTTTAAAAACAGAGTAACGAATGATAATCGTAACATACAGACCTTACCACTAGACAGGAAAATTATAATAAAAAAAATATGTTTCTTTTTGTTTTTATCGTCATAAAAATGTACATTTCTCAGAAATAAAGCAAAAACTTTGATTTAAATTTTTATTTCCATCAAATAGCGGTTTGGAAAGGCGGCCATTGCGTTTGTGGTTCAAGACAGTGGTTAGGGCATTGTGCTTTGAATCCATTGGTTCTGAGTTGGAGCCCCACTCCTGTAGACTGCCACTCTAGCTCCCTGAGCAAAGACCCTTTACCCCACACTGCTCCCCGGCGCTGCACAATGGCAGCCCACTGCTCCCCAAAGGGGATGACTAAAATGCACAGAATTAATTTAATTAATCTGTACTTTTGACAGCGTAATGACAATAAAAGCTGAAAAAAAATAAATAATAGTTGTGTTAAGATCCCCTATTAATTTGAGTATTCAACCAATTTGTTTCCACAGTCTTGTTAAGTGTCATCAAAGTTATTTTTTTTATATTTATTTTCTGTGTCAACAAAAACCTAAATAGTTAAACCTACTCTGCGACACACAGGGCTGAAACGGGCACAACTTTCTTCAACTATCCGGCTTATCCGCCAATATTACTACAATGTTAAAGAAATCCTGATTCCTGGTCCTGCGATGAGTTTCCAATATTCAGTAATTGTGTGTATAAATTTTTGAGACACTGTCCTCCATACTGATTTCTCATAATGCTTTGGATGTTCAAAACAATGAGCAAGGGTGCCAGCGTGTTGAACATTAATTTAGAGCAATTAATTGACCAGTTACTAGGTTACGTAACTAGGTTAGTAACTCACTGACTCAGTCCCACTGAGTTAGTAAATCAGGTTTTGCGCAATTAAAGGAACTATTTATGAGTCACAGTTACTTTTCATGTCTTAAAACGCTGAAGAATTTGGAAAATGTTTCTGGAAGATAGTTACGAAATCTAATATAATATGTTTGATATAAACTCATAAATTAAATAGTTTGCCAAATGGATTTTGGTGTTTATGGTTGGACAAGTGAGTTGCAAAATAGGTAGATGTGATTATGTTTTACCTTTGTCATAAAACAACAAGAAAGCACAAGTTTTATCTTTGCACATAGAAGCCCTTCGACTGGCTTTATATTTGGTATGAAGCTGGAATTTTGTTTTAACTAAAATGAAATATACATTGTAATAGAATTAAAGAGAGAATCAAGTCAGCTATGTAGAGCTGATGTGCACGTAATGCACAGTTTGTTTGGTTACATAATCATTACTCCTACAGTGTCAGCTTTACAAACATTATTTATCAAATGAAAGCATAATCAGATGCTCTGGGAATAAATACTCAGCTATTTTATTTGAAAAAGGTTACTGTATATGCAGCAGGTTTTGCGTACTAATGATTTAGCAGATGACTACATAATTCACAATTTTATTTCAACACTAACTGATGACAGCATTAGTAGCTATGAATAATGCACCAAGCCAAAGCTAAATTCAAAATAATGCAGTCTACTCCCCAAGGATGTGGTTTTTACTGAGATGAAAAACGACCTAACATGCTGTTTTCACTGTTATTCTAGTACTGACAACATTAGTTTGTATGAATGATATTAATGGGCTTAAAGTCTGTTGGAAAATGATAATTTTATTTAATTCTATGAATCCTTTGCAACAGCAGTAATCAAGGTAAACATTTTCTTTTTTGTACTTCAAATATTTTTCTCTTTATGTTGTTAGGGGTAGAGAAAAAGTTTATATTTTTTTGCAAGTCCATGCAGGATTTTCTATCTTATCATGGCAGATTATGGCCTGTAATTTACATTTTGAACCACTGCTTAACAGCAGTTCTAATGAAGTGTCAAAATTAAACGCCTCTGTTTGCATGAATAAACAACATTAAACAAACTATGACAATGCGAAGGATTAAACAGGAACAAAGTTTAGCAGCTATTGCAAAAGGGGAACAAGACACAATAAGGTTGATAAATAAAGAAAAATAAAAACCTTGAGTAATATTTGCATTTATAAACATTAGCAAATGTATGACTGGATAACCCCCTTTATGTGCTTTTGGGGAGCATAAATACACAAACTTAAGCAGGCTTTGGAACAATACAAGGAAATGAAACAAAAGTAATATCAAAAGCATGATCATAATACAGGATTAAAACCAAACAAAGCTGCACCTAAAAGGCAAGATTATTAAAAATCCAGAGGAGAAATATATTGGAAAACATCACAAGGCCTTTTAACCATGACTGAAAATCACAGACCCTAATAATAAAGGGAGAGAAGTATAGATTTCTCAGGATACACCTCTCATGCATACATTTGCATTAGTGCCACAGAGGCACAAATACTGGCAACAGCCTAAGGGGATGGTCCTTTGCATCTGTCTTCATCTGCTGTGCTGTAAATGCCTCTTCACTCATACATAACTCATTACTCACAATGGCAGCCATTTGAATCTTTTATCAGAGAGATTTTTAATTGAACATTGGCAAATGTGCTCCAAACAAATGGGCCTCAGCAAGCCTGCAAGTGGAGTGTTTGCATGTGTCCATGTGCATGACAGTGCATGAAGCTCTGTCTGCACAAATGTGTGTGGAATATTCATCAGCGCTTTAACTGAATGGTAACAAAAAACCTACATATTAAATATCAGCCCACATGGGAGAGGGCAAGCAAGCTGTCTGTGGAGACTCTGAGTGATTCACTCACAGGAATCCGTTTAAAAGGCAGAACATTAGCTTACAGCCTGTTGTGCTGATGGTGTCTTCTCTTAAAGAGGTGAGAAAGTTTTTTAAATGTTGTTTTTTGGAGGGGGGGAGTTCTCAATAAAAACAGTAAAGGACATATAAGAAGCTATTTGTACTCTAAGTAGAACTTTCTCCATTGGTCAGATGGAACTACGGTGAGCATTTTGGTTAAAAAACAAAAACAGGGCAGATGAGTTGGGTCTAAAAAAAAAGGATGAAGAAGTTAAAGTTTTAATTCTCACTGGGAAGTATCCTGTTTGATCGCTCATCCTGTTTCCATTCATAAGGTCTTGGGAGAAAAAAAAAAACAGGAAAAATGTCAACATGAAGTCTTTGAAGAAGCAGAACAATGTTTATGTGAGTCTGGTGGACTGCAGGCTACAGAAAAACAGTAGCCCGGGTTCAGCAGGTAGCGGTTCCCCTAAAAAAACTTGTTCTGGCCTCCTTCTATGGCCCCTGCACTTACGATTAAATCAACTTCTTATAAGTTCTGTCACAGAAACCATAGCTAGTTACAGTAGTCCTTTTTTATTTACCTATTTAACTGCTTTCCTTTTCCAATTTACTCTAACAACACTTTAGCTCCAGCTGTATTGCAGTAAGGTCAGTTTTCAGTTTTGGCTATATCCCTCACTTCATCTATTAAACAGTGAACTTCTGCACTTTTTTCGTTTATGTCCCCCAATGAAGAAACACTGGCCCTTAGAAATGCCTGTCTTTCAACAAGATGAGTATGGTTGAAGGAAATATGGCCAAATCAACTAAGCAATGGGTCACCATATGTGCATGTCAGGGCCCAGAATTGAATCCTGTAGAACATCTAAGATACTTACTATAGGGATTAAAGGATAAATCAGGATGCAGTGCAAAAAAATAGAGCTTTAACTTTTTGTATGGTCCAACCTTGCAAAACATAGAAGCAAACTAAATGCTGTCCTGATTACAAACCACATTTTTAGGATGAACCAAAAATATAGATGCATATATTTTTAATTACAATTCTGTGTGCTATTAGGCTTCATCAATAAAATAATAATTTGTCTGTGAAACATCTTCTGGATCTTTACCAATGGTATGGATTGAACCTTAACACAAACACAGACACAGTACAGTTAGGCTGTAAGTCCCTCTATATTTAAACATCCCATCACTTAACTGCCTCTGCTTGGATGCATCAAGGTTGTAGCCAGGGTGATGCACTTGTGGATTATGAAACCAGAAAATATAAGACATAGAAAAAAACAATTCTTCCATTTAAATTGATTCCAATAGCCTGCATTCAAACTCTAGCCAAGCGGTGCACAATCCTGTGTTCCCACATGCACCATGTATTATTTGCTGTGGGCTTCTGGTTGCTCCAGTGGTGCCTATTTTCGACTTACTCAGGGTCATGTGGCCTTCTGCTGCTAGAGTATGTGCAATAGTGTGCACAGCTCGCAGACACTGACACAGATACAATCCTGTTTAATATTGCTTTCTAATCTTGGAACACTCAACCTTTTCCCTTAAAGTCCATGCTAAATGCATACAGTTTCCTGTTATGTAAAAGTGTTAAACATGTCACACTATGGTAAAGATATTCTGAAGACTAACTAAAAAAAATAATACAATGAATGTTTTTTTTATGATTTGCAATAACATCGACGATGCATACAAATCTGCAAAAAAAAAAAAAAAATTATGAAGAACTTTAACCCCAAAAGAAAATCCAATCCATGGTCTCTGATGTGGATGTCCAATTTCTTCCTGCTCTGCTTCTTTTAGGGCATTTTTTATAAGCAGGTAGAGGCTGAGCAAGCCACCCTCTGCAAGGATTTCTGCAGACTTAATATTTTTTCTTTTTGAAATTTACAGAAGAGAAAACTTATCTTGTAAATTAATGTTGCTGTTTTTATGTAACAATTATTTGAAAACCTTAAAGAATTATTTTGATTTTAGAGTTATAGTCAAAAGGAGTCTGCTTATGCATGGGAAAGGTACAGTAGAAACCATCTCATTCCCAGGATGAAAAACATTTTGAATGACATTTAACAGGCTGTTTCAGAGGCTAAACCAAGAATTTCAAATGACCTTTGGAGTCATCCTGCGCCAGAAAACCTGTTTACATGTGCAGCACAAACATAAAGCAGTTCTCACAGCAGTTACACATCTAAGTCAGAAATTTGAGCTTTAAGGCTTGTTTTAAGACCAACTACAATTGAATCATCTATCCCGTTACTAAATTTATTTTAAAAAATCTTTAAAAAATATTAGACACTCTAAAATTTTATGTAGCTTTGTTTTTATTCAGCTGCTTTTGATTACAATTAAATATAAGCTTTTAATAAAAAGGATATGTAACAGTAGAATTAATTGATGGTAACCCACTTTTACTATTTTAGAATTTGCAGACATTTATTTTTAATGTAGACGGGGCTTTGTTTTTACTTCCTTGTCATGTTTGATATCTACAGATGGAGTCAAACAGAGATTTGAGCTTTAAAGATAAACATTGTGACCTATGAGAGAACTGTCTGTTTACTATATTTTGCAGAAAACTTGCAGAAACCTCTGATCCACATGCAAACATATTCAGACACTAGTACAGATGTGTACTACAAACCCTAAATACTAAAATCTTGTGCAATTGCTGCCTATTTTTGTTCAGATTTGCCTGAAACCTTCTTTTTCCTGCTAAACTGTAGCGTTTTTCCTCTGCTTTTTTACTTCTCCTCAGGAGACTGAGATCAGCACCAGAAGGAAGGAGTGTGAAGCACTTGAAGCAGAGGTGAAGAAAAAGAATCAAACATGTCAGACTTTGGTAAGTGCTCCAAAAATATACCCTGGCCGCTGAACGAAAGGATGATGGTTAAAATTGATTTCCACCCGAGAGCTTTGGCCACTATTTTCACAGCCAAACATCCCTGGAGAGAGAGGGTGAGAGAATGGGTGACAAAGATAGCTTAGCTCTCAGAAGATAGTGGAATAATAGAAATGACCAAGAAAAACATCATAGCTATAAAATCTAGGCAAATGTATATAAATATAACTGATACATTTTATTATTCACGTTTGTTGACATACAAACTGTGCAAGCAAACACTCATTCTGTCACTTATTGTTCCTTTTTGTATACGCAACAAATCAATAAGCTCTGCACACTGTCATCTTGCAATATCCAGAGGAACACCATAATATCTGTTTTTATTCCACTGTAAAAGGTCAGATGTTACTCTGCTTCTTGATTTTTATTTGGTCTTTGTGAAGGACGTTTCTTACTGTGCCCCAGAAATGTCAGTCTTGCAGCTGGAGTGGCTTTTTTCTCAGTACAAAAGCTAAAAGGAACATACATGTAGAGAAAAAAAGAAGGGGGGAAAAAACTGTAAAGATGATAAAAAAAAAGAAATAGCTGAGCAGCTACCATTTGTTGTTTTCTGCTATAAGGGATGCTAGCTGTGACAAAGCAACAACTGTTTGAATAGAAATATGTTAATTAACTGCATGAGCCAGATCCAAGAAAATGCTAAGTGGGGTTTTGGGCCTTAAGGTTGTTATTTGAAACCGAGAATGATTGCAGGTATACTGAAGCTGCAATGTTCCAGGGGAAAGTCATCCTGATCTACAAGCCTGGAATTGAAGGATTTTTCTCTTTCTCTTTTTTTCCTTTTAGTCACTTGTATTGAAAAAACACTTAATGCATCTAAAGAAAACCTTATTTTACATCACTGAGGATTTATTACTTATTTATATGCTTATTTATTTGTTATATTTAGGGGCTGCACGGTGATACAGTGGGTAAGATTGTTTTGATGCAGCAAGAAGGTTCTGGATTACATTTCTGCTAGTGGATATTTCTGCACAGAGTTTGCATGTTGTCCCTGTGCATGCATGGGTTCTTTCCGGGTACTCTGGCTTTCTCCCAAAATCCAAAATTATTGTCAAGAATCCAGTTTGTGTGAACCCAGTCATAACTGTTGGGTTAATTGGCATCTCTTAATTGTCCTTGGGTCTGAGCGGTGTGCATGGTTGTTTGTCTCTCTATTGCCTACTGCACATTGGCAACCTGTTCAGCATGTACCCCAGCTCTCCCCCATAGACTGCCTGAGATAGGCACCAGCCCCACCGCTACCCTGATGGAATAAGCTGGAGAAGATGGATGGATGTTGAAACTTAAAAAATTCTATTTAAGAACAGGAATGTTTTTTCCATCCATCCATCTTCTCCCATTTCATCCACCAGGGTCACGGTGCCTCTCCAGCAGTCTGTGGGCGAAAGGAAGGATATACCATGGACCGATCAGCAGTCCATCGCAGGGATGGTTTTTCCTTGGTGTAAAATTTAATGACAATTAGATATAATTGGTAACAAAAAAATTAATTTGGACTCAGGTTTAAGCTCTCAAAAACCTATAACGACCTATTAGAGTATTTTCATCAACTCCCCATTACAGAGGCATGAGCCAGTTTCTGGTTCATTTGCAGGCCAAAACAACCTTAACGACTCCCCATTACAAAGGGGTAGACCTGTTTGCTGTTCAGTTTTCATGTTTTCTAAGCAATAACAAGGCTTTTGTTAGGCTACTCTATAAAGCCTGGAACTCAATGCTACTCTAGACATTTTTAAATGAGAAAGTTTTTTGGATGGAAAACATCTTCAAACTTGGAAAACAAAGTCCAGTGGTTTGTTTTTAACTTTTTTATTTGGTAAGGAACACATATAATGCATTTCTAAGTGAATTCAGACATGATATCATGTTATTCCATGCAATCAGAATCAGGGTACGACCTTTAGAAACACGGGTCACCTTAAAGGAACTAAAAGATTGTATCAAATCTGAAATCTGAATCCTGATGATTTAACCAAAGGATATAACATAGCTATTGAGAGGCACAGTATTTCTTGGCAATTAAGGAAAATAAGAAAGAATAGAAAAAATTAGTTAACGAGAGTAGAAATATTTCCATATCTTTGATTAAATTCTGTTTTATTTTTATAGCACCGATTCACTGACACATGTCAACTTAATGCACTCTACAGAGACGATCCAGCCAGATCATACAGTCAGATTGGTAAAAGTGCTATACAAAATGTATTTGTATAGCACAATTCAGTACAAAGACAATGCAAAGTGCTTTACATGATTAAAATAAAGGAAGATAAAACAGAATCAAAGCAAGTAGGAAACTAAATAATTAAATAAATAAAAAAATAAGAAATATAAATAAAAGAAAATAAAAAATGCAGAAACAAAAAAAAAAGAATATTAAAAACAGTTGGAAGTTTATGTTAGATTACATTATTTTATTTTTTTATTTATTTTTTTTTTTTTATGGAGAAGAAGAGGACTTTGTTTGAGCTAATTTTCGAGTATTTGATTTCTAATTATCTTTAAAGTGTCATGATCCGCAGGATAACTAGCCCAGATGCAGAGCACACACACGGAGGCAGAGGTAAAGTCCAAAGATGTATTGGTTAAAAACAGGGTTCTGGAAGGCAGAGAGAACAAACAGGTCAGGTTCAGGTACCGGTACAGGTTTCCAGAAAACAGACAGGCAGGGTGGCTCGGGCTTGCTAAACAAAACAATCCGGCGCAGAATGGAGCTCCTCTACAGCTTATAAAGTGAGAGCTCTTAATCAGCTGATGGGGGTCAGCTGTGAGCGCTGAGCAGTAGCTCCCAGGAATGGATCCACATCGCCCTCTAGAGGGCAAACCCCTGGATCCCAACAGAAACAGAAGCCCACAGGAAGGGATCCACGTCGCCCTCTGGAGGGCAAACCTCTGGATCCCAACATAAAGCTGTTAGCATTTGATCAAAAATTTCTCCTAGGGCAGTTGACAATTCCCCAGAACCTTGCCTTTTGTTCTACTACCATAGAACTGCAAAACCTTTCCCATTATCTACAGGTAATTTAACTCTGCCCGATATGCAATTTAACTCTGCCCGATACACACCAATCCTATGGTGCCAACCTGGATAACTGGGGGGGATCCCACTCTAGATTACCGACGTCTCAGTAAAATTAAATGCCTTCTGGTGGCACCTACAACCTTCCTCTCACTCTTAGAGAGAGCCTCTCGTTCCTATGCGAGGTCTTTTGGTTCACAGGTGGAACAAAACCTGAACTGCCTTTCTGCTCCCCAAAAAGAAAAGTTATCTTTTATTTTGTCTTTAACATTTTTGTTTATTGCAACATTAAAATAACCTTATTTTCTTAGCAATTGATCAAAAATAAAAGGTCTAAGGAAAACCAGCTGATTTTGACATTTTTCATGTCAAAATGGATGAAAGAGAGGAAATACAGTTGGTCACACTAAAGCTGGGTTCATAGGTCAGCGTGGAAATCAGGTCTTCGCTTCATACTGTGATTGAATGATCTATTATCTGAGACATCTTAGCAATACAGTACAGGCGTGGCTGACATGAGGGCCTCTTAGGGTGACTGTTGAATTTCCAACAGAGGGGGAATTAGAACCTGAACTGGCACAAAGACTCACGGTGCCTCTGTGATGCTGGACAATACAAACCGGCTAAAAATCCATCCATCCTATCAGCAGGACCTCTGAACACCCCCCTGTGCACAATTAATCATGCTGTAAATGGACCCTGTCGACCCAAACAATCATCACATTTGACTAGTTGCTGATTTCCTACCATTTGTTCTCAGTATGAAAACGTCCCTTTTAGAATAAAAGCAGATTTTCTGCACACAAACATGTATTTCTATGACTTAAAAAGGGGGGATAATTACAGTTTACAATTGAGACTGGTTCCATCAATTTTGGTGTTGTATGAGAATTAATGAGATTCAGTTTCATCCTTCAAGTTGAAACCATAAAAGCTCCAACTAAAGAAGAACGTCTTTGAAGCTCTTTATGATTATTTTAACTAAATTGAGCCACATCTCATTTTGACGGGTTGGTTTCATTGCTTTTTAGCTTGCTATTGTGGATGTAGTTTGCTTGGCCTTTACACACTTTTACATGTTTCATTTTTATGCATAAAATCCAAACAATCCAAACACAGGACCAATAAATTATGTAAACATAATTTCTGTTAAAAGCTATCTGTAACTTTTGTTTAAGCAATTTAATCTATTGAGCAAATAAAATTCGGCCAGAAAAAAATATTTAAACCAGTATCGTTTTGTTCTGATTCACATTTAAAATTCCAACACTGCAAAAAAGAAAGTGTCATGATTGTTTTAAGAGATCTGACCCACATGCAGAGAACCACTCAGAGACCAGGGGGAAAAGTTCAACAGGTTTATTTGAAGGGACAGTTTCACAAAGTAGGAACTGGAACTCAGTGAACTGGTGAACCGGAACTGGAAAGTCTGGAGGGAAGATCACAGTGATCAGTTCAGGGACCCAAAACTGGCAAACACTCTGGCATTGAGGTAGTGAAAGTCCACTGCTCAAATACTCCTCAGTAATGATCCAACAAGCCGCAGGTGTGCAGGAGGGATAACGAGGACAGGGCACCACCTGGTGGTGGAGGGAGAAAAACACACAGACAACCCACACAAACTGGATTCCTAACAGAAAGTAAATTTTTTCTAAAATTGAGTGCATTTTCTCTTGAATTAAGCAGGTAAATGAGACACTTTGTCAATGGGATAAGACAATTTACATTTGAAATAAAAAGAAAAACAAAAACTGGAGTCTCTTATTTCAAGAGCATACTATCTAATTATCTTATTTAAAGCCTAAACATTGTCATTCCATTGGCAGATCATCTTATTTACCCACTCAAATTAAGGGTAAATACAGTTATTTTAAGAATCTTTTCACAATTTAAGGATGTCTTTTGCAGACAGAGTGTCCCCACATGGTGAGCAGGACTGACAGGCCGGTCTCCATAGACTGAAACACAGCTCTAATGTCTCCCTGCACCTGGCATGGAGAACACAGACACAAACACAGACAAGTCCAATGAAGGAGATGAGGATGGCAAGCTGACAGTAATGTCACTTGCAATTTGCTCTAAACTGACTGGCCTCCCTCCTTGTATCAGATTACTTTTTTCCAAAGATATAAAAGACATTTGTATAAAATCAAGCAGGACTATTTTGGCACTTGGCCTTCCTTTCTGAAAGATTCTAACAATCCCTTCTATGAACGCTGAAAGCATATATACAGATTTTTGACACGGGTGCTGAAGTTTCAGGGTTTGTTAATGTGTCCCTGTGATTTGCTTCAGCTGTCATGTATATAAACACGTAGAGCGAATGTGAAAATCACAGTAAACACTGGCACAGCCTTCTGGCACCTTCACCTTCCCGTGCATCTGATGTTCAACCATCAGCCGTCTCATCATCAGCCCTTGGCTTGCGTTAAAAGTCTGTTACCATGGTGACAAGTATTAGCTTTGCCAGCATCCCTCAAATATGTACGGTGTTGATCGACGATCAATTCGAGGGCAGACCGCTGGCAGATTCAACAAGATCCGGTCTGTCTCTGTCATGTATCCCATGGCTCTGTGAAATACCTGTAAACAGAAACAGCTTCTGGAAAGGGCATACGTAGCGTCTGTCATTGGCTGTGTGTGCTTAGGAAATACAGCAATATCCCGATAGGTATTCCACTTTATTTAAATGTTCCAGCTCTCAAAGCTTTTTCAAGATTAGTCTACTTGCAGAGGACTGGAAGGCTGAGACATTGATTAAATAAAGCGGAGTAAATATGGAGCTGGAGAGTGTGTGCACTCTTCTCTTCAGCTGTCACTGCTTTAGCACTAAATTTGCACTGTCTGTACAAAGGCGAACATGTAAAATGTTAAGAGGACAGTTCAGTTGTTTTGAAGCCAGGTTTTATGAGGTTGTCAGTAGTTGTTCTTTATCGATCCATCTCTAATGCTGCTGGTTTGTAGGCTGATGGAATAAAGATTGAAAGCTAACAGCTATATGCTGTAGACTGACCCAGTTTAATCTTATTTAAGCTAACTAAACAGATCTGGCTCAAGTATTTACATTCATAAGTAGGAATGCACCAATCCGTTACATAATATTATTGTCATCCCAATATTAAAATGTGTTGGTCCATCGGTCAATCCTTACTCATAGTAATCCAAGTTAGTGAGAAACAAGTCTGATTTTAATGTGGGGGGGTTTATGAAGAAATGTGTCAACCTGTTGCCTTGCTTTAGGTTGTATTTTTTATGCATAAAATAATCACACTGTCAATAAAGAAACTCTGTACATTATGTAAAAATGTCTTAAACTGAAATGCAAAGACAGAATAGTTTAATAATAATAGTTTAATTAAGCACCTATTCAAATACAGACAGAAACGTAGAGCTGTGGATGTGCAGAAGCTGCAGGAGGAGGTGGGGCACTGCCCATCACTGGCAACTCTGGTTTAAGGAGAAACACAGGTTAGTGGAGACGATAATCTGACGGAAGATGATTATCCATGAGGGTCATTTACCTGGTTTAGCAGTTCATCCAACTTCTCAGAGCAAGGCAGGATCCAGCAGGTGGACTGCCAAACAAGATGTAGCGGGAGCCGCCCAGAGTGAACCAGATGCTGCAGCCTAAGTGAACAGGCATGAATCCGGGCCAGGTCTGAGAATCAGTTCAGAACAGAACAGTTCTGAGATCCAGGATCCCATAGCCCGGTCGGAGATTCCGATCAGAACAGGAACTGACAGATCCAGGGTTATAGGAATCCACAGAGAGTTCATGCTGGTTCAGTGTTCCATGAGTCCAACATAGAGTTCGGCAAGAACTGTTCAGATGGAGAAAGGTAGGCTCAGTAGTTGAGAGGCAGAACAAGACATGATATCAGGCAAACCACGGAACTTTAAACTGGCTCCCTCCACTAAGCCAAAACAGGATCAGAGCACACTCAGTGAACAAGACATAGGACATGATCAGGAAACACTAAGACAACATTAATAACCTTCTCTCACCACTGGCCTCCGAAAATGAGAACATCAACTATGGAAATCAGCAATGATCTCAAACTCAGACAATCAACGTCAATGATCTGCCCCGATAGCAGGAGCAGGTGGATAAGATGAGTGACAATTATTAACCCGGCAGAGTTAGGCAGGTGGGTGAAATGAGCAATTAGGTCAGCTATCAGGGTACAGGGAACAGAAAAATGGTAAATAGGCCGATAATCATGTTTTTATGCTGTATTTCAAAACAAAAATCTGCATTCTATGTCAAGTTATGTAGTAAAGAAGTAGTACAGAATACACATTGACAGGAAGACGCTCTCTTCATATCAAGGGTGGAAAAAGGGTTTTTTACTGTCAGCTAGCATCCAATCAGAACCATAGTTAAAAAGCTGTATAAACAAGAGGATGCTGTGCTTAGAGAATTTTAGAACAGAGTTTAATACACAACATAAGCATTAATGTTATTAATATCATTGACTGTTATTTGTCCACAGATACAGGTGGATTGTATGATTTTCTTTATTCAGTATTAATCAGGAGGGCTGATAAAAAACTATTCTAAACAAAGAATTAAATGAATTAAACGTCTACTAACTTTAACTTTGATTTCTTTACACATTTTCAACTAAAATATGCAAAAAAGATGTTTCTCAAGAGACTATTGTCACAAAATCTCAAAGCCTTTATTAACTACCGATAAAGGACTTAGGAGAACTTCAAAGAATGAGACTTACAAAATTGGAAATATACTTACCTTTATCAAGGCTGCACTTTAAAAAATGAAATAGTCTAGCCTTTCTTTTGCCAGGTTTGAGTTTTGAGAATAACTCAGAATGCATGACAAATCCACCCGTATAATTCTTACCAATATGTATATATATGTTAGACATTATTGGAAAGCTTAGATTCTCCACAATTCAACCACCAAGTTCCTTTTATGGACACAGCGAGCATCAAAGCACATTTAACACAGATATACCAGCAAGTCAAAATGTAAACAAACAAAGCAGCCATAGTTACATACCTTTGAAGGCATCCAGAAGGCGTTTCATAAATCCAATCTTCAATTGTTTATACTCCATTCTTCCATAAGGGTCCACAGATTAAAAGTAATCCAGCATATTAGTAAGAAAAATATTCCATAATGAGAAAATCGCCCATAACGTCCGGTTGGTGACATCAGAAAAGTTAGCTGGTCATAGCTTATTCTCAGCATCTTGCTAAATTTACTTCTAATACTTATTCCCTCAGTTGTTAGCCCACGATGTTTGGTATGGTTCTTTACATTGTGTCAAGTGTCTGCATGTTTTTATGAGGCGATTTGAGCCAGATATAGTCCCCAAAATCTCACTTCTGGTCCACTTACGTTACTTGCTGTCAGCCAGTGACGCGTGATACTATGCATCATAGTTCTCGGGTGTTATTGGTTAAGACCACGTGGGCTGTTGGGCTTTGCAGCCAATGAAATAGGGTTTTGAAGGAGCCCAAATGTGTGTAGTTTATTTAAAGGGGTACCGCATTACAGGCTTGCGTTAGAGATAAACACATACACCAGCAGGTGGAGCCATTGCACGCAGCTGCAAGCTGACACCAAAGGTTCAAAACCCCACAGCTCTGGAACTGTTGTAGCTAGAGGTCTGAACTTTTCTGCATTTGTGGTTGATATGATATAGAACAAATATAACACAATGAAACCAGCTTTTTCTCAAGAATGTCTTTATTACTGCTGTTCAAAAAACACCTATCATTTCCGAGAATAAAAAAACTACTTTGAGTCATGTTTGAACTGATGCAGCTTGGTCTGTGTTCTTCTCACCCGATTTAGGGGTGATAACTTTTAAATAACGTATTGCACATGTAATTTGGGCTTGCAGTTCCTAAGTTATTTGCTTTTCCATTTGGGTATGCAAAATAGGTGAGAATTTTCCAAAATGAGGTGGATGTTAAGAGGCTAGAGAGCTTTACTTAACAACATTTATTTTTGTTTACAGTTGTGTGTACAAAACGACAAAATAAAATCAGTCTAAGTCTAAAAAATCAGAGATATTGCTTGACGTTTTAAATCTTTAATATTGCCCTTTCTTTTATTTTTGTTTGAAATAGTATATATATTTAAGAAACTGAACAAGTGAGATATAGTAGTTGGTGCCAAAGTGTGTTAAATGTATTTGAGGGAGAGATAAAAAAAATCTTTGCAACCCAAAAAATTAAATTTTTAATTCCTCCTACTGCCTGGATTCCTAATCATATGGAACTGTAAAGGTCAGCTGCAGGAATATAACAAGGATGACTCTTTCTTCATTTACCTCTCTGACGCAAATGGCTTTGGTTAAAAATAAAGTCAAGAAAGCGACAGCTGGCTACACCAAGAGCAAATGATGATCTCTTCCATACTGAGCAGAGTCTACTGAACAGAGAGTAAGTGGGTGAAATCCTTGGATTGCTCATGAGTTAAATGACAGGGTTGATTCATACGTCAGACTTTCAAAATTTACCACGCTGCTGTCTCAGACCAGGTTGAGTCATCAATGATTGGCATAAAATGGTATCTCTTTGCTCTATTACATTTTTCTTCAATTTCATTAATCCTGTTGTGACTGTTATTGCATGGTCAAATTAATACTCAGCACATAGTTCCATCACAGTCTGGAGAGGTTTTGGATTAAATTTCATAATTTTTCAGGTCTGAATAATTATGGAAAAAAAGAAAAAAACAACATATAGAAATATTTCTATTTTTCTATTTCTCTATCATTTCCATCCAATTGTACAAAAGTTGTGGTTGTATTTCTTTCTTTCATTCATTCATTCTTTCTTCCTTCCTTCCTTCCTTCCTTCCTTCCTTGGTCCCTCCGTTCAAATTCGATTGTGAGAAATGGAGGGGAGGCATTTCTATTATATTTCTATTATAGATATTTTTGACACCACAATATGAAGTAGACTTACATAAATAATTTAATTAGTGTAAGGAGCTTTAGTGTCGTACAAATTGTAACTTTGGTCTCAACTAAAGCAACTTCTCTAACTTTTAATGAACTGCTAATTAAACAATTTTAGACATTATTTCAAAAGTGACTTTCATCCCTTAAAAAAAACGGTTACAATATGGAGTGCATTTATAGTTGCCCTGCTGACAGATTATTCCAACTAAACTATGGATCTCTGAAAATATTCTATAGTAGTCATGCATTCTTAGTGTCTTCATCATTTGCTTATCAGGTTAGATTGAATACCAGGAATTGCTGAGGTTATAGTTTTCTCTTTTTTTCGTTTTGTTTTACTTTTTTTGGTGGTTTTAATATGGGTGACAAAAGATAATCATCCCACTCAATAACATGTTAAACTTCTTACATTTGTATCCTAAAAGCCATGTACATTATGTTAGTCTTATATGTAAAATCCCAAAACAAGACATGCTCTTGTGAAAAGATGCAGAATTACAGCAAAAAAAAAATAGCAATACACTGTGAAGATTTTATTATATCTATAAATGAATATAATGTTGTTATTCCTGCTTGGTTGATCCTGGCGTTTTGTTTGTAACCTACCATTCTGTGAGCATTTGCTTTTCATTCAGATTCATGTTAGTATTCAAGTGAATCTGCCTCAGCAGAAAATCTGTGTTTTTCAGCTGAATAATGCTGGAAGCAGCCCAGTGAATGATGCAGTGTTTTCTGCATGCCATTTGTTCCATCTGTGGGCGCACAGACTCTCCATAAAAATGTGTCTTGCCAAGGGATTATGACTTACATTGATCTGTTTACAGCGTTAACACGGCAACACGACAGCACAAAGACATAGCTGATTGTCTTTCGATTGACACTGTCTGTGGAATGTGGAAAGGATTTTAAACAATAGCAGTAATATAAACTTGAACCTTATGTTAGTGACAGTAAAGAGGACCTGAAAGAATACAAAAACTCATATAAACCAGTGTCCTTGAGTAAAAAAACTGTACCCCTTCTGTGGAAAAAATGAATTATTAAAGCCTGTTCTGTGGTTTTGGGACACTCAGCAGTGATCACTGTTGTCCACCGGTAGAGAAAGCAGTGAGCAGTGGTGAATCTTCCCATGAGTAACCAACCAAGAGCAAACTGATGAGTTATCAAAGAGTTGACAACAGAATCCAGATTGAAATCTAAGGCAGTATATGCCTTGGATGCTTCAGTTCACATCAGTTTTCATGACTCAATGTTCAAAAAGATTCAGGGCAAACATGAGCTCAAGGTGAAAGCCCATGTTTACCAAAAAAAAAATAGCAGCACAAAGTCTCATTTAAGCTTTGCTAAAAGCATCTTAATAATCTTCCAGACTTATGTCAACTATTCTGTTTGGTAAGACAAAAAAAAAATAGATTTTTGGAAGACATATATCATTTTAGCTAAGCTTTCCATAAGTAATGTGACTGTAAATTCTGCTTTCTACTTGTACTTATATTCAGTTCCGTTCAGTTTATTTCTATAGCGCCAATTCGCAACACATGTCATCTCAAGGCACTTTACAGTTCACCAGATCATCCAGTCAAATTGATTCAAAGTTTTCTATCTAAGGAAAACCAGTTGATTGCATCGACTCATCGACTCGAAGGCAATCCCTCACACTAAGCATGCTTGTAGCGGCAGTGGAGAGGAAAAACTCCCTTTTAACAGGAAGAAACCTCCAGCAGAACCAGGCTCAGTGTGAGCGACCATCTGCTGAGGCCGAATGGGGTTCAAGGGGACAGAAGCAGAGACACAAAAAGAAGCAGCGATACAAAAAGCAACTGTAAAAGACGGATTATATAGTGCCTTTTATAACCAGTCATTCACCCACTGATAATGGAAAGCTCCAGTATAGCCATAGATGTCTTGGGGGGTCGCTGACAGAAGTGAGGCTGCTCTACTCTGGCGCCATCGTGCCCTCTGACCACTATCAGTAGGCAATGCATACGAATTGTCTTGTGCAAAGATGACTGAGAAGGACATAGTTGGAGTTGAAACCATCTACCTTCCAGTTGCCCTTCGAACTCCTGCATCCAAAACCGTTGTCGTCCTGCTAAACCTTTGTAACCTTATGGGTAAGCAGACTCAGGTTACACAGCATCACAGTGATCTGAAATTGGATTGATATGTTAAAAAAATTCCCTTATCTTAAAAGAACCCACTTAGTGAACTAAAGCAAGCTAAATGGTTAAAAATGTGAAAGATTGATTGCCAGATAACACAATCAAATGAAGGTATGTCTGAGAAGGAGGGAGCTAGTTGTTGTTGTGAAAGCATGAAAAAAGAAAAAAAAAACTAAAACAATTCTTACTGATAGCTAACTGATAAATAATGATAAATCAATGAACGCAAATGCCAACGAAAATACAAAGCTTGATGACTGGGATGTTTGCAGTCTTCAGGCTGTTTACATGGTTGCATTCGTCCTTGACAGCATTTCTCCTCTGCGTTTTGTCTTTGTAGTGATTGTATGAATATTAGAAGCAGACAGGCTACAGTTTTACAGGGCTTTATGAACATCATTCATAAATCCCCAGAGTAACAAAGCTTAATCTTTTCATTTCTTCAACAAGTGTACTTCAGAATGAATTTATTTCTTTCATGTTTACCTTCATCTGGAATTCAACTCAGAAGCGTCCTTCATAAGTAAAACATAAGGCAGCCGGAGCAGGCTCACCATCCCAGGCCATTAAGAAGCACCATTTTACAGTAAATGTATCATGCATGAGTCTGTGGGTTTCCTAGCTCCTGACAACAACAACAATTGACTAACATGCTGCTGTAGCTGCAATAAATTGCTCGTCGTGGAAAACCCCACAATCGACACTGAAAATTGCTTCCATGGCACACTTCACATTTGTTGATTGAATGTAATTAGTTTTCCTCCTCTGCAGTGAAGAGATTGTTTTCTTTTACTCTGCACTTGGAACACATGATTTGAATGTGTGAGAGCGGAAAGCTTCACAGTTTATCCGGGTTTCTTTACACAAATATTCAAGCATGTTTAAAACTCCAACATAAAACTTACCTATATGTCAATATCATTGTACTGCTGCGGGGTGACTGAAATGGCAGCATCTTTCAGTTATTCTACCCGGCACAAACCACAGACCCTGAAGCAGCCTCCTTATGAATAATGGATGGGTTGTTGCTGACAAAACACTGGATTTTAGTGCATTCCTCTTGTCTAATCATGGTGACTTTTCAGGTTGTAAGCACTACTTTCTCTTTGACTCTCTTGCCTAGGAGAATGAACTTCAAGAATTCCTGCAGGAGAACAAGCACTTGAATCTTCAGTGGTTCAACAACAGCCACAAAGCATCTGAGTATGAAAAGGTAAGAGGTGAAAGAGCTTTATAGAAGGCTTCTCCCTACTCAAATACATCTTCACAAAGCTTTTAGCTTGCCGTTCAGTTCTTAGTATTTTTTACTTCATAGAGCTAGGTCTTCGGCACTTGATGCCATGTCCCGCTTTCTCTGATATACTGTAACCTGGCTTCAGCTTATGGAGGACCTACAGAGTCACTGAAAAGGAAATCCAGCCATTTTAAATTTAACATTTAAATCAGACAATTTCATTCTAATTTGAAAAGCATTTTCTAATTTTCTAACATCTTAAATATATAATATTAAATAGGATCTATGTGTATGAGGAATGTATTTTCAAATCCTATTTCTAAAAGAAATTTTCAAAAACCAAATTGATAAATTTGATTATAAATACCTTTTTCATATCATACGTTTTAAACGGTTATTCAGTAACACTTTCTTTTACAGTACATCAATAACCATATAATAATACGGTAGTAACATAGCAGGTCACACTAATTTACTTTATTTTCATTTATTTTTTCATTTATTGTTTATTTGAAAGGGGACACTGTACATTAATCAACATTAAAACAATGTAAATATACCCGAGTTAGCTAAGGAGTGCTAATTTTCATCCGTAGTTCCCCAGCCAGGTATAAAAAAGGCAACCTTAAAAATAAACACAAGTATAAAATCACAAGATAAAATTACAATACCAATTGCATAACAAACATTATGGTTAAGAAATACAATTAATGTAAAATGATTAAAAATTAATGGTAAAATTATTTAAATACACATAGAAAACCTTAGTGCCCACAAATTTGGCTCTCTACAAGCCATTTTTTAAAATTCTTTTTGAATTGAAAGAATGACAAAGAGTCTCCGATGGTTTCTGGTACTGTGTTCCATTGCTGAGATGCTCTTACGGAGAAGACAGCCTGACCAAAGGCTGTTTTTCTCCGGGGGATGATGCAGTCTTCCCTCACTGCCCCTCTGGTTACCCTGACCTCACTTGGAAACAAGAAAAACTTTATATTTGTAAATACCCAACAATGAAGTAATTACCGGCATGTAATTATTTAGGCCTTACATAAACATATCACCAGAAGGATTGACAATTAGGAGGACCATTTATTTTGATGATCCACCCGGAAAAAGAGCATCCTCCACTATACCTTTAAATATTTCCTTATAATCTTAAAAATAGCAGAATTTGTCTTTACTACATCATTTTTAATATCAGATATTCATTTATTCAATGCCTGAGTAGCCTTTTTATAAACTACAGTTTTAAAATATGAAGTTTCAGCGCATGGATGACTTCAAGCTACTTTAAAAAATACATTTCAGGTCTCATCCTTTGCAAACATCTGTTTAGGTGGATTCCTGTGATTTCTAAAGATAGAAAAGTCTGCCTTTTAATAAACCCATTTTATTGCTTCTTCTATAATTGAGCTCAGACTGCCAAGGTCAGGGTAGAGGGGTAGGTTTATGTATAGTGACTGGTTGGTACTTTGGGGCCATGTGCTCAAGCAGACTTACTAGAGTGTGTTTTGATTTGTTAGTGTTTGTACAGTTTCTCTCCTTGAGGAATCATTAGTCATTCATGGCTGTTCTGAGGACGGGGTTTTACCACATTACAGCTGTAGGGGCTAGTCAACTTAGCGGCGATTAGGGGCCATTAAAAGTGCTGACTGAAAATACTCCCTCTTTAGAGAGAGAACAAGCACTGCTGCTTAGACTTAGTGGAAGCATTTTAGATCTGGTTTCTTTCTTTAGATTATGGCATTAAATACTGTCTTAAAAAATATCACTGGTTAAAAAAATGAACTATTTATTCATTTTCAGTAGATTTTTTTCAATAAACCTTCAATACTTCACATTGAACATCATATTTTTCTACTTTACCACAAACTTCAATGTGATTGGTTTTTATTCAACACCTCATAAGAAACAAAATATAAATGCTCTTCTTTTGTTTTCCCACAAATAACATTCTGGAAAGTGTGGCATGGATTTATTTTCATCCTGCTTTGTTCAAAAGCAATCCTGTGCAAACAGTTTGCTTTACAATCGTCCTCCTGAATGGAGTCCACCTGTGTATGATCTTGTTTTAGTATAAATCAGGCTGTTTTTTTAAGCCTTAAGACCTTTGTTGTAAAAATATTAGAGAACAAAGATGCCTGTGCAAAATCTCTGCAACCACAAAACCAAGCAGCTAAAATGGATCCTGGAACTCACTCCACAGAGGTTACACAAGCACATTCATCATGATTCATATGGCCAAACACAAAAGCCATACACAACGACAGGTGGGTCTTTGATTTGCATCTGACTTGCAATGTGTTTAGTAGGCTGAGCCTCCATGTTACTTAAAAACCATCAGCTCTCCAACTACAGATGGCCCCGGTGTGAGCCAACATAACTGACAACTACTTTTGAATAGTTAGGTGTCATACGGCTTCAAAAAATACGAGGCGACTTAAGCCTGTTCTGTAATTAGAGAAAAAACTGTGCTATGAAAATCCTGCCAGACAGGTCAGGGATGAAGAGGTGGAGAAATTTAAAGTGGGGTTTGGTTATGCAACAATGTCTTAAAGAAGCAGCCAAGAGGGTTATTAAAAAGTTTTTATTTTAATAGTTTGTGTGTGAGGTTTTTTTTTTTTAACCCTCTAAGACATTTACATCCAGAGCTATACTAAACTACACATCTGTGGTTAGACTCAAAAGCTGCAGTTCAAAGGTGATCTCTAATTGCTCATTAAAAAAGCTTTAGCTACTTTGATAAAAATGGAAACTTTTTAACCTCATTGTGCAAAAGTAGGAAGAGACAAGCACCAAAACACTTGTTATAATTAAAGTAAAGGGTAGTCCTATAAAGCCTATAAAGTGGGAAGATCTGAACTACAACTTTCAGACTTATTCCTAAAGAAAACAAACCAATAAAAACATACGTTTGACTACCTTTTATTAGTTTGTCAAATAAAATACTTTGAAATCTGAGGTTATATCACATTGAAAGTGTCAGGTTGAGTGGAGCTTTTGAAGGACCCAAATGCAGAGATAGAAGCTGAGGTGGTTTCTTACAAATTTAATAACAAAAAGGTGGCCACTGAAATTTTTTTTTTTTAAACAACAAAATACAGAAATAACAAAACCCATGGGACGTCAGGGAAAACACATATGAGGAGAAGAGAAAGAGTGACTGAACAGGAGGTGTATATATGGGAGACAGAAACAATGAGAGGACTAATTAAGCAAACGAGGAACAGGTGTGGACAGGAATCTAGAAGGGAGGGTGGGGGAGGGAGACTGGCACAAGAGAGCAACTGAGAGTAAACAGGAAGTGCATAAGAACTCTAATCCAATAAAAAACAACCAGAATAACACAAAATAGTAATAAATCCAATGAAAACTCAAAAAGAAAACTTAAACACAACGAAAAACATGACCAAAAGTGTGGAAGACTGGAATATGAATATATTTTCAGTGCACTAAAACCTGCTTCTTACTTCTACTGTACATCATCGGTTACTATGGGATGAATAATAACAATTAAAAAAACTATTTTTATATACCAGCTCACCTAATGCCACACATCATGCTTATTTCTTCTTGATACTGTTGTACCGATCTATCATGCACGCTGAGCTGAAATGCAGGTTTCCAACTAATAATAAAATCCGGGCTTGAGAAATGTGGAGAAATCCTGATGAAAACATAGAGGAAGATGAACGAAGACTTTTGCATGTTTTTGTCTGCCAGAGGACAGATTTATTCTGTCTGTATAAAACAAAGCAGGCATGAAGATGAGATGTTTAATCCTGCAGTCAGTTAGTCCCAAAACAAAATGGTTTTTAAAAGGAAAAATGAGCGCAATAACTGTGTGGTTATCCATTTGTTACAGACACTGTCATAGAGTTTTATCTGGTGACAGCTATCACAGAGTGAAAACCCCTCTTTTAAGAAGCAATTTTAAGGCAGCAGAAGCAACTTCTCCGCAGTTCCTCTAATGTTCTCATTTTTCCACCCTATCTTTTTTTTTTATATATTTCTTTTTGCAATATAAGGAGGTGCCTGCCATTCGTACCGGTCAAGTGTCACTTTGTCTCCATTTTAGGAATATTTTGTTACCAATTTGACAGGAGATGACTTTAAATCAATATCTATATTCTACTAATTGTCTAAAACAAAACAAAGCAAAACCAACTGTTGTCTAAATAAAATGGTTTGTTCAGATATTTCTTCTAGTTTGATCGGAAGTCGTGATCTTTTATATTTCAAAGAAGTCTAACAAAATAAAAGATGATTTAGAGCAAGTTAATAGAAATTAGAAGAAATGCAGAGTTTTAATATTAAGATTGGAGTTTTTTAAGTGTGTTCATTTCTTAAATTAATTGAAAACTTAATTATGAACTGCGATTGAAGAAACCCTAACCTGAAATCGTGATTTAGAGCAAGAATCTACCAATTTGATGCTTTTAGTCTTTCAAATTTTCGCTTCCTCTGTATCTTGTTCTTCCCATCTGAACAGGTGAAATCAGAGTATGCCCAGCTCAAAGAGCGGCTTGGAGTTGTGACGCAGGAGAGAGATTTAGCCCTGTGGGAGAAGAACCAGCTCCAAGGCAAACTGGAGAACCTAGAGCAGGTGCTGAAGGTAGGAAAACATCACCCAAGTGATGCAATTATCTGCCAACTGTCTACCTCTGGATCAAGTAGTCGCTCCACCCAGGGCTCTAATTCAGTAGCTTTTAAGGAGCCTAACTCTCTTCTAGCACCTTCTCTCCTATCTGTGCCCCCCACCTTCCCCATGCCTCCATATGCTGCTGTTCCTCCATAGTGTCTAATTTCCTCGACATGTCTGTTGCTTTCCAGTGCCGTGTTGGGAGGTCTGAGCCGGAGCTGTGAAAGAGCACAAGCTGGAAGCAGTCTGCCCTCTTTACTTGCCTATGTCACTCTTATGTTTTCCAACTTCACTGGATCTTTTGCTTCCTTCTCCCCATCCCCTCTCCCCCCTGCTAGATCTCTAAGGTATCACTGCTATGGCCACCTGTTTGGGAGCAGCCTGAGTTATTCCCTTCCTTAATGTTTTATGTCAGTGGCTGTGCTTTTGTCTCCTTTTATCAGTGTGATGTTTATCAGATTAACAACACAGCACTGTGGAATGTGATTTATGCATGAGGCAGGATGAAGAGTTTGGCTTTATGATGAAAGGGGGGAGGAAGAGGAGAGAGAAAGGCTGGGTCACCATTCACAATAAAAATGTCACCTACAAGTTTGATGACATTACCTGTTTTAGAACCTGATTTTCACTAGCATGAAAAAGTCATTTGCTTCTTTCACCTTAGCGGGTCGATGATCTACACATTTTGGAAGCAATGATGCGACTAGATGTCACAGGCATCCTTTTTCATAAAGGGCCTAGCATTCAGTCCCTTCTTTGTATGGCTTCCTTGGTTGATATGGATGATCACAGGCAAATGAGCACGCTACACAGTTTGCTTTACCTTTTAATATCACATCAAAGCCTCCAGTTTCATCATTTAAAGACAAGATCTCTGAGGAAAACCTTTAAAGACTCCCATTAACCAGACCTTAAATGTGATAAATAAAGGGGGAAGCAAACCTGGAGGTTCAAGTACTTACAATGACTAGCAGGAGCATTTTTGTCCGTTGAAACTTTTCACATTTTGTCATTTTGCAACCACTTGATTCATTGAGCTCTATTTGAATATTAGGTAAGGGAGTTATTTTATACTTTATTTATGTCGTAACAATCCAATAAATTCATGAATACATATTGGTTAAAAGCTTTCTATCTAACCCTCCTTGATTAGCAGGTATTAACAGGAGACATTTGCTTGCATTGTGTCGCTGACCTTAATTTTTTCAGCAATCTCTCATACAGAGCTTGCATGTAGCTACAGCGGAGAGGATAAAATATATCACTCTTAAAATCCCCACAAGTTCTCCCTTCTGGTAATCCAAATATTGTGGTGCTGCTTTGACAGCCAAAGAAAAAAAAAGTCAGCTGAGTGATTTGAAATCTCCTGCTGTGAGGTGAAATAAGACACGCAAAGTAGGTGATGACATCTTCTAGTGCCTTTAAGGCAGCCAATAGCGGCTTTTGTTGCAGAGGAGTTGGCATCACTGTCACACAAATATCCGTGTGACATGGAAGAAAATCAGCTTGGAGATTAAAAAGTTGGACCCAACCAGTGTGACCCTGGCAGGAGGGGGGGGGGGGCGGGAAACCCTGGGTGTAATTTATTCTAAAGACACCAGAGGAAGAGAATGTCCCAGTAAACAAACTGGAAGTCTCTTGCATCCTACTAATGGATTGGAGGAATGATGGCCTAGTGGTCTGCTCTAAGAGGGTTGAAAGTACCCGGTTCGTTCCCCACAGCCTGTAATCTGGGTCCCTGAGCAAGACCCATAATCCCACACTGCTCCCCGGGCGCCTCACAATGGCAGCCCACTGCTCCCAAAGGGGATGGATTAAATGCAGAGGTTTTGTACAAGTTCTAATGCAGTGTGAGATTATGAAAGCGCAGTTATTATTCAATTATAAGTATTATATTAATTGATTTTAGATCTTTTTAAGATTTCACTGTATTTAGTTTAACATATCCTCCCAACATAAGTTTTCCTGTTGTTGCTGAAAAACTATAGCCTGACATAGTCCTACTCAATTCTAGTTAGAATATGAGTCTGATGCTGCTCCATAGAGCTGTGATTATGGGGCGTGTTTTGAACGAACCAGGAAAAAAATGCCTCTGCACTCAATTGGATAGACCTACAACCAATAAGAGCAACGGAGTGCGTGACGTATGTTAAGCGACGCATAGTCGTTGTCAACAAAAATCAAAGCGTGCAGTTGCACGCCTAGAATAAGAAGATGAGCCTTGATCGCGTTTCTCTGTTCCTCTTTTAAAATTAATTTGCTATCGACATCTTCTAGAACAGACCTAATAGCAGAATCTACACACCTCAACTCTCCAGCGGCAGCCATTGTTGTTGTCACCCAAGCGCGCTTTGGTCACGTGGTTGATTACGTTACTGTTGATCATCTGTCCATCATCGTATAAAGCCCGCCCTGACAATTTGATTGGCCCACCAGATTTTGTGCGAGCATACTCACGCTAATGTTGAGCAATGCCAGACCGAACTTCCCGACCTCAAACGTTGTGGGCGGGACTAAGTTCGGAATGGCACCCAGGTTAGAAAAACTAAACCCCGAAAGAAAAATCCTCCCTCTCCTTATTTTCCTTTATTGGAATTTTGCTCTTTTCAGGTTCATGTGCCGTATTAGTTTTCCTCTTCATATGTAGTCATTCATGTAAAAATCTGAGCACTGATTCTCAGATTAACAAACTCTTTCATCTGATCTTCTTTTCTGATATGTTCCCTGATCTTTGGGATGCTTTATGTTCTCAGATTTTTCCATTTAACCTCTGAGACCTTCGCGGAGCAGCTAAATTCATTCTGGTCTTGAATTAAAGAGATGCAAAAGTCTAATTGCTGCTTTTTATCTACAATTCGATTAATGTCTAAAGGCAATTTGATTCCATTAATCTTGATTTAGTTCAGTGGCTTCATGAGACTAAAGTGGGCTAAACATACATGAACACTAGACTTTCAGATATTAATAAAATAACTGTGTTTGACGCAAAGAATTCAGTGGTTCTAAAGCAGGCATCCCCAAAGTGGTCCTCGAGCACCGCTGTTCTGCAGGTTTTAGAAGTTTACCTGCTCCGGCACAGATGTTCTTAACTGAAAGCTGACTAACAGGCTTTTGCTCAACTGTAATCATCATAATCAGCTGTGCTAAAGCAGGGAAATGCAGGACATTGGCCCTTGAGGACCGACTTTGGGGATGCCTGGACTAAGGTATCAAAGTGTGAAAAAAGTTCAAAGGATATGAAAGCTTTTGCAAGAAATGTACTTTTTATTTGCTTAAAAAGCAAAGCATCTCTAGTCTTCATTAATTTGCTAAATTCATTCTAAATTATTCTTAACTCTGTCTTACATGCAGTTTGTCTTTCTTGTTTTTAAAGATATAGTTATTTTGGTACCCGACCTCTGACCCCTAAGATTTTGATTATTCATTTGATAATAAGCTTATATAAATGTATTAATGTAAAGATTTGAGATGCTTTTGTTTTTTTTTTGGAAAGAAGAGACTTGCTAGAGTTTTGCTCCACTAATTGCACCCCTCTCTGCCCCCTCCCCCTGATGTCTTCTCTGTCTGGCTTTCCATCCCTACATCCTATGTGGACAGCATATGCGAGAGGCTGCAGAGCGAAGGCAGCAGCTAGAGTTGGAGCATGAGCAGGCCTTGGCTGTCCTCAATGCAAAGCAGCAGGAGATTGACCTTCTGCAGAAGGCAAGTAAATCTAAATGTATAATGCTCACATCACCTGAGGGCCGGCCTTTTTAATTGTAGCTGTTTGCTTTAATTTTAGTAGGTGTCATAGATCAAAGAGCATTTTAGTGCACACTAGTGTAATATATACTCAGAAATTTTTGACATTTCAGGAACACTCCTCCCGCTTGTTTTGAGCAGCCTCGTTGGTCATTCATGACACAAAGTAGATATGACAGAAAATAATAAAACAAAAAGCCTCTCTCGGCCACTTGATGGTAGAGCCTCCCTTCCTGTGCACTGGAGCTGACTGTAATGTCACAGCGAACCCAGCAGTGGCTGAGATTGCTGATAGTGCGAACGTGATAGGAATTGTCACCAGCGCCATCTCTAGAAAAACAGTTTTCTACCACACCGTTTCTGTGGCTGTAGCGCCCTGACTTCACAGTCAGCTTTTTACAGGCTGTAGCTTTCAGCTTCCTTTTTTTATTTTTTTATTTCTCATTAACAGACGCTCATTACAGCCTTATCGTCCTTCAAACACTGCCTGCTCTCTGTGTTCTCCTAAAATGTTATCCTGCAAAGGAGATTTATCGTACTGTAAATTCCACACATGCTCTCATAATCATGTGAAACAGATGTTTGTAGCTAACGCAAGAGAAACGTCATGTATTATGGTGGGGATTTTTCTGCAGTCAGAGTGTTTTATTATGATGTAAGGCTCATTCTTCTACATGCACTGCAGAAGTGTTGGTAATTACTGATGTAAAAATAATATTCAATTGGATAAAAAGTATGTTTGTTTGCATAGCCTTAGGAAATGTTATTTTAAATTACTCCACTGAGTAACATTCTAAAGCAAGTAATTATCCAATGGAAGGAAGAAATGAAACACGCATAACAAAAAACTATAAATCCTTATTAGCCTGGCATTGAAGATATGTCAACTTACCATTAACATATTTCATAATGTATTTATTGTGTATGAAGAGCTGCACTCAGGTCTGTTTCTGTTAAAGAGAAAGTACAGACAAAAAAAGTGCAAAAGTTATGCAATCTCCAGTTCTTTGGTGCAGAATCTCAAATAAGTATATAATTAATGGTATCTTTTATGTAATCATTATGTCCCATTACAACTTCAATTTACAATCCTTTTTTAGGATTTTTTCAGGGATAGACCAACAGAAGGCCACCTTTAACTGTAAAGTGGAAGGAAAACATATTTTAATTCCTTTTTCCATTGCAAAAAAATCTGAAAGGTGTGGCTAGCATCTTTATTCAGTCAATACTTTGAAAATAATGCACAGCTCCTTTGGAAGATTTGTGTACAAACTATGCACACTTCAGCTCATTCTTGAAAAGGGTTCAAACTCAGTCAGATTTGATGGGTACTGCCTTTAAATAGGTCTTGTCAGATTTGTCTGGAGTTTGACTGGAGCAGTTTAACACTTGACAGTGATCTAAAATGTTCTATTATAGCTCTGGCTCTGTTTAGCGTTGTTGGGCTACACGGTGATGAATATCTTATTGTGCCTCAAGTCAGCTTGTGTTAAAATCATGCATTTGACTTCTTCAAATGTTCATTAACTCTAACCAGTATCCCTACAGTGAAACGTTATCACCAAAGGATAATGCAACCACTACCATGTTTCAACCTTGTATGCTCTTCATAATTTGCTTACAGACCAAATGTTTTAGGTTAGGGTTATCTCTGAGGTGACGGATTGAACAGAGCAACTTAAAATATCAATATGTCTGTTTTTTAACCACAAATTTCTCTCAGACCCACCTAATGTTCTCCTGGGTCTTCTCGTTTGTTGCTAATGTTCACTTCAAAAAACCTTCACATAAAAGCTGGATTTAGATAGATTACACTATGCACATTGAGTGACTTCTGAAGACAAATGCTTGTGCCGGATTTTATTTCGAGAGGAATAAACCCAAATGCACATCTTTTCACTTATTAAGCAAGTTTAAATGGCCTTTATCATGGATATTCAACTATTTTATCATGTTATTACTTATCAAAACATACACAAAGTGGTATTTCACTTAATTCTTGCATGTTTGAGTAATCCTCATGATTTCTCTTCTCTGAGCAGCAGCCCCTCCCTATCCTAGATCAAAGGGCTAAGAAAAGGTATAGGTGGGGCTGTCTCTACTCGCCGGCTTCAGGAAAAACATACGTTAAATGTGACTCACCTGTCGTCTAAACAACACGCTGTCTTTGTCTAATCAACGAGCAGTGACGTGAGGCAGAGCATAATCATTTCTGCATAAAGTTGACATGAAGTGGTTATTTAGCAGCTATTCTGCACAGTAACAGTACCCGTTCTCTTAGGCTCCATCCCCACAAAGCTGGGTTTGAGTATATGCAACAAGCTTTATGGTCATATCCAACATTTAAAAAACCCTAGTGTAAATCAGAGCTGTCTAGGTAAGAGAGCTCTGGCATCTCCATAGACAACAATAGGCAACGTTTCGAAGAGCAATGGTGATGCAGGAAGCTTATATAGTTGAAGGGAAGTTAGCCACTCACACTAGCATAACCATAGACTTTAGGAGAGCATGGCAGTTGTGCATGGATGCATCTATATGCGATTTTGAAAACTTAACCTAACTTAATTTTGAAATGTAAACAGACCGTTAACATCTATAAATGATTGAAACAGGCTCTAGATAAAAAAAAAAAAGAAACCTCATTTCACATGGCTAACAACTGAACTATGAGAGCTCTCGCAAAGCAGTCTGGGATATATCTGCTTGTCTAGTGACCATGGAGGATCACTTTTCAAGGTGCTTTGTCGGAAATTTCCAGTCCTTATATAAGACGGTGTAACCCCTATATAGTGTTCTCTGTAGGGATTAGGGCAAACGTTCGGACACAGCCTTAGTCTTCGCTGGCAGAACTCTCCTACTTAACAGTTCTTAATTTAATTGCTGGCTAACAAAGAATCCAACGACTGCCCATTCCCAAGAGGCAGACCCGTCCGGTTTTATTTGCATGTTTTCTAAGCCAAAACAAGGTTGTTTATGGTCCATTCTATAAAGCGTCAAAAACAACTTTATTTCTGAAATTTTGAATTGAAACAGTTGCCTGGATGGGAAGCAAAACGTCTTAAAACTTGGAAACAAAGTCCAGTGGATTGTTTTTTAACTTTTTTGGAATAACAAATGAATTTGAAACATACTTCAAATTTTGTGTTTTTCTCTTCTGCATTCATTGTTGACATCCTACTTCTTCCTTCCTTTACCTTCTTTACATGTGTGGTAAAGCTAGAGCACATTCTCTGGCTTGTCATAAGTAGGCTACTTCATTGCCCATTACAGCTCTTTCAGTTTCAGAGTTTCATCTTCAAAATTTAGCTTTTTTAAATCAGACTTTGTTTGGATAAGGCCAAGTCTTTTCTATTGTATTTGGAGGAAAGCAACTAAAACCTCATAACAAATGAATACTCTGTAAGGCCAAAGGTCACATTTCATCATATATATGCCTAAAGTTGACCTTAAAAGGCTATTAAAAACAAGATGATGTTTGACCTCTTAAAAAAAAGATGTTTTCCTTCCACATCAAAATGCTTTGTGCTGGTTTGTCTCATGGATTGTTATTAGTATATTTCATTTTTAAGATGTATGAGAGGAAACTGTTCACTGTTTTGTTTTCCTTTTGTACAAGTTCTGACAAATGCTTTAGAAATCTCTGATGTGAGAATGTATAGAGAGCCATAAAATTCATGGAAGATCAGAAATGGCAATTGTAAACATGATTTCTGATTTATTAATTAATTTATGTGGTTTTATGTTGTTGTTTTTTTGTTTTGTTTTTTTTTTTTGGGGGGGGGGGGTATAGTCAGATGTAACTTGAACGTCTTTCATTTTTCTATTGAGTTCTTGTTCCTTTGAAATACCTCTACTGTTTGTAAAGCCTTTTTGTGGTTTACTGACTTTAAACTGTAGTACAGAGTGCTACATGAGTGAACTGCCCCCTGTGTTTCACAGGCTCAGGTTGAGGCTAAAAAGGAACATGAAGGCGCTGTCCATCTGCTAGAGGTGAGCGTCTGGACATGGGCTGGGGAGGGATGGGGGGGGAGTGATGTTTTTGTATGGCTGCTGCATGCAATTGACTGAGGGTGAATTTCTGATCTTTACAATCTCACTTTTAAGTCCTTAAAGTCATGTGTTATTTTATTAAACTGCGAACGAAATTATTCTTGTTTTGCATTTTGGATGCATATGAAGAACCTTTTTGTATTACCATTTTTGTTAAAGGAAGAAGAATCTCTAGATATTTTATTCTGTGTGTATGTTAGTTTAAATCTAGCTGAAATGTTTTTTTTCTAGTCTTGGAAATGTGTTTGAGTGATGAAATATTTAATTTCTCTCCCTACATCTCTCTTTATTCTATGGGTCTATGTTTATGCTTAAACAGAACCACTTGGACAGCATGCAGGTATTTCAGAATTGCTTCCTTGTTTCCCTTTATGTTTTTGAGATCAATGCTAATATAGTACAGCAGAATATGCAGTCAAACGGGTTAAGAGAAAAGATGTGTCGCCAAACTGCATGAATAGTTATTTATTAGGTACTTGCAGTATAGCTGAATCTTAGTGTTAGGTGCTCTAAAGCCTATTACAACTATTAGTTTTATAACAGTGGGATAACCAGATTTCGGTTTTCAGAATTTTGAGGTTTCATTTAAGTAAACTTTATGTTTTTTTTTTCAGAAAGCTGTGTTTCATATTTTCTTTTAAAGAGAGTTTTACTCTTTTTTTTTATAACTTAGCTTAGCTTGCTGCACAAATAGGAAATCAGTTTCACTTGACCGTGATTAATAATTCAGCTACACTATATAGTTTATTAGAAGTTTCTTCTGTTTCCCTTTACCTGATTCTTTATAAAACTTTAAAACTCTTTGGAGCCTGACTATTTCCACGTGCCCCTGTTAGAAAAGGACATTACATCTTTTTAAGTTTTTTTTTTTTTTGTGACAATAGACTTGTTAATAACAAAAATCTAAAATATAAAGGGGGCCCTCATCTCAGAGAGAAAATAGTGATTTATACCTATACAGAGTATCTAAAAATAATTCTTAGTGCTTTAGTTTTACTTGTTTTAGGTTACAGCTTTATTCCCGAATTAATTAATCTTATTTTAAACACAAACATACCTGATGACTTTAATGTTAGACATGTTTCATTTTGCAGAACACAGACAATGTACAGAAGTCTTCAAAATCTTTACTCAAAACTTTATGTGATGCTTTTTAAGTCTTCTTAGAAAGTATACCATAAACTGATGACGCAGTAACTCTATCTGTAGAACCTCTCCAGCTTAATCAGGCTGGTTAGGAGATGTTTGTCCCAGCCATCTATAGATTTATCCCAGGATTTTTAATTAAATTTGAGTCTGTTCTCTAGCTTGGTTAAGGCGTTCACAGACGTTCCCTAAAGCTACTTCTTCAATGTTTAAGACCAATTCTCGTCCCAGTCGAGGGTTCGGAGAGCAGTACCCAGGGACAGGTTTTCATCCAAGATCTTTATACTTTCCTGCATTTATCTTGACTAGTGGTTTAGTTTCTGTGGCTGAGAAGCTTCCGTCACATCATCCTGAATTGTAGATGGTTTCCTCCAACATGATTCCTTTTTCCTGACAAAGAGTTCAATCTTTGTCTCATCAGACCAGCGATTTGTATTAGTCCTGGTCTGAATCCGAGTCCTCCTCCGCTAAGGTCCTGCTTCTCCAGTCGCTTGGTTTAGCTTGCATCCTGGCTCTTGGGAGAGTCCTGATGGTCCAAACTCTTGCAAGAATACACACTGTGACGAAAGTAGCAGACTTTGTCCATACTCTTCCCAAGATCCACTCCTCGAGATGGCTCTGTCTCAAAAGCTAGCTGACGAGCTTGTTGCATTTCTCTCATAACCAAATCTCTTTCCCAATAAGGCATGTAACCATCTCCTAGTCCTCTGCTCATCCATAATCCTACATTTCCTTTGGTAAAAAGTAAAAGACGAAGGTCAGTTTCCTTTGAAGCCTAATATGAAGCCTTACAGGCAGACTCAAGACATGTGCCTCTTTCAAACACTCAGACCTGAATGTTTAAGCAAATTATATAGAAAAGGCCTATCTTTGTGTTGCAAATATGGCAAATATTTTTGTTTTCATAAAATGTACATTTACATTGCTTCTGAAACGTAATACAGAGTAAAATAATGTAATTCCTCTACATCTTTTGTAGCCTTGCATAGTGAATGTTATTAAGCATGAGTGTCTGCATTTAGTAAACCATCTGTTTGTCTTCATCTAGCATGTGTTTTTTAGCAATGACCTGCATGTTTAAGGGTCCAGCATGTGCAAAACAGCCCAAACTGAAGCTGTTTGTGGGAAAAGTTAAATAAAAAATAAAATCCCAGTGCCTTTCAGAGCGTCTCAGCTTCAGACCTCTTAGAAATGATTGCTGATGGATTTCATCATTAGATGTGTGAAAACATTCTGCAGCACCTGGACTCACCTTTATAACTGCCCACACATTTACACTGTGTAGCTTGTCATGTGAAGTTTGTGCCTTGGCCTTTCCTGCTTTTTAAATGGATGATAACCATTTTTTTCTTCCTGCATCCTTCCTAAAGTTCACAACCAACAAATGTAAACTTCCTGTACATTTTTCTTTCAGGTAGACATTTAATAGCTTACAGACATACCTCTGACGGAGACTAATTAATCAGCTTTCAACTTTAAATTGTTGGTTTTGATCTTTACATGATAATTAGAAGAAAATATGAAGTTTCATAACTTATTTAGTTAATTGTTTATTTAGCTTACTTAAAATTTTAGTTTTTTTTATTTTTCTTAATTAATAGTGTTTGCTCTGTGGTGCTAAATATTATGTCACTTTTATGATTTGTTATCAGTCTGATATTTAATGCCATTTAACATTTAATTTGCATGCCTGCACATTAGTTCAGCATGTTCAGTGTTCTTAATGTGCAGCCCTTATTTTTGCACCTTTTTGTTCCCCCCTCTTAACTTGCTTCTATCATGTGTCTCTGTTTTCCCGTCTTTTTCTCTGACTCTCCCCCATGGCGCTCTCAGGCCAAAGTTCGAGAGCTGGAGGAGAAATGTCGGTCCCAGAGTGAGCAGTTCAACCTCCTCTCAAAGGAGCTGGAGAAGTTCCGGCTTCAAGCTGGGAAATTTGACATCCTTAGTTCTGAACCCATAAATCTGAGTGAATCACCAGGATCCCCCAACAAATCCTTGTCACAGCTCCTCAATGGATTGGCTGCCCCAACAGAGAAAGGTGGGAAAAATCTTCATGATTAATGTTTACAAAAATTGTTTGGTCATCATTTCTAACTTATAGCTGTATATTACAATACATCACTTGGTAAACTCAGTTTGGTTAAATGTGTCAGGTTATATACAATAAAAGACCAAAAAAAACATTTGATCATCATGAAATAAGACTATATACACCAAGCATCCATCCTGATACGGTTTTAACTTCTTATTTAGCCTAAATAGAATTCCAGCCCCAGGTGTGATGAGCAAACATAAAAAGATGTGCAGCCATCTGTTGACAATTCCACAGAAGTATTAGAAATCTAGATGGTGAAAACTAAATAGAGCCCAACCCTCCTGCGAGTCCTCATGGTAAAGCATCCACTCATTATGGTTAGTGTTGCACCGATACTGATACCACTCTCGGGCGGAGCCACTAAAATGGTGGTATCAGTATTGGCTAGTACAAACAAATAGGGCACCAATACCATTTTGAGAGCCAAAAGTTTATTCAACTATTGTCACCCATTCCAGGTAGGCAATAAAAAGTTCTACTGGATTCACTTTGTATTAGTCTTCTTCCTGCTTCACAAAGGTAGGCAGCAGCTTGACATGAGGCCATGATGGCAATTATTTGACATCCAAGTAGTATGCAGTTCTTCATATATTTTACACACATCAATTGCAAACATATGGTATCGGTAGCGGCCGATACTGCACAGCCGGGTATCGGTATTGGGGCCAAAAAATGGCATCGGCAACTCTTAAGTTCTAGTGAATCCTACCCAGAGCTTTCTATCAGAACATCAAGGAAAAAGAAAATCCCAATCCTAGCAAATTCAAACATAAATCAATCAATCGATCTATCTATTTATAATATTGTTTGTAATTAGACTGTTGAGATTAAGATAAACATTGTTATCATTGCTATCATTAATATCAGTATTAATATGGTATTTAGTATTTACTAATTACTGAGCAAAAAAAAGAAAGGAAAAGTAAATTTAATAACTGTGAAATAGCGTGACCATGCACCATTAAAAAAACAAACTTATGCTGATCAGATGAAGACATTAGATTTTCTTTACAATGTGTCTCATTCCTTTTTGTATTAAAAACCTAATCAGTACATTAAGTACATTGAACTTAATGTACTGATCACATTGTTATCAGTTGTTATTTTGTTCTATCAGGATCTGATGGGTGATGGCGTTTGTTCCACAGGCAATGAGGGTCCAACAAGCAGATCTTTGATATCTGAGTTCATTCGACCGCTCCAGATCAGTGGAGACAAGCCCGAGCTCCTCTCCGTCAAGCCAACATTCCTCAGTCGCAGTCGAGCCAGCAGCCCAGCACGAGCTTTCCTCTCTGAGGTACTCGTCGGTATCCGCTCTGATCCTCAACGGTTCTTTATCCAAGGTTCCTCTGTTCCATATCCTGTCTACTCCCTACAGTAAAACAAATCTGACAGATCCAGTCTGAGTGCTATGATGAAACAAGGTGGATATTTCAGTTAACTGGATATGCTATAGACAGTTAAGATGAAAATATTAGTCATTTCACTCAATGCTGATAACAAAATAAAACTGATAACAATATAAACTGTTTAATTGGAAATCCATAAGTGCAATGAAATAATCCATGTTATGAGACAGAGCTTGTTGATCAGATGAGAACAAAGCTTAGAGTTCCAGCATGAATCCTTATTGTTTATTTGTTTTTTTAAAGAGTAGAGTTAGCTTGGTTTTCTCTTATTTTGAACATTTAAAAAAGCAACATAGTACAAGACGTTTTTTCCCACAAGAACAGTTCAGAAACTACGGAGCCCCTGAAGGGGAAAAAAAAGAACTTTTGCAAGATCCCGCAAAAGTATTGCGAGATCCCGCAATAGTTTTGCAAGATCTCACAAAAGTATTGCGGGATCTCGCAAAAGTTTATTTTTTGCGAGATCCCCCAATAGTTTTGCGAGATCTTGCAAAAGTATTGAGGGATCTTGCAAAAGTATTGCGGGATCTCGCAAAAGTTTATTTTTTCCCTCCATGTCCCTTTAGGGGCTCCGTAAGAAACATCGTTTTCTAACTTATTATTTGAAATGAAAAATTTTAACTTCAGATAATTAAACTATGAAATAGGCAAGAGCCTTAAGCAAGCTTTTTCCCAGGAACAAGTTTTATATTTTTTTGTTTTATATTTGAACCAAGAGGCATGTCCAACACTAAAGTATTGCTGTGTTTTGATCAGCAGCTCTGTTTTTTTGTGTGTTTTTTTTTTTACCTAATCTCTCTCTCTCTCTCTCTCTCTCTCTCTCTCTCTCTCTCTCTCTCTCTCTCTCTCTCTCTCTCTCTGTTTTAAAGCTAAGTGAAAACAGCCAAACCACCAGTCTAGAGAATACTTTATTTTTGTAGAAGTGTGTTTGTTTTTTATGAAAAATCCAGCAACTGATATTATATTGTCACCCATAAAACACCATATCCTTTTCTCTAAATGTGATTCTCTGGTGGGCTGAACACAACGTGAAGGTTTATTTCACAGCGGCACAGAAAGCTGGATTATGTGTGTTGTTTTTCAGATGGACAAAGAGCTGAGCTCAACTACCAGGTCCAAACCACGATTCACAGGGAAAGTCCGTCTGTGTGTTGCTAGATATAGGTAAGATTATTAAAGGCAACTTTTGGTGAGGTATTAACTTCATGAATATTTTTTTAGACATTCTCTTTTGATTTAACATGGCATTTTTGCTTCTTTATTCTTCAGAGCAAAGGAGGAAAATTAACAGAATAGCATAGAATACAAAATCAGAAATTCAGAAGCTCAAAGGAGGAGAAATGGTTGCTCCTTTTTTTGCTTTATATTGCTATAGAAACTGCTTATTTTGTTCATAGTAGTTATTCCTAGAGAACGTGAATGAAATAAGAATATCTCTAGAGAAGAATTTGTGGTTGAGGGGTGCAAACACACTGCAAATACATATAATTACATAGATCTGCTGCAAAGACAAAAATGAGACATGCACTAGCAAACACACAAAACACATGTGAAGGAAAACATTGCAAAAGACAAATGGTGCAAACACAAAAAAAGAGAGATGCAAAGTGCAAACAAGCCGCAAATGCAAACCCGCTGCAAAACTTCAACCACGTCTACACACAAACACAAAAAATATAAAAGGGGATAATGCAAGTAGCGGAAACAACTGCAAGTAATGAAAAACTGAAGACAAGCGCTGCATAATGGAAGAGCTTCAGACCACTTGGGGGCAAAACCATCATCCACTCATTTGGAACCAGACCAGGAGTAATGATATAAACACAATGTTCAGAAACATGTTTAAAAAGGTTCAAAGGCAGATTGACCTTTTCTTTCTTCCCTCCAAATGTCCTCTTGGTAGGCATCTTATCTACGTTTCTTTGCAATTTGTCTGATTCCTAATTGTCAAATTGTACCTCATAAATCCCTTTGCTAAATGAAAGTGGTTACTTAAAATCCTGCTATCTCCTTCCTTACTACCAGGAGTGTTCGATAGTATTTATCATATGCCAACCACCAAAGCATCTCCACATTTGCGTAGTTGTCCTTACTGATTTGCACTATTTGGAATGACTCATTAGGTCGTAGTAAAGTCTGTGGTCTGGTCCTATGCACATTGATAATTGTCTCCCCCTAGTGTTCTGGAGCCCTTCCATTATGTAGAGCGAACTGGAAACATTTCTTCACTTGCAGTCCTTTAAGCTACCTCCAGTATTTTGTTAATTGGGTTTGTTCATGCTGCTTGTGTGTAAACCTTATTTAGTATGCATTTTGTTACAGGTTTATATTTGCAGCATTTTTGCACTTTTCTGCTCCCTGTTTGATATGATCGATGCATTTTTTTATTTGCTGCATTTATTATGCTGCTTTGTAGCATTTTTGCTTGGTTTAGTGTTTGCAGGCCTAAATTTGGCTATTGGTTAGGCTTTTTGTGTTTCCTACACAATAATGTTTTTGCATGTGTTTGCAACCCTCACCCTCTGTATTAATTTTTTTCCCAATTTATCTCTAAAAGTGCAGCTCTTTTTGGGGTATGACAGGTCTGCAATGGTCAGTATTCAACATAATAGCAACAAGAAAGATAGCAGTTGTCGCCAAGTGTTAAAGAGTTGCCAGCTTCAGTCCAACTAATTAGTTAATGCAGCTCATATTACTAGAAGTTATGCTTGCTCTAATGCAGCTGTGTCAGGACACGGTGTATCATACTTTATTGCCTGTGATGCTTTATTACCACAGACCCATCATAGTGTCTTTGCTGGTCTTAGTGTTGTGCCTGATCATATTATGGATAATGTATCATAGTTTATGTATGATAATTCCTCTAGTTACAATCCATATGATGGGCCTAATGAGCACCCAGAAGCAGAGCTCCCCCTGGTGGCAGGGAAGTACCTCTACGTTTACGGAACGATGGACGAGGATGGCTTTTACGAAGGTTAAAATCTAATTTGAAAGTTTTTCTGTCTTTTCTACTTTGTCACACTACTGAGCCTTTTGAAATCATTTATTTATTTCAGGGGAGCTGCTGGATGGACAGCGGGGACTCGTCCCCTCAAATTTTGTGGAATTTGTTCAAGATGATGAAACACCGTCTGTCCAACGAAGAGACACGACAGTTAAAGAATCGGGTTACCTCAACCATAGTAGCCTGGGGCCTCAGCGACTTTTGAGCGGCGGCACTGGAATTGGAACAAGCATAAGCAGCCTGCTATCTGACAGTAAACTGGACTGTTTAAGCGCTAGCAGCTTGGGCATGGACCTCCTGGGCTCCTCCAGCAATGGGACCGGAACCTTGGATGTCAGTATTGATGAGGTCGGTGAAGACATTGTGCCTTATCCCCGCCGCATCAACTTGATCAAGCAGTTAGCCAAGAGTGTGATTATTGGCTGGGATCCTCCTGTGGTCCCACCAGGATGGGGCTCCATCAGTGGCTACAATGTGCTGGTTGATAAAGAGGTCCGGATGAGTGTCCCCTACGGGGGCAGGACAAAGTCCCTTATTGAAAAGCTCAATCTTACCACCAACACCTACCGCATTTCAGTGCAGAGCATCACTGACCGAGGCCCATCAGATGAACTTCGCTGCACTCTTCTTGTGGGAAAGGATGTAGTGGTGGCACCTTACTACCTGCGGGTGGACAGCATCACTCAGAGCTCTGCTGAGCTGTCTTGGATGCCCAGCAACAGCAACTACAGTCACACTATCTTCCTCAACGGTGCAGAGTATGACATGGTCAAGGCTGGGGGTTACAGGTACAAGTTTTTCAACTTGAAGTCCATGACAGTTTACAAGGTGAAGGTTGTCGCACAGCCACATCAGGTGCCTTGGCAGCTTCCAGGTGATCAGCGGGAGAAGAGGGAAATATCTGTGGAGTTCTGCACTCAGCCTGCAGGTCAGCCTCTGAAAAATACCTCACATTAATACACTCACTGCTCCTGTTGCAAAGCATTATTTTTTATGGGTTTTTTTCCGGCACAAATGCTTTGCCAAAGTTAAACCTGTTCTGATACTGAAATAAATAACTAAACATAGTGATGTAGTGAGGGTCTTGCTAGTTTCTCCATGTAGCAAAATTACAAACTCAGTTTTAAGTCCTTCTTGGCATGGTTTTTGAATTGTTGTCAGGATGTTTTATGGAATCTGCTAAACTGTTTGTTTTGTTCATTCATTTTTCCGGCCACCTTGATACACAGTTCTTAAAGTCAAAATAAGCTTAAAAAATATTTAATACCTATTCTTTGCAGTTCTTTAAGTGTTGGGAAATAGTTGGTTTGATATTTTCTAGTTATCTTGTTTTTTTTTTTGTTTAATTGTAATAATTAAACAATTAGACAACAACAATTAGATAAAATTTAACTAAAAAGCAGTATTGCTTTTAACATGTAAAATTCTTTAATATGTTTGGGTTTTTTCAGGTATTTAACAGACTAATCAATCTTAGTATCTTATTGCACTGTATATCTATGGCATATTAATTGTTTTTTAAGATATTTATGCCATAGATAGGTTCGTTTCTAAAGTTTTTAATCTATCCAAGTCTTAGAATTTTGGATCTATCTAAGAAATCTTGTTGATCTTGGTTTGAGGTCAATATATTAATGCTCTCAACTTCCATATCAATTTGTTGTTTTTTTTTTGCACCATGTTTTTTATCCATCACTTTTAACATTTAACCACTGCTGCACTTTATGGAATGGAAATGTTCATTTACTGTCTGAAAAGCTATACTTAACGAGATGTTGTATACACTCTGTGTATACAAAATGACAATAAACAGTGTCTAAGTCTAAGATAAGTAATAATAAGCTAGAACCGCTTCTGTAAGATTATTAATCTTATTTTGAGAATATTTCACTCAAAATAAGTTTAACAATCTCCCTGTGCATTAAATACACTTGGTGAAATGTTTTGGGGGAAATATATGTCCTGTTTTTACGAAATCTTTCATAGAGCAATTGTTTTACTTCACTGGCAGATTATTGCATGTATTTTAAGTAAAATCTCCTTAAAATAGAGGTCTGCTGTTCCTCAGTATATTAAATAAACTGTCTATATAAATGAAATGAATTAGATAAAAGCTTGTTAGGCAGTTTTTGCAGTCTTAGTTCACAGCCCTGATAAATATTTGTAAAAAGATTAAAATTGAGATATTTTTTACTTTTATTTTTAGTATTTTCATTCAGTTAGACAGATAAAAACAATCAAATATTGAGAAGTAACTTTTTTTTTTAAACAAAATCCTGAATGGTGCTTTTGCTGTTCTCACCTGTGTTTGCCATGAGTGATAGAGGGTCCGGTGGCACCTGTATAATACAACATTACTTCTGTTGGGTCCGCTTAACTTAAAAAGGCACTACATAACTACAGGCCATTTTATATATAGGAAAGCTCTTAATCTTAAACTAAAAAAAAAAAACATTTAACAAAGTTGCAAGATACAAAGCAAGGAATCGTGAATTATTTTTCCTCCAGACTCAGTATCTCTAAGTTTATGAAGGTAGATTTTTGTCTTTATCATTCAGTAACGAAAAAAAAAAGGTTGCTTCAATCAGCTATCAGAAATACCGTATTTTCACAACCATAAGGTGCACCGTACTAAAAGGCGCAGTCTCAGTTATGTGTGCCATTACTGTATTTAACACACACATAAGATGCACCGGATTATAGGGCGCGGGTTTTATATACAGGTACATGTCCTCTACTACGTTTAAATACCTCTACTGCATATTTAAAAATAGAGCGGGAGCAAAACTGAGTATGATTGTGCTTTATTCATGTATTTATTACAAAGTATTAATCAAACCCATCAAAGTCATCATCCTCTGTTTCTGAATTAAACAGCTGCGCTAAATCAGACATGCCAATTTCCCCTTCTTCGCTGTCAGAGTCACTTTCCGTGCCGGGCGGCTCCTCGGAAATGATGCCGGCTTTTGCGAAAGCTTGAACAACAGTGCCAGCAGACACGTTAGCCCAAGCATCTACAATCCATCCGCAAACTGTGGTGCAATTTGCCCGGCGCTGCCTTCCGCTTTTCGTGAAACTGTGGTCTCCGTCAGTCACCCATCGCTCCCACGCCGCTTGCAGCCTTACTTTGAACGGCCGGTTCACACCGATGTCGAGCGGTTGAAGTTCCTTTGTCAGACCTCCCAGAATAACAGCAAGCACAGCGTTCATTTGTTTCACGATGTTTTTCACATCGGCTGTGAGATGGGAACGCATGGAGTCACAGATTAACAGCGATGGTGATGCGTGGAAAAAACCACCTGGTCTCCTTACATACACCTGCCTCAGCCACTCTTTCATCATCTCCTCATCCATCCAGCCCTTTTCATTTGCCTTAATAACAACTCCAGCTGGAAAAGTCTCTTTAGGCAAAGTCTTTCTCTTAAAAATCACCATAGGCGGCAGTTTCTGCCCATTTGCGTGGCAGCCAAGCCACGCCCACACTTCCCCCTTTAACGTTCTCATGGCGGTCTCAACAACGTCCGCAGTAACAACACACATAGGGCGCGCCGCACTATAGGGCGCGCCGCACATTTTGAGGGGAAAAAAAAGACTTTTACATGTGCCTTATAGTCACAAAAATACGGTAGCTAAAAATAAGTTTTAACCTTGCATGCAAGCTAATTTCTGCAGTATTTGTGAGCTCCCACTTAAACTGCTTGAGGTCAACCAATCACATTGCAGTATTATGGTTTAAGGTGAAACTTAAACCGTAAGATAAAAAACATTTAATTAACATCGCAGTGCTGGAAGACATGCGTACGTGTAGCTGCTGCTTTCACATTTTTTTAATAAGAATCCATACAACTATTAGTTGCTGTAGTTATTCATGCTGCTATTGCATTTGTTACCATTATTGGCTGAAAGCAACTTTTGGTAGGCAGGCACTCGGTGTCGTTTCACCCAATCAGCTTGGAAGGTTGCTGCTGAATGTCCCATTCAGATCTATCATGTGTGGAGCTTAAATAAGTGCTACACATGATCAATCTGGCTTTCCAGGTTACTGTGTCCTACTTTTGGCTCTCCACTGTTAAATAATCCTCTCTGACTTTTGATGAGCTGTAGACCTTAAAACCTCAGAAAAAGGGAGAGTTTGTGTTTGGTGAAGAGTTTCTTCGATGATTTTGGAATATGCTTGGATCAGTATCTTGCTAAAAGACTCATTTAGTTCTAATGTTTGGAATAGAAACAGGATGATGAAAGATCAGATCCTCCATAGTTATCCATGAGCCTAAGGGTGCTTTTTAACTGCTACCTGTAGTCTTTTAGGCCACAGCTGTTATTGTTTAAGAAATTGAATAATTGAAGGATATTCTTTCATTAAAGCATATAATCTAAAATAAATACTTTTATCAAGTGAACATTGCTTAATGAAAACAGTTTTAAAATTAGTATTCTTTATTTATATATATATATATATATATATATATATATATATATATATATATATATATATATATATATATATATAAACAAAATTAATCAATGTAGAAAAGGGTTCTTTTTTTAAACAGGTGAGGCTTAAACGTAAATAATTCTGGAGCATATTTAAAGGAAAAAAATTATGTTTCAATAAAATTTTTGCTCTGAACAATTTATTCTTTTACCGACTTGCATACATGAGGGACTATAAACTCAAGTAAACAATTTGATCAAAATTAATAAACAATTATCTCTATAATAATTATTAACAATTAATCCAATGAATCGTTTCAACCCTAATCACTGTAAAGCTCATATCATCAATGCAAATAAATCCAATAAAGATCTGAGTAGTTTAGCAAACTTCTTGTTTACATTAATGATGGAAGGATAGAAAAGTCCTTCCATTGTTAATCTTAAATTACCCCTGAATGAACACCTTGAATTTGATGGGCGCTTTTGAGATTTGCGTAATAAGCTGCTTTTCTCTGTAGTGAACTTTTATATAAAGGGAGATATTTTACTTCTGTTTATCCTCTGATTTACCCTAATCTGAGGTGTCAAGATAAAAATGAGTCCTCAGCCCATTATTACTTATTTTAACTAAAAAAAATGTAAACTATTCATTTTTAAGATTGTTTATTCCTTTTCAAATTGAAGGGATTACGGGTGTCATTCACTGTACTACCAGTGAGTTTGTAAAAAACACACCAAACAGTTACTTTTTAACAACAAAAATTTCAGTACTTCGAATTAAACTTATTCAAATCGGAGTTAGATTGTGACTGCTGGAGATAGGCACCAGCACCCCTCGCGACCCCACTCGGGACAAGCGTGTAAGAAAATGGATGGATGGATTGATGGAGTTAGAATTTTGAAGGATTTTCATTGAGAGTCTTTGGTAATGCAACAAGTATTTTTGCAAATCTACTTGAATTTGACTTCGATATTTATGCATGCAGAACAATCCAATTTTCTGATAAATATGTCACTATCTCTATTAAACTCATCCAATAAATCATTTTAGAAATACGTGTAAAAAAAAAACTCATATAAAACTAAATAAACCAGGAGCGTCAGTGGGTGAAAAATGCTGTAATCATAGACTGTAATGTATTATAAAAATGTTGGAAAAAATCATACCATTGTTACTGAATAAATGAAATATTTTGTTTCTGAATTATTGTCCACCTTTAGGTGATAGCTTCATGGCACAGTAGCTTTTGATGCCTTTTCTCCCATGTGGCTTTTGAAACAATGATAAAATGTTTCCTACTCACCAACACAATGTTTGCAAAACCATTAAGGTCCTGTAAAGTTGTTCAGATGCAAAGCTGTGAGTCACTTTCCAAACCTTAAGAAAAGCATAACGGCAGTAAAAATAAAAATGAAAATATAGAACACGGATAAGTTGAGACTTGATGTCAGAACTGACATTTCTGCCGGCAGCTGAAGCGGCTGCATGCTGAGAGTTCATTAAATGATCTATCTATTGGACGTGTTAATTAGAGGCACCTGAAATAGAGCGGGGATGGGTGGCTCAGAGCTTCCGTCAATGAAAGACAGTCTCTTGAAGCCCTTTGTAAAGCTTTTAGGCTCAGCATGTGTTTTTCAAACAAGTCACTTCATTAGTGCTTAGTGATACAAGATTTTTGTCAATATTAGACATTCAGAGCTGCCGACAATTCATCGTCTGAAAGGGAAGCGACTGTGTGCCGTTGGTTTCCAGAGTTAATGAAAGTGGCCATGGTGAAGTATTTATTCAATCCCTCGTTTGAGTTTGCAGAGGGCCTTGTTGTTTATGATACAGGCCGGGTGAAAATGACAAGAGAAAATTGAATCTCCAAGCAGTGCCCCTTCCTTTACCCATGTCTGCGTCATCCGCTGGCAGGAAGAGTAGGAACATGATTAGAATGGGTGGTTGTAGGATGTCACTCCTATCCTGAGAGTCTCACATGCAGCATATTGATGCATAGAGATACTTCTTCATGACTGCCGCTGCTCTCTTCCACTCCAGGTGAGCAGCAGCGCTGCACAGATGGCACGGTGCTTAGTATGCAGCGCTGACAGACTGAAGAAATTGCATCTTATCGTTTTTTTGTAGAAAATCATCAGCAAAGTCTGACAGCAAGATATTGCACTTCCAAGATATTTAGGGTGAAATCGATTGCATATACTGACAGGTTTATTTGGTGGAGGGTTTTGTTTCTATTTATATTTAGGTGAATTTCGGTACTTTGGAAATTGGTTATTGGTTTGGTTGATGTTAACTAGTCTTTTTTGTGTGTAATTTTGATTATTCATTTATTGTTGTTTATTGTATGAAATATATTCCTATTCATTCATTAATCATTCAAAATCATAGTGAAGTTAGATTTCTAAGTGACAAAAGACAAAAAGTTTGATTTTTATAATTATTTTGACTCCATCTTTGCCTAATATAAAGTCATCATATCATATAGATATATTATATGTGGTTGTATACATTAACACACTTTTTATTAGAAGTAAATACCCTAAAATATAAGCTTAAAGTTGTTGATATGTTTAAAACCTTCAAAATAACACCTGGTTTGCTCGATGTTTGCATTGAGTGTTTACTGTATAATGTATATAACAGCATCGATACAAGGATACTCTTCCACAAAGTACTATATATAGTTATTACTGTTCAGTTGGACTAGATCAATGTTTGTTTAACATAGCTGTTCAAAAATACATATAATATTGCATCTATTTGCAGCAGTTTAGATAGAATGGGTTAAAATTGATGCTTTTCCCCTAACTGGTGTGTGTTGTCCTTCTCAGGTCCCCCTCTCCCTCCTCAGGAGGTGCAGGTTCAGTGTGGCCAAACTCCAGGGGTCCTTCAGGTCAAATGGAAGCCACCTCCCCTGACACCTTCAGGAACTTCTAATGGGGCTAGTGTAATTGGCTATGCTGTTTGCACAAAGGGACAAAAGGTAGGTTTTTATTGAATAGTCTAACGATGCAGGTCAGATGCTGAGATTGCTTTTGATACCTCAATGGTTCCTACTGTGAGCAGAACTCTGTTGCCATCTCCTGGAGAAACGATTAAATGTTTATTTTCACTCTCTTGGGACCAAAAGACCCTTCTACTAAAACAGCCTCTGTCAGCTCCTGTTGGGCTTATTATTATTCCCCTGACAACTGAAAATTCTGCTCACTTGTGGGATAACTGGATTTTAACCCAAGTTTCTAGGAAAATAAAGTCTGTGTATTTTATACACCTTGTTACTTTTACAAAAGTGCTCTAATTTAAATAAAAGCCAGGAATCATAAAAATGTTTAATCAGATCCATTTTCTGTGATAGCCCTTAGAACCAGCTGCCGGTTTAGATGTAAAGAGCAAAATAGATAAAAAATTACTCAAACTTCCAGAGTTTGGATCATCTTTTTGATTTGCTGACATATAAATCAACTAATCAATTTAGTTGAATGGATGGATGGATGGATGGATGAAATACGAAGATTGATGCAGAATGTTTTTCCAATATTTATTTAGACTTTCTAATGCATGTTTTGCTGTATTGAGGTAGTGTTTTAGCATTGCTCTGTTTTGAAAGCTGTGAAATGTGATTTACTTATGGGTAAAAACTCTTTCTTTTGAATGCAGATAGCAGAGGTCTTGTACCCCACAGCCGACTATGTGAGCGTGGATTTAAACAGGATTCAAGGCCTGGAAGCCAGAGAAGTCATTGTAAGGACGTTATCAACCCAAGGAGAGTCCCAGGATTCACCTGTGGCTATGATCCCACACAATCTCCTGGGCTCTCCACGCCTCTCCCACCGAGTCACCGCCCCTCCCCCTTCAATTCCCGATCCAGTGCCACAACCCCATCAAGTACATCCTCAAACCCATCCTCCTTATCCATCAACATATCCTCCAAATCACCCTCAGCCCCAGGTTCAGCCTCTGCCTCGAGCTCAGCCACACACGCTACCACATGCACAACCACACTTGCAGCCTGTATGTCAACCTCCACATCCTCAGCTACATTTTCAGCGACACTCCATACCCAAGTCAAAACCATTAATAAGTGCCAGAGAGCCAGAAACCAAAGAGCATGAGGTGGGCCTGCGGCTAGCCCAGCCGTGGGAGCGCTCGCCCTCTCCGCTGCCACCCATGCACGGACCCAACTTGGAGCCTCCGCTCTTCCCACCCCGGCGATCACCCTCTCCTCAGAGGATTCTGCCACAGCCTCAGGGAGTCCCTATACCCAACACCATCGCCAAGGCCATGGCAAGAGAAGCTGCTCAGAGAGCTTTTGCCGAGGCTAATCGGGTGCGAGTCTGACACTTCATTTTTTCTTTTTGCCATGATTCCTTTTACTTTTTTGGACCATGTTCACTATTCTCTTTTCTAACTTTTCTCTTTGAAATTCTAAAAGCGTAATATAATGGTTGACAGGTTGACAAAAGGAATATCTTCAGTGATCGAGGTAACGCCTTGCCTCCGCTCAACTCAGACGAGGAGGAGGATGGCTATGATTCTCCACATGCAAGACGAAGAGGAGCCTCAGTAGACGAGTTCCTCAGAGGTTCAGAGTTGGGCCGACAGGTACATTTCCAGAGATCCCAAGCTTTAGTGTCCGTTTACCTGTTGGTTAAATAACTTATCTTGGACTGTTTTATTTTTTTTTTTGTACACTGCAAAAAAAATCATATATATGTCTTTTTTTTCTTCAAAATATATGTTTTTTTTTCTTGATTCAGGCATGTAAATAGCACCATTGCCAATAAGAAAAGTAAGAAATAAGAAACTTAGTTATCTTATTTCAGGTGCATAATATCTAATTTTGTTATATTAACATAACGGATAAGGGAAATGCTCACTCCATTAATAGATGATCTGTTTTCCCTGCTCTAGTTAAGTAAGTAATGTTAATCTTAAAATAATTTTTTGCAGTGTTTGATTAAAAAAAAGAGCAGAGATCTCCCTCTTAGAATTAGTCACTTTACTTCATTACTTTATAAAGTTATAAAGGAATAAAGCTCAAAATTGTCATCAGTGTTTATACTTTTGTGATAATCACATTTTGGCTTTATATAAAGCAGCTTAGCTATATAAACAACTTCTAAAATTGTCAAACTTGTTTTTTTTAGGTTAAATTATTGTTTTCATATTAATGTACCTTTCATGTTACTGCTTTAGAATAATTTTCACCTTGTTGCATATTTTTTGAGTGAATTGTTTTCCATTATTTCTGCAAGCAAACAACATGTTAAATTTGAAAGAATAATGCAATCTAGAAATGAAACTTTGGAGGAAAAAATAAGTAATACAAAAAGAAAACAGTAAAAATGTATCTAAAAATTTTTTTTGATATATTTTTTTTGTTTTATTATTTTTGGATTCTTTTTTTTTTATCTGTGTTTCTTGCTTTCAAAATTATTGCAACATAATTCCCTCTCTATATATTTATGTTGTGTAAAAAACACCTCAGGTTTTTTTCTCTCGTAATATGAGAACTCAAAAGAGAGAAAATATGTTTTTGTAGGGCAGCAATAAAAATGTCCCCCTGTCAGCCTCCTCTTTCTATTGGTTGTCTTATTTTTGTAGCACCATCATCATCACTACAGCCACAGCGAAGAGTACCACACTGAGAGTAGCCGGGGCTCTGACCTGTCTGACATAATGGAGGAAGATGAGGAAGATCTTTACTCTGAGATGCAGCTGGAAGAGGGTCGCAGACGCAGCATCAACTCTCACAGCACTCTTAAGGTACATACTTCACAGCACATCTGCAACAGTTTGATGGCGAATGACAAAAAGTTTTTAAGGTAGATATAGATACATCCCCTGTACTGCATTAGTCTAGCCGATGGCTTTGCCTGGCTGTACCCCATGACTAGAATCAGGCGACCCTGCTGCTACAAACCAACCTTCCTATCCTGCTTTATTCATTTCAGGCTGAGCTTGTGGAGATTGCTTTGCAAACATGAATATATAAATTGCATGCAAGAGCACAGTACTTAAAAACACAAATTGAAAAAAAAAAATCATAATTTCGTTTGCAATGTCCTCTAAAGCTGTTGATAATGCATCCAGGTGGCTCTAAAAGTAATAAAGTGATGCAAAAATATGAGGCGGCAGTGCAAACATTAATGTACTAAACTTTATCAGGGTCATGGCATATCAAATGCATACAGGAATCTCATTTAAGTGAGCACTTAAATGGTTATTTTCATTTGTGTTCACGTCTGTCATGTCTGGATGTCTAACTTTTAATGTTACCATAATTGGCATATTCTTCATTCAGTCTGTAAGTGTCAATGTGTGGATGTACAGGATCATGATTGAAAAATTAGGATTCAGAGTCACTTTAGCCAATGAATAATTGTGGTCGGACAGTATTTAGTTTTATAGCCATGGAAACTCAATAATATTGAGGTTTGACTTGTTTTCTTGTCAGAACTGTGATGTAATATTTTGTACATATAAGGTGTACTAAAACTAAATACGCCTCTCCTTGTTGTCTGTTTGTATTTAAAAGTATGTTTTGCCTCTTTATTTATACTCATTAAAATCATTTAAAAACAATAGCTTTTATTTTAGTAATGATCTTCAACTATTTACTGGAATGGGAGATATCTGTGTTTTCCATTTCTTGTATTTCAGTCACATTCATCTTTCTGTTTATGCTATGGTCTTAACTTCTTTCTCATGGGTTAGACTGTCCACATCCCATGTTCTTCTTTGAAGGTGTTCCTCCATCTTTGAACCTACACAGATTCCTGTTCAGAGCATGCGACTTTCCTCTTCACGGAATGAGACTGCATGTGTTTCTACATTGCCACAAATAACTAATTCTGTCTTTATTTTTGTCTTTTTCCCCCCATTTGTTCTATTCACATACTATGTTGTTTCCTGCCTGTTCTAAAAACCTTTGAAAAACGTTCAAACCCCCCTTCACAATTTATATAAACTACACCCGTTTGAATTGAACCGACCCTGAATGAACTTTAAAACTGTGGACCATTACTTCCTGGTTATGATGTAGGCGTATTACAAGCGTCAGGACTTAGCAGAAGAAAGAGACTGTTGGGATCTCCAGAAGGAAGTGGTGAGGCAGAGGTCGCTCCGCAGCAAACGTCTCCACAGCATCCCGGAGGTGGCAGAGGAGGAGTCGGACAGCTTGGACAGTATGGGCCAGCATCTGAGCTTTGAGGAAGGCGGGAGACCTGGGACGCCTCAAACTCAGCGCAGGATGTACAACCAGGAGCCCCACATGAGTGACCACCTCAGCCACGGCAAGAACAGCCGCCTGCAGCGCCAACGCTCCTCCCCTCGCTTCACCGACAGCCGCTATGGTTACAATGCAGATGACCGCAATTATGGACGACCCAATCGGCAGAACACAAAGAGCCCTGACAGTGGTTTAGACTGTGGCAGTGAGGAAGAGGGGTCCCTGGGAAGGGGTCATCGGGGATATTATGCCCATGGGAGTCCCATACGGGGGTCCGTTCGCATCATCCACTGTGAGGGCCCAGTAGAAAGGCGAGCACTGGCAATGGGCCGTAAAAGAACTCTGACCCGTCAGTGCAGTGTTGAGGAGGAGTTCTCGGACCCCCCTGTGACTACCACCAAATCCGTACATTCGGGTGACTTTAGGAACAGGGAGCACATTGGGTCTGGTCGGGAGGTCGGTCCAAGAAACTACTCCAGGGAAGGAGCCCTGAGCGAGGGCAGGCTGAACGAGTTGGACAGGGTGTATTACAGCCCCCACAGGGAGGCTAGGACCCAGTCTTTGTCCAGGCTCAACCGGGATCAGCCGCTGGTGTGTGAATCAGAATTTCTGCTGTATTTTCTATCAGCAAACTGCAGCCTTTGTTTTTCGTTTTAAGTGAGCTCCTGTTTTCTTTGATTTGCCTTCTTTTTTTTGTTTTTTTATTTCTGGACGAGATGTCATGTTCATGGTTGGTCTCATTTGAGTTCCTGTTTTGTGAGAATTACTTTGTTTGTTATTCGGAATGCTAGCTGATTTTTTTTAAAGTAATTTTTGTTTTTTATTACCTAAAGGCCATTTTAGGTTTTGATTCCTCATGTCTTTGAGGGAAAAGGCTCCATTTGAAGGAAAGTCTCTGTGCAGTGCATGGGGACGTGCTGCTCATGCCTCTTCTTGCTTGCCTGTGCCTTCCCTCTGCCAGCTGCCGCCTTCATATGTTGCTGTTTTTGTCCCTCTCACGAGAGCTGCAGTCATAGCGCTCCATCAGGTGCTCGGAGCTTTATGTCAGCATCTCTTGCCCTTCATTGCTACATGTACAAAGAAAGGACAAATCAAGACTTACCCTTCCTAAATGAATTATTTTGAAGTCCATAAAATCATCTCTTGCTAGTAATGCACCAACCAGAACTTCACTGCCAATTTTCATCCTTCGCTTTTTCATAAAGCTTTAACCGTACAATCCCAGTTTTGGCTACTTCTGACATCTACTTAATACCTTAAATATGCTTTCTCCTGTATTACAACTTCAGGTTTTTAAAATTTAAACAAATGACACTTTATGTTGCTGTAGCACCTTTGTTTATACAAATCTGTCATATATATACTGCACAATTCAATTTAAAAACATACTTATAAGAGGGAAGAAATTGTGCAAATGAAAAGTTGCAATAGTCTGGTTAAACAAATACATAAACTCTTAAACGAACAGTTTGCTGAAGCACCTGGGGAAGATTGCTTACAGGCTGCCTGTGACATTGAAACAACAGCAAATTCTGTTTTTTTTTAGGTCATTCATATGGCTAAAGGAAGATGAAAGACACAACACTTAGCAAAAGTTTCATACAACCTTTATAGAGGAGTGTTATAATACCATTAAACCAAACTATGTGTTACCTAAGGCATCACAAGTATTAAATTAGTTCACCAGAAATATAAAAGCCTTGAATGGCCTAGTCAAAGAAGACAGATGTGAAGGTACCTGTCCACACCACTTGTCAGATTAGGAGGATTTGATTAGGAAGAGTTACTTTTGTTATTAAATTTGTTTCAATTCAATTCAGTTTTTTTATATAGCACCAATTCACAACACGTCTTCTCAAGGCACTTTACATAGACGATTCAACTAGATCATCCAATCTGATTGAATCAGTTTCCCCTCTAACAGATATTTGCTGACTTACTTATACAATACAATTTTGAAGGTGTTCATAATACCAAGTAGAAGATGACAAACAAAAAGAAATGATCGTGAAGTTCTCATTTTAATCTCCTTAGACTCACCATTACTCTCAAACACCATTAGCCTGGCTAGCACAACTAAAACAGGAAGCAATTCTTAATTATCTAGTTATCTGAAAGCCTTGCTTTCTTTCAGCCTAACACTGTCAGGTGCTGTGGAGGTTTTAGAAGACCCAAATTCAGAGATGAGGAAGCAGAGATAGGTTTAGCTGATTTAATTGAGGTTCCAGAGACAACAGAGGCAAAAATCTAGGAGCAAAATAAGAAACCAAAAAACAGGAGATTCCAGGGAGAAAGAACAAGCAAGCAAGCAACAAAGCAACAAGAAAACAGTAATGAGGAACTGCAGAGGTGGTGTATATATGGGGAACAGAACAAAGAATGTGCTAATGAGCTGATATGGAGCAGGTGTAGATTGAAGTAACTAGAAGGAGCCATCCTTTCTGTTTCATCACTTGTTGTTAAAGTTTGGTGGAGGTTGGTTGAGAAACCAAATGCAGAGATGATGCGGCAGAGATGAGTTTTGCTGATTTAATAAGGTTCGAGAGGCAATGGGGCAAAAATACAAAATACTGGAAACCAAAAACTCAGTAAACATTCAGGAGAATACATATGGGGAGCAAGGATATGACAAAGCAACAAACAAAGAGAAATCAGCTATGAGGAACTGCAGAGGTGGTGTATATATGGGGAACAGAACAAAGAATGTGCTAATGAGCTGATATGGAGAAGGTGTGAATAAAAGGAACTAGAAGGGAGCAAAGTATATAGGAAACAGGCACAAGAGGGCAACAGAGAGTAACACACAAACAAAACACTGGCAGAAAGCAACTACAAAGACACAAAATTACAGAAACTAAAAATAAACCTAAATAAAGGGCAGAACCCTGACAAAAATAACCAATAGCTCATAGGATTATTTTGTATAAACTATATTTTCCTTTTGAATAGCAGTTTATGTCTCTCTATTTTCTGTTCCTCTAAAACTGCTAATTTATTTACTCCATAACAAGTTACATATGCAGCTCAGAATACTGTTAATTCTGGTAGCAATTGGTTAGGGAGTTTTCAATTATAAACAAAGGCTTGATATTTAATGTTGGGAGCCTCTTATCCCTCGTTCGGGATATCTACTTGATCCTTTTCTGATCACCTCCTAGTATATCAGTGCATCTCTATCCTCTGCTTGTGTTTTTAACTTTGTCCTGTTAAAGAAAAACGATCCTCATAACTTGTTCATTTCTCACCTTGTGGTTCATGCGACTCCCATCAGCCACTGATGGAAGCTGCATTGACCAACAAACTGTATCACTTATTTTACACTTATTACAACGTCACCCTTTTATTTTATCTTTTTCATATTTTTACTGTGTTGCTGTTTTTTGTGTAGTCATTTGGTTCCTTTTCTCATCAACAAGCTGACATGCACAGAACAAAGCAAACCGAATGAATGGTCTTTAGTTTCACATTTGAACTTTACAGAATCTAAATCAACATTGTTGTGTTTGGGGTTTGTTTGCTTTCCTTGTTTTAAGGTTGGGTTAAAGAATTATTTGTTGTTTTTTTATTATTATTATTTTGCCTCCCAAAGGACAAATGGAAGACACATCATTTGCTCTTATGGGTTTTCAGTTGTTTTGGAAAGGACTGTGAAATTACGTTGAATCATTTTCAACACTTTATTTGTCTCCAAATTGTTGTCGGTTTACATTTCTGATACATTATCTTCCTTTTTTCTACCCTAAGATTATTGGAAATTCACCATCACATGGAAGCCCAGATCGCCAGGACCATTCAGGGAGGAGGCCGGTTCACATCGGCACCCCTCCCCAGCGACGACCCATCCCATCCATTGGTTAGTGAGGTCACCACATACGGATCTCCACCTGCAGGGCAACTGATGTTTGTGCTATTTATACCATGTGTCTTTCCTGCCAGTATCAGCCGAGCATCTCTCCCATAGAGCTTTAACAACACCACATACAGGCCCCTTTCTTTTTGTTGGGTGTTTGCTCACCCCATAGCAGTCCATCTTCATGAGCTGGATTCACCAAATGCTCAGATGCAGTTTTGCTTAAAGGGTTATGGTAAAAACACTCCCTACGCCCGATGTTTTTTCTCCCAGTGGGTTAACCAGTCTACATGACCGCCCAGTCTGCCCTCAGTGCAAACATTGCTGTTTTACACCCAGTGACTCCAGAGTGAAACCTCGTCATCCTACTTTCTCAGCATGAATGAATGGGCCGTGGTTCTGAGCAGTGTGTGTGAGTGGGGGGGGGGGATCTCTGATCGTAACATTTTGATTGGTGTCTTCTGTAGAGATCACCATGGACAGTAACAGTGAGGGGAGTGAGGGGAACCTCTCACCCGTCAAGGAGGATGTTTACTATGGCAGTGTAGCTCGGCGCAGGATATGGCGATCTTTGTCCTCTGAGGATCAATATGGTATGTGGTGCAGCTTCTACTTAAGATGGCGATTTGCCTTAACATTGCCAGAAAAGGGACCAGAGTCCTTATTGAAGTGATATTTTGATGGCTTTTATTCTTGTGCAGGACAGTGAGCTGCTTTGTTAGTAAAGCTTTAGTTGAATAAAGCTGACTGGGGAAGATGAGATTGGCCAGTTTTCCCTTTGCTGGAGAATGAGCATCCCTTTCCTGTATGTGTCCCTGAGATTCTATAATCCCCAAAAACCCTAACACACCAACTCTCCCCCCCAACCCCCGTCCCTCCATATCAAAGCAACTCTCCATAATGAATCCCTTCCTTGCCTTCACAGCAGCCATTATCTTTTCCTTCATCCTCCCCACCTCTATAGGACTGTAGATACTTCCTTCTATTTATTTTTGCATGACTCCCTTGACAAACAGTGAGAAGGAAAGACAGTACTGAAAGAACTCCCAATTGTACATGCATTAACTCTGCCGCCATCTAAATCAAAGATCATTTATCTCCCCCATGATGTATCTCGGATGCAGTTATTAGTTAGCTAGAGTTGCCGTCTGCCATTGAGACATTTAACATGGTGATCCATGAAATGCTTGAAGAACTGATATCAGGTTCACCCCTTCCCCCTCACTGTCCCTGATATCTGCATTGCCAGAAACCAACGGAGCATTTGATTTGTTACCCTCCCACTGGAACCAGCCCCATTCGCCTGTCCTCTGCCACACGTTGCTTTCAGATGTAGCCTATATGCATCACATTATGCCTGCATATGATTTGTGCAAGAACGCTTCCTGCATCACATGTAGTCCAGAGAAAGCATGCTTGTCGATCAGCCTCTGTGAGATAACGCAGTGAAACAGCAATGATTAGTTGTACATTGTTTCCTTGTGTCTGTATGCGTCATTCCTTTGCTTCCTATAAAAACTGCTTGTGTCCTTTCTGTGTTTGTGCTGTTGTCTTCTTTTGTTGTCTTTTGTGGTGTTTGATTACTGACACTCCAGAAAGCAGAGATGTGTGAACTAAGAACCTTGATGTTCTGCAACTGTTATTTTTTTAACCATCCTATAAGTGTCTGAACACAACAGGGATTTAATAAATCCAAATGAAAATGAATAAACGCTTCATTACGGCATTCGGCCTCTGGCTCTTTCTTCACACATCTCTTACCCTGTCCCCTGTCAGCCACAAAGAGATATCTTCTGCTTTCATTGCCTCTGCAGCCCACACGGCTGTTTAAGGCTGGTAGTAGCAGCAGAGGCCTCCTCTATGTTTCAGACGGCTACGACGGGCGCAGGCACGGCCGGGGACGCCAATCCCCAGATTATTTTGAGGAATCGGAATCGGACGACCTGACCAGAGTGTTTGTGGCTCTGTTCGACTATGACCCTTTGTCCATGTCTCCCAACCCTGATGCCGCGGATGAGGAGTTGCCTTTCAAAGAGGGACAGGTCATTAAGGTAATTTAATAATGATACACAAAATCATCCAAAATTGTATTTTCTTTTTTACTTAAAGGTATAGTGGAGGATGTTCTTTTTCCGGGTGGATCATCAAAATAAGTGGTCCTCCTAATTGTCAATCATAAAACTTTACTTTAGAATGACTTTAGAAAGAGCCAAACACCATTCTTACACTTAACCTGGGGTTAAATGTAAGATATTTGTAGTCAGTGAGGATTTAATTAGCATGGACGTCTTCTGATGTTGGTCCACTCTTTTTTTCTAAATTCTGTAGTCCAAGAAGCATCAGTGATTTTCGATCTCTTCCTGCCTTCACTGCCAAAAGCAGAGACACCTACACTAATGTTACTGCAGCAATAAATTGACATTTTTTTATTAGATTATATTGAGATGTGTTTTTAGACTAGATCAGCATTAACTTCTCTCTGCCACCTCTGTCTTTAATGCCTCCTCCTATGCAATCAACTTTGATTCAGGTATTTGGCAATAAAGACACAGACGGATTCTACCGGGCGGAGATCAGAGGTCGAGTGGGGTTGATCCCCTGCAACATGGTCTCTGAGATCCAAACAGAAGATGATGAAATGATGGACCAACTCCTCAAACAGGGCTTCCTTCCACTGAACACACCTGTGGAAAAGTTAGGTAGGACTTATTTTTTTTCCTTGCTTTTCTTGCTCTTCCTCTGCTGCTATCTGGCCAACCTGACGCTGCTGCAAGCCGCCTTTTACTGATCTGCTTTTCCTTTCCTCTGTCGCTCAAACCCAAACCTGAAGTGAACTGCGACCGTTTTAAAGATGGACGTTCAATAAATCGCAGGTCCAGAAAGTCCAAAAGAGGTCGGTGTGCACTTAGATGCTCCTCTGTGCTTTTAAGAATTTATTTTGCTCATTGCAATTGCCCCATTTTTATTTTTCACCCTTGAAACTTCTATTCTGGCTGTTTTTGAACTTTGTCTGACTCATAGAATTACTTGCTTTCAAGAAGGCAGTCCTGGTTTATATAAAAAAGACAGATTTTTAAATGTTCTTCCATAAATTTGACTTTATTAATATGCTCATAAATCAAGTTAATTAATAAAACATGTTATATATTTTCATAAGGAATTTAAGATCATTATTATCATAATCAGAGATGTTCAGATGTTCCCCATCAGAAAACCTGTCCTTTGAAGGAGACAAAATCCAGAGGTGGTTAGAGTTTCAATCTGATCTAATTATTTATGTTTTAAAAGTTACAAAACATATACAATTACAGGCAAATTCTGGTTGTTTTTTTTGTTTTTTTTTAAATCAGTTGTTTCTTCTAAATCTTGTTTGATAACAAAAATGCCCCCCCACCACCATATTTTTACATTTGAACACAGAACAGTAAACTGCAGTAAAACATGTGGCAAAAAAACTAAAACCCTCTTAATTCAATAGTACCATCATGTTTATTTTGTTAATTTGTTACAAAACTTAAAAATAGATTCTTACAGTATGTTATGCATATAGGGTAGAATTGGGTAAGTTATTTTGAGTAAACTGTTTTGAATTTACTTTTCTATTTTCATTTAGCTTACAAATCATAGCGGGATCAACAGATAGAAACTAACATTAAAACAACGAAACTTTAGAACTAAATTTAAACTCACTTTAACTGTAGGTGTTTGCTTTTCCAGTGCATTTTGGTTGAAAACTTGTTAATCCTTCACTGAGTCAAATTACTCGTCATGGGTAGAGTAGCCAGACATTTTACTGAAGTACTGTATTATGATACTTCATCATATTTCTACGTAAATAAAGGAAGGTAAAATCTAGTAAAACTACTCCTAAAAGTACAGATTTTTCTTTACCAAAAGGTACTCCCGTAAATGTAACAGAGTAAAAAAGTATAACTAGTCAATATACTGAGCTCTGACAAAATAAATAAGATATGGTTAAGAACTTGTCCATAAATAATAATGTGCAACAACTGGACAGAGCGTAGTAATAAACAATGTGACAAAGGTTGCATCAAGAACTGTTTCCATGTAACTAAATTAACCACCTGACTAGTTTTCTTACAACAAAACTGTCAAGAAATCAGGCAGCTCTAGACTTTTGGCTTTTTGCAATTACTGTGTATATCATCGTATTTTGGTTAAGCCTTCAAAGATCTTAACTAAGAAATCTTAAATGGCGTTACTGTTTTTCACAGAAAGAAACAGGCGGAGTGGGCGTCAGTATCCGATGTCAACACGAAGAATGGTGGCCCTGTACGACTACGACCCACGCGAGAGTTCCCCCAACGTGGATGTTGAGGTAGAGATCTCTAAAAAAAATCTTGATTTTCATTTGTATGTTTTAGTCTTTAACTGCAACAGACTGCTTTTTAATGTGGTAAAACACAAAAAAGGTTGCCATGTTACATTAGATGAGGGATATTTTCCTATTTATTGTTAGGTTTCTTTGCATGGACAACATTAAATGCAAATGACTTCCTCTCTGGGTGGCTGATGATAAATATATTTATTGATAGAGTATAAAATGCAGATTTTCTCCTCCCAGCCAAAAAGGGATCCAAAAACTAGTTGAACATGTTGGCCCAAATATGGTGTAATTTTTCAATTAACTTAACAATTGCCTTTTATGACATATAAAAACTCATAATTACTTCAAAAACTATATATCCTTTGTTATATGTTTCAACCGTATAGGTCACCACTTTTTTCGCCTGCGCAATGCATGCTGGGTTTACGACGCATTTAGGTCTGAGTGGAACCCACACAGTAAACAAAGGTGTTTTTTTTCATATTGCCTTTGACTCGTGAAATTTGGATAATGTCACACCGTGTAGCTGCCTCAAAGTTTTCATGAGTCGTAATACATTAGATAAAAAAACTAAAGTGATCAGTTTGTGCTCTATTGTTTACAACTGTATATTACGCCATTAGCAGATGCTAACGTGAAATAATAAACAAATTGGAAGAGAAAGACTGTGTAATGTGACAGAGAAGCATCTTTATGCTTTCTAGATCAGGAAAAATGCTTTGATTGATGCTAACAGTAAACAGGCTCTGTTATAAACTGGAGCTCTTTCTCATTACCCGATCCGCACCAGAAGCACGATCTGCACCATCAGCTACTTTACCTATGCGCAACCAGACATACAGTTTTTTACCCCCCAGCTTTTATTGTCATTATACTAACACAAGTACAGAGCAACGAAATGAGCTCTCTGCATTTAACTCACCCCCTTGGGAAGCAGTGGGCTGCCATTGTGCGGGGAGCAGTGAGGGGGTTAATGGTCTTGCTCAGGGACCCAAAGTGTCAGTCTGTGGGAGTGAGGCTTGAACTCATAACCTCTAGATTCCTAGCATAATGCCCAAACCACTAGGCCGCCACTCCACCATCTGACATCTGCTTCACCCTTGATTTTATTTTGTAAAAAATACCTACAATACGTTTTTCCCTCCCCAAAAATAGTAAGTGTACTAAACTATAATGTGTTAAAGGTTAATACTGTATTTCCTGAGAAAATAATTTTTTTGAAATCGTTTCTGTTTTATCACTTGTTAAAGTTTGGTGAAGGTTAGTTGAGGACCCAAATGCAGAGATGAGGAGGAAGAGATAAGTTTTGCTGATTTAATAAGGTTCCAGAAGCAAAAAGGGTAAAAATTAAAAAAATACTAAAAATCAATAATAATACTAACATATAATTGTTATAACCCATATAACAATAATAATACTAAAAATCGGAAACAAAAAGGGTAAAAATTAAAAAATACTAAAAATCAATAAGTCATTAAACATTGGGGAGGACACACAAGTAGATGACAAAGCAACAAAACAACAAGAAACCAGCAATGAGGAACTGGAGAGGTGGTGTATATATGGGGAACAGAACAAAGAATGGGCTAATGAGTTAATATGGAGCAGATGTGGATAGAACCAACTAGAAGGGAGCCAAGGGTAAAGGAAACGGGCACAAGGGGGCAACAGAGAGTAACTCAAAAACAAAACACTTCCAGAAAATAGCACAAAATAAAAACTAAAAATAAACTTAAGCAGAGGGTGGAACCCTGACACTACATCCGGGAGCTAACCTTTTCGACTTTGGATTTAAACATAAATCTAGTCTTTTTGAGTTTTATTTTGTTCCTTTGGTGTTAACCTTATGCTACCTAGTGCATAATCTAAAAAAAGAAATCACACAAAAAAAAAGATAGACATGGTTTAATCATATCTTGCCGGACTACTCTGAGCATGATGATGTCAGATAAGTAGTTTAATGGAGAAAATATAAAAATCATCGAATTGTCTCAGAAAAACTTTTAAAGATTTGTATTCTTTATAGAATGTTTTATAGATTGTTATCTCATAGATTTTCATTCTTTAATGATTTAAGGATAAAAATAAGTACTTTTGGTACCATGATTACATTATTTATAGCGACCTGGATGAATAACTGTTTGCACATGCGCAAATGAGCCGGTGGTACGGATCGTGCTTCCGGTACGGATCGGGTAGTGACACTCTTTGTAGCATAGCTCTTTCAATTTGGATTAGCATATCAAAGCAGCAGTCACAGAAACACCAGCTGCGTCCGCCCACTCTTAACTTTACTTACTGCTGTTTTTGGCTGGACAGAGCTAGCTCTACAGGACCTAGCATACATCATTTACCTAAAATGCATTGCAGCATAAGTGACATGGAGATGTCTGTGTAAAAACATTTTATTTAAATTTATTAAAGCTCCACAACTCACAGTATTTTACTGTTTTTACAACTATGTATGGATCCCTTTAAGAGCCTTTGCTAACTGTAGCAGCTGCTCTCAAGCTGGGCATACACTATGCAATTTTTTCAACCGTTGCACGCAGCTATAGCTCACACTGTACGACAAAAACGCAGGGTTTCATCGTACAGTCTGAATTCACAGCTCACAATATATGTTCTCACACTGTGTAATCGACGTTCTGATGCGATCTACCTGCTCACATTGTACGTAAAAAAAATGTCGGACTCAGCTCCGCAGTTAGACTCGGACTCATCTATCCAGAAGCCAAACCAAAGCCCACTAGAGTAAAACGCGCTGCCTTGGCAATTTGTGCAATTTTGTGCTGAAAGCCCTAAAAAAAAAAGGCGACGACGTATTTGGACAAAGACATGGCTGAGCAAACGTGGCTACTACTGTCTGTCAATTTTACAGAAAGAACTCCATATCACCCGCACCCCTGCCATGCTTCTGCGTTTTCATCTGAGAAGAAGAAGAGTTCTGTTTGCGCATGCACACTGAGTGATTTGCCCACAACGGTCGACTGAAAATCAAACATGTTTGATTTTCTCCCGACCTTACGATTCCTGATTTGGAGGTGGTGGTGAGAGGCTGATCGCCCCTCGTTACCCCCTGTACAATACATGATGCACGACGCATGATCAGGCTGAAAGTCGGGCCAATCGAAAAATTGTTGCACAACTGGAAAGTTTTCCCGAAAAGGGCAAAAAAATCACAGAGTGTATGCCTGGCTTTAGTCAAGTGTGTTGTGTTTGCAGCCTCCTAAGCAGGCCGTACATTTACAGTTAAGGCTGAAGGGGTAAATCTTTTTAGTACTAGTGTACCTAGGGTATTAAACATACCTTCCAATGCTGTTTTATATGGCCCCTCCCTCCTGGTTTTACTTACTCTCACCTTTCTATTGGCACTTCCACCAGTATGAAGTCAACAGACTGAATGAGGAGGTGAGTGAGGGTTGATGAGGGTAGGATGCCGTCCTCTCTATGTGTGTGTGTGTGTGTTTTTTTCCCCGATTGTTGGACTACTAAGGAAGAGGTAGGCTTCACATGACAGGTTATAGCCCTGTGTCCTTGGTGATCATATTTAATGCCCCCTCATGCATCTCCCTCTCCTCGGTTTGCTCTTTTGTGTCAACCTTTCTCTTACTTTACATGAGATGTGTTTGGTTTGTGTGATCCCGTTGGCGAGATCCGACCAGTGTGTTGCAATCCTGTCTTCAAGTTCCTCCGTCTGATGCATTCACAGAAATGCAGTGGTCCATTCACTGAGGCTGAACTGACAATTTTAAGATGCATCATGTTGATTTGGAGAAGGAAGCACATTTCAAACTCATCGAACCCCAGTAGATTTGATGTTTTCGAATGTGTTTGAAAAACATTTTATAAAGGATCCTGCTGTTTAAAACAACGAAACTGAAAAAAAGTTAATTTCATCCAAGGTTTGCTTTTTATTCTACAGGCTGAGCTGACTTTCTGTGCCGGTGATGTAATCGCAGTTTTTGGGGAAATAGATGAGGATGGATTTTACTATGTAAGTACTTAACATTATTATTGCTCTAAAAATAAACTAGCAAATTAACATAATTAAAATTACATTTTAAGCTGCCAGACTTTTTTCTACTCTTTCTCATTTATCTTAAAATACTTCCGAATTGATCTCTAAGACTTAGTGTTCCGCAAAAAAAGATGTTGCTCTTGAGTTGCCCCTTTAGCACTATGTGTGCTGCATTTAAGTATTCAGCCAACTTGAACTTTTCAACCTTTTTACACATTTCTGACCATACAAATAAAGATATAAAATTGTAATTTTTTGTAAAGATTCAACAAGTGGCAGGTAATTCTGAAGTGCAACAAATTGATTCATATAATTTACACATGCATCAGTGTAAGGGCTATGCGGGGGATCTCATGGCAATGTCACCCTATATGGCAAAGCTGGCGGCTGCCCATGTCGCAAATATCAGAAACCAGCACTGCCTGCAAGTGTGGTTTTCCAAGCAGAGCCAGAATATGGAATGACAGAGCTGTCAATCGTATCATAAACACTTAGAAGGGGATTAATTAAAGGGGTTGTAGAATGCAAAACCGAGTTTCGTTGTAATAGTTGAATAACGATAAGTGGGTGAAATGGACGTACAGAGAAGTTCAAACTCCATCGACACCTCCTTTCTCTGCAAATCTCACAATTCGAAACTTCCACCATAAAAAAGACAAATTCAAGCACGGAGCTGCCTGTGTCCAGGCTTCTGTCACCGACTCAGGTTCAGACACTCCATCCCCGCCGGCTCGCTGCCCCCGTCCGCCGAGCCCTGTCGGCTCGGTTCAAGTCCCTGGTGTGTTTCCACTACGTGCTGCACCGTAGTCGACCAAAATCCCTGACAATTTTGAAATTGTCCGGGAAAAAGAGGACGTCTGGTCACCCTACCATATCAACAATTTCAATGTTTCAGTGAGTGAGTGCTTGTTGCTATGATGCATCTTTGCTCAGCAGCTTCGCTCGTTGTAAACCAACCAATCAGAGGACATGTCATCTAAATATTCATGAGCATACCATAAAAGGAAGAGAACCTGTCGTTTCATTCTAGTTCTTTTAACCAGCCTTGCATTAGAGCTCATAGAACAGCAAATATGCTATTTTCAGCCCAACCAAATGTTACACACTATTCAGAGACCTTAAAGACCAGCACCAAATACCCTATATAATCCTTCTATGACCTCTTTAAATAAACATGTTATTTAGTGCTGCTTTAAGTCAATGAAATAATTAGTCAACATTTTTCTTTTGCCAGTAAAGCTAAGGGAACCTTTTTTTTTAAAGCAGTTACCACACAAGTTTAATTATGTACATGGAGATCCAGTTCATAGAGTTCTAGCTGAATTTAATGAGTTGTAGCCTTATAAAGGAAACATGGCCCAGAGAAAAAAAAAAAGTCAAGGATTATTAAAGCCCTTTAAAGTTCATTCATACCTACTGTAACAAAATGTGTTGGTTTTTTCCCGCTGCTGCATCAAATATAAAAAAAAGGATGGATGGATGTGAAAAGGCTGCAAAAAGCAAACATGGAAATAGACATTTATGATTGAGCAAATACTCATAGTAATATGCCTGAATCCTTATAAGTTAAAACAAAACAAAAAATAAAGCAAAATGTAGATGGAATTGGGAACATTGTTATTAAATTGTGAAAAAGTGACTTAAAGGAATGTGAAATAACCTCAGTGAAGCCAAAGTACAATCATCAGTAACAACTAGAGAATAAGATTTGTTGGACTTTGGATTATTTGGTTATAAGGTTTTAATTCCAGCTGAAGAAAATAGATTTTAGGTTATTAATGATATGGAGCTCCATGTTGGCTAGAAGGAAAGATGCACTTCAAAAACGATCTACCAATAAGTAAAACGGACTTAAATTAAGTGTATTTATATGATCTGCTAATGGAATGAGCATTTTTACTCTTAGAATAAGATAATTAGATGATATTCACTTGAAATAATACAATGCAATAGTTTATTTTCTTATTTAAAATGTAAATTGTCTTGTTCCATTGGCAAAGTTCCTCACTTACCTACTCAGTTAAAGACAAAACACACTTATTTTAAGAAAAAAATGACTTATTTAGACTGAATTTTTTTGCAGGTGGCGGGTTTAATCTCCACAGGTTTTGAAATGTTTAAGTGCTTTTACAGGATAATAATGCATCGTGTTACAAAACATAAATTGATAAAACCAGATACGTATTTCCAGATTTTAACAGATTTTAAACATTATGTTGCAACCTAAAAAAAAAACAGTCCATGGAAGCGTCTGATTGATGTGTGAAATTGTTTTCCATGGCCATAATCTATTACCCAAAGCAAGCTTTTATGAAAGCCAGGGAGCTGTCTAAGATTAATAATATGAAAACATGCTTTAACATTTTCAACACGGTTTTGCAAATGTAGCTCAACACTTCAGCAGTCCAAGATTTGTCTTTTTTTATTTTCTTGTTTTCCCACAAAGCAAAAATAATTTACTAAATACACTGCAAAAAACAATGTAGGAATAAGTAAAAAAATTCTTCAATTTTGTGTTTTTATCCTTAATTGGAGCAGGTAAATAAGATGATTTGCCAATGGAATTAATAATTTTACTCTTAAAATGTGTAAATGAGATAATATGCACCTGAAAAAAGACAATACAATAGTTTTTGTCTTATTTTAAATATAAATTGTCTTGTTCCATTAGCAAATGTTCTCATTTACCTCCTCAGTTCAAGAAAAAAATGCATAAGAAAAAATGACTTATTGAGATTTCGATTTTTGTAGTGTGTTCTCCAAGAGCTGAGAGTCCATATTTTTAGTGGTTCAACATAAATCCGCATCATCTTTAAGCTCCTTTAAATCTTAAATCACAATATAAACATTGCACAATTAGAACTAAAATTAGTCTGAGTAAAATTCTGTCTCCTGCAGAAAAGTTGAGCAGAAACCGCTCCTTTAGAGGATAACACTTGAACCCTTGAAAAAATAAGGATGTTTTTTATTTTTTTCGGTGTACAGTAGGCAGCATTTAAGCACAGCATCAGCTGCGAATGGATCTAACGGTTGTCATGTGCTCCGCAGGGCGAGCTCAATGGACACAAGGGGCTTGTACCTTCCAACTTTCTAGAAGAAGTGCCTGATGATGTAGACGTTTTTCTCACTGATTCCCCATCTCGGTATCCCCAGGACACTCCAGCCAGGATAAAGACCAAAAGGGTACATGCTCCTTCGCAGTACTAGCCCTCTCATCCATTTACTTTTTTTTCTCTTCCCTCTATCTCCTTTAGTTTCATGTCTGTGAGTGTGTGTCTCTCATTGGTTCAAAGGGATTTCTGACTTCAGAGAATTATACTGTAAATAAATAGATGTTTAAGATCTATAAAAAAAAAGACTAATATTCCAGAGATACCTTTATTTTTCATGTTTACTACTGTGAAAAGGGGAAGGTTGTGCAATGTATAATAAATGGACATACTGTATTCATAAAGCATTCTCAGAGAGCGTGAATCGAACAGGCACACACTCCTGTGACTTTTTATCCCGCTTCTCGGAAAAACAGTTACCACTTTTTGCACATGACCATGTAACATTCTAACAGATGCTTTATGAATATATTCTGTGTTTGACCTGGTTTATTGAAATAGTTTTGTTGTTCCCAGAGAAGAACTATGTAGTCTGTAGCTCAGCATGGTATATAGTCCAGATGCATGACCCCTTGAACATTTTATATATTTAAAAAAAAAGATTTCAGCTCTAGCATAGTACAACTTTTGTATCTACTCCTGAATGCCTTGTTTTGTAAATTGCTTTTCTTGTAAAGTAGCAAACAAAGGTCACTTAGCTTATGTTACCATCAGAGAATAATTTCAGAGGTAATGTTTTACAAAGTGTAAATTTGTGATGTTAATTTTGTGTTTAACAGACGATGCAACTGTTGAAATATTTATAGGTGTCATTAGATACTTCTTTCATATGTTGTACTTTGCCATTTTTGTACTGCTAACTATTAAAATGCCATCACCATATTTTTTTTTATTTCTTTTCTTCACCTGCTTGGCAAAACAGAAGAAGAGTGTTCATTTCACACCTTAAAGGCTCTGTTTCCGTCACGTAAGTGAGCAACTGAGGATACCAAATGACTGTCTCCTCGTCTAATGCAGATGACGGGGGTTAGCTTAGGTTCTGCTATGCACTGTGTATGGCTTTGATTCTTTGGGATTACTTCTTTCTCTAGATGGTTCAGCAGAAATCCCTCACCTCTCCAAAATGTTCAGCTTTCTCTTTCATGGACACACTTACCCTAGCCAATGCATTAGACAAGAAGTGTGGTATCTTCAGTTGTTTCTCTGAGTGTTGTATATGAAAATGTCCGTCTCCTGCAAAAAAGTCTCCTGCTGTAACTCATGATATGCTGAAAGGCCGTTCTTGCACAATTGCACTATAAACAAAACATTGCAACCATAGTTAAACAAATGATCATGCTTATAACAGTGCAGTAAGGCAGTGCATCAAGCTAACCCCTTGTAAAACTAATCCTAAATAGGTTTCAACTATGTTTAGTTTTAAATTGAGATTTCATGTTTCTCCAAAAACAAATGTTTTTATTTCTCATATTTTACGTCCTATGGACAAGGAAAATAGTAAGCATTTAGTAAAGCAAATACTAACCTGGAAAATTATGTTTTCATAAATAAAAGCTGTTAAGTCTTCAATAATTATCCCACAAACACTTTTGCAGACTCTACAAATTATATTTTGTGATTTAAAAAGCCTGAATACAATTCCGACATAAAGTGTGCTCCTGTTTTTGCAATCCCCATCGGCAGATGGCCGCTCACACTGAGCCTGGTTCTTCTGGAGGTTTCTTCCTGTTAAAAGGGAGTTTTTCCTCTCCACTGTCGCTACAAGCATGCTTAGTGTGAGGGATTGCCTTCGAGTCAATAAGTCAATGCATCAACTAGTTTTGCTTAGATAGAAAACTTTGAATCAATCTGATTGTATGATCTGATGAACTGTAAAGAGCCTTGAGATGACATTTGTTTTGAATTGGCGCTAAAGAAATAAACTGAATTGAAACTGAAAAAACTTATAGAAAAATCAGTAGAAAAGTCTGCAAATGGCCCCTCATCTGAGCAGGTAAGTAGAAGTATCTGCCAATAGAATGAGGATATCAACCCCTAATATAAGATCATATGTTTTTTTTTTATTTAAATGCGAAAATCTTATTCCATTGTAAGATCATTTTATTTACCAACACAAATCAATTCCAAATACACTCATTGCCAGAAAATTGTACTATTTTAGATCATTTTTGGCAGCTTAAGATAAAATTTTTATATACCCCCAAATCCATTCATGGTTCGTTATCCTTTGATTACCTTGAAATACATATTTTTGATCAAAAGTGGGAAACACCCCCTTTTAAGGGTTTTTTCACGAATCCAAACTGGATCATTTACTGTCTCTTAAAGGAGCCTAGAAACATTATTATTCAGTTTTATTTACAGGTTCTATACAAGTTATCCTAAATTTCAGAATTATCTTTAGTTTTTTCTTAAAACATCTGTGGGTCTGTAGATCTATAATACGAAGACTGATCAAATCTGAACCAACCAAGGTTGTTTGATGTGATCCAAACCAGGTTGGTTATGAGGGTGCAGAAGTTAAATCACTTAAATTATTTACTTAGACATGCACAATGTGATGAATCAGAGATAAACATAATTTAAATGTGCATCAATCTGTGTAGAGAAAAGACATGGAATAACAGAAACGCTAAAGGATATTGAGTTTAACTTTCAAGGAATGAAAGGATTTAAAAATAAATATAAACTTGAAATTGCCAAAGCAAACTAAAGTAGTGAGAACATAATGCTAGAAAAAAATAATTATTAGAACCATTTAAAATGTATTTCTTTAGACACTCTAGCCTTTGACCCAAATTTGCTTTAAAGTGTTTTCCTGAGTTCAAGAGTCTGCACTGCAAATTGGATTATAAAATCTTGATTCTCCTTTTGATGTTTTTTCCAAAGTGCAATTGAAAAGAGCCTTTTAGCTCATGATTACAGAACAGTAATGGTAACTAGTAGTATCTTTGTAACTCAGTTGTACCAGTAAATATTAATATTTAAGAGGCAAGAAAGTGAATGTGATGCGAATGTCCCCAAATGTAAATCTGTTCTGAATAGTTTTTTAGAAAATGTCACTCATGTGAATGTTAGTTCAATTCTGTTTGTTTTTTTGTTTTTAGCAACTTCCAAAATAAATACATGTCAGGAGGGGGTGGGAGAGAGGGGGTGTTTATCAAAGTGCACAGCACAATACACAGGGAGGTAGGCTTAAGAGCTCTATAGAGACCCTGCAGAGGCAGAACTGGTGGGGAGTAGTGACTGTGGTTTGAGAGCTGATTGGCTTTTTAACACCTTCAACTGTCCCTTACGGGTCTTCCATTAGGTTCCTTTGGACAATTCGGGTTCGCACAGAAGAGCACCCTCTCCTACAGTGAGTCTACACATCCTCGACTCTGGCCCCGCTACCATGGGGCCTGGCAGGCCCCCTATGGACATTTACTCCTCTAAAAAGAAAAGGGGAATGCTCTTCAAAAGAAAGGAACAATTACAAAGACTTGGCGTTGTAAAATAAATAATGCAAGAAGTGGCATCCACTTATATTGTAAATAAAAAAAATCAAAATACAGTGCACAGGTGGCATTTCCAAGCTTACTAGATGCTTTATTTTTTCATTTGTTGTACATTAGATTAATTATAGTTATGGGTTCAAAATCAATATTTTTAATAACTCATCTCACATTATGGGCCCATAACCTCAAGGTGTTGGAAGATATTGTGTTGTGCTGCATACCTCCATGTTTCTGGCTGATGAAGTGTTAGGACAGAGCCCTGGGTGTTCTGCACAAGCCTTGCATTTTCTAAAAATCCAATGGTCAGAAACCAACAGCTGCCGGTTGAACATGAGGTTTGCTTGCTTTTTACTTCAGCACATTCCCTCCTGACCCCTTGAAAGTGCACTCCTAGGTGATTGGCTCATTGTTAAGAGTCAGGGCAAGCAGCATACGGACTAATCAGCAGAAAGAAATGCCTCTCTTCTGCTTCTTTTCAACAGCTGTGGCAGTGGTACATCTCCCCATTCCCAGAGTTGTTGGGCACTTAGAAAACAAGCACATTCTGCATCTACCACAGGGTCCCTGCAGTAAATACCTGTCGATCGAACCTCCATGTATTTGCCTTATAATTGCACAATTTTTAGAACTATGTCCAGATGTTGCACCCCCAACATTGATTTTTTTTTTTCTAAAAAGCTGTCAGACTTGTGAAAACCCAAAATATTAACCTAAAAATATTGAGAAATGGTAAATAAAGTCCTCCCTCCATACTAAATTTTGACTAGTCAAGTATTGCCACTACATATATTGATTGGTCAAACCCCAATTCTTTTAGCATCAACTTCATTGTGCAGCACTTAATTTCCAGCATGCAACCTTTGGACTGTAGGATTACTCAACAGCAGTAAAGTGAGACACAAGGCTACCTCTATGCTGCCCTTCCTATCAAACCGTTTTTACAGCCCAGACCATCACTGATGCCTGTTATGTCTCAAATTAAGGATACAAGTACTGTAGGTCTGTCCATATTTTCAGATATCTACACCTTTATGTAGTGAATGTACAAAGAATTGAAAGCCAATGTATTATCCAAGCTGCCCAAAGGATTGTGCAGACGTCCAACTTTGCGCATGAGATGATCAGTCCATGTCCTCCCCATCTCCTCCAGCCGTTTTCCCATTTTCATTCTGCAGCACATATAAAGTTGAGCCTATGTTTTCTATATACAGGAGTTAAACTGCCAAAAAAAGAGGGGAAAAAAAAAAGAATGTATGCAAAACATTCTAAAACTTTCTTACAACCTCTGGCTAATCAGCCACGATAATCTCCAGTAAACTGATCATGTCCACAGACATTGCTTTGATTTCAGTGACTGCAACCGTTTTTGTACTTTTGTCCATTTGTAAAATTGTTTTTAAATGTTTATACTTGATTTTCAAACTGCCTTTTTTGTACATTTAACTTTCTAATCAGACAGTGCGAGCTTTCCCCATGGTGTCTTTAAAGAGCATATTATGTCTGCAATTGTGTGCTAGCTTTCAGAGAAGAACTTATCAGGCTATACTGATGGTTACAAATTATTGTGTGGGTGTGCATGTGCAATCTTTTTTTAAAAGAAATAAATATTTTTTAATATGTTAGCGTCTTGAAATCATTACACACACACAAAATAAACTGAACATTTATTATAAAAAACAGTGTTCTTATAAAACTTAAAGAAGACTTAACGTCTGCATTTTAACAAATAAAATCCTTTTTAGTAAAGAAACGTAAACCACTTAACGAGGAATCAAAACTAATTAGGCAACAACAAACGAAACGTAATGAGGCATCAACTGGTGCTTAGAGGTAGAAGAGGTAACTGTCCAGTTTTACGTGGGGCTGTTTGTGAAGGCTCTGCCCAACGAGGAAAGCCAGCTTATGGCCATACTGGCAGGGTGCAGGCACTCGGATGATTCCCTAAAGCACAAATGGAAAGGGTAAAAAAAAAATCTCACATGAGATTTAGACAAAGACAATTTCTTTAATAGTTTAATCATATACAGGGTCTATTGTAAGCTCCATTCCTTTTAAAAGGTATACAGATACACAGCTCAAAAAAGGGGAGCACTCAAATAACACGCCCTAAACTGAATGAATGAAATATTCTCACCGAATTATTTGTTTTGTACATAGCTTAATGAACTGACAAAATCTAACAAAATTGATCCATGAAATCAAATTTATTAATCAATGGAAGCCTGGATTTGGAGTAACATACAAAATTAAAGTGGAAAAACACACCATAGGCGTATCCAACTTTGTTTTAATGTCCTTAAAACTGGCCAAAATGAGGCTCAGTATTGTATGTGGCCTCCAAGTGGCTGTATGACCTCCCTACAACACCTGGGCATGCTCTTGATCAGGTGGTGATCTCCTCCCAGACAGGACTGAAGCATCAATGTTCTCAAGCAGATTCCAGAGCTGCAGTTCCTTCATTTTGCAGGAACTGCTGACAAACTCCAGCCACATGGGGTCTAGCATTGTCCTGCTTTAGGAGGAACCCAGGGCCAAATGAATCTGCATATATTCTTACAAGGGGTCTAAGCATCTCATCTCGGTATCTAATGGCAGTCATGCTACCTCTGGCGAGCACACAGAGGGCCCCCAAAAGGGCTGGTTATACTCATACCAGTGTGGCGCAGTGAGCTTGTTGCAGATATTGTGAGCAGATATTTTGATTAATGCCCAATGTTGAAGCGTGGTCTGTGCTATGTTATTCCACACTACAAAGCAAGAGGGACAATCAGGAACTTGCCGTGGGTCTAGATACGGCCGAGGAAGTGGCTGCAAGTTTGTGCGACAGAGGGACATGAGGGCGAAAAAGAGAGGGGATCCAGGTGGAAAAAAGGTGCACCTCGCTCTTCTAGCTAGTCCAACTTCAGGAGTCGTTTTCCACAAAGGTGATCATACAAACAAAACAAGTCGGTAAGGTACCAAACAGAAAATACGCAGAGTAGAGCGGATATAGATTTGACCAACCTACAATTTGGGAGAGGTGCAGCAGAGTGTCTGCGGAAGGGGCGGGGGCACATTTGCATTTACTGCGACAAACACACTGACGACCTGGTTTCTGAGGCAGCAACTCGCTTTACACAGCTCTGTCACATGTGCTCAGTGTGAACCTGCTTTCAACTGTGAACACAGGATATAGCTGGGGAATTTACCAAACCTATTCTCTGCCCAATGCCACACATCCTGCACGGCATTGAGCTGTGAGCACAACCCCCATCCGCGGACTGAAGGCCTTCAAACCATCCTCATGGAAGCAGTTTCTAACCATTTGTGCAGACACGTGCAAATCTCTGGCCTGCTGACGGTCATTTTGCAGGGCTCTGGCAGTGTTCCTCCTGTTCCTCCTTGCACAAAGGTAGGAGGTACATAAACTCAGATCGATTCTGATCCTAGATGAGCTGCACTACCGGAGCGACTTGTGTGGACTGCAGAGTGCGTCTCAGTCTACCATGAGTGTGAAAGCACCAACATTCAGAAGTGGCCAAAACATCAACCAGAAAGCATAGGTACTGAAAAATGATCTGTGGTCCCCACCTGCAGAACTCATTTATCAAGTGTGTCTTGCTCATTGCCCATAATTTCCAAATGCTCTCTATTTCCATTTGCAGAACAGCGTCTCCAATTGTCGCTCAGTTTGCTTCAAAAGTGGACACTTTGATTTAATTGAAGTTATATCGTGTCGTTTACATGTTCCCTTTATTTTTTTTGAGCAGTGTAATTTTCATCCATCAGCAGGTAGTTATAGCTATAATTTCCTGAATGTTATTGAATATTTTTCACCAAAAGAATTTTGTAGTAATTTAAATGACCATCTTCTAAAGGAATTTCAAATAACGTATACAACTAAACTGGACAATGATCTCAAAGTTTAATTAAAAATCAATGGATTAAGTTTAAAGTTCCTAAAAGACAAACCACAGAAACAAACCACATCAAAGTTATGATGAATCTGAATTCAGGCTTGATCACACAAACTTCAAATAAAGCTGGGAGCTGTTAAGGTTCTCTTTAACATCTCTTTTAATTATTTTCCTTGAAAACAGATTGAAGATTGTTCTATTAATAGGTTCTCAAAAAAAAAATGTTTAATGCATATTAATGATAAAAAAAATTATTAAAAAACCCACCTGCCAGTTGTAGTACATGTGGCAGAGCTTATATGTGAGCCGCTGCATGTGATCTGGCTTGAGCCCGCTGGTATCGTAGACCACGTTGTAATGAGTTGGTGAGACACTCCCCTGTCTGACAGACTGGCTCACAATGTAGAAGTCGTACCTGGTCAGAAGGAATAGGCATGAGCTGTTATTTTCAACCAGAACATCAATACATGATTTACAAAATAAAACGGGAGCCAAACGTACCACTCTGGACGGGTGACCTCCGTGTCGATGACAGTGCCAGGTGGTGGGTTGGTAAGCTTGTTGCCGATCATGGTGAAAAACCTGCTGTTGATGCGCTTCTTGACCACCACCACGCTCAACTTGGGGCTACGAGTGAATGGAAAGGTTTACAGAAGTAAAGAACCAAGGTCATGTTCTAATACAGCAGCGTCAAAATCCAGTTATTGAGGGAAAGTTTTCAGGTTCTCCAGAGTCCAAGAGAACTTGTCCGTACAATGATTGGAGTTTTGGACAAAATTAGCATTGTTTTCACTGAAGACTGTTTTTTAAAAAGTTAACAGAAGCCTGATTCCAGAGTCTGTCTTATTGGATATTTTTCCTGAACCAGCAGATTTAGGGCCGGGTTTATCAAGATCCAATTTTGCGTGCAGTAATTTGCGCTCGCAAACTGGAATTTTGCGCGAGGGGCTGAACCATGGTTTGCGGGTGATTTAACAAGAGTGATTGCGTAACTGGTGGAAGGTGCAAAACTGTTGGAGACGCCCTATTTTGGCAACCTTTATTCCCCAAGGTGGTATGTGGCTGAATTTCTACTTCACTGCAGTAAAACAAAAAAAAAAAAAAGTGTTTTGTATTGGCCTATTGAAAAATGCACATACCAAATGGCTCACAAGAAATTACTGTGGATAAGATGACGCATCCCCGCAGCATTGGCATGCTGCTCCACAGGCGCAGGGGGGAGGTCTGGTTTCTCCGTCAGGGCGACAGGGCATTAGAAACGTCAGACAGCACTTCTGAAAAACTAGATTGGGAGATCCAATGTTGCAAGGAGTTTTGTGATAGCTGGTATTGCGTGGGTCCTCCTTGTGGCTGGCTCCAAATCCATTCGGAGTTCCCCCAACAGCTCCAAAATGTCAATGCTGGATAAACGATATGTTTTGATGATTGTTTCCTCGTTCATTCCAAAAATATTCACACGAAATGAAAAAATGCGTTCTCTGCGTCTCCTTGCTTCATTTCGATGTCTCCTTCTTGCGACAATAACCGCTGCCATGTGTGCGCAATTACGCTTACAGACCATTTGCACCTTCTTTTAAAACGTGTTAAATATAGAGTCAGATACCGTTAGCAAAATTGCTTTCAGGTTTGATAAATCACTTTGCGAGTGCTAAATTAATATATTTACATGTTCTCCTCCCACAGGACGCACTTTTGCGTGTAAACGCCCCATATTGCATATTCATTGCAGAAAAAGTACTAAATGGATAAGAGGCGCTATTTAGCACGTTTTAAAGACCAAATCCTTTTAGCACGCTGTTGATAGATCAGTTTGTACATTTTTTAGCGTGTGCAATGAAATAGCTCACGTTTTAATACACGCAAACCTTTGATAAATCTGGCCCTTAGTGTCTGATTTTTTTTTTTTAAATATCCCCAATTTAAGGAAGAAAAAAAAAAAAAAAAAAAACTAAAGATGCAGTTCTTTGATCACTTTTGATCAGCTTTTTAAAGCTTTGACAACAAAGCTCAGAGTAAATTTTCTGCAAGTATTATCAGACTTGGAGGGCTGCAAGCTAAATAAAGTGACAAAAAACCTGGGTTGACAGTAGGGCTGAAACAATTTGGATTAATCGATTATTGTAATAATTGTGAACTAATTCAGTTATTGATTAATCGTTAATTGGAGTACAGAGACTCTAAAACATGCCTTTAGCTGACAGAGAACACACTTATAGCAAGATCAAAAACACACACAAAAAAAAACATTTTATTCCATCAATATGCTTCATCCTTTGGCTATCCGATTATAAATTGATTATTCGGAAAATGCCAGACTGTTTGGGAACCCTGATCCAGGTATTAAAAACAGGAAACCACTTTATCACGTCTCCTCATGAAAAAGAAAACATGCGTCTTAAAGGAACATAGCTTTAAAACTCACTCATAGTCCTTCCCCAGGGACTTGATTGAGTCCTTCATCTGCGCCACCTCATAATTGACGACCGTGAGCAACTGGCCGTCTCCTACTCCATCACGGTACACAATGATGCGTGTTGGCAGGCAACTGTTGCGCTTCAGGTATTCTTTCAGAGCACCTGTTAAAAAAAAAAAAATAGTAGAAAAAACAGTTATCCTGTCACTGATAAATCAGATTTAAAGTGCAAAATTTAATCATGTAAAAAGTAAAAAAACAAAAAAAAACTAAAGAAAAAGATCAACTGACCAGTGAAGGCTAATTTGAGTCCATCCATCAGCTCCTGACCTTTCTCCTGCAGCACACACTTTGAGTACCATCTTGGGGTAGAAAGGTAAAAATTCTACTTTAATGGCAGAACAAAGATAGTCACAGGTCTAGAAAACAGTTAATTCTAGGTGTGTACATTTTAAGGCTTTTCAAACACGTTTTGCAGTTACCAACCTGCTCATGGTGGAGTTGAGGCTTGCCACCAGAGCACCAATGGAGCGTTTCCCAGCAGACACGTCATGGTAGCAGTCGATGCCCACAATCATCAGCTGCTTGAGCTGCACAGTTTGGTGGTTATTGAGTGCGATGTTTATGTGAAATGTTCTAATGTTAACCCTTAAACACAAAGCTTTGAAACAACTACGTTTTTTGCATGCCCAAACTTGACTTGAAATTTCTATTAAAGTAGTATAATTCTTATTATCAACATTAAAAAAGAATAAAAAAATTAAAAAAATAGAATTTTCATCATTACACTTTATGGGGCACTCAGGGAAACACTTTGTAAAATAAAAATTATAAGCCAAGAGTGTTATTGGAATCTAGGACAAGACCTTTTTGGATGTTTTGATGGCAAAAAAATTATGCCAATGTAATAAACGCCAACTTGCTCAAATACATTAAAATAACAAAAGTGCTTCTATAAGAAATTCATGAAAAATTATTTTTTTGGTACAGCATAACCTTAGAGGCATGATGCTGATACTGGTACTTACATTGTTTAGTTTATAAACCTAAATATAATTGTTAACTGGGATTATTAACTTTTTTTACTCTTCAATTAGCTTTTTACTTTTTTTCTTGACTTGTTACCCCCCCAACTTAATCTACAGTAGGTAGATAGGAAAATGCACGTGATCAAAAAACAGTAACTTGCCCTATAAAGGGTTAACATGTCAAGATAAATTGCAGGAATTAAGGGTTTCTTTATTAATTGTGGACAGTTAAGGTTTTTTTTTTTTTTTTTTAAACAACCACCTAAACTGTGTGGATGCCCTCCACCAGGAGCATATAGAACTTACAGGAATCTCCACACTCCACAGCTCTCCTCCCATTTTGCAGGCCATCTGCAGTGCGATCTTCGTTGCCACAGTCATGAGCGCCTGAGGTTTGCTGAGGGTGCGAGCCACCACACACTGGCTTGGAGTTGGTAACTCCAGACAGAGGTACTTCTTCACACTGTCATACTTGTCCTTGTTGTTGTTGGGAAGAACCACCACCACCTACACATTACATCAAAAGTGCATTTTCAACAGTTGAAGGGTAGTCAAAGATCTTCACATTCGGCTACGGTGGTGTTGAAGAAATTAAGCATATGACCCCTGTATGGGACCATTAGCCCTCGACGTGGCTGTCATGGGTTCAATTCTGGGCTCATTGAGTTTTCACCATTTTTAAGCTGCTGTCAACTTCAAAAAAAGGGGAGCATTTAAGAAAAAATAAAGAGACAAAAAGAATTATCAATCATCATCATCTAGCCATTTGAATATTTATGTAGCACAGCACTGAGTGGCACCGTTAGGCTGATGTTCTGTAGGCTTAGCATACCAAGTCAGACCAGCATGCAAGCTACATATTCCTGCAGTTACAACCACATGGAGAGCCGTCAGATCGCCATACACTTCAAAAATCACCAACAATTGGTAATTACATTTTTTTTGTGCATGACTTAAGGGATACACACCAGTTGACATAGTTTAAAGTGTATTTCATACAAAACTAAAAGGATACACACCTGTTGAGGAAGCTTAAAGTGTATTTTTCATGCAAAACTAAAGGGATACTCGCGTTATGGTAGTTTAAAGTGTATTTAGAGAAGGGTCCAACTGCACCTGCAGCCATCTACAAAACGCGTACAAAAAAAACCTCTTGCCCAGTCAATCGATGATATTGATTTAGACATTACGTCATCTTTGATACAGCTGCTTGGAGGAGCAGAAGGAAATCAAATGTCAGTAAGATGCCTACTACCAACTTGGCCCATAAAAAAAAAGTTATCATTTTCAATGTTGGGATTAAAAAAGTACCTCAATCCATGATCAAATTACTGTATAATTTTGCCATGCATTGTATTTTCTTATATCATGTAATTTTTCCAGGGACTGCAAATGCTTTAAATATAAAAATGAAAATGTTAGAAATTGCATTTCTAAGTTAATTTGTATAAAATTCTCAGGGAATTCTTGTTTAAACGCCGATCCTTCGTTAATAAGACCCCCAAACAGACTTGTGATTTATTTATTTTATTTTATTTTTTAAAGCTAATGTGTGTAGTGGAGCTAGTGAAGGACTTTTGTTGTTTTATGCACAAAACTACGACAAAAACCTGAATAAATCAGGAAATAAAACAGCATGATTGACTTTAAGGAGAGAAGAGACAGAGGACATTATTTAATGTGTATTACTATGGGTATGCTGGCCTGACGGTGTCAAACTAGCATACACGTTTGCAAATGCGTATGCAAATCTGACGTCTTGTGAATGCGTATTAGTATAGGTATGCTGGCCTGACGCGGTATTCTGAGCTGACAGAACACTGACGGTTACCATCAACTCTCCTTTCTCCATCTTCCTAGACATTAACATTAAGGCTAATATGGTGGATGTTTGATGCATCTGGTTTAAAGAACATTTTATATCATTTTGGTGCTAAAACAATAATTTAAGAAAACATATTGCGGACATTAACCTCGGAATAAATCTGCTGCTTTTTAACATTAAATCTGTATTTAAGAGTAGTCCTCTGTGTCCACTATTCCACATATTTATACAATTTTCTTGTTGGAACAGACATTTTGGTGTGATTAGTCATCAACAGCATTAAAAAGATTTTTAAAGTCTGTACTACAAGATGTAAGGAAGCATGCTGTTCATCGTTAAACAAGAAAACTTCGCTCAAAAACAAATTTACTTCAGCCAATCGTCCTGCTAAGAAATAAAGCTCAGATTAGAGGATTTCTAAATAGAATTTTCCATTTATTACTGTACTGGTTGTTCAGACAACTTATGGCAAAAAAGAAAGGTGAGATCTCTGCATATTTTAATAAGTAAAAAAGACAAGTGGCCACTTAATTACTTCCTTATAATTTTGATTTGATAGGGTTTTTTTTTTTTTTAATAAAACCTTAAGGTAAAAATAAAAGCTTTATGTATAAAATTGTACTTTGTGTTTAATGTTAATTATTGAAATTGTATTGCAAGATTTGCTTAGAATATGTATGATTTATAAAAGCATTTGTTTCAAAAATGAAAGACTTCAAATTATCTTACTTAAAAGGTTTTTGATACTTCATATAAAACATACTGATCAGAACAGTTATTTGTACATTTCAAATGTACTTCTGATTATCATTTTCTGCCTTACGTCACTCATCTTTTACATCATAATGTGTCTTCAGTTTCTGAAAGGTAAAATTAAAAGTTGGAGCTCAATAGCAACCTACTATTTTGCCTTCAGAGTTTTTAAAGCAGATAAATAGGATTCATATCAAACATTGCAAGACAAACCATTTGCGTATCTGGTCCAACGTTGCTCTGAAGAGCTTTGAGGAGAGCCAGCTGATTATCATCGTACATAACGCTGTATAAAAAGAAAGAAAAAAAAAAAGCTTATAGAGTAAGACTAAATTGGATACAATTTGACCCACTTTGCAAAAATAAAATAAAAACAAATCTATTGATAAATGCTATTATTTTGTTTTTATATTTGCAAAGTGTTAAACTTACATGTAGGGCCTTTGCATGTAGAAACCGAGGGGACCTGAGACTTTGTTGAGGGACTGCAGCAGGGCCTGCGCTTCATTGGAGTTACGGCGGGAGTGAAACAAAACCCATTGCTCCAGTGGAGGAGTGCTCATCATAGGAATCCCACGCATCTCCCTGGACCAGTCAGCTGATTGGGGGTTGTAGTTGTACTAAAAGAGAGGTCATTTAATACATTTATTTGGATTTTGTAGATAACCCACTTTGAGGAAAGAATAAAAATTGAAATTGGCACCGAGCGGGATCCTTGGAAAATCTGCTCTCCTCCGAGGACTCTGCCGGTCATGTTAAGAAGCTGCTTATCAAAGCTGAGTCCCCACTTCCCCAGCTCTGCCTGTGCATCCTCGCTCCTTGGAAATGGAAGGAAGAATAAAATAAAAAATTAACTATTTAGGATTTCATCAAAACTTAACAGGTTTTCTCATCGATTGACAAAATTATCAACTTCAATTTGAATACAGTATCTCTAGAAAGTGGGTGCATCCCTTATATCAATATAAAGCAGTTAGAGCTGATGAAATTGTAAAATGTAAATGTGTTCTAAATCTTCTCTTTGCGTGGCTTTATTGGCATGTGTAATGTGGTCATGAAGCACACCTACTTGTGAATGTTGGATATAAATCTGGTGAGCCGTTGCTCCCTCTTATCTGGGTTCAGTTTGGTGTGAACGCTCAGCTCCTTCATTATGGCAAAGTCACTTCGCATCTTATCAGTCAACCCTATAAGAGATAGTTCACCTTCAACTGTCAACATATTTCAACGTCTGTATGACATCCAGCCTACTTTTAGGTACCAACAGCTAGAGCAGCACAATATATCAAATGGTTCCTTTAAGGTTTATAATGTTAAACCAGGTTAAGCTGAAAGTATACCTCTTAAGGAGACCTGCATAGAGCATATAAATCAGAGGTCCCACCTGCTGGCTAATCCAACCTGATTTAAAACATTTATAAATTACCACATGTTGTCTGACGACAGTGTCTAACGTCACTTGCGCTGCTTCTCCTGTTACCCCGAAATCCCACATCCTCCGTCTCTGCAGAGCTCCAGACCTCCTGCGCAAAGCCTACAGCCTGCACTGTTCTTCCCATATTACTCCGCTGCGACTTATCCTCGGAGCTCGAGGAGAGCATGCGTGATATTATCATTTAATTCGTAGGATCAAAACATGCAGAAATTAACGCTTAATTTAATATGACATAAAAAAAAAACCCAGCAGCATCCAGCATATGTGCAGTTTCTGATGGAGATGAGAAATCTGTTTCCTGGTATGTTGAAGTACCAATAGTTTGCATCCAATCGTTTAAATAAACTGTGTTAGTTCTTTGAAATATATAAGAACTGTTCTAATTTTTAGTCATCGATCTGTTACTAAATTTTAATTTGAAAAACTGGATCTTCTCGCCGTTCTTTTTCCTGTTTGGTGCGATTGCAATAGGGGATCTTGACCTGGCCGGACTGGAGCGGAGCCTGAACATTTTCAGAATCAAAAATAAATATGGATCCAGGCTCACGAATGAGCACCTTGATAGGTGCTTGAGAATGGGTTAGTCTTTATTCAAACCCAGGTTTAAATCCTTGCAGGGCAGCCTAAAGCCCACTGCTCTCATTAAGACAAAAAAGAAAAAAACAAACATTCAGTTCAGATGTTTTATAAAAAATGTGAATCAGGAAATTGTCTGTATACCAAACTGAAAGATTGTTGTTCTCTTCTTCAAAAAACACTTTAGATTTAAAAATATATTTTTTATTTTTATTTAAACAATCAATGTATAACATGGAGGCATAAACACCCCAATTTTTTCAGTATTAAACTCTGTTTAAAGTAACAGATTATAACTAGAAAATTTCTAAAGAAATTTTGAGGGGGGCCACCTACTGCCCGTCTGGGGAACCGGGCCAATACGGCCCTGGCAAGTGACGTCGGGGCTCCCCAGACCAACTGCTTACGCCTTTGAGGGCTGCTGAGGGAAGGAAAGAGGGCAAGTTCATGGGCAAAGAGAGCTGTGTGCCACTTGTGCTGAAATCTGGGAAATAGACGTGCACAGCGTATGATGCACAAGGGTAATATGGGTTGTCCATATTGAAACACAGTGGGTAAAGCCCAGTTGGCGGGCTTCGCCCGCCTGCTAGGAGCCATCTCATTGAAGAAAAAAATCACCAATGGCGGGCTCTGCCCGCCTTCTAAGAGCCATTGCAGTGATGAAATCACCAATGGCGGGCTCCGCCCGCCTGCTAAGAGCCATTGCAGTGATGTAATCACCTTTGGCGGGCTCCGCCCGCCTGTTACCATTGGCGGGCTCCGCCCGCCTTCTAAGAGCCATTGCAGTGATGAAATCACCAATGGCAATGAGCAATATGCCAGAATGTATGAGTGTGTATAAGGAAGAGGCTTTTATTCTGTAGAGTCCTTGTAGTCTTATTTTGAAAGTCTATCATGAATGTGCATCAAAAGATGGGTCACGCCCAGCAGTGATATGGAATCCATTTCCAAATGTTAAATCACTGGTTTTCCATGTTATTAGGTGAATAGTTGCTGTATTACAGAGTAAATGGGAGACTTTTATTGTGAAATTTGCTCTGGGGTGTGTTTTGAAAAGGTCACTAGAGTCTAATAAAAACAACCTGGAAGAGTTTGGGTCATAATGTTGAGCCATTTGCATCAATTAATGCATTACTATAATCTAGAGGCTTTTATTTTGTAGGGTCCCCGGAGTCTTATTTTGAAAGTCCAACAGAGTTGTGTTTATAGAAAATGTTCAGACCCGTCAATGATAGTTGATTACTTTCCAATCGTTAAATCACTCTTTTTCCATGTTATTAGGGCAGTAGATGAAGCGGAAATGGGAGGCTTTTATTTTGAAATTTGCTATAGGGTGTGTTTTAAACAGTCTCCTAGAGTCTATTCTCTAAAACGGGGTTGAGTTTGGGTCATAATGTTGAGCCATATAGGGCAATAAATATATGTAAAAAATATAGAGGCTTTTATTTTGTAGGGTCCCTGGAGTCTTATTTTGAAAGTCCAACAGAGTTGTGTTTATAGAAAATGTTCAGACCCGTCAATGATAGTTGATTACTTTCCAATCGTTAAATCACTCTTTTTCCATGTTATTAGGGCAGTAGATGAAGCGGAAATGGGAGGCTTTTATTTTGAAATTTGCTATAGGGTGTGTTTTAAACAGTCTCCTAGAGTCTATTCTCTAAAACGGGGTTGAGTTTGGGTCATAATGTTGAGCCATATAGGGCAATAAATATATGTAAAAAATATAGAGGCTTTTATTTTGTAGGGTCCCTGGAGTCTTATTTTGAAAGTCTATCAGTGCTGAGTGGCAAGGGAAGTGTCATGGACAGCAGTCATATAGTATCCATTTCCCAATGTTAAATCAGTCCTTTCACCCTCCATTAGATTAATATGTGCTGTTTAAAACAGCAGAGGTAAAATCTGTTTGAAGCTTGGTAACCTTGACAACGCTTAACGAGCCTCTCACTGACACAGACAACAGCTGCACTCACTATTGGTTTCTTCTTCCCAGGCTTTTTTGTATGGGAAGAACGGCACCGAACAAACAACTACTGATCAAAAACCGTATGAGTTATTCAAAAAACATTTTCACCATGAGCATCAGCAATCCTTCGAACTCCAACTATACCAACTTTGGTGTATGTGTGTCATTCAGAAAAATATTTATGACGAGTTGAAAACACATAGTCTGATTCGTTTCTCTCCCATCTTCAGCTCAAAAAGAATAGAGAAAGGCTGAAACTCTCATCGACTTTAGGTTGGTCTGGAGGGTTTTTAAGGAAAAGTATTAATCCTACCGTAATTCCGAAGACATTGTGTGAGTCCAGAGGTTTCAGTCTACAAACTGACCAAAAATGGTGACTGTAGCTCCAAATATGTGGCCGTGAGGGCGAGAATAAGATGTTTGATCTTAAAAAAATGGCCGCCTCACACTAAGATTTCAGCAGCTGCACTCTAGCAGGCTGCTGCAGAAGCTAACTGTCAGCTAGCTTCCAGGTGCTTACCCTCCGAACAAACGACTGCTGAGCAAAAACCGTAAAAGATATCTGAAAAATTCTTTCAGTGAAAGCAACATCTATCCTTTGTCTCAGACTGGGGTAACCTTCATGTCTGTAGGTCTTTCACAACCCAAAACGAAGCACAAACAAAATGGTTGGCCCACCTGCTCCTCCCTTTGTTTGAACTGCAGGACCTCACTCTCACTCACCTTTTAGCTGCTAAAGCACCCCTCCGAACAAACGACTGCTGAGTAAAAACCGTAAAAGGTATCTGAAAAATTCTTTTTATCTAAGCGACAGCTATATCTTGTCTTCAATTGGAGTAACTTTCATGGCTGTAGGTCATCTACAAACTGAATGGGAAGAGAAAGAAAAAGAAAAAACGTTTCATCACACCTAAGCTTCTAATTGAGCTAGCTGCAGCAGGTCACTGTCACTCAGCTTTCAGGTGCTTAAAATGTCCTCCGAACAAACGACTGCTGAGCAAAAACCGTATGAGTTATTCAAAAAATTTTTTCACCGTGAGCGTCAGTCATCCTTCGACTCCAACTATGCCAACTTTGGTGTATGTGTGTCATTCAGAAAAATATTTATGACGAGTTTAAAACACATAGTCGGATTCGTTTTTCTCCCCTCTTCTGCTCCAAAACCAATGAAAAACGGCTCTGATTTTCATCGACTTTAGGTCGGTCTGGAGGGTTTTTAAGGAAAAGTATTAATCCTACCGTAATTCCGAAGATATTGTGTGGGTCCAGAGATTTCAGTCTACAAACTGACCAAAAATGGTGACTCTAGCTATAAATATGTGGCCGTGAGGGCGAGTTTAAAATGTTATTTTGTGTTTAAAAAACGCCTGCCTCACACTCTAGCTTTTCAGTTGCTCCACTCTAGCAGGCTGGATTTTGCTAAAACTTTGTGGCGCTTGAGGTCTGATTATACAAAAACCGTAGCAGTTATCAACATACCGTCTTCAGTTTTAAATAGAGGAAGGATTTATCTACAAACTGAGCTTCAAACTGTTTTTCTAGGTGAATGTATGCCGACACAGTGAAGTGCTGTTTTTTATGCTTTTTTTTACCTCTTCCCATTCATTTCCTATGGGATTTTTTTGCGACGTTTTCGCTAATAATTCGCAAACCTTCGGACTAATGAGAAAGTTTTATACAAGCACACATCACCCCATTGGTCCCAACGCGTGTGCCAACTTTGGGCCCGATCCGCCAAACCGTGCGGGACTAGTTACGTGCCGAAGTTTTGGGTATACGGGAGAATTATAATAACTAGAAAATTTCTAAAGAAATTTTGAGGGGGGCCACCTACTGCCCGTCTGGGGAACCGGGCCAATACGGCCCTGGCAAGTGACGTCGGGGCTCCCCAGACCAACTGCTTACGACTTTGAGGGCTGCTGAGGGAAGGAAAGAGGGCAAGTTCATGGGCAAAGAGAGCTGTGTGCCACTTGTGCTGAAATCTGGGAAATAGACGTGCACAGCGTATGATGCACAAGGGTAATATGGGTTGTCCATATTGAAACACAGTGGGTAAAGCCCAGTTGGCGGGCTTCGCCCGCCTGCTAGGAGCCATCTCAGTGAAGAAAAAAATCACCAATGGCGGGCTCTGCCCGCCTTCTAAGAGCCATTGCAGTGATGAAATCACCAATGGCGGGCTCCGCCCGCCTGCTAAGAGCCATTGCAGTGATGTAATCACCTTTGGCGGGCTCCGCCCGCCTGTTACCATTGGCGGGCTCCGCCCGCCTTCTAAGAGCCATTGCAGTGATGAAATCACCAATGGCAATGAGCAATATGCCAGAATGTATGAGTGTGTATAAGGAAGAGGCTTTTATTCTGTAGAGTCCTTGTAGTCTTATTTTGAAAGTCTATCATGAATGTGCATCAAAAGATGGGTCACGCCCAGCAGTGATATAGAATCCATTTCCAAATGTTAAATCACTGGTTTTCCATGTTATTAGGTGAATAGTTGCTGTATTACAGAGTAAATGGGAGACTTTTATTGTGAAATTTGCTCTGGGTGTGTTTTGAAAAGGTCACTAGAGTCTAATAAAAACAACCTGGAAGAGTTTGGGTCATAATGTTGAGCCATTTGCATCAATTAATGCATTAGTATAATCTAGAGGCTTTTATTTTGTAGGGTCCCTGGAGTCTTATTTTGAAAGTCCAACAGAGTTGTGTTTATAGAAAATGTTCAGACCCGTCAATGATAGTTGATTACTTTCCAATCGTTAAATCACTCTTTTTCCATGTTATTAGGGCAGCAGATGAAGCGGAAATGGGAGGCTTTTATTTTGAAATTTGCTATAGGGTGTGTTTTAAACAGTCTCCTAGAGTCTATTCTCTAAAACGGGGTTGAGTTTGGGTCATAATGTTGAGCCATATAGGGCAATAAATATATGTAAAAAATATAGAGGCTTTTATTTTGTAGGGTCCCTGGAGTCTTATTTTGAAAGTCTATCAGTGCTGAGTGGCAAGGGAAGTGTCATGGACAGCAGTCATATAGTATCCATTTCCCAATGTTAAATCAGTCCTTTCACCCTCCATTAGATTAATATGTGCTGTTAAAAACAGCAGAGGTAAAATCTGTTTGAAGCTTGGTAACCTTGACAACGCTTAACGAGCCTCTCACTGACACAGACAACAGCTGCACTCACTATTGGTTTCTTCTTCCCAGGCTTTTTTGTATGGGAAGAACGGCACCGAACAAACGACTACTGATCAAAAACCGTATGAGTTATTCAAAAAACATTTTCACCATGAGCATCAGCAATCCTTCGACTCCAACTATACCAACTTTGGTGTATGTGTGTCATTCAGAAAAAATATTTATGACGAGTGAAAACACATAGTGTGATTCGTTTCTCTCCCATCTTCAGCTCAAAAAGAATAGAGAAAGGCTGAAACTCTCATCGACTTTAGGTTGGTCTGGAGGGTTTTTAAGGAAAAGTATTAATCCTACCGTAATTCCGAAGACATTGTGTGAGTCCAGAGGTTTCAGTCTACAAACTGACCAAAAATGGTGACTGTAGCTCCAAATATGTGGCCGTGAGGGCGAGAATAAGATGTTTGATCTTAAAAAAATGGCCGCCTCACACTAAGATTTCAGCAGCTGCACTCTAGCAGGCTGCTGCAGAAGCTAACTGTCAGCTAGCTTCCAGGTGCTTACCCTCCGAACAAACGACTGCTGAGCAAAAACCGTAAAAGATATCTGAAAAATTCTTTCAGTGAAAGCAACATCTATCCTTTGTCTCAGACTGGGGTAACCTTCATGTCTGTAGGTCTTTCACAACCCAAAACGAAGCACAAACAAAATGGTTGGCCCACCTGCTCCTCCCTTTGTTTGAACTGCAGGACCTCACTCTCACTCACCTTTTAGCTGCTAAAGCACCCCTCCGAACAAACGACTGCTGAGTAAAAACCGTAAAAGGTATCTGAAAAATTCTTTTTATCTAAGCGACAGCTATATCTTGTCTTCAATTGGAGTAACTTTCATGGCTGTAGGTCATCTACAAACTGAATGGGAAGAGAAAGAAAAAGAAAAAACGTTTCATCACACCTAAGCTTCTAATTGAGCTAGCTGCAGCAGGTCACTGTCACTCAGCTTTCAGGTGCTTAAAATGTCCTCCGAACAAACGACTGCTGAGCAAAAACCGTATGAGTTATTCAAAAAATTTTTTCACCGTGAGCGTCAGTCATCCTTCGACTCCAACTATGCCAACTTTGGTGTATGTGTGTCATTCAGAAAAATATTTATGACGAGTTTAAAACACATAGTCTGATTCGTTTTTCTCCCCTCTTCTGCTCCAAAACCAATGAAAAACGGCTCTGATTTTCATCGACTTTAGGTCGGTCTGGAGGGTTTTTAAGGAAAAGTATTAATCCTACCGTAATTCCGAAGATATTGTGTGGGTCCAGAGATTTCAGTCTACAAACTGACCAAAAATGGTGACTCTAGCTATAAATATGTGGCCGTGAGGGCGAGTTTAAAATGTTTTTTTGTGTTTAAAAAACGCCTGCCTCACACTCTAGCTTTTCAGTTGCTCCACTCTAGCAGGCTGGATTTTGCTAAAACTTTGTGGCGCTTGAGGTCTGATTATACAAAAACCGTAGCAGTTATCAACATACCGTCTTCAGTTTTAAATAGACGAAGGATTTATCTACAAACTGAGCTTCAAACTGTTTTTCTAGGTGAATGTATGCCGACACAGTGAAGTGCTGTTTTTTATGCTTTTTTTTTCCTCTCCCCATTCATTTCCTATGGGATTTTTTTGCGACGTTTTCGCTAATAATTCGCAAACCTTCGGACTAATGAGAAAGTTTTATACAAGCACACATCACCCCATTGGTCCCGACGCGTGTGCCAACTTTGGGCCCGATCCGCCAAACCGTGCGGGACTAGTTACGCGCCGAAGTTTTGGGTATACGGGAGAATTATAATAACTAGAAAATTTCTAAAGAAATTTTGAGGGGGGCCACCTACTGCCCGTCTGGGGAACAGGGCCAATACGGCCCTGGCAAGTGATGTCGGGGCTCCCCAGACCAACTGCTTACGCCTTTGAGGGCTGCTGAGGGAAGGAAAGAGGGCTAGGTCATGGGCAAAGAGAGCTGTGTGCCACTTGTGCTGAAATCTGGGAAATAGACGTGCACAGCGTATGATGCAAAAGGGTAATATGGGTTGTCCATATTGAACCGCAGTGGGTAAAGCTCAGTTGGTGGGCTCCGCCCGCCTGCTAGGAGCCCTTGCAGCGATGAAAAAAATCACCAATGGCGGGCTCTGCCCGCCTGCTAAGAGCCATTGCAGTGATGAAATCACCAATGGCGGGCTCCGCCCGCCTTCTAAGAGCCATTGCAGTGATGAAATCACCAATGGCGGGCTCCGCCCGCCTTCTAAGAGCCATTGCAGTGATGAAATTACAAATGGCAATGAGCAATATGCCAGAATGTATGAGTGTGTATAAGGAAGAGGCTTTTATTCTGTAGAGTCCCTGGAGTCTTATTTTGAAAGTCTATCATGGAAGTGCATCTAAAGATGGGTCATGCCCAGCAGTTATATAGAATCAATTTCCAAATGTTAAATCACTGGTTTTCCATGTTATTAGGTGAATAGTTGCTGTATTACAGAGTAAATGGGAGACTTTTATTGTGAAATTTGCTCTGGGTGTGTTTTGAAAAGGTCACTAGAGTCTAATAAAAACAACCTGGAAGAGTTTGGGTCATAATGTTGAGCCATTTGCATCAATTAATGCATTAGTATAATCTAGAGGCTTTTATTTTGTAGGGTCGCTGGAGTCTTATTTTGAAAGTCCAACAGAGTTGTGTTTATAGAAAATGTTCAGACCCGTCAATGATAGTTGATTACTTTCCAATCGTTAAATCACTCTTTTTCCATGTTATTAGGGCAGTAGATGAAGCGGAAATGGGAGGCTTTTATTTTGAAATTTGCTATAGGGTGTGTTTTAAACAGTCTCCTAGAGTCTATTCTCTAAAACGGGGTTGAGTTTGGGTCATAATATTGAGCCATATAGGGCAATAAATATATGTAAAAAATATAGAGGCTTTTATTTTGTAGGGTCCCTGGAGTCTTATTTTGAAAGTCTATCAGTGCTGAGTGGCAAGGGAAGTGTCATGGACAGCAGTCATATAGTATCCATTTCCCAATGTTAAATCAGTCCTTTCACCCTCCATTAGATTAATATGTGCTGTTTAAAACAGCAGAGGTAAAATCTGTTTGAAGCTTGGTAACCTTGACAACGCTTAACGAGCCTCTCACTGACACAGACAACAGCTGCACTCACTATTGGTTTCTTCTTCCCAGGCTTTTTTGTATGGGAAGAACGGCAACGAAAACAAACGACTACTGATCAAAAACCGTATGAGTTATTCAAAAAACATTTTCACCATGAGCATCAGCAATCCTTCGACTCCAAGTATACCAACTTTGGTGTATGTGTGTCATTCAGAACAATATTTATGACGACTTGAAAACACATAGTCTGATTCGTTTCTCTCCCATCTTCAGCTCAAAAAGAATGGAGAAAGGCTGAAACTCATCGACTTTAGGTTGGTCTGGAGGGTTTTTAAGGAAAAGTATTAATCCTACCGTAATTCCGAAGACATTGTGTGAGTCCAGAGGTTTCAGTCTACAAACTGACCAAAAATGGTGACTGTAGCTCCAAATATGTGGCCGTGAGGGCGAGAATAAGATGTTTGATCTTAAAAAAATGGCCGCCTCACACTAAGATTTCAGCAGCTGCACTCTAGCAGGCTGCTGCAGAAGCTAACTGTCAGCTAGCTTCCAGGTGCTTACCCTCCGAACAAACGACTGCTGAGCAAAAACCGTAAAAGATATCTGAAAAATTCTTTCAGTGAAAGCAACATCTATCCTTTGTCTCAGACTGGGGTAACCTTCATATCTGTAGGTCTTTCACAACCCAAAACGAAGCACAAACAAAATGGTTGGCCCACCTGCTCCTCCCTTTGTTTGAACTGCAGGACCTCACTCTCACTCACCTTTTAGCTGCTAAAGCACCCCTCCGAACAAACGACTGCTGAGTAAAAACCGTAAAAGGTGTCTGAAAAATTCTTTTTATCTAAGCGACAGCTATATCTTGTCTTCAATTGGAATAACTTTCATGGCTGTAGGTCATCTACAAACTGAATGGGAAGAGAAAGAAAAAGAAAAAACGTTTCATCACACCTAAGCTTCTAATTGAGCTAGCTGCAGCAGGTCACTGTCACTCAGCTTTCAGGTGCTTAAAATGTCCTCCGAACAAACGACTGTTGAGCAAAAACCGTATGAGTTATTCAAAAAATTTTTTCACCGTGAGCGTCAGTCATCCTTCGACTCCAACTATGCCAACTTTGGTGTATGTGTGTCATTCAGAAAAATATTTATGACGAGTTTAAAACACATAGTCGGATTCGTTTTTCTCCCCTCTTCTGCTCCAAAACCAATGAAAAACGGCTCTGATTTTCATCGACTTTAGGTCGGTCTGGAGGGTTTTTAAGGAAAAGTATTAATCCTACCGTAATTCCGAAGATATTGTGTGGGTCCAGAGATTTCAGTCTACAAACTGACCAAAAATGGTGACTCTAGCTATAAATATGTGGCCGTGAGGGCGAGTTTAAAATGTTTTTTTGTGTTTAAAAAACGCCTGCCTCACACTCTAGCTTTTCAGTTGCTCCACTCTAGCAGGCTGGATTTTGCTAAAACTTTGTGGCGCTTGAGGTCTGATTATACAAAAACCGTAGCAGTTATCAACATACCGTCTTCAGTTTTAAATAGACGAAGGATTTATCTACAAACTGAGCTTCAAACTGTTTTTCTAGGTGAATGTATGCCGACACAGTGAAGTGCTGTTTTTTATGCTTTTTTTTTCCTCTCCCCATTCATTTCCTATGGGATTTTTTTGCGACGTTTTCGCTAATAATTCGCAAACCTTCGGACTAATGAGAAAGTTTTATACAAGCACACATCACCCCATTGGTCCCGACGCGTGTGCCAACTTTGGGCCCGATCCGCCAAACCGTGCGGGACTAGTTACGCGCCGAAGTTTTGGGTATACGGGAGAATTATAATAATAACTAGAAAATTTCTAAAGAAATTTTGAGGGGGGCCACCTACTGCCCGTCTGGGGAACCGGGCCAATACGGCCCTGGCAAGTGACGTCGGGGCTCCCCAGACCAACTGCTTACGCCTTTGAGGGCTGCTGAGGGAAGGAAAGAGGGCAAGTTCATGGGCAAAGAGAGCTGTGTGCCACTTGTGCTGAAATCTGGGAAATAGACGTGCACAGCGTATGATGCACAAGGGTAATATGGGTTGTCCATATTGAAACACAGTGGGTAAAGCCCAGTTGGCGGGCTTCGCCCGCCTGCTAGGAGCCATCTCAGTGAAGAAAAAAATCACCAATGGCGGGCTCTGCCCGCCTTCTAAGAGCCATTGCAGTGATGAAATCACCAATGGCGGGCTGCGCCCGCCTGCTAAGAGCCATTGCAGTGATGTAATCACCTTTGGCGGGCTCCGCCCGCCTGTTAGCATTGGCGGTCTCCGCCCGCCTTCTAAGAGCCATTGCAGTGATGAAATCACCAATGGCAATGAGCAATATGCCAGAATGTATGAGTGTGTATAAGGAAGAGGCTTTTATTCTGTAGAGTCCTTGTAGTCTTATTTTGAAAGTCTATCATGAATGTGCATCAAAAGATGGGTCACGCCCAGCAGTGATATAGAATCCATTTCCAAATGTTAAATCACTGGTTTTCCATGTTATTAGGTGAATAGTTGCTGTATTACAGAGTAAATGGGAGACTTTTATTGTGAAATTTGCTCTGGGGTGTGTTTTGAAAAGGTCACTAGAGTCTAATAAAAACAACCTGGAAGAGTTTGGGTCATAATGTTGAGCCATTTGCATCAATTAATGCATTACTATAATCTAGAGGCTTTTATTTTGTAGGGTCCCTGGAGTCTTATTTTGAAAGTCCAACAGAGTTGTGTTTATAGAAAATGTTCAGACCCGTCAATGATAGTTGATTACTTTCCAATCGTTAAATCACTCTTTTTCCATGTTATTAGGGCAGTAGATGAAGCGGAAATGGGAGGCTTTTATTTTGAAATTTGCTATAGGGTGTGTTTTAAACAGTCTCCTAGAGTCTATTCTCTAAAACGGGGTTGAGTTTGGGTCATAATGTTGAGCCATATAGAGCAATAAATATATGTAAAAAATATGGAGGCTTTTATTTTGTAGGGTCCCTGGAGTCTTATTTTGAAAGTCTATCAGTGCTGAGTGGCAAGGGAAGTGTCATGTACAGCAGTCATATAGTATCCATTTCCCAATGTTAAATCAGTCCTTTCACCCTCCATTAGATTAATATGTGCTGTTTAAAACAGCAGAGGTAAAATCTGTTTGAAGCTTGGTAACCTTGACAACGCTTAACGAGCCTCTCACTGACACAGACAACAGCTGCACTCACTATTGGTTTCTTCTTCCCAGGCTTTTTTGTATGGGAAGAACGGCACCGAACAAACGACTACTGATCAAAAACCGTATGAGTTATTCAAAAAACATTTTCACCATGAGCATCAGCAATCCTTCGACTCCAACTATACCAACTTTGGTGTATGTGTGTCATTCAGAAAAATATTTATGACGAGTTGAAAACACATAGTCTGATTCGTTTCTCTCCCATCTTCAGCTCAAAAAGAATAGAGAAAGGCTGAAACTCTCATCGACTTTAGGTTGGTCTGGAGGGTTTTTAAGGAAAAGTATTAATCCTACCGTAATTCCGAAGACATTGTGTGAGTCCAGAGGTTTCAGTCTACAAACTGACCAAAAATGGTGACTGTAGCTCCAAATATGTGGCCGTGAGGGCGAGAATAAGATGTTTGATCTTAAAAAAATGGCCGCCTCACACTAAGATTTCAGCAGCTGCACTCTAGCAGGCTGCTGCAGAAGCTAACTGTCAGCTAGCTTCCAGGTGCTTACCCTCCGAACAAACGACTGCTGAGCAAAAACCGTAAAAGATATCTGAAAAATTCTTTCAGTGAAAGCAACATCTATCCTTTGTCTCAGACTGGGGTAACCTTCATGTCTGTAGGTCTTTCACAACCCAAAACGAAGCACAAACAAAATGGTTGGCCCACCTGCTCCTCCCTTTGTTTGAACTGCAGGACCTCACTCTCACTCACCTTTTAGCTGCTAAAGCACCCCTCCGAACAAACGACTGCTGAGTAAAAACCGTAAAAGGTATCTGAAAAATTCTTTTTATCTAAGCGACAGCTATATCTTGTCTTCAATTGGAGTAACTTTCATGGCTGTAGGTCATCTACAAACTGAATGGGAAGAGAAAGAAAAAGAAAAAACGTTTCATCACACCTAAGCTTCTAATTGAGCTAGCTGCAGCAGGTCACTGTCACTCAGCTTTCAGGTGCTTAAAATGTCCTCCGAACAAACGACTGCTGAGCAAAAACCGTATGAGTTATTCAAAAAATTTTTTCACCGTGAGCGTCAGTCATCCTTCGACTCCAACTATGCCAACTTTGGTGTATGTGTGTCATTCAGAAAAATATTTATGACGAGTTTAAAACACATAGTCGGATTCGTTTTTCTCCCCTCTTCTGCTCCAAAACCAATGAAAAACGGCTCTGATTTTCATCGACTTTAGGTCGGTCTGGAGGGTTTTTAAGGAAAAGTATTAATCCTACCGTAATTCCGAAGATATTGTGTGGGTCCAGAGATTTCAGTCTACAAACTGACCAAAAATGGTGACTCTAGCTATAAATATGTGGCCGTGAGGGCGAGTTTAAAATGTTTTTTTGTGTTTAAAAAACGCCTGCCTCACACTCTAGCTTTTCAGTTGCTCCACTCTAGCAGGCTGGATTTTGCTAAAACTTTGTGGCGCTTGAGGTCTGATTATACAAAAACCGTAGCAGTTATCAACATACCGTCTTCAGTTTTAAATAGACGAAGGATTTATCTACAAACTGAGCTTCAAACTGTTTTTCTAGGTGAATGTATGCCGACACAGTGAAGTGCTGTTTTTTATGCTTTTTTTTTCCTCTCCCCATTCATTTCCTATGGGATTTTTTTGCGACGTTTTCGCTAATAATTCGCAAACCTTCGGACTAATGAGAAAGTTTTATACAAGCACACATCACCCCATTGGTCCCGACGCGTGTGCCAACTTTGGGCCCGATCCGCCAAACCGTGCGGGACTAGTTACGCGCCGAAGTTTTGGGTATACGGGAGAATTATAATAACTAGAAAATTTCTAAAGAAATTTTGAGGGGGGCCACCTACTGCCCGTCTGGGGAACAGGGCCAATACGGCCCTGGCAAGTGATGTCGGGGCTCCCCAGACCAACTGCTTACGCCTTTGAGGGCTGCTGAGGGAAGGAAAGAGGGCTAGGTCATGGGCAAAGAGAGCTGTGTGCCACTTGTGCTGAAATCTGGGAAATAGACGTGCACAGCGTATGATGCAAAAGGGTAATATGGGTTGTCCATATTGAACCGCAGTGGGTAAAGCTCAGTTGGTGGGCTCCGCCCGCCTGCTAGGAGCCCTTGCAGCGATGAAAAAAATCACCAATGGCGGGCTCTGCCCGCCTGCTAAGAGCCATTGCAGTGATGAAATCACCAATGGCGGGCTCCGCCCGCCTTCTAAGAGCCATTGCAGTGATGAAATCACCAATGGCGGGCTCCGCCCGCCTTCTAAGAGCCATTGCAGTGATGAAATTACAAATGGCAATGAGCAATATGCCAGAATGTATGAGTGTGTATAAGGAAGAGGCTTTTATTCTGTAGAGTCCCTGGAGTCTTATTTTGAAAGTCTATCATGGAAGTGCATCTAAAGATGGGTCATGCCCAGCAGTTATATAGAATCAATTTCCAAATGTTAAATCACTGGTTTTCCATGTTATTAGGTGAATAGTTGCTGTATTACAGAGTAAATGGGAGACTTTTATTGTGAAATTTGCTCTGGGTGTGTTTTGAAAAGGTCACTAGAGTCTAATAAAAACAACCTGGAAGAGTTTGGGTCATAATGTTGAGCCATTTGCATCAATTAATGCATTAGTATAATCTAGAGGCTTTTATTTTGTAGGGTCGCTGGAGTCTTATTTTGAAAGTCCAACAGAGTTGTGTTTATAGAAAATGTTCAGACCCGTCAATGATAGTTGATTACTTTCCAATCGTTAAATCACTCTTTTTCCATGTTATTAGGGCAGTAGATGAAGCGGAAATGGGAGGCTTTTATTTTGAAATTTGCTATAGGGTGTGTTTTAAACAGTCTCCTAGAGTCTATTCTCTAAAACGGGGTTGAGTTTGGGTCATAATATTGAGCCATATAGGGCAATAAATATATGTAAAAAATATAGAGGCTTTTATTTTGTAGGGTCCCTGGAGTCTTATTTTGAAAGTCTATCAGTGCTGAGTGGCAAGGGAAGTGTCATGGACAGCAGTCATATAGTATCCATTTCCCAATGTTAAATCAGTCCTTTCACCCTCCATTAGATTAATATGTGCTGTTTAAAACAGCAGAGGTAAAATCTGTTTGAAGCTTGGTAACCTTGACAACGCTTAACGAGCCTCTCACTGACACAGACAACAGCTGCACTCACTATTGGTTTCTTCTTCCCAGGCTTTTTTGTATGGGAAGAACGGCAACGAAAACAAACGACTACTGATCAAAAACCGTATGAGTTATTCAAAAAACATTTTCACCATGAGCATCAGCAATCCTTCGACTCCAAGTATACCAACTTTGGTGTATGTGTGTCATTCAGAACAATATTTATGACGACTTGAAAACACATAGTCTGATTCGTTTCTCTCCCATCTTCAGCTCAAAAAGAATGGAGAAAGGCTGAAACTCATCGACTTTAGGTTGGTCTGGAGGGTTTTTAAGGAAAAGTATTAATCCTACCGTAATTCCGAAGACATTGTGTGAGTCCAGAGGTTTCAGTCTACAAACTGACCAAAAATGGTGACTGTAGCTCCAAATATGTGGCCGTGAGGGCGAGAATAAGATGTTTGATCTTAAAAAAATGGCCGCCTCACACTAAGATTTCAGCAGCTGCACTCTAGCAGGCTGCTGCAGAAGCTAACTGTCAGCTAGCTTCCAGGTGCTTACCCTCCGAACAAACGACTGCTGAGCAAAAACCGTAAAAGATATCTGAAAAATTCTTTCAGTGAAAGCAACATCTATCCTTTGTCTCAGACTGGGGTAACCTTCATATCTGTAGGTCTTTCACAACCCAAAACGAAGCACAAACAAAATGGTTGGCCCACCTGCTCCTCCCTTTGTTTGAACTGCAGGACCTCACTCTCACTCACCTTTTAGCTGCTAAAGCACCCCTCCGAACAAACGACTGCTGAGTAAAAACCGTAAAAGGTGTCTGAAAAATTCTTTTTATCTAAGCGACAGCTATATCTTGTCTTCAATTGGAATAACTTTCATGGCTGTAGGTCATCTACAAACTGAATGGGAAGAGAAAGAAAAAGAAAAAACGTTTCATCACACCTAAGCTTCTAATTGAGCTAGCTGCAGCAGGTCACTGTCACTCAGCTTTCAGGTGCTTAAAATGTCCTCCGAACAAACGACTGTTGAGCAAAAACCGTATGAGTTATTCAAAAAATTTTTTCACCGTGAGCGTCAGTCATCCTTCGACTCCAACTATGCCAACTTTGGTGTATGTGTGTCATTCAGAAAAATATTTATGACGAGTTTAAAACACATAGTCGGATTCGTTTTTCTCCCCTCTTCTGCTCCAAAACCAATGAAAAACGGCTCTGATTTTCATCGACTTTAGGTCGGTCTGGAGGGTTTTTAAGGAAAAGTATTAATCCTACCGTAATTCCGAAGATATTGTGTGGGTCCAGAGATTTCAGTCTACAAACTGACCAAAAATGGTGACTCTAGCTATAAATATGTGGCCGTGAGGGCGAGTTTAAAATGTTTTTTTGTGTTTAAAAAACGCCTGCCTCACACTCTAGCTTTTCAGTTGCTCCACTCTAGCAGGCTGGATTTTGCTAAAACTTTGTGGCGCTTGAGGTCTGATTATACAAAAACCGTAGCAGTTATCAACATACCGTCTTCAGTTTTAAATAGACGAAGGATTTATCTACAAACTGAGCTTCAAACTGTTTTTCTAGGTGAATGTATGCCGACACAGTGAAGTGCTGTTTTTTATGCTTTTTTTTTCCTCTCCCCATTCATTTCCTATGGGATTTTTTTGCGACGTTTTCGCTAATAATTCGCAAACCTTCGGACTAATGAGAAAGTTTTATACAAGCACACATCACCCCATTGGTCCCGACGCGTGTGCCAACTTTGGGCCCGATCCGCCAAACCGTGCGGGACTAGTTACGCGCCGAAGTTTTGGGTATACGGGAGAATTATAATAATAACTAGAAAATTTCTAAAGAAATTTTGAGGGGGGCCACCTACTGCCCGTCTGGGGAACCGGGCCAATACGGCCCTGGCAAGTGACGTCGGGGCTCCCCAGACCAACTGCTTACGCCTTTGAGGGCTGCTGAGGGAAGGAAAGAGGGCAAGTTCATGGGCAAAGAGAGCTGTGTGCCACTTGTGCTGAAATCTGGGAAATAGACGTGCACAGCGTATGATGCACAAGGGTAATATGGGTTGTCCATATTGAAACACAGTGGGTAAAGCCCAGTTGGCGGGCTTCGCCCGCCTGCTAGGAGCCATCTCAGTGAAGAAAAAAATCACCAATGGCGGGCTCTGCCCGCCTTCTAAGAGCCATTGCAGTGATGAAATCACCAATGGCGGGCTGCGCCCGCCTGCTAAGAGCCATTGCAGTGATGTAATCACCTTTGGCGGGCTCCGCCCGCCTGTTAGCATTGGCGGTCTCCGCCCGCCTTCTAAGAGCCATTGCAGTGATGAAATCACCAATGGCAATGAGCAATATGCCAGAATGTATGAGTGTGTATAAGGAAGAGGCTTTTATTCTGTAGAGTCCTTGTAGTCTTATTTTGAAAGTCTATCATGAATGTGCATCAAAAGATGGGTCACGCCCAGCAGTGATATAGAATCCATTTCCAAATGTTAAATCACTGGTTTTCCATGTTATTAGGTGAATAGTTGCTGTATTACAGAGTAAATGGGAGACTTTTATTGTGAAATTTGCTCTGGGGTGTGTTTTGAAAAGGTCACTAGAGTCTAATAAAAACAACCTGGAAGAGTTTGGGTCATAATGTTGAGCCATTTGCATCAATTAATGCATTACTATAATCTAGAGGCTTTTATTTTGTAGGGTCCCTGGAGTCTTATTTTGAAAGTCCAACAGAGTTGTGTTTATAGAAAATGTTCAGACCCGTCAATGATAGTTGATTACTTTCCAATCGTTAAATCACTCTTTTTCCATGTTATTAGGGCAGTAGATGAAGCGGAAATGGGAGGCTTTTATTTTGAAATTTGCTATAGGGTGTGTTTTAAACAGTCTCCTAGAGTCTATTCTCTAAAACGGGGTTGAGTTTGGGTCATAATGTTGAGCCATATAGAGCAATAAATATATGTAAAAAATATGGAGGCTTTTATTTTGTAGGGTCCCTGGAGTCTTATTTTGAAAGTCTATCAGTGCTGAGTGGCAAGGGAAGTGTCATGTACAGCAGTCATATAGTATCCATTTCCCAATGTTAAATCAGTCCTTTCACCCTCCATTAGATTAATATGTGCTGTTTAAAACAGCAGAGGTAAAATCTGTTTGAAGCTTGGTAACCTTGACAACGCTTAACGAGCCTCTCACTGACACAGACAACAGCTGCACTCACTATTGGTTTCTTCTTCCCAGGCTTTTTTGTATGGGAAGAACGGCACCGAACAAACGACTACTGATCAAAAACCGTATGAGTTATTCAAAAAACATTTTCACCATGAGCATCAGCAATCCTTCGACTCCAACTATACCAACTTTGGTGTATGTGTGTCATTCAGAAAAATATTTATGACGAGTTGAAAACACATAGTCTGATTCGTTTCTCTCCCATCTTCAGCTCAAAAAGAATAGAGAAAGGCTGAAACTCTCATCGACTTTAGGTTGGTCTGGAGGGTTTTTAAGGAAAAGTATTAATCCTACCGTAATTCCGAAGACATTGTGTGAGTCCAGAGGTTTCAGTCTACAAACTGACCAAAAATGGTGACTGTAGCTCCAAATATGTGGCCGTGAGGGCGAGAATAAGATGTTTGATCTTAAAAAAATGGCCGCCTCACACTAAGATTTCAGCAGCTGCACTCTAGCAGGCTGCTGCAGAAGCTAACTGTCAGCTAGCTTCCAGGTGCTTACCCTCCGAACAAACGACTGCTGAGCAAAAACCGTAAAAGATATCTGAAAAATTCTTTCAGTGAAAGCAACATCTATCCTTTGTCTCAGACTGGGGTAACCTTCATGTCTGTAGGTCTTTCACAACCCAAAACGAAGCACAAACAAAATGGTTGGCCCACCTGCTCCTCCCTTTGTTTGAACTGCAGGACCTCACTCTCACTCACCTTTTAGCTGCTAAAGCACCCCTCCGAACAAACGACTGCTGAGTAAAAACCGTAAAAGGTATCTGAAAAATTCTTTTTATCTAAGCGACAGCTATATCTTGTCTTCAATTGGAGTAACTTTCATGGCTGTAGGTCATCTACAAACTGAATGGGAAGAGAAAGAAAAAGAAAAAACGTTTCATCACACCTAAGCTTCTAATTGAGCTAGCTGCAGCAGGTCACTGTCACTCAGCTTTCAGGTGCTTAAAATGTCCTCCGAACAAACGACTGCTGAGCAAAAACCGTATGAGTTATTCAAAAAATTTTTTCACCGTGAGCGTCAGTCATCCTTCGACTCCAACTATGCCAACTTTGGTGTATGTGTGTCATTCAGAAAAATATTTATGACGAGTTTAAAACACATAGTCGGATTCGTTTTTCTCCCCTCTTCTGCTCCAAAACCAATGAAAAACGGCTCTGATTTTCATCGACTTTAGGTCGGTCTGGAGGGTTTTTAAGGAAAAGTATTAATCCTACCGTAATTCCGAAGATATTGTGTGGGTCCAGAGATTTCAGTCTACAAACTGACCAAAAATGGTGACTCTAGCTATAAATATGTGGCCGTGAGGGCGAGTTTAAAATGTTTTTTTGTGTTTAAAAAACGCCTGCCTCACACTCTAGCTTTTCAGTTGCTCCACTCTAGCAGGCTGGATTTTGCTAAAACTTTGTGGCGCTTGAGGTCTGATTATACAAAAACCGTAGCAGTTATCAACATACCGTCTTCAGTTTTAAATAGACGAAGGATTTATCTACAAACTGAGCTTCAAACTGTTTTTCTAGGTGAATGTATGGCGACACAGTGAAGTGCTGTTTTTTATGCTTTTTTTTTCCTCTCCCCATTCATTTCCTATGGGATTTTTTTGCGACGTTTTCGCTAATAATTCGCAAACCTTCGGACTAATGAGAAAGTTTTATACAAGCACACATCACCCCATTGGTCCCGACGCGTGTGCCAACTTTGGGCCCGATCCGCCAAACCATGCGGGACTAGTTACGCGCCGAAGTTTTGGGTATACGGGAGAATTATAATAATAATAATACGCGGAATAAATATGTGCAATAGTAGTAGGTGGGCCATGCCTTCGGCATGTGGCCCCCCAATAATAATAATACGCGGAATAAATATGTGCAATAGTAGTAGGTGGGCCATGCCTTCGGCATGTGGCCCCCCAATAATAATACGCGGAATAAATATGTGCAATAGTAGTAGGTGGGCCATGCCTTCGGCATGTGGCCCCCCAATAATAATACGCGGAATAAATATGTGCAATAGTAGTAGGTGGGCCATGCCTTCGGCATGTGGCCCCCCAATAATACGCGGAATAAATATGTGCAATAGTAGTAGGTGGGCCATGCCTTCGGCATGTGGCCCCCCAATAACTAGAAAATTTCTAAAGAAATTTTGAGGGGGGCCACCTACTGCCCGTCTGGGGAACCGGGCCAATACGGCCCTGGCAAGTGATGTCGGGGCTCCCCAGACCAACTGCTTATGCCTTTGAGGGCTGCTGAGGGAAGGAAAGAGGGCTAGGTCATGGGCAAAGAGAGCTGTGTGCCACCTGTGCTGAAATCTGGGTAATAGACGTGCACAGCGTATGATGCACAAGGGTAATATGGGTTGTCCATATTGAACCGCAGTGGGTAAAGCTCAGTTGGTGGGCTCCGCCCGCCTGCTAGGAGCCCTTGCAGCGATGAAAAAAATCCCCAATGGCGGGCATTGCCCGCCTGCTAAGAGCCATTGCAGTGATGAAATCACCAATGGCGGGCTCCGCCCGCCTGCTAGGAGCCATTGCAGTGATGAAAAAAATCACCATTGGCGGGCTCCGCCCGCCTCCTAACAGCCATTGCAGTGATGAAATCACCAATGGCGGGCTCCGCCCGCCTTCTAAGAGCCATTGCAGTGATGAAATTACAAATGGCTATAAGCAATATGCCAGAATGTATGAGTGTGTATAAGGAAGAGGCTTTTATTTTGTAGAGTCCCTGTAGTCTTATTTTGAAAGTCTATCATGGAAGTGCATCTATAGATGGGTCATGCCCAGCAGTGATATAGAATCCATTTCCAAATGTTAAATCACTGGTTTTCCATGTTATTAGGTGAATAGTTCCTGTATTACAGAGTAAATGGGGGACTTTTATTGTGAAATTTGCTCTGGGGTGTGTTTTGAAAAGGTCACTAGAGTCTAATAAAAACAACCTGGAAGAGTTTGGGTCATAATGTTGAGCCATTTGCATCAATTAATGCATTAGTATAATCTAGAGGCTTTTATTTTGTAGGGTCCCTGGAGTCTTATTTTGAAAGTCCAACAGAGTTGTGTTTAGAGAAAATGTTCAGACCCATCAATGATAGTTGATGACTTTCCAATCGTTAAATCACTCTTTTTCCATTTTATTAGGGCAGTAGATGAAGCGGAAATGGGAGGCTTTTATTTTGAAATTTGCCATAGGGTGTGTTTTAAACAGTCTCCTAGAGTCTATTCTCTAAAATGGGGTTGAGTTTGGGTCATAATGTTGAGCCATATAGGGCAATAAATATATGTAAAAAATATAGAGGCTTTTATTTTGAAGGGTCCCTGGAGTCTTATTTTGAAAGTCTATCAGTGCTGAGTGGCAAGGGAAGTGTCATGGACGGCAGTCATATAGTATCCATTTCCCAATGTTAAATCAGTGCTTTCACCCTCCATTAGATTAATATGTGCTGTTTAAAACAGCAGAGGTAAAATCTGTTTGAAGCTTGGTAACCTTGACAACGCTTAACGAGCCTCTCACTGACACAGACAACAGCTGCACTCACTATTGGTTTCTTCTTCCCAGGCTTTTTTGTATGGGAAGAACGGCACCGAACAAACGACTACTGATCAAAAACCGTATGAGTTATTCAAAAAACATTTTCACCATGAGCATCAGCAATCCTTCGACTCCAACTATACCAACTTTGGTGTATGTGTGTCATTCAGAAAAATATTTATGACGAGTTGAAAACACATAGTCTGATTCGTTTTTCTCCCATCTTCAGCTCAAAAAGAATGGAGAAAGGCTGAAACTCTCATCCACTTTAGGTTGGTCTGGAGGGTTTTTAAGGCAAAGTATTAATCCTACCGTAATTCCGAAGACATTGTGTGAGTCCAGAGGTTTCAGTCTACAAACTGACCAAAAATGGTGACTGTAGCTCCAAATATGTGGCCGTGAGGGCGAGAATAAGATGTTTGATCTTAAAAAATGGCCGCCTCACACTAAGATTTCAGCAGCTGCACTCTAGCAGGCTGCTGCAGAAGCTAACTGTCAGCTAGCTTCCAGGTGCTTACCCTCCGAACAAACGACTGCTGAGCAAAAACCGTAAAAGATATCTGAAAAATTCTTTCAGTGAAAGCAACATCTATCCTTTGTCTCAGACTGGGGTAACCTTCATGTCTGTAGGTCTTTCACAACCCAAAACGAAGCACAAACAAAATGGTTGGCCCACCTGCTCCTCCCTTTGTTTGAACTGCAGGACCTCACTCTCACTCACCTTTTAGCTGCTAAAGCACCCCTCCGAACAAACGACTGCTGAGTAAAAACCGTAAAAGGTATCTGAAAAATTCTTTTTATCTAAGCGACAGCTATATCTTGTCTTCAATTGGAGTAACTTTCATGGCTGTAGGTCATCTACAAACTGAATGGGAAGAGAAAGAAAAAGAAAAAACGTTTCATCACACCTAAGCTTCTAATTGAGCTAGCTGCAGCAGGTCACTGTCACTCAGCTTTCAGGTGCTTAAAATGTCCTCCGAACAAACGACTGCTGAGCAAAAACCGTATGAGTTATTCAAAAAATTTTTTCACCGTGAGCGTCAGTCATCCTTCGACTCCAACTATGCCAACTTTGGTGTATGTGTGTCATTCAGAAAAATATTTATGACGAGTTTAAAACACATAGTCGGATTCGTTTTTCTCCCCTCTTCTGCTCCAAAACCAATGAAAAACGGCTCTGATTTTCATCGACTTTAGGTCGGTCTGGAGGGTTTTTAAGGAAAAGTATTAATCCTACCGTAATTCCGAAGATATTGTGTGGGTCCAGAGATTTCAGTCTACAAACTGACCAAAAATGGTGACTCTAGCTATAAATATGTGGCCGTGAGGGCGAGTTTAAAATGTTTTTTTGTGTTTAAAAAACGCCTGCCTCACACTCTAGCTTTTCAGTTGCTCCACTCTAGCAGGCTGGATTTTGCTAAAACTTTGTGGCGCTTGAGGTCTGATTATACAAAAACCGTAGCAGTTATCAACATACCGTCTTCAGTTTTAAATAGACGAAGGATTTATCTACAAACTGAGCTTCAAACTGTTTTTCTAGGTGAATGTATGCCGACACAGTGAAGTGCTGTTTTTTATGCTTTTTTTTTCCTCTCCCCATTCATTTCCTATGGGATTTTTTTGCGACGTTTTCGCTAATAATTCGCAAACCTTCGGACTAATGAGAAAGTTTTATACAAGCACACATCACCCCATTGGTCCCGACGCGTGTGCCAACTTTGGGCCCGATCCGCCAAACCGTGCGGGACTAGTTACGCGCCGAAGTTTTGGGTATACGGGAGAATTATAATAATAACTAGAAAATTTCTAAAGAAATTTTGAGGGGGGCCACCTACTGCCCGTCTGGGGAACCGGGCCAATACGGCCCTGGCAAGTGACTTCGGGGCTCCCCAGACCAACTGCTTACGCCTTTGAGGGCTGCTGAGGGAAGGAAAGAGGGCAAGTTTATGGGCAAAGAGAGCTGTGTGCCACTTGTGCTGAAATCTGGGAAATAGACGTGCACAGCGTATGATGCACAAGGGTAATATGGGTTGTCCATATTGAAACACAGTGGGTAAAGCCCAGTTTGCGGGCTTCGCCCGCCTTCTGGGATCCATCTCAGTGAAGAAAAAAATCACCAATGGCGGGCTCTGCCCGCCTTCTAAGAGCCATTGCAGTGATGAAATCACCAATGGCGGGCTCCGCCCGCCTGCTAAGAGCCATTGCAGTGATGTAATCACCTTTGGCGGGCTCCGCCCGCCTGTTACCATTGGCGGGCTCCGCCCGCCTTCTAAGAGCCATTGCAGTGATGAAATCACCAATGGCAATGAGCAATATGCCAGAATGTATAAGTGTGTATAAGGAAGAGGCTTTTATTCTGTAGAGTCCTTGTAGTCTTATTTTGAAAGTCTATCATGAATGTGCATCAAAAGATGGGTCACGCCCAGCAGTGATATAGAATCCATTTCCAAATGTGAAATCACTGGTTTTCCATGTTATTAGGTGAATAGTTGCTGTATTACAGAGTAAATGGGAGACTTTTATTGTGAAATTTGCTCTGGGTGTGTTTTGAAAAGGTCACTAGAGTCTAATAAAAACAACCTGGAAGAGTTTGGGTCATAATGTTGAGCCATTTGCATCAATTAATGCATTAGTATAATCTAGAGGCTTTTATTTTGTAGGGTCCCTGGAGTCTTATTTTGAAAGTCCAACAGAGTTGTGTTTATAGAAAATGTTCAGACCCGTCAATGATAGTTGATTACTTTCCAATCGTTAAATCACTCTTTTTCCATGTTATTAGGGCAGTAGATGAAGCGGAAATGGGAGGCTTTTATTTTGAAATTTGCTATAGGGTGTGTTTTAAACAGTCTCCTAGAGTCTATTCTCTAAAACGGGGTTGAGTTTGGGTCATAATGTTGAGCCATATAGGGCAATAAATATATGTAAAAAATATAGAGGCTTTTATTTTGTAGGGTCCCTGGAGTCTTATTTTGAAAGTCTATCAGTGCTGAGTGGCAAGGGAAGTGTCATGGACAGCAGTCATATAGTATCCATTTCCCAATGTTAAATCAGTCCTTTCACCCTCCATTAGATTAATATGTGCTGTTTAAAACAGCAGAGGTAAAATCTGTTTGAAGCTTGGTAACCTTGACAACGCTTAACGAGCCTCTCACTGACACAGACAACAGCTGCACTCACTATTGGTTTCTTCTTCCCAGGCTTTTTTGTATGGGAAGAACGGCACCGAACAAACGACTACTGATCAAAAACCGTATGAGTTATTCAAAAAACATTTTCACCATGAGCATCAGCAATCCTTCGACTCCAACTATACCAACTTTGGTGTATGTATGTCATTCAGAAAAATATTTATGACGAGTTGAAAACACATAGTCTGATTCGTTTCTCTCCCATCTTCAGCTCAAAAAGAATAGAGAAAGGCTGAAACTCTCATCGACTTTAGGTTGGTCTGGAGGGTTTTTAAGGAAAAGTATTAATCCTACCGTAATTCCGAAGACATTGTGTGAGTCCAGAGGTTTCAGTCTACAAACTGACCAAAAATGGTGACTGTAGCTCCAAATATGTGGCCGTGAGGGCGAGAATAAGATGTTTGATCTGAAAAAAATGGCCGCCTCACACTAAGATTTCAGCAGCTGCACTCTAGCAGGCTGCTGCAGAAGCTAACTGTCAGCTAGCTTCCAGGTGCTTACCCTCCGAACAAACGACTGCTGAGCAAAAACCGTAAAAGATATCTGAAAAATTCTTTCAGTGAAAGCAACATCTATCCTTTGTCTCAGACTGGGGTAACCTTCATGTCTGTAGGTCTTTCACAACCCAAAACGAAGCACAAACAAAATGGTTGGCCCACCTGCTCCTCCCTTTCTTTTAACTGCAGGACCTCACTCTCACTCACCTTTTAGCTGCTAAAGCACCCCTCCGAACAAACGACTGCTGAGTAAAAACCGTAAAAGGTATCTGAAAAATTCTTTTTATCTAAGCGACAGCTATATCTTGTCTTCGATTGGAGTAACTTTCATGGCTGTAGGTCATCTACAACCTGAATGGGAAGAGAAAGAAAAAGAAAAAACGTTTCATCACACCTAAGCTTCTAATTGAGCTAGCTGCAGCAGGTCACTGTCACTCAGCTTTCAGGTGCTTAAAATGTCCTCCGAACAAACGACTGCTGAGCAAAAACCGTATGAGTTATTCAAAAAATTTTTTCACCGTGAGCGTCAGTCATCCTTCGACTCCAACTATGCCAACTTTGGTGTATGTGTGTCATTCAGAAAAATATTTATGACGAGTTTAAAACACATAGTCTGATTCGTTTTTCTCCCCTCTTCTGCTCCAAAACCAATGAAAAACAGCTCTGATTTTCATCGACTTTAGGTCGGTCTGGAGGGTTTTTAAGGAAAAGTATTAATCCTACCGTAATTCCGAAGATATTGTGTGGGTCCAGAGATTTCAGTCTACAAACTGACCAAAAATGGTGACTCTAGCTATAAATATGTGGCCGTGAGGGCGAGTTTAAAATGTTTTTTTGTGTTTAAAAAACGCCTGCCTCACACTCTAGCTTTTCAGTTGCTCCACTCTAGCAGGCTGGATTTTGCTAAAACTTTGTGGCGCTTGAGGTCTGATTATACAAAAACCGTAGCAGTTATCAACATACCGTCTTCAGTTTTAAATAGACGAAGGATTTATCTACAAACTGAGCTTCAAACTGTTTTTCTAAGTGAATGTATGCCGACACAGTGAAGTGCTGTTTTTTATGCTTTTTTTTTCCTCTCCCCATTCATTTCCTATGGGATTTTTTTGCGACGTTTTCGCTAATAATTCGCAAACCTTCGGACTAATGAGAAAGTTTTATACAAGCACACATCACCCCATTGGTCCCGACGCGTGTGCCAACTTTGGGCCCGATCCGCCAAACCGTGCGGGACTAGTTACGCGCCGAAGTTTTGGGTATACGGGAGAATTATAATAACTAGAAAATTTCTAAAGAAATTTTGAGGGGGGCCACCTACTGCCCGTCTGGGGAACCGGGCCAATACGGCCCTGGCAAGTGACGTCGGGGCTCCCCAGACCAACTGCTTACGCCTTTGAGGGCTGCTGAGGGAAGGAAAGAGGGCAAGTTCATGGGCAAAGAGAGCTGTGTGCCACTTGTGCTGAAATCTGGGAAATAGACGTGCACAGCGTATGATGCACAAGGGTAATATGGGTTGTCCATATTGAAACACAGTGGGTAAAGCCCAGTTGGCGGGCTTTGCCCGCCTGGTAGGAGCCATCTCAGTGAAGAAAAAAATCACCAATGGCGGGCTCTGCCCGCCTTCTAAGAGCCATTGCAGTGATGAAATCACCAATGGCGGGCTCAGCCCGCCTGCTAAGAGCCATTGCAGTGATGTAATCACCTTTGGCGGGCTCCGCCCGCCTGTTACCATTGGCGGGCTCCGCCCGCCTTCTAAGAGCCATTGCAGTGATGAAATCACCAATGGCAATGAGCAATATGCCAGAATGTATGAGTGTGTATAAGGAAGAGGCTTTTATTCTGTAGAGTCCTTGTAGTCTTATTTTGAAAGTCTATCATGAATGTGCATCAAAAGATGGGTCACGCCCAGCAGTGATATAGAATCCATTTCCAAATGTTAAATCACTGGTTTTCCATGTTATTAGGTGAATAGTTGCTGTATTACAGAGTAAATGGGAGACTTTTATTGTGAAATTTGCTCTGGGGTGTGTTTTGAAAAGGTCACTAGAGTCTAATAAAAACAACCTGGAAGAGTTTGGGTCATAATGTTGAGCCATTTGCATCAATTAATGCATTAGTATAATCTAGAGGCTTTTATTTTGTAGGGTCCCTGGAGTCTTATTTTGAAAGTCCAACAGAGTTGTGTTTATAGAAAATGTTCAGACCCGTCAATGATAGTTGATTACTTTCCAATCGTTAAATCACTCTTTTTCCATGTTATTAGGGCAGTAGATGAAGCGGAAATGGGAGGCTTTTATTTTGAAATTTGCTATAGGGTGTGTTTTAAACAGTCTCCTAGAGTCTATTCTCTAAAACGGGGTTGAGTTTGGGTCATAATGTTGAGCCATATAGGGCAATAAATATATGTAAAAAATATAGAGGCTTTTATTTTGTAGGGTCCCTGGAGTCTTATTTTGAAAGTCTATCAGTGCTGAGTGGCAAGGGAAGTGTCATGGACAGCAGTCATATAGTATCCATTTCCCAATGTTAAATCAGTCCTTTCACCCTCCATTAGATTAATATGTGCTGTTTAAAACAGCAGAGGTAAAATCTGTTTGAAGCTTGGTAACCTTGACAACGCTTAACGAGCCTCTCACTGACACAGACAACAGCTGCACTCACTATTGGTTTCTTCTTCCCAGGCTTTTTTGTATGGGAAGAACGGCAACGAAAACAAACGACTACTGATCAAAAACCGTATGAGTTATTCAAAAAACATTTTCACCATGAGCATCAGCAATCCTTCGACTCCAAGTATACCAACTTTGGTGTATGTGTGTCATTCAGAACAATATTTATGACGACTTGAAAACACATAGTCTGATTCGTTTCTCTCCCATCTTCAGCTCAAAAAGAATGGAGAAAGGCTGAAACTCATCGACTTTAGGTTGGTCTGGAGGGTTTTTAAGGAAAAGTATTAATCCTACCGTAATTCCGAAGACATTGTGTGAGTCCAGAGGTTTCAGTCTACAAACTGACCAAAAATGGTGACTGTAGCTCCAAATATGTGGCCGTGAGGGCGAGAATAAGATGTTTGATCTTAAAAAAATGGCCGCCTCACACTAAGATTTCAGCAGCTGCACTCTAGCAGGCTGCTGCAGAAGCTAACTGTCAGCTAGCTTCCAGGTGCTTACCCTCCGAACAAACGACTGCTGAGCAAAAACCGTAAAAGATATCTGAAAAATTCTTTCAGTGAAAGCAACATCTATCCTTTGTCTCAGACTGGGGTAACCTTCATGTCTGTAGGTCTTTCACAACCCAAAACGAAGCACAAACAAAATGGTTGGCCCACCTGCTCCTCCCTTTGTTTGAACTGCAGGACCTCACTCTCACTCACCTTTTAGCTGCTAAAGCACCCCTCCGAACAAACGACTGCTGAGTAAAAACCGTAAAAGGTGTCTGAAAAATTCTTTTTATCTAAGCGACAGCTATATCTTGTCTTCAATTGGAGTAACTTTCATGGCTGTAGGTCATCTACAAACTGAATGGGAAGAGAAAGAAAAAGAAAAAACGTTTCATCACACCTAAGCTTCTAATTGAGCTAGCTGCAGCAGGTCACTGTCACTCAGCTTTCAGGTGCTTAAAATGTCCTCCGAACAAACGACTGCTGAGCAAAAACCGTATGAGTTATTCAAAAAATTTTTTCACCGTGAGCGTCAGACATCCTTCGACTCCAACTATGCCAACTTTGGTGTATGTGTGTCATTCAGAAAAATATTTATGACGAGTTTAAAACACATAGTCGGATTCGTTTTTCTCCCCTCTTCTGCTCCAAAACCAATGAAAAACGGCTCTGATTTTCATCGACTTTAGGTCGGTCTGGAGGGTTTTTAAGGAAAAGTATTAATCCTACCGTAATTCCGAAGATATTGTGTGGGTCCAGAGATTTCAGTCTACAAACTGACCAAAAATGGTGACTCTAGCTATAAATATGTGGCCGTGAGGGCGAGTTTAAAATGTTTTTTTGTGTTTAAAAAACGCCTGCCTCACACTCTAGCTTTTCAGTTGCTCCACTCTAGCAGGCTGGATTTTGCTAAAACTTTGTGGCGCTTGAGGTCTGATTATACAAAAACCGTAGCAGTTATCAACATACCGTCTTCAGTTTTAAATAGACGAAGGATTTATCTACAAACTGAGCTTCAAACTGTTTTTCTAGGTGAATGTATGCCGACACAGTGAAGTGCTGTTTTTTATGCTTTTTTTTTCCTCTCCCCATTCATTTCCTATGGGATTTTTTTGCGACGTTTTCGCTAATAATTCGCAAACCTTCGGACTAATGAGAAAGTTTTATACAAGCACACATCACCCCATTGGTCCCGACGCGTGTGCCAACTTTGGGCCCGATCCGCCAAACCGTGCGGGACTAGTTACGCGCCGAAGTTTTGGGTATACGGGAGAATTATAATAATAATAATAATACGCGGAATAAATATGTGCAATAGTAGTAGGTGGGCCATGCCTTCGGCATGTGGCCCCCCAATAATAATAATACGCGGAACTAGAAAATTTCTAAAGAAATTTTGAGGGGGGCCACCTACTGCCCGTCTGGGGAACCGGGCCAATACGGCCCTGGCAAGTGACGTCGGGGCTCCCCAGACCAACTGCTTACGCCTTTGAGGGCTGCTGAGGGAAGGAAAGAGGGCAAGTTCATGGGCAAAGAGAGCTGTGTGCCACTTGTGCTGAAATCTGGGAAATAGACGTGCACAGCGTATGATGCACAAGGGTAATATGGGTTGTCCATATTGAAACACAGTGGGTAAAGCCCAGTTGGCGGGCTTCGCCCGCCTGCTAGGAGCCATCTCAGTGAAGAAAAAAATCACCAATGGCGGGCTCTGCCCGCCTTCTAAGAGCCATTGCAGTGATGAAATCACCAATGGCGGGCTCCGCCCGCCTGCTAAGAGCCATTGCAGTGATGTAATCACCTTTGGCGGGCTCCGCCCGCCTGTTACCATTGGCGGGCTCCGCCCGCCTTCTAAGAGCCATTGCAGTGATGAAATCACCAATGGCAATGAGCAATATGCCAGAATGTATGAGTGTGTATAAGGAAGAGGCTTTTATTCTGTAGAGTCCTTGTAGTCTTATTTTGAAAGTCTATCATGAATGTGCATCAAAAGATGGGTCACGCCCAGCAGTGATATAGAATCCATTTCCAAATGTTAAATCACTGGTTTTCCATGTTATTAGGTGAATAGTTGCTGTATTACAGAGTAAATGGGAGACTTTTATTGTGAAATTTGCTCTGGGTGTGTTTTGAAAAGGTCACTAGAGTCTAATAAAAACAACCTGGAAGAGTTTGGGTCATAATGTTGAGCCATTTGCATCAATTAATGCATTAGTATAATCTAGAGGCTTTTATTTTGTAGGGTCCCTGGAGTCTTATTTTGAAAGTCCAACAGAGTTGTGTTTATAGAAAATGTTCAGACCCGTCAATGATAGTTGATTACTTTCCAATCGTTAAATCACTCTTTTTCCATGTTATTAGGGCAGTAGATGAAGCGGAAATGGGAGGCTTTTATTTTGAAATTTGCTACAGGGTGTGTTTTAAACAGTCTCCTAGAGTCTATTCTCTAAAACGGGGTTGAGTTTGGGTCATAATGTTGAGCCATATAGGGCAATAAATATATGTAAAAAATATAGAGGCTTTTATTTTGTAGGGTCCCTGGAGTCTTATTTTGAAAGTCTATCAGTGCTGAGTGGCAAGGGAAGTGTCATGGACAGCAGTCATATAGTATCCATTTCCCAATGTTAAATCAGTCCTTTCACCCTCCATTAGATTAATATGTGCTGTTTAAAACAGCAGAGGTAAAATCTGTTTGAAGCTTGGTAACCTTGACAACGCTTAACGAGCCTCTCACTGACACAGACAACAGCTGCACTCACTATTGGTTTCTTCTTCCCAGGCTTTTTTGTATGGGAAGAACGGCACCGAACAAACGACTACTGATCAAAAACCGTATGAGTTATTCAAAAAACATTTTCACCATGAGCATCAGCAATCCTTCGACTCCAACTATACCAACTTTGGTGTATGTGTGTCATTCAGAAAAATATTTATGACGAGTTGAAAACACATAGTCTGATTCGTTTCTCTCCCATCTTCAGCTCAAAAAGAATAGAGAAAGGCTGAAACTCTCATCGACTTTAGGTTGGTCTGGACGGTTTTTAAGGAAAAGTATTAATCCTACCGTAATTCCGAAGACATTGTGTGAGTCCAGAGGTTTCAGTCTACAAACTGACCAAAAATGGTGACTGTAGCTCCAAATATGTGGCCGTGAGGGCGAGAATAAGATGTTTGATCTTAAAAGAATGGCCGCCTCACACTAAGATTTCAGCAGCTGCACTCTAGCAGGCTGCTGCAGAAGCTAACTGTCAGCTAGCTTCCAGGTGCTTACCCTCCGAACAAACGACTGCTGAGCAAAAACCGTAAAAGATATCTGAAAAATTCTTTCAGTGAAAGCAACATCTATCCTTTGTCTCAGACTGGGGTAACCTTCATGTCTGTAGGTCTTTCACAACCCAAAACGAAGCACAAACAAAATGGTTGGCCCACCTGCTCCTCCCTTTGTTTGAACTGCAGGACCTCACTCTCACTCACCTTTTAGCTGCTAAAGCACCCCTCCGAACAAACGACTGCTGAGTAAAAACCGTAAAAGGTATCTGAAAAATTATTTTTATCTAAGCGACAGCTATATCTTGTCTTCAATTGGAGTAACTTTCATGGCTGTAGGTCATCTACAACCTGAATGGGAAGAGAAAGAAAAAGAAAAAACGTTTTGTCACACCTGATCTTCTAATTGAGCTAGCTGCAGCAGGACACTCTCCCCCAGCTTTCAGCTGCTTAAAATGTCCTCCGAACAAACGACTGCTGAGCAAAAACCGTATGAGTTATTCAAAATATTTTTTCACCGTGAGCGTCAGCCATCCTTCGACTCCAACTATGCCAACTTTGGTGTATGTGTGTCATTCAGAAAAATATTTATGACGAGTTTAAAACACATAGTCTGATTCGTTTTTCTCCCCTCTTCTGCTCCAAAACCAATGAAAAACGGCTCTGATTTTCATCGACTTTAGGTCGGTCTGGAGGGTTTTTAAGGAAAAGTATTAATCCTACCGTAATTCCGAAGATATTGTGTGGGTCCAGAGATTTCAGTCTACAAACTGACCAAAAATGGTGACTCTAGCTATAAATATGTGGCCGTGAGGGCGAGTTTAAAATGTTTTTTTGTGTTTAAAAAACGCCTGCCTCACACTCTAGCTTTTCAGTTGCTCCACTCTAGCAGGCTGGATTTTGCTAAAACTTTGTGGCGCTTGAGGTCTGATTATACAAAAACCGTAGCAGTTATCAACATACCGTCTTCAGTTTTAAATAGACGAAGGATTTATCTACAAACTGAGCTTCAAACTGTTTTTCTAGGTGAATGTATGCCGACACAGTGAAGTGCTGTTTTTTATGCTTTTTTTTTCCTCTCCCCATTCATTTCCTATGGGATTTTTTTGCGACGTTTTCGCTAATAATTCGCAAACCTTCGGACTAATGAGAAAGTTTTATACAAGCACACATCACCCCATTGGTCCCGACGCGTGTGCCAACTTTGGGCCCGATCCGCCAAACCGTGCGGGACTAGTTACGTGCCGAAGTTTTGGGTATACGGGAGAATTATAATAATAATAATAATACGCGGAATAAATATGTGCAATAGTAGTAGGTGGGCCATGCCTTCGGCATGTGGCCCCCCAATAAATATGTGCAATAGTAGTAGGTGGGCCATGCCTTCGGCATGTGGCCCCCCAATAATACGCGGAATAAATATGTGCAATAGTAGTAGGTGGGCCATGCCTTCGGCATGTGGCCCCCCAATAATACGCGGAATAAATATGTGCAATAGTAGTAGGTGGGCCATGCCTTCGGCATGTGGCCCCCCAATAATAATAATACGCGGAATAAATATGTGCAATAGTAGTAGGTGGGCCATGCCTTCGGCATGTGGCCCCCCAACTAGAAAATTTCTAAAGAAATTTTGAGGGGGGCCACCTACTGCCCGTCTGGGGAACCGGGCCAATACGGCCCTGGCAAGTGACGTCGGGGCTCCCCAGACCAACTGCTTACGCCTTTGAGGGCTGCTGAGGGAAGGAAAGAGGGCAAGTTCATGGGCAAAGAGAGCTGTGTGCCACTTGTGCTGAAATCTGGGAAATAGACGTGCACAGCGTATGATGCACAAGGGTAATATGGGTTGTCCATATTGAAACACAGTGGGTAAAGCCCAGTTGGCGGGCTTCGCCCGCCTGCTAGGAGCCATCTCAGTGAAGAAAAAAATCACCAATGGCGGGCTCTGCCCGCCTTCTAAGAGCCATTGCAGTGATGAAATCACCAATGGCGGGCTCCGCCCGCCTGCTAAGAGCCATTGCAGTGATGTAATCACCTTTGGCGGGCTCCGCCCGCCTGTTACCATTGGCGGGCTCCGCCCGCCTTCTAAGAGCCATTGCAGTGATGAAATCACCAATGGCAATGAGCAACATGCCAGAATGTATGAGTGTGTATAAGGAAGAGGCTTTTATTCTGTAGAGTCCTTGTAGTCTTATTTTGAAAGTCTATCATGAATGTGCATCAAAAGATGGGTCACGCCCAGCAGTGATATAGAATCCATTTCCAAATGTTAAATCACTGGTTTTCCATGTTATTAGGTGAATAGTTGCTGTATTACAGAGTAAATGGGAGACTTTTATTGTGAAATTTGCTCTGGGTGTGTTTTGAAAAGGTCACTAGAGTCTAATAAAAACAACCTGGAAGAGTTTGGGTCATAATGTTGAGCCATTTGCATCAATTAATGCATTAGTATAATCTAGAGGCTTTTATTTTGTAGGGTCCCTGGAGTCTTATTTTGAAAGTCCAACAGAGTTGTGTTTATAGAAAATGTTCAGACCCGTCAATGATAGTTGATTACTTTCCAATCGTTAAATCACTCTTTTTCCATGTTATTAGGGCAGTAGATGAAGCGGAAATGGGAGGCTTTTATTTTGAAATTTGCTACAGGGTGTGTTTTAAACAGTCTCCTAGAGTCTATTCTCTAAAACGGGGTTGAGTTTGGGTCATAATGTTGAGCCATATAGGGCAATAAATATATGTAAAAAATATAGAGGCTTTTATTTTGTAGGGTCCCTGGAGTCTTATTTTGAAAGTCTATCAGTGCTGAGTGGCAAGGGAAGTGTCATGGACAGCAGTCATATAGTATCCATTTCCCAATGTTAAATCAGTCCTTTCACCCTCCATTAGATTAATATGTGCTGTTTAAAACAGCAGAGGTAAAATCTGTTTGAAGCTTGGTAACCTTGACAACGCTTAACGAGCCTCTCACTGACACAGACAACAGCTGCACTCACTATTGGTTTCTTCTTCCCAGGCTTTTTTGTATGGGAAGAACGGCACCGAACAAACGACTACTGATCAAAAACCGTATGAGTTATTCAAAAAACATTTTCACCATGAGCATCAGCAATCCTTCGACTCCAACTATACCAACTTTGGTGTATGTGTGTCATTCAGAAAAATATTTATGACGAGTTGAAAACACATAGTCTGATTCGTTTCTCTCCCATCTTCAGCTCAAAAAGAATAGAGAAAGGCTGAAACTCTCATCGACTTTAGGTTGGTCTGGACGGTTTTTAAGGAAAAGTATTAATCCTACCGTAATTCCGAAGACATTGTGTGAGTCCAGAGGTTTCAGTCTACAAACTGACCAAAAATGGTGACTGTAGCTCCAAATATGTGGCCGTGAGGGCGAGAATAAGATGTTTGATCTTAAAAGAATGGCCGCCTCACACTAAGATTTCAGCAGCTGCACTCTAGCAGGCTGCTGCAGAAGCTAACTGTCAGCTAGCTTCCAGGTGCTTACCCTCCGAACAAACGACTGCTGAGCAAAAACCGTAAAAGATATCTGAAAAATTCTTTCAGTGAAAGCAACATCTATCCTTTGTCTCAGACTGGGGTAACCTTCATGTCTGTAGGTCTTTCACAACCCAAAACGAAGCACAAACAAAATGGTTGGCCCACCTGCTCCTCCCTTTGTTTGAACTGCAGGACCTCACTCTCACTCACCTTTTAGCTGCTAAAGCACCCCTCCGAACAAACGACTGCTGAGTAAAAACCGTAAAAGGTATCTGAAAAATTATTTTTATCTAAGCGACAGCTATATCTTGTCTTCAATTGGAGTAACTTTCATGGCTGTAGGTCATCTACAACCTGAATGGGAAGAGAAAGAAAAAGAAAAAACGTTTTGTCACACCTGATCTTCTAATTGAGCTAGCTGCAGCAGGACACTCTCCCCCAGCTTTCAGCTGCTTAAAATGTCCTCCGAACAAACGACTGCTGAGCAAAAACCGTATGAGTTATTCAAAATATTTTTTCACCGTGAGCGTCAGCCATCCTTCGACTCCAACTATGCCAACTTTGGTGTATGTGTGTCATTCAGAAAAATATTTATGACGAGTTTAAAACACATAGTCTGATTCGTTTTTCTCCCCTCTTCTGCTCCAAAACCAATGAAAAACGGCTCTGATTTTCATCGACTTTAGGTCGGTCTGGAGGGTTTTTAAGGAAAAGTATTAATCCTACCGTAATTCCGAAGATATTGTGTGGGTCCAGAGATTTCAGTCTACAAACTGACCAAAAATGGTGACTCTAGCTATAAATATGTGGCCGTGAGGGCGAGTTTAAAATGTTTTTTTGTGTTTAAAAAACGCCTGCCTCACACTCTAGCTTTTCAGTTGCTCCACTCTAGCAGGCTGGATTTTGCTAAAACTTTGTGGCGCTTGAGGTCTGATTATACAAAAACCGTAGCAGTTATCAACATACCGTCTTCAGTTTTAAATAGACGAAGGATTTATCTACAAACTGAGCTTCAAACTGTTTTTCTAGGTGAATGTATGCCGACACAGTGAAGTGCTGTTTTTTATGCTTTTTTTTTCCTCTCCCCATTCATTTCCTATGGGATTTTTTTGCGACGTTTTCGCTAATAATTCGCAAACCTTCGGACTAATGAGAAAGTTTTATACAAGCACACATCACCCCATTGGTCCCGACGCGTGTGCCAACTTTGGGCCCGATCCGCCAAACCGTGCGGGACTAGTTACGTGCCGAAGTTTTGGGTATACGGGAGAATTATAATAATAACTAGAAAATTTCTAAAGAAATTTTGAGGGGGGCCACCTACTGCCCGTCTGGGGAACAGGGCCAATACGGCCCTGGCAAGTGATGTCGGGGCTCCCCAGACCAACTGCTTACGCCTTTGAGGGCTGCTGAGGGAAGGAAAGAGGGCTAGGTCATGGGCAAAGAGAGCTGTGTGCCACTTGTGCTGAAATCTGGGAAATAGACGTGCACAGCGTATGATGCAAAAGGGTAATATGGGTTGTCCATATTGAACCGCAGTGGGTAAAGCTCAGTTGGTGGGCTCCGCCCGCCTGCTAGGAGCCCTTGCAGCGATGAAAAAAATCACCAATGGCGGGCTCTGCCCGCCTGCTAAGAGCCATTGCAGTGATGAAATCACCAATGGCAATGAGCAATATGCCAGAATGTATGAGTGTGTATAAGGAAGAGGCTTTTATTCTGTAGAGTCCCTGGAGTCTTATTTTGAAAGTCTATCATGGAAGTGCATCTAAAGATGGGTCATGCCCAGCAGTTATATAGAATCAATTTCCAAATGTTAAATCACTGGTTTTCCATGTTATTAGGTGAATAGTTGCTGTATTACAGAGTAAATGGGAGACTTTTATTGTGAAATTTGCTCTGGGTGTGTTTTGAAAAGGTCACTAGAGTCTAATAAAAACAACCTGGAAGAGTTTGGGTCATAATGTTGAGCCATTTGCATCAATTAATGCATTAGTATAATCTAGAGGCTTTTATTTTGTAGGGTCGCTGGAGTCTTATTTTGAAAGTCCAACAGAGTTGTGTTTATAGAAAATGTTCAGACCCGTCAATGATAGTTGATTACTTTCCAATCGTTAAATCACTGTTTTTCCATGTTATTAGGGCAGTAGATGAAGCGGAAATGGGAGGCTTTTATTTTGAAATTTGCTATAGGGTGTGTTTTAAACAGTCTCCTAGAGTCTATTCTCTAAAACGGGGTTGAGTTTGGGTCATAATATTGAGCCATATAGGGCAATAAATATATGTAAAAAATATAGAGGCTTTTATTTTGTAGGGTCCCTGGAGTCTTATTTTGAAAGTCTATCAGTGCTGAGTGGCAAGGGAAGTGTCCTGGACAGCAGTCATATAGTATCCATTTCCCAATGTTAAATCAGTCCTTTCACCCTCCATTAGATTAATATGTGCTGTTTAAAACAGCAGAGGTAAAATCTGTTTGAAGCTTGGTAACCTTGACAACGCTTAACGAGCCTCTCACTGACACAGACAACAGCTGCACTCACTATTGGTTTCTTCTTCCCAGGCTTTTTTGTATGGGAAGAACGGCAACGAAAACAAACGACTACTGATCAAAAACCGTATGAGTTATTCAAAAAACATTTTCACCATGAGCATCAGCAATCCTTCGACTCCAAGTATACCAACTTTGGTGTATGTGTGTCATTCAGAACAATATTTATGACGACTTGAAAACACATAGTCTGATTCGTTTCTCTTCCATCTTCAGCTCAAAAAGAATGGAGAAAGGCTGAAACTCATCGACTTTAGGTTGGTCTGGAGGGTTTTTAAGGAAAAGTATTAATCCTACCGTAATTCCGAAGACATTGTGTGAGTCCAGAGGTTTCAGTCTACAAACTGACCAAAAATGGTGACTGTAGCTCCAAATATGTGGCCGTGAGGGCGAGAATAAGATGTTTGATCTTAAAAAAATGGCCGCCTCACACTAAGATTTCAGCAGCTGCACTCTAGCAGGCTGCTGCAGAAGCTAACTGTCAGCTAGCTTCCAGGTGCTTACCCTCCGAACAAACGACTGCTGAGCAAAAACCGTAAAAGATATCTGAAAAATTCTTTCAGTGAAAGCAACATCTATCCTTTGTCTCAGACTGGGGTAACCTTCATGTCTGTAGGTCTTTCACAACCCAAAACGAAGCACAAACAAAATGGTTGGCCCACCTGCTCCTCCCTTTGTTTGAACTGCAGGACCTCACTCTCACTCACCTTTTAGCTGCTAAAGCACCCCTCCGAACAAACGACTGCTGAGTAAAAACCGTAAAAGGTGTCTGAAAAATTCTTTTTATCTAAGCGACAGCTATATCTTGTCTTCAATTGGAGTAACTTTCATGGCTGTAGGTCATCTACAAACTGAATGGGAAGAGAAAGAAAAAGAAAAAACGTTTCATCACACCTAAGCTTCTAATTGAGCTAGCTGCAGCAGGTCACTGTCACTCAGCTTTCAGGTGCTTAAAATGTCCTCCGAACAAACGACTGCTGAGCAAAAACCGTATGAGTTATTCAAAAATTTTTTTCACCGTGAGCGTCAGTCATCCTTCGACTCCAACTATGCCAACTTTGGTGTATGTGTGTCATTCAGAAAAATATTTATGACGAGTTTAAAACACATAGTCGGATTCGTTTTTCTCCCCTCTTCTGCTCCAAAACCAATGAAAAACGGCTCTGATTTTCATCGACTTTAGGTCGGTCTGGAGGGTTTTTAAGGAAAAGTATTAATCCTACCGTAATTCCGAAGATATTGTGTGGGTCCAGAGATTTCAGTCTACAAACTGACCAAAAATGGTGACTCTAGCTATAAATATGTGGCCGTGAGGGCGAGTTTAAAATGTTTTTTTGTGTTTAAAAAACACCTGCCTCACACTCTAGCTTTTCAGTTGCTCCACTCTAGCAGGCTGGATTTTGCTAAAACTTTGTGGCGCTTGAGGTCTGATTATACAAAAACCGTAGCAGTTATCAACATACCGTCTTCAGTTTTAAATAGACGAAGGATTTATCTACAAACTGAGCTTCAAACTGTTTTTCTAGGTGAATGTATGGCGACACAGTGAAGTGCTGTTTTTTATGCTTTTTTTTTCCTCTCCCCATTCATTTCCTATGGGATTTTTTTGCGACGTTTTCGCTAATAATTCGCAAACCTTCGGACTAATGAGAAAGTTTTATACAAGCACACATCACCCCATTGGTCCCGACGCGTGTGCCAACTTTGGGCCCGATCCGCCAAACCGTGCGGGACTAGTTACGTGCCGAAGTTTTGGGTATACGGGAGAATTATAATAACTAGAAAATTTCTAAAGAAATTTTGAGGGGGGCCACCTACTGCCCGTCTGGGGAACCGGGCCAATACGGCCCTGGCAAGTGACGTCGGGGCTCCCCAGACCAACTGCTTACGCCTTTGAGGGCTGCTGAGGGAAGGAAAGAGGGCAAGTTCATGGGCAAAGAGAGCTGTGTGCCACTTGTGCTGAAATCTGGGAAATAGACGTGCACAGCGTATGATGCACAAGGGTAATATGGGTTGTCCATATTGAAACACAGTGGGTAAAGCCCAGTTGGCGGGCTTTGCCCGCCTGGTAGGAGCCATCTCAGTGAAGAAAAAAATCACCAATGGCGGGCTCTGCCCGCCTTCTAAGAGCCATTGCAGTGATGAAATCACCAATGGCGGGCTCAGCCCGCCTGCTAAGAGCCATTGCAGTGATGTAATCACCTTTGGCGGGCTCCGCCCGCCTGTTACCATTGGCGGGCTCCGCCCGCCTTCTAAGAGCCATTGCAGTGATGAAATCACCAATGGCAATGAGCAATATGCCAGAATGTATGAGTGTGTATAAGGAAGAGGCTTTTATTCTGTAGAGTCCTTGTAGTCTTATTTTGAAAGTCTATCATGAATGTGCATCAAAAGATGGGTCACGCCCAGCAGTGATATAGAATCCATTTCCAAATGTTAAATCACTGGTTTTCCATGTTATTAGGTGAATAGTTGCTGTATTACAGAGTAAATGGGAGACTTTTATTGTGAAATTTGCTCTGGGGTGTGTTTTGAAAAGGTCACTAGAGTCTAATAAAAACAACCTGGAAGAGTTTGGGTCATAATGTTGAGCCATTTGCATCAATTAATGCATTAGTATAATCTAGAGGCTTTTATTTTGTAGGGTCCCTGGAGTCTTATTTTGAAAGTCCAACAGAGTTGTGTTTATAGAAAATGTTCAGACCCGTCAATGATAGTTGATTACTTTCCAATCGTTAAATCACTCTTTTTCCATGTTATTAGGGCAGTAGATGAAGCGGAAATGGGAGGCTTTTATTTTGAAATTTGCTATAGGGTGTGTTTTAAACAGTCTCCTAGAGTCTATTCTCTAAAACGGGGTTGAGTTTGGGTCATAATGTTGAGCCATATAGGGCAATAAATATATGTAAAAAATATAGAGGCTTTTATTTTGTAGGGTCCCTGGAGTCTTATTTTGAAAGTCTATCAGTGCTGAGTGGCAAGGGAAGTGTCATGGACAGCAGTCATATAGTATCCATTTCCCAATGTTAAATCAGTCCTTTCACCCTCCATTAGATTAATATGTGCTGTTTAAAACAGCAGAGGTAAAATCTGTTTGAAGCTTGGTAACCTTGACAACGCTTAACGAGCCTCTCACTGACACAGACAACAGCTGCACTCACTATTGGTTTCTTCTTCCCAGGCTTTTTTGTATGGGAAGAACGGCACCGAACAAACGACTACTGATCAAAAACCGTATGAGTTATTCAAAAAACATTTTCACCATGAGCATCAGCAATCCTTCGACTCCAACTATACCAACTTTGGTGTATGTGTGTCATTCAGAAAAATATTTATGACGAGTTGAAAACACATAGTCTGATTCGTTTCTCTCCCATCTTCAGCTCAAAAAGAATAGAGAAAGGCTGAAACTCTCATCGACTTTAGGTTGGTCTGGAGGGTTTTTAAGGAAAAGTATTAATCCTACCGTAATTCCGAAGACATTGTGTGAGTCCAGAGGTTTCAGTCTACAAACTGACCAAAAATGGTGACTGTAGCTCCAAATATGTGGCCGTGAGGGCGAGAATAAGATGTTTGATCTTAAAAAAATGGCCGCCTCACACTAAGATTTCAGCAGCTGCACTCTAGCAGGCTGCTGCAGAAGCTAACTGTCAGCTAGCTTCCAGGTGCTTACCCTCCGAACAAACGACTGCTGAGCAAAAACCGTAAAAGATATCTGAAAAATTCTTTCAGTGAAAGCAACATCTATCCTTTGTCTCAGACTGGGGTAACCTTCATGTCTGTAGGTCTTTCACAACCCAAAACGAAGCACAAACAAAATGGTTGGCCCACCTGCTCCTCCCTTTGTTTGAACTGCAGGACCTCACTCTCACTCACCTTTTAGCTGCTAAAGCACCCCTCCGAACAAACGACTGCTGAGTAAAAACCGTAAAAGGTATCTGAAAAATTCTTTTTATCTAAGCGACAGCTATATCTTGTCTTCAATTGGAGTAACTTTCATGGCTGTAGGTCATCTACAAACTGAATGGGAAGAGAAAGAAAAATAAAAAACGTTTCATCACACCTAAGCTTCTAATTGAGCTAGCTGCAGCAGGTCACTGTCACTCAGCTTTCAGGTGCTTAAAATGTCCTCCGAACAAACGACTGCTGAGCAAAAACCGTATGAGTTATTCAAAAAAATTTTTCACCGTGAGCGTCAGTCATCCTTCGACTCCAACTATGCCAACTTTGGTGTATGTGTGTCATTCACAAAAATATTTATGACGAGTTTAAAACACATAGTCTGATTCGTTTTTCTCCCCTCTTCTGCTCCAAAACCAATGAAAAACGGCTCTGATTTTCATCGACTTTAGGTCGGTCTGGAGGGTTTTTAAGGAAAAGTATTAATCCTACCGTAATTCCGAAGATATTGTGTGGGTCCAGAGATTTCAGTCTACAAACTGACCAAAAATGGTGACTCTAGCTATAAATATGTGGCCGTGAGGGCGAGTTTAAAATGTTTTTTTGTGTTTAAAAAACGCCTGCCTCACACTCTAGCTTTTCAGTTGCTCCACTCTAGCAGGCTGGATTTTGCTAAAACTTTGTGGCGCTTGAGGTCTGATTATACAAAAACCATAGCAGTTATCAACATACCGTCTTCAGTTTTAAATAGAAGAAGGATTTATCTACAAACTGAGCTTCAAACTGTTTTTCTAGGTGAATGTATGCCGACACAGTGAAGTGCTGTTTTTTATGCTTTTTTTTTCCTCTCCCCATTCATTTCCTATGGGATTTTTTTGCGACGTTTTCGCTAATAATTCGCAAACCTTCGGACTAATGAGAAAGTTTTATACAAGCACACATCACCCCATTGGTCCCGACGCGTGTGCCAACTTTGGGCCCGATCCGCCAAACCGTGCGGGACTAGTTACGCGCCGAAGTTTTGGGTATACGGGAGAATTATAATAACTAGAAAATTTCTAAAGAAATTTTGAGGGGGGCCACCTACTGCCCGTCTGGGGAACCGGGCCAATACGGCCCTGGCAAGTGACGTCGGGGCTCCCCAGACCAACTGCTTACGCCTTTGAGGGCTGCTGAGGGAAGGAAAGAGGGCAAGTTCATGGGCAAAGAGAGCTGTGTGCCACTTGTGCTGAAATCTGGGAAATAGACGTGCACAGCGTATGATGCACAAGGGTAATATGGGTTGTCCATATTGAAACACAGTGGGTAAAGCCCAGTTGGCGGGCTTCGCCCGCCTGCTAGGAGCCATCTCAGTGAAGAAAAAAATCACCAATGGCGGGCTCTGCCCGCCTTCTAAGAGCCATTGCAGTGATGAAATCACCTTTGGCGGGCTCCGCCCGCCTGTTACCATTGGCGGGCTCCGCCCGCCTGCTAGGAGCCCTTGCAGCGATGAAAAAAATCACCAATGGCGGGCTCTGCCCGCCTGCTAAGAGCCATTGCAGTGATGAAATCACCAATGGCGGGCTCCGCCCGCCTTCTAAGAGCCATTGCAGTGATGAAATCACCAATGGCGGGCTCCGCCCGCCTTCTAAGAGCCATTGCAGTGATGAAATTACAAATGGCAATGAGCAATATGCCAGAATGTATGAGTGTGTATAAGGAAGAGGCTTTTATTCTGTAGAGTCCCTGGAGTCTTATTTTGAAAGTCTATCATGGAAGTGCATCTAAAGATGGGTCATGCCCAGCAGTTATATAGAATCAATTTCCAAATGTTAAATCACTGGTTTTCCATGTTATTAGGTGAATAGTTGCTGTATTACAGAGTAAATGGGAGACTTTTATTGTGAAATTTGCTCTGGGTGTGTTTTGAAAAGGTCACTAGAGTCTAATAAAAACAACCTGGAAGAGTTTGGGTCATAATGTTGAGCCATTTGCATCAATTAATGCATTAGTATAATCTAGAGGCTTTTATTTTGTAGGGTCGCTGGAGTCTTATTTTGAAAGTCCAACAGAGTTGTGTTTATAGAAAATGTTCAGACCCGTCAATGATAGTTGATTACTTTCCAATCGTTAAATCACTCTTTTTCCATGTTATTAGGGCAGTAGATGAAGCGGAAATGGGAGGCTTTTATTTTGAAATTTGCTATAGGGTGTGTTTTAAACAGTCTCCTAGAGTCTATTCTCTAAAACGGGGTTGAGTTTGGGTCATAATATTGAGCCATATAGGGCAATAAATATATGTAAAAAATATAGAGGCTTTTATTTTGTAGGGTCCCTGGAGTCTTATTTTGAAAGTCTATCAGTGCTGAGTGGCAAGGGAAGTGTCATGGACAGCAGTCATATAGTATCCATTTCCCAATGTTAAATCAGTCCTTTCACCCTCCATTAGATTAATATGTGCTGTTTAAAACAGCAGAGGTAAAATCTGTTTGAAGCTTGGTAACCTTGACAACGCTTAACGAGCCTCTCACTGACACAGACAACAGCTGCACTCACTATTGGTTTCTTCTTTCCAGGCTTTTTTGTATGGGAAGAACGGCAACGAAAACAAACGACTACTGATCAAAAACCGTATGAGTTATTCAAAAAACATTTTCACCATGAGCATCAGCAATCCTTCGACTCCAAGTATACCAACTTTGGTGTATGTGTGTCATTCAGAACAATATTTATGACGACTTGAAAACACATAGTCTGATTCGTTTCTCTCCCATCTTCAGCTCAAAAAGAATGGAGAAAGGCTGAAACTCATCGACTTTAGGTTGGTCTGGAGGGTTTTTAAGGAAAAGTATTAATCCTACCGTAATTCCGAAGACATTGTGTGAGTCCAGAGGTTTCAGTCTACAAACTGACCAAAAATGGTGACTGTAGCTCCAAATATGTGGCCGTGAGGGCGAGAATAAGATGTTTGATCTTAAAAAAATGGCCGCCTCACACTAAGATTTCAGCAGCTGCACTCTAGCAGGCTGCTGCAGAAGCTAACTGTCAGCTAGCTTCCAGGTGCTTACCCTCCGAACAAACGACTGCTGAGCAAAAACCGTAAAAGATATCTGAAAAATTCTTTCAGTGAAAGCAACATCTATCCTTTGTCTCAGACTGGGGTAACCTTCATGTCTGTAGGTCTTTCACAACCCAAAACGAAGCACAAACAAAATGGTTGGCCCACCTGCTCCTCCCTTTGTTTGAACTGCAGGACCTCACTCTCACTCACCTTTTAGCTGCTAAAGCACCCCTCCGAACAAACGACTGCTGAGTAAAAACCGTAAAAGGTGTCTGAAAAATTCTTTTTATCTAAGCGACAGCTATATCTTGTCTTCAATTGGAGTAACTTTCATGGCTGTAGGTCATCTACAAACTGAATGGGAAGAGAAAGAAAAAGAAAAAACGTTTCATCACACCTAAGCTTCTAATTGAGCTAGCTGCAGCAGGTCACTGTCACTCAGCTTTCAGGTGCTTAAAATGTCCTCCGAACAAACGACTGCTGAGCAAAAACCGTATGAGTTATTCAAAAAATTTTTTCAGCGTGAGCGTCAGACATCCTTCGACTCCAACTATGCCAACTTTGGTGTATGTGTGTCATTCAGAAAAATATTTATGACGAGTTTAAAACACATAGTCGGATTCGTTTTTCTCCCCTCTTCTGCTCCAAAACCAATGAAAAACGGCTCTGATTTTCATCGACTTTAGGTCGGTCTGGAGGGTTTTTAAGGAAAAGTATTAATCCTACCGTAATTCCGAAGATATTGTGTGGGTCCAGAGATTTCAGTCTACAAACTGACCAAAAATGGTGACTCTAGCTATAAATATGTGGCCGTGAGGGCGAGTTTAAAATGTTTTTTTGTGTTTAAAAAACGCCTGCCTCACACTCTAGCTTTTCAGTTGCTCCACTCTAGCAGGCTGGATTTTGCTAAAACTTTGTGGCGCTTGAGGTCTGATTATACAAAAACCGTAGCAGTTATCAACATACCGTCTTCAGTTTTAAATAGACGAAGGATTTATCTACAAACTGAGCTTCAAACTGTTTTTCTAGGTGAATGTATGCCGACACAGTGAAGTGCTGTTTTTTATGCTTTTTTTTTCCTCTCCCCATTCATTTCCTATGGGATTTTTTTGCGACGTTTTCGCTAATAATTCGCAAACCTTCGGACTAATGAGAAAGTTTTATACAAGCACACATCACCCCATTGGTCCCGACGCGTGTGCCAACTTTGGGCCCGATCCGCCAAACCGTGCGGGACTAGTTACGCGCCGAAGTTTTGGGTATACGGGAGAATTATAATAACTAGAAAATTTCTAAAGAAATTTTGAGGGGGGCCACCTACTGCCCGTCTGGGGAACCGGGCCAATACGGCCCTGGCAAGTGACGTCGGGGCTCCCCAGACCAACTGCTTACGCCTTTGAGGGCTGCTGAGGGAAGGAAAGAGGGCAAGTTCATGGGCAAAGAGAGCTGTGTGCCACTTGTGCTGAAATCTGGGAAATAGACGTGCACAGCGTATGATGCACAAGGGTAATATGGGTTGTCCATATTGAAACACAGTGGGTAAAGCCCAGTTGGCGGGCTTTGCCCGCCTGGTAGGAGCCATCTCAGTGAAGAAAAAAATCACCAATGGCGGGCTCTGCCCGCCTTCTAAGAGCCATTGCAGTGATGAAATCACCAATGGCGGGCTCAGCCCGCCTGCTAAGAGCCATTGCAGTGATGTAATCACCTTTGGCGGGCTCCGCCCGCCTGTTACCATTGGCGGGCTCCGCCCGCCTTCTAAGAGCCATTGCAGTGATGAAATCACCAATGGCAATGAGCAATATGCCAGAATGTATGAGTGTGTATAAGGAAGAGGCTTTTATTCTGTAGAGTCCTTGTAGTCTTATTTTGAAAGTCTATCATGAATGTGCATCAAAAGATGGGTCACGCCCAGCAGTGATATAGAATCCATTTCCAAATGTTAAATCACTGGTTTTCCATGTTATTAGGTGAATAGTTGCTGTATTACAGAGTAAATGGGAGACTTTTATTGTGAAATTTGCTCTGGGGTGTGTTTTGAAAAGGTCACTAGAGTCTAATAAAAACAACCTGGAAGAGTTTGGGTCATAATGTTGAGCCATTTGCATCAATTAATGCATTAGTATAATCTAGAGGCTTTTATTTTGTAGGGTCCCTGGAGTCTTATTTTGAAAGTCCAACAGAGTTGTGTTTATAGAAAATGTTCAGACCCGTCAATGATAGTTGATTACTTTCCAATCGTTAAATCACTCTTTTTCCATGTTATTAGGGCAGTAGATGAAGCGGAAATGGGAGGCTTTTATTTTGAAATTTGCTATAGGGTGTGTTTTAAACAGTCTCCTAGAGTCTATTCTCTAAAACGGGGTTGAGTTTGGGTCATAATGTTGAGCCATATAGGGCAATAAATATATGTAAAAAATATAGAGGCTTTTATTTTGTAGGGTCCCTGGAGTCTTATTTTGAAAGTCTATCAGTGCTGAGTGGCAAGGGAAGTGTCATGGACAGCAGTCATATAGTATCCATTTCCCAATGTTAAATCAGTCCTTTCACCCTCCATTAGATTAATATGTGCTGTTTAAAACAGCAGAGGTAAAATCTGTTTGAAGCTTGGTAACCTTGACAACGCTTAACGAGCCTCTCACTGACACAGACAACAGCTGCACTCACTATTGGTTTCTTCTTCCCAGGCTTTTTTGTATGGGAAGAACGGCAACGAAAACAAACGACTACTGATCAAAAACCGTATGAGTTATTCAAAAAACATTTTCACCATGAGCATCAGCAATCCTTCGACTCCAAGTATACCAACTTTGGTGTATGTGTGTCATTCAGAACAATATTTATGACGACTTGAAAACACATAGTCTGATTCGTTTCTCTCCCATCTTCAGCTCAAAAAGAATGGAGAAAGGCTGAAACTCATCGACTTTAGGTTGGTCTGGAGGGTTTTTAAGGAAAAGTATTAATCCTACCGTAATTCCGAAGACATTGTGTGAGTCCAGAGGTTTCAGTCTACAAACTGACCAAAAATGGTGACTGTAGCTCCAAATATGTGGCCGTGAGGGCGAGAATAAGATGTTTGATCTTAAAAAAATGGCCGCCTCACACTAAGATTTCAGCAGCTGCACTCTAGCAGGCTGCTGCAGAAGCTAACTGTCAGCTAGCTTCCAGGTGCTTACCCTCCGAACAAACGACTGCTGAGCAAAAACCGTAAAAGATATCTGAAAAATTCTTTCAGTGAAAGCAACATCTATCCTTTGTCTCAGACTGGGGTAACCTTCATGTCTGTAGGTCTTTCACAACCCAAAACGAAGCACAAACAAAATGGTTGGCCCACCTGCTCCTCCCTTTGTTTGAACTGCAGGACCTCACTCTCACTCACCTTTTAGCTGCTAAAGCACCCCTCCGAACAAACGACTGCTGAGTAAAAACCGTAAAAGGTGTCTGAAAAATTCTTTTTATCTAAGCGACAGCTATATCTTGTCTTCAATTGGAGTAACTTTCATGGCTGTAGGTCATCTACAAACTGAATGGGAAGAGAAAGAAAAAGAAAAAACGTTTCATCACACCTAAGCTTCTAATTGAGCTAGCTGCAGCAGGTCACTGTCACTCAGCTTTCAGGTGCTTAAAATGTCCTCCGAACAAACGACTGCTGAGCAAAAACCGTATGAGTTATTCAAAAAATTTTTTCACCGTGAGCGTCAGACATCCTTCGACTCCAACTATGCCAACTTTGGTGTATGTGTGTCATTCAGAAAAATATTTATGACGAGTTTAAAACACATAGTCGGATTCGTTTTTCTCCCCTCTTCTGCTCCAAAACCAATGAAAAACGGCTCTGATTTTCATCGACTTTAGGTCGGTCTGGAGGGTTTTTAAGGAAAAGTATTAATCCTACCGTAATTCCGAAGATATTGTGTGGGTCCAGAGATTTCAGTCTACAAACTGACCAAAAATGGTGACTCTAGCTATAAATATGTGGCCGTGAGGGCGAGTTTAAAATGTTTTTTTGTGTTTAAAAAACGCCTGCCTCACACTCTAGCTTTTCAGTTGCTCCACTCTAGCAGGCTGGATTTTGCTAAAACTTTGTGGCGCTTGAGGTCTGATTATACAAAAACCGTAGCAGTTATCAACATACCGTCTTCAGTTTTAAATAGACGAAGGATTTATCTACAAACTGAGCTTCAAACTGTTTTTCTAGGTGAATGTATGCCGACACAGTGAAGTGCTGTTTTTTATGCTTTTTTTTTCCTCTCCCCATTCATTTCCTATGGGATTTTTTTGCGACGTTTTCGCTAATAATTCGCAAACCTTCGGACTAATGAGAAAGTTTTATACAAGCACACATCACCCCATTGGTCCCGACGCGTGTGCCAACTTTGGGCCCGATCCGCCAAACCGTGCGGGACTAGTTACGCGCCGAAGTTTTGGGTATACGGGAGAATTATAATAATAATAACTAGAAAATTTCTAAAGAAATTTTGAGGGGGGCCACCTACTGCCCGTCTGGGGAACCGGGCCAATACGGCCCTGGCAAGTGACGTCGGGGCTCCCCAGACCAACTGCTTACGCCTTTGAGGGCTGCTGAGGGAAGGAAAGAGGGCAAGTTCATGGGCAAAGAGAGCTGTGTGCCACTTGTGCTGAAATCTGGGAAATAGACGTGCACAGAGTATGATGCACAAGGGTAATATGGGTTGTCCATATTGAAACACAGTGGGTAAAGCCCAGTTGGCGGGCTTCGCCCGCCTGCTAGGAGCCATCTCAGTGAAGAAAAAAATCACCAATGGCGGGCTCTGCCCGCCTTCTAAGAGCCATTGCAGTGATGAAATCACCAATGGCGGGCTCCGCCCGCCTGCTAAGAGCCATTGCAGTGATGTAATCACCTTTGGCGGGCTCCGCCCGCCTGTTACCATTGGCGGGCTCCGCCCGCCTTCTAAGAGCCATTGCAGTGATGAAATCACCAATGGCAATGAGCAATATGCCAGAATGTATGAGTGTGTATAAGGAAGAGGCTTTTATTCTGTAGAGTCCTTGTAGTCTTATTTTGAAAGTCTATCATGAATGTGCATCAAAAGATGGGTCACGCCCAGCAGTGATATAGAATCCATTTCCAAATGTTAAATCACTGGTTTTCCATGTTATTAGGTGAATAGTTGCTGTATTACAGAGTAAATGGGAGACTTTTATTGTGAAATTTGCTCTGGGTGTGTTTTGAAAAGGTCACTAGAGTCTAATAAAAACAACCTGGAAGAGTTTGGGTCATAATGTTGAGCCATTTGCATCAATTAATGCATTACTATAATCTAGAGGCTTTTATTTTGTAGGGTCCCTGGAGTCTTATTTTGAAAGTCCAACAGAGTTGTGTTTATAGAAAATGTTCAGACCCGTCAATGATAGTTGATTACTTTCCAATCGTTAAATCACTCTTTTTCCATGTTATTAGGGCAGTAGATGAAGCGGAAATGGGAGGCTTTTATTTTGAAATTTGCTATAGGGTGTGTTTTAAACAGTCTCCTAGAGTCTATTCTCTAAAACGGGGTTGAGTTTGGGTCATAATGTTGAGCCATATAGAGCAATAAATATATGTAAAAAATATAGAGGCTTTTATTTTGTAGGGTCCCTGGAGTCTTATTTTGAAAGTCTATCAGTGCTGAGTGGCAAGGGAAGTGTCATGTACAGCAGTCATATAGTATCCATTTCCCAATGTTAAATCAGTCCTTTCACCCTCCATTAGATTAATATGTGCTGTTTAAAACAGCAGAGGTAAAATCTGTTTGAAGCTTGGTAACCTTGACAACGCTTAACGAGCCTCTCACTGACACAGACAACAGCTGCACTCACTATTGGTTTCTTCTTCCCAGGCTTTTTTGTATGGGAAGAACGGCACCGAACAAACGACTACTGATCAAAAACCGTATGAGTTATTCAAAAAACATTTTCACCATGAGCATCAGCAATCCTTCGACTCCAACTATACCAACTTTGGTGTATGTGTGTCATTCAGAAAAATATTTATGACGAGTTGAAAACACATAGTCTGATTCGTTTTTCTCCCATCTTCAGCTCAAAAAGAATGGAGAAAGGCTGAAACTCTCATCCACTTTAGGTTGGTCTGGAGGGTTTTTAAGGCAAAGTATTAATCCTACCGTAATTCCGAAGACATTGTGTGAGTCCAGAGGTTTCAGTCTACAAACTGACCAAAAATGGTGACTGTAGCTCCAAATATGTGGCCGTGAGGGCGAGAATAAGATGTTTGATCTTAAAAAATGGCCGCCTCACACTAAGATTTCAGCAGCTGCACTCTAGCAGGCTGCTGCAGAAGCTAACTGTCAGCTAGCTTCCAGGTGCTTACCCTCCGAACAAACGACTGCTGAGCAAAAACCGTAAAAGATATCTGAAAAATTCTTTCAGTGAAAGCAACATCTATCCTTTGTCTCAGACTGGGGTAACCTTCATGTCTGTAGGTCTTTCACAACCCAAAACGAAGCACAAACAAAATGGTTGGCCCACCTGCTCCTCCCTTTGTTTGAACTGCAGGACCTCACTCTCACTCACCTTTTAGCTGCTAAAGCACCCCTCCGAACAAACGACTGCTGAGTAAAAACCGTAAAAGGTATCTGAAAAATTCTTTTTATCTAAGCGACAGCTATATCTTGTCTTCAATTGGAGTAACTTTCATGGCTGTAGGTCATCTACAAACTGAATGGGAAGAGAAAGAAAAAGAAAAAACGTTTCATCACACCTAAGCTTCTAATTGAGCTAGCTGCAGCAGGTCACTGTCACTCAGCTTTCAGGTGCTTAAAATGTCCTCCGAACAAACGACTGCTGAGCAAAAACCGTATGAGTTATTCAAAAAATTTTTTCACCGTGAGCGTCAGTCATCCTTCGACTCCAACTATGCCAACTTTGGTGTATGTGTGTCATTCAGAAAAATATTTATGACGAGTTTAAAACACATAGTCGGATTCGTTTTTCTCCCCTCTTCTGCTCCAAAACCAATGAAAAACGGCTCTGATTTTCATCGACTTTAGGTCGGTCTGGAGGGTTTTTAAGGAAAAGTATTAATCCTACCGTAATTCCGAAGATATTGTGTGGGTCCAGAGATTTCAGTCTACAAACTGACCAAAAATGGTGACTCTAGCTATAAATATGTGGCCGTGAGGGCGAGTTTAAAATGTTTTTTTGTGTTTAAAAAACGCCTGCCTCACACTCTAGCTTTTCAGTTGCTCCACTCTAGCAGGCTGGATTTTGCTAAAACTTTGTGGCGCTTGAGGTCTGATTATACAAAAACCGTAGCAGTTATCAACATACCGTCTTCAGTTTTAAATAGACGAAGGATTTATCTACAAACTGAGCTTCAAACTGTTTTTCTAGGTGAATGTATGCCGACACAGTGAAGTGCTGTTTTTTATGCTTTTTTTTTCCTCTCCCCATTCATTTCCTATGGGATTTTTTTGCGACGTTTTCGCTAATAATTCGCAAACCTTCGGACTAATGAGAAAGTTTTATACAAGCACACATCACCCCATTGGTCCCGACGCGTGTGCCAACTTTGGGCCCGATCCGCCAAACCGTGCGGGACTAGTTACGCGCCGAAGTTTTGGGTATACGGGAGAATTATAATAATAATAATACGCGGAATAAATATGTGCAATAGTAGTAGGTGGGCCATGCCTTCGGCATGTGGCCCCCCAATAATACGCGGAATAAATATGTGCAATAGTAGTAGGTGGGCCATGCCTTCGGCATGTGGCCCCCCAACTAGAAAATTTCTAAAGAAATTTTGAGGGGGGCCACCTACTGCCCGTCTGGGGAACCGGGCCAATACGGCCCTGGCAAGTGATGTCGGGGCTCCCCAGACCAACTGCTTATGCCTTTGAGGGCTGCTGAGGGAAGGAAAGAGGGCTAGGTCATGGGCAAAGAGAGCTGTGTGCCACCTGTGCTGAAATCTGGGTAATAGACGTGCACAGCGTATGATGCACAAGGGTAATATGGGTTGTCCATATTGAACCGCAGTGGGTAAAGCTCAGTTGGTGGGCTCCGCCCGCCTGCTAGGAGCCCTTGCAGCGATGAAAAAAATCCCCAATGGCGGGCATTGCCCGCCTGCTAAGAGTCATTGCAGTGATGAAATCACCAATGGCGGGCTCCGCCCGCCTGCTAAGAGCCATTGCAGTGATGTAATCACCTTTGGCGGGCTCCGCCCGCCTGTTACCATTGGCGGGCTCCGCTCGCCTTCTAAGAGCCATTGCAGTGATGAAATCACCAATGGCAATGAGCAATATGCCAGAATGTATGAGTGTGTATAAGGAAGAGGCTTTTATTCTGTAGAGTCCTTGTAGTCTTATTTTGAAAGTCTATCATGAATGTGCATCAAAAGATGGGTCACGCCCAGCAGTGATATAGAATCCATTTCCAAATGTTAAATCACTGGTTTTCCATGTTATTAGGTGAATAGTTGCTGTATTACAGAGTAAATGGGAGACTTTTATTGTGAAATTTGCTCTGGGGTGTGTTTTGAAAAGGTCACTAGAGTGTAATAAAAACAACCTGGAAGAGTTTGGGTCATAATGTTGAGCCATTTGCATCAATTAATGCATTAGTATAATCTAGAGGCTTTTATTTTGTAGGGTCCCTGGAGTCTTATTTTGAAAGTCCAACAGAGTTGTGTTTATAGAAAATGTTCAGACCCGTCAATGATAGTTGATTACTTTCCAATCGTTAAATCACTCTTTTTCCATGTTATTAGGGCAGTAGATGAAGCGGAAATGGGAGGCTTTTATTTTGAAATTTGCTATAGGGTGTGTTTTAAACAGTCTCCTAGAGTCTATTCTCTAAAACGGGGTTGAGTTTGGGTCATAATGTTGAGCCATATAGGGCAATAAATATATGTAAAAAATATAGAGGCTTTTATTTTGTAGGGTCCCTGGAGTCTTATTTTGAAAGTCTATCAGTGCTGAGTGGCAAGGGAAGTGTCATGGACAGCAGTCATATAGTATCCATTTCCCAATGTTAAATCAGTCCTTTCACCCTCCATTAGATTAATATGTGCTGTTTAAAACAGCAGAGGTAAAATCTGTTTGAAGCTTGGTAACCTTGACAACGCTTAACGAGCCTGTCACTGACACAGACAACAGCTGCACTCACTATTGGTTTCTTCTTCCTAGGCTTTTTTGTATGGGAAGAACGGCACCGAACAAACGACTACTGATCAAAAACCGTATGAGTTATTCAAAAAACATTTTCACCATGAGCATCAGCAATCCTTCGACTCCAACTATACCAACTTTGGTGTATGTGTGTCATTCAGAAAAATATTTATGACGAGTTGAAAACACATAGTCTGATTCGTTTCTCTCCCATCTTCAGCTCAAAAAGAATAGAGAAAGGCTGAAACTCTCATCCACTTTAGGTTGGTCTGGAGGGTTTTTAAGGCAAAGTATTAATCCTACCGTAATTCCGAAGACATTGTGTGAGTCCAGAGGTTTCAGTCTACAAACTGACCAAAAATGGTGACTGTAGCTCCAAATATGTGGCCGTGAGGGCGAGAATAAGATGTTTGATCTGAAAAAAATGGCCACCTCACACTAAGATTTCAGCAGCTGCACTCTAGCAGGCTGCTGCAGAAGCTAACTGTCAGCTAGCTTCCAGGTGCTTACCCTCCGAACAAACGACTGCTGAGCAAAAACCGTAAAAGATATCTGAAAAATTCTTTCAGTGAAAGCAACATCTATCCTTTGTCTCAGACTGGGGTAACCTTCATGTCTGTAGGTCTTTCACAACCCAAAACGAAGCACGAACAAAATGGTTGGCCCACCTGCTCCTCCCTTTGTTTTAAGTGCAGGACCTCACTCTCACTCACCTTTTAGCTGCTAAAGCACCCCTCCGAACAAACGACTGCTGAGTAAAAACCGTAAAAGGTATCTGAAAAATTCTTTTTATCTAAGCGACAGCTATATCTTTTCTTCAATTGGAGTAACTTTCATGGCTGTAGGTCATCTACAAACTGAATGGGAAGAGAAAGAAAAAGAAAAAACGTTTCATCACACCTAAGCTTCTAATTGAGCTAGCTGCAGCAGGTCACTGTCACTCAGCTTTCAGGTGCTTAAAATGTCCTCCGAACAAACGACTGCTGAGCAAAAACCGTATGAGTTATTCAAAAAAATTTTTCACCGTGAGCGTCAGTCATCCTTCGACTCCAACTATGCCAACTTTGGTGTATGTGTGTCATTCAGAAAAATATTTATGACGAGTTTAAAACACATAGTCTGATTCGTTTTTCTCCCCTCTTCTGCTCCAAAACCAATGAAAAACGGCTCTGATTTTCATCGACTTTAGGTCGGTCTGGAGGGTTTTTAAGGAAAAGTATTAATCCTACCGTAATTCCGAAGATATTGTGTGGGTCCAGAGATTTCAGTCTACAAACTGACCAAAAATGGTGACTCTAGCTATAAATATGTGGCCGTGAGGGCGAGTTTAAAATGTTTTTTTGTGTTTAAAAAACGCCTGCCTCACACTCTAGCTTTTCAGTTGCTCCACTCTAGCAGGCTGGATTTTGCTAAAACTTTGTGGCGCTTGAGGTCTGATTATACAAAAACCGTAGCAGTTATCAACATACCGTCTTCAGTTTTAAATAGACGAAGGATTTATCTACAAACTGAGCTTCAAACTGTTTTTCTAGGTGAATGTATGCCGACACAGTGAAGTGCTGTTTTTTATGCTTTTTTTTTCCTCTCCCCATTCATTTCCTATGGGATTTTTTTGCGACGTTTTCGCTAATAATTCGCAAACCTTCGGACTAATGAGAAAGTTTTATACAAGCACACATCACCCCATTGGTCCCGACGCGTGTGCCAACTTTGGGCCCGATCCGCCAAACCGTGCGGGACTAGTTACGCGCCGAAGTTTTGGGTATACGGGAGAATTATAATAACTAGAAAATTTCTAAAGAAATTTTGAGGGGGGCCACCTACTGCCCGTCTGGGGAACCGGGCCAATACGGCCCTGGCAAGTGATGTCGGGGCTCCCCAGACCAACTGCTTATGCCTTTGAGGGCTGCTGAGGGAAGGAAAGAGGGCTAGGTCATGGGCAAAGAGAGCTGTGTGCCACCTGTGCTGAAATCTGGGTAATAGACGTGCACAGCGTATGATGCACAAGGGTAATATGGGTTGTCCATATTGAACCGCAGTGGGTAAAGCTCAGTTGGTGGGCTCCGCCCGCCTGCTAGGAGCCCTTGCAGCGATGAAAAAAATCCCCAATGGCGGGCATTGCCCGCCTGCTAAGAGCCATTGCAGTGATGAAATCACCAATGGCGGGCTCCGCCCGCCTGCTAGGAGCCATTGCAGTGATGAAAAAAATCACCATTGGCGGGCTCCGCCCGCCTCCTAACAGCCATTGCAGTGATGAAATCACCAATGGCGGGCTCCGCCCGCCTTCTAAGAGCCATTGCAGTGATGAAATTACAAATGGCTATAAGCAATATGCCAGAATGTATGAGTGTGTATAAGGAAGAGGCTTTTATTTTGTAGAGTCCCTGTAGTCTTATTTTGAAAGTCTATCATGGAAGTGCATCTATAGATGGGTCATGCCCAGCAGTGATATAGAATCCATTTCCAAATGTTAAATCACTGGTTTTCCATGTTATTAGGTGAATAGTTCCTGTATTACAGAGTAAATGGGGGACTTTTATTGTGAAATTTGCTCTGGGGTGTGTTTTGAAAAGGTCACTAGAGTCTAATAAAAACAACCTGGAAGAGTTTGGGTCATAATGTTGAGCCATTTGCATCAATTAATGCATTAGTATAATCTAGAGGCTTTTATTTTGTAGGGTCCCTGGAGTCTTATTTTGAAAGTCCAACAGAGTTGTGTTTAGAGAAAATGTTCAGACCCATCAATGATAGTTGATGACTTTCCAATCGTTAAATCACTCTTTTTCCATTTTATTAGGGCAGTAGATGAAGCGGAAATGGGAGGCTTTTATTTTGAAATTTGCCATAGGGTGTGTTTTAAACAGTCTCCTAGAGTCTATTCTCTAAAATGGGGTTGAGTTTGGGTCATAATGTTGAGCCATATAGGGCAATAAATATATGTAAAAAATATAGAGGCTTTTATTTTGAAGGGTCCCTGGAGTCTTATTTTGAAAGTCTATCAGTGCTGAGTGGCAAGGGAAGTGTCATGGACGGCAGTCATATAGTATCCATTTCCCAATGTTAAATCAGTCCTTTCACCCTCCATTAGATTAATATGTGCTGTTTAAAACAGCAGAGGTAAAATCTGTTTGAAGCTTGGTAACCTTGACAACGCTTAACGAGCCTCTCACTGACACAGACAACAGCTGCACTCACTATTGGTTTCTTCTTCCCAGGCTTTTTTGTATGGGAAGAACGGCACCGAACAAACGACTACTGATCAAAAACCGTATGAGTTATTCAAAAAACATTTTCACCATGAGCATCAGCAATCCTTCGACTCCAACTATACCAACTTTGGTGTATGTGTGTCATTCAGAAAAATATTTATGACGAGTTGAAAACACATAGTCTGATTCGTTTTTCTCCCATCTTCAGCTCAAAAAGAATGGAGAAAGGCTGAAACTCTCATCCACTTTAGGTTGGTCTGGAGGGTTTTTAAGGCAAAGTATTAATCCTACCGTAATTCCGAAGACATTGTGTGAGTCCAGAGGTTTCAGTCTACAAACTGACCAAAAATGGTGACTGTAGCTCCAAATATGTGGCCGTGAGGGCGAGAATAAGATGTTTGATCTTAAAAAATGGCCGCCTCACACTAAGATTTCAGCAGCTGCACTCTAGCAGGCTGCTGCAGAAGCTAACTGTCAGCTAGCTTCCAGGTGCTTACCCTCCGAACAAACGACTGCTGAGCAAAAACCGTAAAAGATATCTGAAAAATTCTTTCAGTGAAAGCAACATCTATCCTTTGTCTCAGACTGGGGTAACCTTCATGTCTGTAGGTCTTTCACAACCCAAAACGAAGCACAAACAAAATGGTTGGCCCACCTGCTCCTCCCTTTGTTTGAACTGCAGGACCTCACTCTCACTCACCTTTTAGCTGCTAAAGCACCCCTCCGAACAAACGACTGCTGAGTAAAAACCGTAAAAGGTATCTGAAAAATTCTTTTTATCTAAGCGACAGCTATATCTTGTCTTCAATTGGAGTAACTTTCATGGCTGTAGGTCATCTACAAACTGAATGGGAAGAGAAAGAAAAAGAAAAAACGTTTCATCACACCTAAGCTTCTAATTGAGCTAGCTGCAGCAGGTCACTGTCACTCAGCTTTCAGGTGCTTAAAATGTCCTCCGAACAAACGACTGCTGAGCAAAAACCGTATGAGTTATTCAAAAAATTTTTTCACCGTGAGCGTCAGTCATCCTTCGACTCCAACTATGCCAACTTTGGTGTATGTGTGTCATTCAGAAAAATATTTATGACGAGTTTAAAACACATAGTCGGATTCGTTTTTCTCCCCTCTTCTGCTCCAAAACCAATGAAAAACGGCTCTGATTTTCATCGACTTTAGGTCGGTCTGGAGGGTTTTTAAGGAAAAGTATTAATCCTACCGTAATTCCGAAGATATTGTGTGGGTCCAGAGATTTCAGTCTACAAACTGACCAAAAATGGTGACTCTAGCTATAAATATGTGGCCGTGAGGGCGAGTTTAAAATGTTTTTTTGTGTTTAAAAAACGCCTGCCTCACACTCTAGCTTTTCAGTTGCTCCACTCTAGCAGGCTGGATTTTGCTAAAACTTTGTGGCGCTTGAGGTCTGATTATACAAAAACCGTAGCAGTTATCAACATACCGTCTTCAGTTTTAAATAGACGAAGGATTTATCTACAAACTGAGCTTCAAACTGTTTTTCTAGGTGAATGTATGCCGACACAGTGAAGTGCTGTTTTTTATGCTTTTTTTTTCCTCTCCCCATTCATTTCCTATGGGATTTTTTTGCGACGTTTTCGCTAATAATTCGCAAACCTTCGGACTAATGAGAAAGTTTTATACAAGCACACATCACCCCATTGGTCCCGACGCGTGTGCCAACTTTGGGCCCGATCCGCCAAACCGTGCGGGACTAGTTACGCGCCGAAGTTTTGGGTATACGGGAGAATTATAATAACTAGAAAATTTCTAAAGAAATTTTGAGGGGGGCCACCTACTGCCCGTCTGGGGAACCGGGCCAATACGGCCCTGGCAAGTGACGTCGGGGCTCCCCAGACCAACTGCTTACGCCTTTGAGGGCTGCTGAGGGAAGGAAAGAGGGCAAGTTCATGGGCAAAGAGAGCTGTGTGCCACTTGTGCTGAAATCTGGGAAATAGACGTGCACAGCGTATGATGCACAAGGGTAATATGGGTTGTCCATATTGAAACACAGTGGGTAAAGCCCAGTTGGCGGGCTTCGCCCGCCTGCTAGGAGCCATCTCAGTGAAGAAACAAATCACCAATGGCGGGCTCTGCCCGCCTTCTAAGAGCCATTGCAGTGATGAAATCACCAATGGCGGGCTCCGCCCGCCTGCTAAGAGCCATTGCAGTGATGTAATCACCAATGGCAATGAGCAATATGCCAGAATGTATGAGTGTGTATAAGGAAGAGGCTTTTATTCTGTAGAGTCCTTGTAGTCTTATTTTGAAAGTCTATCATGAATGTGCATCAAAAGATGGGTCACGCCCAGCAGTGATATAGAATCCATTTCCAAATGTTAAATCACTGGTTTTCCATGTTATTAGGTGAATAGTTGATGTATTACAGAGTAAATGGGAGACTTTTATTGTGAAATTTGCTCTGGGGTGTGTCTTGAAAAGGTCACTAGAGTCTAATAAAAACAACCTGGAAGAGTTTGGGTCATAATGTTGAGCCATTTGCATCAATTAATGCATTAGTATAATCTAGAGGCTTTTATTTTGTAGGGTCCCTGGAGTCTTATTTTGAAAGTCCAACAGAGTTGTGTTTATAGAAAATGTTCAGACCCGTCAATGATAGTTGATTACTTTCCAATCGTTAAATCACTCTTTTTCCATGTTATTAGGGCAGTAGATGAAGCGGAAATGGGAGGCTTTTATTTTGAAATTTGCTATAGGGTGTGTTTTAAACAGTCTCCTAGAGTCTATTCTCTAAAACGGGGTTGAGTTTGGGTCATAATGTTGAGCCATATAGGGCAATAAATATATGTAAAAAATATAGAGGCTTTTATTTTGTAGGGTCCCTGGAGTCTTATTTTGAAAGTCTATCAGTGATGAGTGGCAAGGGAAGTGTCATGGACAGCAGTCATATAGTATCCATTTCCCAATGTTAAATCAGTGCTTTCACCCTCCATTAGATTAATATGTGCTGTTTAAAACAGCAGAGATAAAATCTGTTTGAAGCTTGGTAACCTTGACAACGCTTAAGGAGCCTCTCACTGACACAGACAACAGCTGCACTCACTATTGGTTTCTTCTTCCCAGGCTTTTTTGTATGGGAAGAACGGCACCGAACAAACGACTGCTGAGCAAAAACCGTATGAGTTATTAAAAAAAAAAATTCACCATGAGCATCAGCAATCCTTCGACTCCAACTATACCAACTTTGGTGTATGTGTGTCATTCAGAACAATATTTATGACGACTTGAAAACACATAGTCTGATTCGTTTCTCTCCCATCTTCAGCTCAAAAAGAATGGAGAAAGGCTGAAACTCATCGACTTTAGGTTGGTCTGGAGGGTTTTTAAGGAAAAGTATTAATCCTACCGTGATTCCGAAGACATTGCGTGAGTCCAGAGGTTTCAGTCTACAAACTGACCAAAAATGGTGACTGTAGCTCCAAATATGTGGCCGTGAGGGCGAGAATAAGATGTTTGATCTTAAAAAAATGGCCGCCTCACACTAAGATTTCAGCAGCTGCACTCTAGCAGGCTGCTGCAGAAGCTAACTGTCAGCTAGCTTCCAGGTGCTTACCCTCCGAACAAACGACTGCTGAGCAAAAACCGTAAAAGATATCTGAAAAATTCTTTCAGTGAAAGCAACATCTATCCTTTGTCTCAGACTGGGGTAACCTTCATGTCTGTAGGTCTTTCACAACCCAAAACGAAGCACAAACAAAATGGTTGGCCCACCTGCTCCTCCCTTTGTTTGAACTGCAGGACATCACTCTCACTCACCTTTTAGCTGCTAAAGCACCCCTCCGAACAAACGACTGCTGAGTAAAAACCGTAAAAGGTATCTGAAAAATTCTTTTTATCTAAGCTACAGCTATATCTTGTCTTCAATTGGAGTAACTTTCATGGCTGTAGGTCATCTACAAACTGAATGGGAAGAGAAAGAAAAAGAAAAAACGTTTCATCACACCTAAGCTTCTAATTGAGCTAGCTGCAGCAGGTCACTGTCACTCAGCTTTCAGGTGCTTAAAATGTCCTCCGAACAAACGACTGCTGAGCAAAAACCGTATGAGTTATTCAAAAAATTTTTTCACCGTGAGCGTCAGTCATCCTTCGACTCCAACTATGCCAACTTTGGTGTATGTGTGTCATTCAGAAAAATATTTATGACGAGTTTAAAACACATAGTCTGATTCGTTTTTCTCCCCTCTTCTGCTCCAAAACCAATGAAAAACGGCTCTGATTTTCATCGACTTTAGGTCAGTCTGGAGGGTTTTTAAGGAAAAGTATTAATCCTACCGTAATTCCGAAGATATTGTGTGGGTCCAGAGATTTCAGTCTACAAACTGACCAAAAATGGTGACTCTAGCTATAAATATGTGGCCGTGAGGGCGAGTTTAAAATGTTTTTTTGTGTTTAAAAAACGCCTGCCTCACACTCTAGCTTTCCAGTTGCTCCACTCTAGCAGGCTGGATTTTGCTAAAACTTTGTGGCGCTTGAGGTCTGATTATACAAAAACCGTAGCAGTTATCAACATACCGTCTTCAGTTTTAAATAGAGGAAGGATTTATCTACAAACTGAGCTTCAAACTGTTTTTCTAGGTGAATGTATGCCGACACAGTGAAGTGCTGTTTTTTATGCTTTTTTTTACCTCTTCCCATTCATTTCCTATGGGATTTTTTTGCGACGTTTTCGCTAATAATTCGCAAACCTTCGGACTAATGAGAAAGTTTTATACAAGCACACATCACCCCATTGGTCCCAACGCGTGTGCCAACTTTGGGCCCGATCCGCCAAACCGTGCGGGACTAGTTACGTGCCGAAGTTTTGGGTATACGGGAGAATTATAATAATAATAATAATACGCGGAATAAATATGTGCAATAGTAGTAGGTGGGCCATGCCTTCGGCATGTGGCCCCCCAATAATAATAATACGCGGAATAAATATGTGCAATAGTAGTAGGTGGGCCATGCCTTCGGCATGTGGCCCCCCAATAACTAGAAAATTTCTAAAGAAATTTTGAGGGGGACCACCTACTGCCCGTCTGGGGAACCGGGCCAATACGGCCCTGGCAAGTGACGTCGGGGCTCCCCAGACCAACTGCTTACGCCTTAGAGGGCTGCTGAGGGAAGGAAAGAGGGCAAGTTCATGGGCAAAGAGAGCCGTGTGCCACTTGTGCTGAAATCTGGGAAATAGACGTGCACAGCGTATGATGCACAAGGGTAATATGGGTTGTCCATATTGAAACACAGTGGGCAAAGCCCAGTTGGCGGGCTTCGCCCGCCTGCTAGGAGCCATCTCAGTGAAGAAAAAAATCACCAATGGCGGGCTCTGCCCGCCTTCTAAGAGCCATTGCAGTGATGAAATCACCAATGGCGGGCTCCGCCCGCCTGCTAAGAGCCATTGCAGTGATGTAATCACCTTTGGCGGGCTCCGCCCGCCTGTTACCATTGGCGGGCTCCGCCCGCCTTCTAAGAGCCATTGCAGTGATGAAATCACCAATGGCAATGAGCAATATGCCAGAATGTATGAGTGTGTATAAGGAAGAGGCTTTTATTCTGTAGAGTCCTTGTAGTCTTATTTTGAAAGTCTATCATGAATGTGCATCAAAAGATGGGTCACGCCCAGCAGTGATATAGAATCCATTTCCAAATGTTAAATCACTGGTTTTCCATGTTATTAGGTGAATAGTTGCTGTATTACAGAGTAAATGGGAGACTTTTATTGTGAAATTTGCTCTGGGGTGTGTTTTGAAAAGGTCACTAGAGTCTAATAAAAACAACCTGGAAGAGTTTGGGTCATAATGTTGAGCCATTTGCATCAATTAATGCATTAGTATAATCTAGAGGCTTTTATTTTGTAGGGTCCCTGGAGTCTTATTTTGAAAGTCCAACAGAGTTGTGTTTATAGAAAATGTTCAGACCCGTCAATGATAGTTGATTACTTTCCAATCGTTAAATCACTCCTTTTCCATGTTATTAGGGCAGTAGATGAAGCGGAAATGGGAGGCTTTTATTTTGAAATTTGCTATAGGGTGTGTTTTAAACAGTCTCCTATAGTCTATTCTCTAAAACGGGGTTGAGTTTGGGTCATAATGTTGAGCCATATAGGGCAATAAATATATGTAAAAAATATAGAGGCTTTTATTTTGTAGGGTCCCTGGAGTCTTATTTTGAAAGTCTATCAGTGCTGAGTGGCAAGGGAAGTGTCATGGACAGCAGTCATATAGTATCCATTTCCCAATGTTAAATCAGTCCTTTCACCCTCCATTAGATTAATATGTGCTGTTTAAAACAGCAGAGGTAAAATCTGTTTGAAGCTTGGTAACCTTGACAACGCTTAACGAGCCTCTCACTGACACAGACAACAGCTGCACTCACTATTGGTTTCTTCTTCCCAGGCTTTTTTGTATGGGAAGAACGGCACCGAACAAACGACTACTGATCAAAAACCGTATGAGTTATTCAAAAAACATTTTCACCATGAGCATCAGCAATCCTTCGACTCCAACTATACCAACTTTGGTGTATGTGTGTCATTCAGAAAAATATTTATGACGAGTTGAAAACACATAGTCTGATTCGTTTCTCTCCCATCTTCAGCTCAAAAAGAATAGAGAAAGGCTGAAACTCTCATCGACTTTAGGTTGGTCTGGAGGGTTTTTAAGGAAAAGTATTAATCCTACCGTAATTCCGAAGACATTGTGTGAGTCCAGAGGTTTTAGTCTACAAACTGACCAAAAATGGTGACTGTAGCTCCAAATATGTGGCCGTGAGGGCGAGAATAAGATGTTTGATCTGAAAAAAATGGCCGCCTCACACTAAGATTTCAGCAGCTGCACTCTAGCAGGCTGCTGCAGAAGCTAACTGTCAGCTAGCTTCCAGGTGCTTACCCTCCGAACAAACGACTGCTGAGCAAAAACCGTAAAAGATATCTGAAAAATTCTTTCAGTGAAAGCAACATCTATCCTTTGTCTCAGACTGGGGTAACCTTCATGTCTGTAGGTCTTTCACAACCCAAAACGAAGCACAAACAAAATGGTTGGCCCACCTGCTCCTCCCTTTCTTTTAACTGCAGGACCTCACTCTCACTCACCTTTTAGCTGCTAAAGCACCCCTCCGAACAAACGACTGCTGAGTAAAAACCGTAAAAGGTATCTGAAAAATTCTTTTTATCTAAGCGACAGCTATATCTTGTCTTCGATTGGAGTAACTTTCATGGCTGTAGGTCATCTACAAACTGAATGGGAAGAGAAAGAAAAAGAAAAAACGTTTCATCACACCTAAGCTTCTAATTGAGCTAGCTGCAGCAGGTCACTGTCACTCAGCTTTCAGGTGCTTAAAATGTCCTCCGAACAAACGACTGCTGAGCAAAAACCGTATGAGTTATTCAAAAAATTTTTTCACCGTGAGCGTCAGTCATCCTTCGACTCCAATTATCCCAACTTTGGTGTATGTGTGTCATTCAGAAAAATATTTATGACGAGTTTAAAACACATAGTCTGATTCGTTTTTCTCCCCTCTTCTGCTCCAAAACCAATGAAAAACGGCTCTGATTTTCATCGACTTTAGGTCGGTCTGGAGGGTTTTTAAGGAAAAGTATTAATCCTACCGTAATTCCGAAGATATTGTGTGGGTCCAGAGATTTCAGTCTACAAACTGACCAAAAATGGTGACTCTAGCTATAAATATGTGGCCGTGAGGGCGAGTTTAAAATGTTTTTTTGTGTTTAAAAAACGCCTGCCTCACACTCTAGCTTTTCAGTTGCTCCACTCTAGCAGGCTGGATTTTGCTAAAACTTTGTGGCGCTTGAGGTCTGATTATACAAAAACCGTAGCAGTTATCAACATACCGTCTTCAGTTTTAAATAGACGAAGGATTTATCTACAAACTGAGCTTCAAACTGTTTTTCTAGGTGAATGTATGCCGACACAGTGAAGTGCTGTTTTTTATGCTTTTTTTTACCTCTTCCCATTCATTTCCTATGGGATTTTTTTGCGACGTTTTCGCTAATAATTCGCAAACCTTCGGACTAATGAGAAAGTTTTATACAAGCACACATCACCCCATTGGTCCCAACGCGTGTGCCAACTTTGGGCCCGATCCGCCAAACCGTGCGGGACTAGTTACGCGCCGAAGTTTTGGGTATACGGGAGAATTATAATAATAATAATAATACGCGGAATAAATATGTGCAATAGTAGTAGGTGGGCCATGCCTTCGGCATGTGGCCCCCCAATAATACGCGGAATAAATATGTGCAATAGTAGTAGGTGGGCCATGCCTTCGGCATGTGGCCCCCCAATAATACGCGGAATAAATATGTGCAATAGTAGTAGGTGGGCCATGCCTTCGGCATGTGGCCCCCCAACTAGAAAATTTCTAAAGAAATTTTGAGGGGGGCCACCTACTGCCCGTCTGGGGAACCGGGCCAATACGGCCCTGGCAAGTGACGTCGGGGCTCCCCAGACCAACTGCTTACGCCTTTGAGGGCTGCTGAGGGAAGGAAAGAGGGCAAGTTCATGGGCAAAGAAAGCTGTGTGCCACTTGTGCTGAAATCTGGGAAATAGACGTGCACAGCGTATGATGCACAAGGGTAATATGGGTTGTCCATATTGAAACACAGTGGGTAAAGCCCAGTTGGCGGGCTTCGCCCGCCTGCTAGGAGCCATCTCAGTGAAGAAAAAAATCACCAATGGCGGGCTCTGCCCGCCTTCTAAGAGCCATTGCAGTGATGAAATCACCAATGGCGGGCTCCGCCCGCCTGCTAAGAGCCATTGCAGTGATGTAATCACCTTTGGCGGGCTCCGCCCGCCTGTTACCATTGGCGGGCTCCGCCCGCCTTCTAAGAGCCATTGCAGTGATGAAATCACCAATGGCAATGAGCAATATGCCAGAATGTATGAGTGTGTATAAGGAAGAGGCTTTTATTCTGTAGAGTCCTTGTAGTCTTATTTTGAAAGTCTATCATGAATGTGCATCAAAAGATGGGTCACGCCCAGCAGTGATATAGAATCCATTTCCAAATGTTAAATCACTGGTTTTCCATGTTATTAGGTGAATAGTTGCTGTATTACAGAGTAAATGGGAGACTTTTATTGTGAAATTTGCTCTGGGTGTGTTTTGAAAAGGTCACTAGAGTCTAATAAAAACAACCTGGAAGAGTTTGGGTCATAATGTTGAGCCATTTGCATCAATTAATGCATTAGTATAATCTAGAGGCTTTTATTTTGTAGGGTCCCTGGAGTCTTATTTTGAAAGTCCAACAGAGTTGTGTTTATAGAAAATGTTCAGACCCGTCAATGATAGTTGATTACTTTCCAATCGTTAAATCACTCTTTTTCCATGTTATTAGGGCAGTAGATGAAGCGGAAATGGGAGGCTTTTATTTTGAAATTTGCTACAGGGTGTGTTTTAAACAGTCTCCTAGAGTCTATTCTCTAAAACGGGGTTGAGTTTGGGTCATAATGTTGAGCCATATAGGGCAATAAATATATGTAAAAAATATAGAGGCTTTTATTTTGTAGGGTCCCTGGAGTCTTATTTTGAAAGTCTATCAGTGCTGAGTGGCAAGGGAAGTGTCATGGACAGCAGTCATATAGTATCCATTTCCCAATGTTAAATCAGTCCTTTCACCCTCCATTAGATTAATATGTGCTGTTTAAAACAGCAGAGGTAAAATCTGTTTGAAGCTTGGTAACCTTGACAACGCTTAACGAGCCTCTCACTGACACAGACAACAGCTGCACTCACTATTGGTTTCTTCTTCCCAGGCTTTTTTGTATGGGAAGAACGGCACCGAACAAACGACTACTGATCAAAAACCGTATGAGTTATTCAAAAAACATTTTCACCATGAGCATCAGCAATCCTTCGACTCCAACTATACCAACTTTGGTGTATGTGTGTCATTCAGAAAAATATTTATGACGAGTTGAAAACACATAGTCTGATTCGTTTCTCTCCCATCTTCAGCTCAAAAAGAATAGAGAAAGGCTGAAACTCTCATCGACTTTAGGTTGGTCTGGACGGTTTTTAAGGAAAAGTATTAATCCTACCGTAATTCCGAAGACATTGTGTGAGTCCAGAGGTTTCAGTCTACAAACTGACCAAAAATGGTGACTGTAGCTCCAAATATGTGGCCGTGAGGGCGAGAATAAGATGTTTGATCTTAAAAGAATGGCCGCCTCACACTAAGATTTCAGCAGCTGCACTCTAGCAGGCTGCTGCAGAAGCTAACTGTCAGCTAGCTTCCAGGTGCTTACCCTCCGAACAAACGACTGCTGAGCAAAAACCGTAAAAGATATCTGAAAAATTCTTTCAGTGAAAGCAACATCTATCCTTTGTCTCAGACTGGGGTAACCTTCATGTCTGTAGGTCTTTCACAACCCAAAACGAAGCACAAACAAAATGGTTGGCCCACCTGCTCCTCCCTTTGTTTGAACTGCAGGACCTCACTCTCACTCACCTTTTAGCTGCTAAAGCACCCCTCCGAACAAACGACTGCTGAGTAAAAACCGTAAAAGGTATCTGAAAAATTATTTTTATCTAAGCGACAGCTATATCTTGTCTTCAATTGGAGTAACTTTCATGGCTGTAGGTCATCTACAACCTGAATGGGAAGAGAAAGAAAAAGAAAAAACGTTTTGTCACACCTGATCTTCTAATTGAGCTAGCTGCAGCAGGACACTCTCCCCCAGCTTTCAGCTGCTTAAAATGTCCTCCGAACAAACGACTGCTGAGCAAAAACCGTATGAGTTATTCAAAATATTTTTTCACCGTGAGCGTCAGCCATCCTTCGACTCCAACTATGCCAACTTTGGTGTATGTGTGTCATTCAGAAAAATATTTATGACGAGTTTAAAACACATAGTCTGATTCGTTTTTCTCCCCTCTTCTGCTCCAAAACCAATGAAAAACGGCTCTGATTTTCATCGACTTTAGGTCGGTCTGGAGGGTTTTTAAGGAAAAGTATTAATCCTACCGTAATTCCGAAGATATTGTGTGGGTCCAGAGATTTCAGTCTACAAACTGACCAAAAATGGTGACTCTAGCTATAAATATGTGGCCGTGAGGGCGAGTTTAAAATGTTTTTTTGTGTTTAAAAAACGCCTGCCTCACACTCTAGCTTTTCAGTTGCTCCACTCTAGCAGGCTGGATTTTGCTAAAACTTTGTGGCGCTTGAGGTCTGATTATACAAAAACCGTAGCAGTTATCAACATACCGTCTTCAGTTTTAAATAGACGAAGGATTTATCTACAAACTGAGCTTCAAACTGTTTTTCTAGGTGAATGTATGCCGACACAGTGAAGTGCTGTTTTTTATGCTTTTTTTTTCCTCTCCCCATTCATTTCCTATGGGATTTTTTTGCGACGTTTTCGCTAATAATTCGCAAACCTTCGGACTAATGAGAAAGTTTTATACAAGCACACATCACCCCATTGGTCCCGACGCGTGTGCCAACTTTGGGCCCGATCCGCCAAACCGTGCGGGACTAGTTACGTGCCGAAGTTTTGGGTATACGGGAGAATTATAATAATAACTAGAAAATTTCTAAAGAAATTTTGAGGGGGGCCACCTACTGCCCGTCTTGGGAACCGGGCCAATACGGCCCTGGCAAGTGACGTCGGGGCTCCCCAGACCAACTGCTTACGCCTTTGAGGGCTGCTGAGGGAAGGAAAGAGGGCAAGTTCATGGGCAAAGAGAGCTGTGTGCCACTTGTGCTGAAATCTGGGAAATAGACGTGCACAGCGTATGATGCACAAGGGTAATATGGGTTGTCCATATTGAAACACAGTGGGTAAAGCCCAGTTGGTGGGCTCCGCCCGCCTGCTAAGAGCCATTGCAGTGATGTAATCACCTTTGGCGGGCTCCGCCCGCCTGTTACCATTGGCGGGCTCCGCCCGCCTTCTAAGAGCCATTGCAGTGATGAAATCACCAATGGCAATGAGCAATATGCCAGAATGTATGAGTGTGTATAAGGAAGAGGCTTTTATTCTGTAGAGTCCTTGTAGTCTTATTTTGAAAGTCTATCATGAATGTGCATCAAAAGATGGGTCACGCCCAGCAGTGATATAGAATCCATTTCCAAATGTTAAATCACTGGTTTTCCATGTTATTAGGTGAATAGTTGCTGTATTACAGAGTAAATGGGAGACTTTTATTGTGAAATTTGCTCTGGGGTGTGTTTTGAAAAGGTCACTAGAGTCTAATAAAAACAACCTGGAAGAGTTTGGGTCATAATGTTGAGCCATTTGCATCAATTAATGTATTAGTATAATCTAGAGGCTTTTATTTTGTAGGGTCCCTGGAGTCTTATTTTGAAAGTCCAACAGAGTTGTGTTTATAGAAAATGTTCAGACCCGTCAATGATAGTTGATTACTTTCCAATCGTTAAATCACTCTTTTTCCATGTTATTAGGGCAGTAGATGAAGCGGAAATGGGAGGCTTTTATTTTGAAATTTGCTATAGGGTGTGTTTTAAACAGTCTCCTAGAGTCTATTCTCTAAAACGGGGTTGAGTTTGGGTCATAATGTTGAGCCATATAGGGCAATAAACATATGTAAAAAATATAGAGGCTTTTATTTTGTAGGGTCCCTGGAGTCTTATTTTGAAAGTCTATCAGTGCTGAGTGGCAAGGGAAGTGTCATGGACAGCAGTCATATAGTATCCATTTCCCAATGTTAAATCAGTCCTTTCACCCTCCATTAGATTAATATGTGCTGTTTAAAACAGCAGAGGTAAAATCTGTTTGAAGCTTGGTAACCTTGACAACGCTTAACGAGCCTCTCACTGACACAGACAACAGCTGCACTCACTATTGGTTTCTTCTTCCCAGGCTTTTTTGTATGGGAAGAACGGCACCGAACAAACGACTACTGATCAAAAACCGTATGAGTTATTCAAAAAACATTTTCACCATGAGCATCAGCAATCCTTCGACTCCAACTATACCAACTTTGGTGTATGTGTGTCATTCAGAAAAATATTTATGACGAGTTGAAAACACATAGTCTGATTCGTTTCTCTCCCATCTTCAGCTCAAAAAGAATAGAGAAAGGCTGAAACTCTCATCGACTTTAGGTTGGTCTGGAGGGTTTTTAAGGAAAAGTATTAATCCTACCGTAATTCCGAAGACATTGTGTGAGTCCAGAGGTTTCAGTCTACAAACTGACCAAAAATGGTGACTGTAGCTCCAAATATGTGGCCGTGAGGGCGAGAATAAGATGTTTGATCTTAAAAAAATGGCCGCCTCACACTAAGATTTCAGCAGCTGCACTCTAGCAGGCTGCTGCAGAAGCTAACTGTCAGCTAGCTTCCAGGTGCTTACCCTCCGAACAAACGACTGCTGAGCAAAAACCGTAAAAGATATCTGAAAAATTCTTTCAGTGAAAGCAACATCTATCCTTTGTCTCAGACTGGGGTAACCTTCATGTCTGTAGGTCTTTCACAACCCAAAACGAAGCACAAACAAAATGGTTGGCCCACCTGCTCCTCCCTTTGTTTGAACTGCAGGACCTCACTCTCACTCACCTTTTAGCTGCTAAAGCACCCCTCCGAACAAACGACTGCTGAGTAAAAACCGTAAAAGGTATCTGAAAAATTCTTTTTATCTAAGCGACAGCTATATCTTGTCTTCAATTGGAGTAACTTTCATGGCTGTAGGTCATCTACAAACTGAATGGGAAGAGAAAGAAAAAGAAAAAACGTTTCATCACACCTAAGCTTCTAATTGAGCTAGCTGCAGCAGGTCACTGTCACTCAGCTTTCAGGTGCTTAAAATGTCCTCCGAACAAACGACTGCTGAGCAAAAACCGTATGAGTTATTCAAAAAATTTTTTCACCGTGAGCGTCAGTCATCCTTCGACTCCAACTATGCCAACTTTGGTGTATGTGTGTCATTCAGAAAAATATTTATGACGAGTTTAAAACACATAGTCTGATTCGTTTTTCTCCCCTCTTCTGCTCCAAAACCAATGAAAAACGGCTCTGATTTTCATCGACTTTAGGTCGGTCTGGAGGGTTTTTAAGGAAAAGTATTAATCCTACCGTAATTCCGAAGATATTGTGTGGGTCCAGAGATTTCAGTCTACAAACTGACCAAAAATGGTGACTCTAGCTATAAATATGTGGCCGTGAGGGCGAGTTTAAAATGTTTTTTTGTGTTTAAAAAACGCCTGCCTCACACTCTAGCTTTTCAGTTGCTCCACTCTAGCAGGCTGGATTTTGCTAAAACTTTGTGGCGCTTGAGGTCTGATTATACAAAAACCGTAGCAATTATCAACATACCGTCTTCAGTTTTAAATAGACGAAGGATTTATCTACAAACTGAGCTTCAAACTGTTTTTCTAGGTGAATGTATGCCGACACAGTGAAGTGCTGTTTTTTACGCTTTTTTTTTCCTCTCCCCATTCATTTCCTATGGGATTTTTTTGCGACGTTTTCGCTAATAATTCGCAAACCTTCGGACTAATGAGAAAGTTTTATACAAGCACACATCACCCCATTGGTCCCGACGCGTGTGCCAACTTTGGGCCCGATCCGCCAAACCGTGCGGGACTAGTTACGCGCCGAAGTTTTGGGTATACGGGAGAATTATAATAACTAGAAAATTTCTAAAGAAATTTTGAGGGGGGCCACCTACTGCCCGTCTGGGGAACCGGGCCAATACGGCCCTGGCAAGTGACGTCGGGGCTCCCCAGACCAACTGCTTACGCCTTTGAGGGCTGCTGAGGGAAGGAAAGAGGGCAAGTTCATGGGCAAAGAGAGCTGTGTGCCACTTGTGCTGAAATCTGGGAAATAGACGTGCACAGCGTATGATGCACAAGGGTAATATGGGTTGTCCATATTGAAACACAGTGGGTAAAGCCCAGTTGGCGGGCTTCGCCCGCCTGCTAGGAGCCATCTCAGTGAAGAAAAAAATCACCAATGGCGGGCTCTGCCCGCCTTCTAAGAGCCATTGCAGTGATGAAATCACCAATGGCGGGCTCCGCCCGCCTGCTAAGAGCCATTGCAGTGATGTAATCACCTTTGGCGGGCTCCGCCCGCCTGTTACCATTGGCGGGCTCCGCCCGCCTTCTAAGAGCCATTGCAGTGATGAAATCACCAATGGCAATGAGCAATATGCCAGAATGTATGAGTGTGTATAAGGAAGAGGCTTTTATTCTGTAGAGTCCTTGTAGTCTTATTTTGAAAGTCTATCATGAATGTGCATCAAAAGATGGGTCACGCCCAGCAGTGATATAGAATCCATTTCCAAATGTTAAATCACTGGTTTTCCATGTTATTAGGTGAATAGTTGCTGTATTACAGAGTAAATGGGAGACTTTTATTGTGAAATTTGCTCTGGGTGTGTTTTGAAAAGGTCACTAGAGTCTAATAAAAACAACCTGGAAGAGTTTGGGTCATAATGTTGAGCCATTTGCATCAATTAATGCATTAGTATAATCTAGAGGCTTTTATTTTGTAGGGTCCCTGGAGTCTTATTTTGAAAGTCCAACAGAGTTGTGTTTATAGAAAATGTTCAGACCCGTCAATGATAGTTGATTACTTTCCAATCGTTAAATCACTCTTTTTCCATGTTATTAGGGCAGTAGATGAAGCGGAAATGGGAGGCTTTTATTTTGAAATTTGCTATAGGGTGTGTTTTAAACAGTCTCCTAGAGTCTATTCTCTAAAACGGGGTTGAGTTTGGGTCATAATGTTGAGCCATATAGGGCAATAAATATATGTAAAAAAATATAGAGGCTTTTATTTTGTAGGGTCCCTGGAGTCTTATTTTGAAAGTCTATCAGTGCTGAGTGGCAAGGGAAGTGTCATGGACAGCAGTCATATAGTATCCATTTCCCAATGTTAAATCAGTCCTTTCACCCTCCATTAGATTAATATGTGCTGTTTAAAACAGCAGAGGTAAAATCTGTTTGAAGCTTGGTAACCTTGACAACGCTTAACGAGCCTCTCACTGACACAGACAACAGCTGCACTCACTATTGGTTTCTTCTTCCCAGGCTTTTTTGTATGGGAAGAACGGCACCGAACAAACGACTACTGATCAAAAACCGTATGAGTTATTCAAAAAACATTTTCACCATGAGCATCAGCAATCCTTCGACTCCAACTATACCAACTTTGGTGTATGTGTGTCATTCAGAAAAATATTTATGACGAGTTGAAAACACATAGTCTGATTCGTTTCTCTCCCATCTTCAGCTCAAAAAGAATAGAGAAAGGCTGAAACTCTCATCGACTTTAGGTTGGTCTGGAGGGTTTTTAAGGAAAAGTATTAATCCTACCGTAATTCCGAAGACATTGTGTGAGTCCAGAGGTTTCAGTCTACAAACTGACCAAAAATGGTGACTGTAGCTCCAAATATGTGGCCGTGAGGGCGAGAATAAGATGTTTGATCTGAAAAAAATGGCCGCCTCACACTAAGATTTCAGCAGCTGCACTCTAGCAGGCTGCTGCAGAAGCTAACTGTCAGCTAGCTTCCAGGTGCTTACCCTCCGAACAAACGACTGCTGAGCAAAAACCGTAAAAGGTATCTGAAAAATTCTTTCAGTGAAAGCAACATCTATCCTTTGTCTCAGACTGGGGTAACCTTCATGTCTGTAGGTCTTTCACAACCCAAAACGAAGCACAAACAAAATGGTTGGCCCACCTGCTCCTCCCTTTGTTTGAACTGCAGGACCTCACTCTCACTCACCTTTTAGCTGCTAAAGCACCCCTCCGAACAAACCACTGCTGAGTAAAAACCGTAAAAGGTATCTGAAAAATTCTTTTTATCTAAGCTACAGCTATATCTTGTCTTCAATTGGAGTAACTTTCATGGCTGTAGGTCATCTACAAACTGAATGGGAAGAGAAAGAAAAAGAAAAAACGTTTCATCACACCTAAGCTTCTAATTGAGCTAGCTGCAGCAGGTCACTGTCACTCAGCTTTCAGGTGCTTAAAATGTCCTCCGAACAAACGACTGCTGAGCAAAAACCGTATGAGTTATTCAAAAAATTTTTTCACCGTGAGCGTCAGTCATCCTTCGACTCCAACTATGCCAACTTTGGTGTATGTGTGTCATTCAGAAAAATATTTATGACGAGTTTAAAACACATAGTCGGATTCGTTTTTCTCCCCTCTTCTGCTCCAAAACCAATGAAAAACGGCTCTGATTTTCATCGACTTTAGGTCGGTCTGGAGGGTTTTTAAGGAAAAGTATTAATCCTACCGTAATTCCGAAGATATTGTGTGGGTCCAGAGATTTCAGTCTACAAACTGACCAAAAATGGTGACTCTAGCTATAAATATGTGGCCGTGAGGGCGAGTTTAAAATGTTTTTTTGTGTTTAAAAAACGCCTGCCTCACACTCTAGCTTTTCAGTTGCTCCACTCTAGCAGGCTGGATTTTGCTAAAACTTTGTGGCGCTTGAGGTCTGATTATACAAAAACCGTAGCAGTTATCAACATACCGTCTTCAGTTTTAAATAGACGAAGGATTTATCTACAAACTGAGCTTCAAACTGTTTTTCTAGGTGAATGTATGCCGACACAGTGAAGTGCTGTTTTTTATGCTTTTTTTTTCCTCTCCCCATTCATTTCCTATGGGATTTTTTTGCGACGTTTTCGCTAATAATTCGCAAACCTTCGGACTAATGAGAAAGTTTTATACAAGCACACATCACCCCATTGGTCCCGACGCGTGTGCCAACTTTGGGCCCGATCCGCCAAACCGTGCGGGACTAGTTACGCGCCGAAGTTTTGGGTATACGGGAGAATTATAATAATAATAATAATACGCGGAATAAATATGTGCAATAGTAGTAGGTGGGCCATGCCTTCGGCATGTGGCCCCCCAACTAGAAAATTTCTAAAGAAATTTTGAGGGGGGCCACCTACTGCCCGTCTGGGGAACCGGGCCAATACGGCCCTGGCAAGTGACGTCGGGGCTCCCCAGACCAACTGCTTACGCCTTTGAGGGCTGCTGAGGGAAGGAAAGAGGGCAAGTTCATGGGCAAAGAGAGCTGTGTGCCACTTGTGCTGACATCTGGGAAATAGACGTGCACAGCGTATGATGCACAAGGGTAATATGGGTTGTCCATATTGAAACACAGTGGGTAAAGCCCAGTTGGCGGGCTTCGCCCGCCTGCTAGGAGCCATCTCAGTGAAGAAAAAAATCACCAATGGCGGGCTCTGCCCGCCTTCTAAGAGCCATTGCAGTGATGAAATCACCAATGGCGGGCTCCGCCCGCCTGCTAAGAGCCATTGCAGTGATGTAATCACCTTTGGCGGGCTCCGCCCGCCTGTTACCATTGGCGGGCTCCGCCCTCCTTCTAAGAGCCATTGCAGTGATGAAATCACCAATGGCAATGAGCAATATGCCAGAATGTATGAGTGTGTATAAGGAAGAGGCTTTTATTCTGTAGAGTCCTTGTAGTCTTATTTTGAAAGTCTATCATGAATGTGCATCAAAAGATGGGTCACGCCCAGCAGTGATATAGAATCCATTTCCAAATGTTAAATCACTGGTTTTCCATGTTATTAGGTGAATAGTTGCTTTATTACAGAGTAAATGGGAGACTTTTATTGTGAAATTTGCTCTGGGGTGTGTTTTGAAAAGGTCACTAGAGTCTAATAAAAACAACCTGGAAGAGTTTGGGTCATAATGTTGAGCCATTTGCATCAATTAATGCATTAGTATAATCTAGAGGCTTTTATTTTGTAGGGTCGCTGGAGTCTTATTTTGAAAGTCCAACAGAGTTGTGTTTATAGAAAATGTTCAGACCCGTCAATGATAGTTGATTACTTTCCAATCGTTAAATCACTCTTTTTCCATGTTATTAGGGCAGTAGATGAAGCGGAAATGGGAAGCTTTTATTTTGAAATTTGCTATAGGGTGTGTTTTAAACAGTCTCCTAGAGTCTATTCTCTAAAACGGGGTTGAGTTTGGGTCATAATGTTGAGCCATATAGGGCAATAAATATATGTAAAAAATATAGAGGCTTTTATTTTGTAGGGTCCCTGGAGTCTTATTTTGAAAGTCTATCAGTGCTGAGTGGCAAGGGAAGTGTCATGGACAGCAGTCATATAGTATCCATTTCCCAATGTTAAATCAGTCCTTTCACCCTCCATTAGATTAATATGTGCTGTTTAAAACAGCAGAGGTAAAATCTGTTTGAAGCTTGGTAACCTTGACAACGCTTAACGAGCCTCTCACTGACACAGACAACAGCTGCACTCACTATTGGTTTCTTCTTCCCAGGCTTTTTTGTATGGGAAGAACGGCACCGAACAAACGACTACTGATCAAAAACCGTATGAGTTATTCAAAAAACATTTTCACCATGAGCATCAGCAATCCTTCGACTCCAACTATACCAACTTTGGTGTATGTGTGTCATTCAGAAAAATATTTATGACGAGTTGAAAACACATAGTCTGATTCGTTTCTCTCCCATCTTCAGCTCAAAAAGAATAGAGAAAGGCTGAAACTCTCATCGACTTTAGGTTGGTCTGGAGGGTTTTTAAGGAAAAGTATTAATCCTACCGTAATTCCGAAGACATTGTGTGAGTCCAGAGGTTTCAGTCTACAAACTGACCAAAAATGGTGACTGTAGCTCCAAATATGTGGCCGTGAGGGCGAGAATAAGATGTTTGATCTGAAAAAAATGGCCGCCTCACACTAAGATTTCAGCAGCTGCACTCTAGCAGGCTGCTGCAGAAGCTAACTGTCAGCTAGCTTCCAGGTGCTTACCCTCCGAACAAACGACTGCTGAGCAAAAACCGTAAAAGATATCTGAAAAATTCTTTCAGTGAAAGCAACATCTATCCTTTGTCTCAGACTGGGGTAACCTTCATGTCTGTAGGTCTTTCACAACCCAAAACGAAGCACAAACAAAATGGTTGGCCCACCTGCTCCTCCCTTTCTTTTAACTGCAGGACCTCACTCTCACTCACCTTTTAGCTGCTAAAGCACCCCTCCGAACAAACGACTGCTGAGTAAAAACCGTAAAAGGTATCTGAAAAATTCTTTTTATCTAAGCGACAGCTATATCTTGTCTTCGATTGGAGTAACTTTCATGGCTGTAGGTCATCTACAAACTGAATGGGAAGAGAAAGAAAAAGAAAAAACGTTTCATCACACCTAAGCTTCTAATTGAGCTAGCTGCAGCAGGTCACTGTCACTCAGCTTTCAGGTGCTTAAAATGTCCTCCGAACAAACGACTGCTGAGCAAAAACCGTATGAGTTATTCAAAAAATTTTTTCACCGTGAGCGTCAGTCATCCTTCGACTCCAACTATGCCAACTTTGGTGTATGTGTGTCATTCAGAAAAATATTTATGACGAGTTTAAAACACATAGTCTGATTCGTTTTTCTCCCCTCTTCTGCTCCAAAACCAATGAAAAACGGCTCTGATTTTCATCGACTTTAGGTCGGTCTGGAGGGTTTTTAAGGAAAAGTATTAATCCTACCGTAATTCCGAAGATATTGTGTGGGTCCAGAGATTTCAGTCTACAAACTGACCAAAAATGGTGACTCTAGCTATAAATATGTGGCCGTGAGGGCGAGTTTAAAATGTTTTTTTGTGTTTAAAAAACGCCTGCCTCACACTCTAGCTTTTCAGTTGCTCCACTCTAGCAGGCTGGATTTTGCTAAAACTTTGTGGCGCTTGAGGTCTGATTATACAAAAACCGTAGCAGTTATCAACATACCGTCTTCAGTTTTAAATAGACGAAGGATTTATCTACAAACTGAGCTTCAAACTGTTTTTCTAGGTGAATGTATGCCGACACAGTGAAGTGCTGTTTTTTATGCTTTTTTTTACCTCTTCCCATTCATTTCCTATGGGATTTTTTTGCGACGTTTTCGCTAATAATTCGCAAACCTTCGGACTAATGAGAAAGTTTTATACAAGCACACATCACCCCATTGGTCCCAACGCGTGTGCCAACTTTGGGCCCGATCCGCCAAACCGTGCGGGACTAGTTACGCGCCGAAGTTTTGGGTATACGGGAGAATTATAATAATAATAATAATACGCGGAATAAATATGTGCAATAGTAGTAGGTGGGCCATGCCTTCGGCATGTGGCCCCCCAACTAGAAAATTTCTAAAGAAATTTTGAGGGGGGCCACCTACTGCCCGTCTGGGGAACCGGGCCAATACGGCCCTGGCAAGTGACGTCGGGGCTCCCCAGACCAACTGCTTACGCCTTTGAGGGCTGCTGAGGGAAGGAAAGAGGGCAAGTTCATGGGCAAAGAGAGCTGTGTGCCACTTGTGCTGAAATCTGGGAAATAGACGTGCACAGCGTATGATGCACAAGGGTAATATGGGTTGTCCATATTGAAACACAGTGGGTAAAGCCCAGTTGGCGGGCTTCGCCCGCCTGCTAGGAGCCATCTCAGTGAAGAAAAAAATCACCAATGGCGGGCTCTGCCCGCCTTCTAAGAGCCATTGCAGTGATGAAATCACCAATGGCGGGCTCCGCCCGCCTGCTAAGAGCCATTGCAGTGATGTAATCACCTTTGGCGGGCTCCGCCCGCCTGTTACCATTGGCGGGCTCCGCCCGCCTTCTAAGAGCCATTGCAGTGATGAAATCACCAATGGCAATGAGCAATATGCCAGAATGTATGAGTGTGTATAAGGAAGAGGCTTTTATTCTGTAGAGTCCTTGTAGTCTTATTTTGAAAGTCTATCATGAATGTGCATCAAAAGATGGGTCACGCCCAGCAGTGATATAGAATCCATTTCCAAATGTTAAATCACTGGTTTTCCATGTTATTAGGTGAATAGTTGCTGTATTACAGAGTAAATGGGAGACTTTTATTGTGAAATTTGCTCTGGGTGTGTTTTGAAAAGGTCACTAGAGTCTAATAAAAACAACCTGGAAGAGTTTGGGTCATAATGTTGAGCCATTTGCATCAATTAATGCATTAGTATAATCTAGAGGCTTTTATTTTGTAGGGTCCCTGGAGTCTTATTTTGAAAGTCCAACAGAGTTGTGTTTATAGAAAATGTTCAGACCCGTCAATGATAGTTGATTACTTTCCAATCGTTAAATCACTCTTTTTCCATGTTATTAGGGCAGTAGATGAAGCGGAAATGGGAGGCTTTTATTTTGAAATTTGCTACAGGGTGTGTTTTAAACAGTCTCCTAGAGTCTATTCTCTAAAACGGGGTTGAGTTTGGGTCATAATGTTGAGCCATATAGGGCAATAAATATATGTAAAAAATATAGAGGCTTTTATTTTGTAGGGTCCCTGGAGTCTTATTTTGAAAGTCTATCAGTGCTGAGTGGCAAGGGAAGTGTCATGGACAGCAGTCATATAGTATCCATTTCCCAATGTTAAATCAGTCCTTTCACCCTCCATTAGATTAATATGTGCTGTTTAAAACAGCAGAGGTAAAATCTGTTTGAAGCTTGGTAACCTTGACAACGCTTAACGAGCCTCTCACTGACACAGACAACAGCTGCACTCACTATTGGTTTCTTCTTCCCAGGCTTTTTTGTATGGGAAGAACGGCACCGAACAAACGACTACTGATCAAAAACCGTATGAGTTATTCAAAAAACATTTTCACCATGAGCATCAGCAATCCTTCGACTCCAACTATACCAACTTTGGTGTATGTGTGTCATTCAGAAAAATATTTATGACGAGTTGAAAACACATAGTCTGATTCGTTTCTCTCCCATCTTCAGCTCAAAAAGAATAGAGAAAGGCTGAAACTCTCATCGACTTTAGGTTGGTCTGGACGGTTTTTAAGGAAAAGTATTAATCCTACCGTAATTCCGAAGACATTGTGTGAGTCCAGAGGTTTCAGTCTACAAACTGACCAAAAATGGTGACTGTAGCTCCAAATATGTGGCCGTGAGGGCGAGAATAACATGTTTGATCTTAAAAGAATGGCCGCCTCACACTAAGATTTCAGCAGCTGCACTCTAGCAGGCTGCTGCAGAAGCTAACTGTCAGCTAGCTTCCAGGTGCTTACCCTCCGAACAAACGACTGCTGAGCAAAAACCGTAAAAGATATCTGAAAAATTCTTTCAGTGAAAGCAACATCTATCCTTTGTCTCAGACTGGGGTAACCTTCATGTCTGTAGGTCTTTCACAACCCAAAACGAAGCACAAACAAAATGGTTGGCCCACCTGCTCCTCCCTTTGTTTGAACTGCAGGACCTCACTCTCACTCACCTTTTAGCTGCTAAAGCACCCCTCCGAACAAACGACTGCTGAGTAAAAACCGTAAAAGGTATCTGAAAAATTATTTTTATCTAAGCGACAGCTATATCTTGTCTTCAATTGGAGTAACTTTCATGGCTGTAGGTCATCTACAACCTGAATGGGAAGAGAAAGAAAAAGAAAAAACGTTTTGTCACACCTGATCTTCTAATTGAGCTAGCTGCAGCAGGACACTCTCCCCCAGCTTTCAGCTGCTTAAAATGTCCTCCGAACAAACGACTGCTGAGCAAAAACCGTATGAGTTATTCAAAATATTTTTTCACCGTGAGCGTCAGCCATCCTTCGACTCCAACTATGCCAACTTTGGTGTATGTGTGTCATTCAGAAAAATATTTATGACGAGTTTAAAACACATAGTCTGATTCGTTTTTCTCCCCTCTTCTGCTCCAAAACCAATGAAAAACGGCTCTGATTTTCATCGACTTTAGGTCGGTCTGGAGGGTTTTTAAGGAAAAGTATTAATCCTACCGTAATTCCGAAGATATTGTGTGGGTCCAGAGATTTCAGTCTACAAACTGACCAAAAATGGTGACTCTAGCTATAAATATGTGGCCGTGAGGGCGAGTTTAAAATGTTTTTTTGTGTTTAAAAAACGCCTGCCTCACACTCTAGCTTTTCAGTTGCTCCACTCTAGCAGGCTGGATTTTGCTAAAACTTTGTGGCGCTTGAGGTCTGATTATACAAAAACCGTAGCAGTTATCAACATACCGTCTTCAGTTTTAAATAGACGAAGGATTTATCTACAAACTGAGCTTCAAACTGTTTTTCTAGGTGAATGTATGCCGACACAGTGAAGTGCTGTTTTTTATGCTTTTTTTTTCCTCTCCCCATTCATTTCCTATGGGATTTTTTTGCGACGTTTTCGCTAATAATTCGCAAACCTTCGGACTAATGAGAAAGTTTTATACAAGCACACATCACCCCATTGGTCCCGACGCGTGTGCCAACTTTGGGCCCGATCCGCCAAACCGTGCGGGACTAGTTACGTGCCGAAGTTTTGGGTATACGGGAGAATTATAATAATAATAACTAGAAAATTTCTAAAGAAATTTTGAGGGGGGCCACCTACTGCCCGTCTGGGGAACCGGGCCAATACGGCCCTGGCAAGTGACGTCGGGGCTCCCCAGACCAACTGCTTACGCCTTTGAGGGCTGCTGAGGGAAGGAAAGAGGGCAAGTTCATGGGCAAAGAGAGCTGTGTGCCACTTGTGCTGAAATCTGGGAAATAGACGTGCACAGCGTATGATGCACAAGGGTAATATGGGTTGTCCATATTGAAACACAGTGGGTAAAGCCCAGTTGGCGGGCTTCGCCCGCCTGCTAGGAGCCATCTCAGTGAAGAAAAAAATCACCAATGGCGGGCTCTGCCCGCCTTCTAAGAGCCATTGCAGTGATGAAATCACCAATGGCGGGCTCCGCCCGCCTGCTAAGAGCCATTGCAGTGATGTAATCACCTTTGGCGGGCTCCGCCCGCCTGTTACCATTGGCGGGCTCCGCCCGCCTTCTAAGAGCCATTGCAGTGATGAAATCACCAATGGCAATGAGCAATATGCCAGAATGTATGAGTGTGTATAAGGAAGAGGCTTTTATTCTGTAGAGTCCTTGTAGTCTTATTTTGAAAGTCTATCATGAATGTGCATCAAAAGATGGGTCACGCCCAGCAGTGATATAGAATCCATTTCCAAATGTTAAATCACTGGTTTTCCATGTTATTAGGTGAATAGTTGCTGTATTACAGAGTAAATGGGAGACTTTTATTGTGAAATTTGCTCTGGGTGTGTTTTGAAAAGGTCACTAGAGTCTAATAAAAACAACCTGGAAGAGTTTGGGTCATAATGTTGAGCCATTTGCATCAATTAATGCATTAGTATAATCTAGAGGCTTTTATTTTGTAGGGTCCCTGGAGTCTTATTTTGAAAGTCCAACAGAGTTGTGTTTATAGAAAATGTTCAGACCCGTCAATGATAGTTGATTACTTTCCAATCGTTAAATCACTCTTTTTCCATGTTATTAGGGCAGTAGATGAAGCGGAAATGGGAGGCTTTTATTTTGAAATTTGCTACAGGGTGTGTTTTAAACAGTCTCCTAGAGTCTATTCTCTAAAACGGGGTTGAGTTTGGGTCATAATGTTGAGCCATATAGGGCAATAAATATATGTAAAAAATATAGAGGCTTTTATTTTGTAGGGTCCCTGGAGTCTTATTTTGAAAGTCTATCAGTGCTGAGTGGCAAGGGAAGTGTCATGGACAGCAGTCATATAGTATCCATTTCCCAATGTTAAATCAGTCCTTTCACCCTCCATTAGATTAATATGTGCTGTTTAAAACAGCAGAGGTAAAATCTGTTTGAAGCTTGGTAACCTTGACAACGCTTAACGAGCCTCTCACTGACACAGACAACAGCTGCACTCACTATTGGTTTCTTCTTCCCAGGCTTTTTTGTATGGGAAGAACGGCACCGAACAAACGACTACTGATCAAAAACCGTATGAGTTATTCAAAAAACATTTTCACCATGAGCATCAGCAATCCTTCGACTCCAACTATACCAACTTTGGTGTATGTGTGTCATTCAGAAAAATATTTATGACGAGTTGAAAACACATAGTCTGATTCGTTTCTCTCCCATCTTCAGCTCAAAAAGAATAGAGAAAGGCTGAAACTCTCATCGACTTTAGGTTGGTCTGGACGGTTTTTAAGGAAAAGTATTAATCCTACCGTAATTCCGAAGACATTGTGTGAGTCCAGAGGTTTCAGTCTACAAACTGACCAAAAATGGTGACTGTAGCTCCAAATATGTGGCCGTGAGGGCGAGAATAACATGTTTGATCTTAAAAGAATGGCCGCCTCACACTAAGATTTCAGCAGCTGCACTCTAGCAGGCTGCTGCAGAAGCTAACTGTCAGCTAGCTTCCAGGTGCTTACCCTCCGAACAAACGACTGCTGAGCAAAAACCGTAAAAGATATCTGAAAAATTCTTTCAGTGAAAGCAACATCTATCCTTTGTCTCAGACTGGGGTAACCTTCATGTCTGTAGGTCTTTCACAACCCAAAACGAAGCACAAACAAAATGGTTGGCCCACCTGCTCCTCCCTTTGTTTGAACTGCAGGACCTCACTCTCACTCACCTTTTAGCTGCTAAAGCACCCCTCCGAACAAACGACTGCTGAGTAAAAACCGTAAAAGGTATCTGAAAAATTATTTTTATCTAAGCGACAGCTATATCTTGTCTTCAATTGGAGTAACTTTCATGGCTGTAGGTCATCTACAACCTGAATGGGAAGAGAAAGAAAAAGAAAAAACGTTTTGTCACACCTGATCTTCTAATTGAGCTAGCTGCAGCAGGACACTCTCCCCCAGCTTTCAGCTGCTTAAAATGTCCTCCGAACAAACGACTGCTGAGCAAAAACCGTATGAGTTATTCAAAATATTTTTTCACCGTGAGCGTCAGCCATCCTTCGACTCCAACTATGCCAACTTTGGTGTATGTGTGTCATTCAGAAAAATATTTATGACGAGTTTAAAACACATAGTCTGATTCGTTTTTCTCCCCTCTTCTGCTCCAAAACCAATGAAAAACGGCTCTGATTTTCATCGACTTTAGGTCGGTCTGGAGGGTTTTTAAGGAAAAGTATTAATCCTACCGTAATTCCGAAGATATTGTGTGGGTCCAGAGATTTCAGTCTACAAACTGACCAAAAATGGTGACTCTAGCTATAAATATGTGGCCGTGAGGGCGAGTTTAAAATGTTTTTTTGTGTTTAAAAAACGCCTGCCTCACACTCTAGCTTTTCAGTTGCTCCACTCTAGCAGGCTGGATTTTGCTAAAACTTTGTGGCGCTTGAGGTCTGATTATACAAAAACCGTAGCAGTTATCAACATACCGTCTTCAGTTTTAAATAGACGAAGGATTTATCTACAAACTGAGCTTCAAACTGTTTTTCTAGGTGAATGTATGCCGACACAGTGAAGTGCTGTTTTTTATGCTTTTTTTTTCCTCTCCCCATTCATTTCCTATGGGATTTTTTTGCGACGTTTTCGCTAATAATTCGCAAACCTTCGGACTAATGAGAAAGTTTTATACAAGCACACATCACCCCATTGGTCCCGACGCGTGTGCCAACTTTGGGCCCGATCCGCCAAACCGTGCGGGACTAGTTACGTGCCGAAGTTTTGGGTATACGGGAGAATTATAATAATAACTAGAAAATTTCTAAAGAAATTTTGAGGGGGGCCACCTACTGCCCGTCTGGGGAACAGGGCCAATACGGCCCTGGCAAGTTATGTCGGGGCTCCCCAGACCAACTGCTTACGCCTTTGAGGGCTGCTGAGGGAAGGAAAGAGGGCTAGGTCATGGGCAAAGAGAGCTGTGTGCCACTTGTGCTGAAATCTGGGAAATAGACGTGCACAGCGTATGATGCAAAAGGGTAATATGGGTTGTCCATATTGAACCGCAGTGGGTAAAGCTCAGTTGGTGGGCTCCGCCCGCCTGCTAGGAGCCCTTGCAGCGATGAAAAAAATCACCAATGGCGGGCTCTGCCCGCCTGCTAAGAGCCATTGCAGTGATGAAATCACCAATGGCAATGAGCAATATGCCAGAATGTATGAGTGTGTATAAGGAAGAGGCTTTTATTCTGTAGAGTCCCTGGAGTCTTATTTTGAAAGTCTATCATGGAAGTGCATCTAAAGATGGGTCATGCCCAGCAGTTATATAGAATCAATTTCCAAATGTTAAATCACTGGTTTTCCATGTTATTAGGTGAATAGTTGCTGTATTACAGAGTAAATGGGAGACTTTTATTGTGAAATTTGCTCTGGGTGTGTTTTGAAAAGGTCACTAGAGTCTAATAAAAACAACCTGGAAGAGTTTGGGTCATAATGTTGAGCCATTTGCATCAATTAATGCATTAGTATAATCTAGAGGCTTTTATTTTGTAGGGTCGCTGGAGTCTTATTTTGAAAGTCCAACAGAGTTGTGTTTATAGAAAATGTTCAGACCCGTCAATGATAGTTGATTACTTTCCAATCGTTAAATCACTGTTTTTCCATGTTATTAGGGCAGTAGATGAAGCGGAAATGGGAGGCTTTTATTTTGAAATTTGCTATAGGGTGTGTTTTAAACAGTCTCCTAGAGTCTATTCTCTAAAACGGGGTTGAGTTTGGGTCATAATATTGAGCCATATAGGGCAATAAATATATGTAAAAAATATAGAGGCTTTTATTTTGTAGGGTCCCTGGAGTCTTATTTTGAAAGTCTATCAGTGCTGAGTGGCAAGGGAAGTGTCCTGGACAGCAGTCATATAGTATCCATTTCCCAATGTTAAATCAGTCCTTTCACCCTCCATTAGATTAATATGTGCTGTTTAAAACAGCAGAGGTAAAATCTGTTTGAAGCTTGGTAACCTTGACAACGCTTAACGAGCCTCTCACTGACACAGACAACAGCTGCACTCACTATTGGTTTCTTCTTCCCAGGCTTTTTTGTATGGGAAGAACGGCAACGAAAACAAACGACTACTGATCAAAAACCGTATGAGTTATTCAAAAAACATTTTCACCATGAGCATCAGCAATCCTTCGACTCCAAGTATACCAACTTTGGTGTATGTGTGTCATTCAGAACAATATTTATGACGACTTGAAAACACATAGTCTGATTCGTTTCTCTTCCATCTTCAGCTCAAAAAGAATGGAGAAAGGCTGAAACTCATCGACTTTAGGTTGGTCTGGAGGGTTTTTAAGGAAAAGTATTAATCCTACCGTAATTCCGAAGACATTGTGTGAGTCCAGAGGTTTCAGTCTACAAACTGACCAAAAATGGTGACTGTAGCTCCAAATATGTGGCCGTGAGGGCGAGAATAAGATGTTTGATCTTAAAAAAATGGCCGCCTCACACTAAGATTTCAGCAGCTGCACTCTAGCAGGCTGCTGCAGAAGCTAACTGTCAGCTAGCTTCCAGGTGCTTACCCTCCGAACAAACGACTGCTGAGCAAAAACCGTAAAAGATATCTGAAAAATTCTTTCAGTGAAAGCAACATCTATCCTTTGTCTCAGACTGGGGTAACCTTCATGTCTGTAGGTCTTTCACAACCCAAAACGAAGCACAAACAAAATGGTTGGCCCACCTGCTCCTCCCTTTGTTTGAACTGCAGGACCTCACTCTCACTCACCTTTTAGCTGCTAAAGCACCCCTCCGAACAAACGACTGCTGAGTAAAAACCGTAAAAGGTGTCTGAAAAATTCTTTTTATCTAAGCGACAGCTATATCTTGTCTTCAATTGGAGTAACTTTCATGGCTGTAGGTCATCTACAAACTGAATGGGAAGAGAAAGAAAAAGAAAAAACGTTTCATCACACCTAAGCTTCTAATTGAGCTAGCTGCAGCAGGTCACTGTCACTCAGCTTTCAGGTGCTTAAAATGTCCTCCGAACAAACGACTGCTGAGCAAAAACCGTATGAGTTATTCAAAAATTTTTTTCACCGTGAGCGTCAGTCATCCTTCGACTCCAACTATGCCAACTTTGGTGTATGTGTGTCATTCAGAAAAATATTTATGACGAGTTTAAAACACATAGTCGGATTCGTTTTTCTCCCCTCTTCTGCTCCAAAACCAATGAAAAACGGCTCTGATTTTCATCGACTTTAGGTCGGTCTGGAGGGTTTTTAAGGAAAAGTATTAATCCTACCGTAATTCCGAAGATATTGTGTGGGTCCAGAGATTTCAGTCTACAAACTGACCAAAAATGGTGACTCTAGCTATAAATATGTGGCCGTGAGGGCGAGTTTAAAATGTTTTTTTGTGTTTAAAAAACGCCTGCCTCACACTCTAGCTTTTCAGTTGCTCCACTCTAGCAGGCTGGATTTTGCTAAAACTTTGTGGCGCTTGAGGTCTGATTATACAAAAACCGTAGCAGTTATCAACATACCGTCTTCAGTTTTAAATAGACGAAGGATTTATCTACAAACTGAGCTTCAAACTGTTTTTCTAGGTGAATGTATGGCGACACAGTGAAGTGCTGTTTTTTATGCTTTTTTTTTCCTCTCCCCATTCATTTCCTATGGGATTTTTTTGCGACGTTTTCGCTAATAATTCGCAAACCTTCGGACTAATGAGAAAGTTTTATACAAGCACACATCACCCCATTGGTCCCGACGCGTGTGCCAACTTTGGGCCCGATCCGCCAAACCGTGCGGGACTAGTTACGTGCCGAAGTTTTGGGTATACGGGAGAATTATAATAATAATAATACGCGGAATAAATATGTGCAATAGTAGTAGGTGGGCCATGCCTTCGGCATGTGGCCCCCCAATAATAATACGCGGAATAAATATGTGCAATAGTAGTAGGTGGGCCATGCCTTCGGCATGTGGCCCCCCAATAATACGCGGAATAAATATGTGCAATAGTAGTAGGTGGGCCATGCCTTCGGCATGTGGCCCCCCAATAATAATACGCGGAATAAATATGTGCAATAGTAGTAGGTGGGCCATGCCTTCGGCATGTGGCCCCCCAATAATACGCGGAATAAATATGTGCAATAGTAGTAGGTGGGCCATGCCTTCGGCATGTGGCCCCCCAATAATAATACGCGGAATAAATATGTGCAATAGTAGTAGGTGGGCCATGCCTTCGGCATGTGGCCCCCCAATAATAATACGCGGAATAAATATGTGCAATAGTAGTAGGTGGGCCATGCCTTCGGCATGTGGCCCCCCAACTAGAAAATTTCTAAAGAAATTTTGAGGGGGGCCACCTACTGCCCGTCTGGGGAACCGGGCCAATACGGCCCTGGCAAGTGACGTCGGGGCTCCCCAGACCAACTGCTTACGCCTTTGAGGGCTGCTGAGGGAAGGAAAGAGGGCAAGTTCATGGGCAAAGAGAGCTGTGTGCCACTTGTGCTGAAATCTGGGAAATAGACGTGCACAGCGTATGATGCACAAGGGTAATATGGGTTGTCCATATTGAAACACAGTGGGTAAAGCCCAGTTGGCGGGCTTCGCCCGCCTGCTAGGAGCCATCTCAGTGAAGAAAAAAATCACCAATGGCGGGCTCTGCCCGCCTTCTAAGAGCCATTGCAGTGATGAAATCACCTTTGGCGGGCTCCGCCCGCCTGTTACCATTGGCGGGCTCCGCCCGCCTTCTAAGAGCCATTGCAGTGATGAAATCACCAATGGCAATGAGCAATATGCCAGAATGTATGAGTGTGTATAAGGAAGAGGCTTTTATTCTGTAGAGTCCTTGTAGTCTTATTTTGAAAGTCTATCATGAATGTGCATCAAAAGATGGGTCACGCCCAGCAGTGATATAGAATCCATTTCCAAATGTTAAATCACTGGTTTTCCATGTTATTAGGTGAATAGTTGCTGTATTACAGAGTAAATGGGAGACTTTTATTGTGAAATTTGCTCTGGGGTGTGTTTTGAAAAGGTCACTAGAGTCTAATAAAAACAACCTGGAAGAGTTTGGGTCATAATGTTGAGCCATTTGCATCAATTAATGCATTACTATAATCTAGAGGCTTTGATTTTGTAGGGTCGCTGGAGTTTTATTTTGAAAGTCCAACAGAGTTGTGTTTATAGAAAATGTTCAGACCCGTCAATGATAGTTGATTACTTTCCAATCGTTAAATCACTCTTTTTCCATGTTATTAGGGCAGTAGATGAAGCGGAAATGGGAGGCTTTTATTTTGAAATTTGCTATAGGGTGTGTTTTAAACAGTCTCCTAGAGTCTATTCTCTAAAACGGGGTTGAGTTTGGGTCATAATGTTGAGCCATATAGGGCAATAAATATATGTAAAAAATATAGAGGCTTTTATTTTGTAGGGTCCCTGGAGTCTTATTTTGAAAGTCTATCAGTGCTGAGTGGCAAGGGAAGTGTCATGGACAGCAGTCATATAGTATCCATTTCCCAATGTTAAATCAGTCCTTTCACCCTCCATTAGATTAATATGTGCTGTTTAAAACAGCAGAGGTAAAATCTGTTTGAAGCTTGGTAACCTTGACAACGCTTAACGAGCCTCTCACTGACACAGACAACAGCTGCACTCACTATTGGTTTCTTCTTCCCAGGCTTTTTTGTATGGGAAGAACGGCACCGAACAAACGACTACTGATCAAAAACCGTATGAGTTATTCAAAAAACATTTTCACCATGAGCATCAGCAATCCTTCGACTCCAACTATACCAACTTTGGTGTATGTGTGTCATTCAGAAAAATATTTATGACGAGTTGAAAACACATAGTCTGATTCGTTTCTCTCCCATCTTCAGCTCAAAAAGAATAGAGAAAGGCTGAAACTCTCATCGACTTTAGGTTGGTCTGGAGGGTTTTTAAGGAAAAGTATTAATCCTACCGTAATTCCGAAGACATTGTGTAAGTCCAGAGGTTTCAGTCTACAAACTGACCAAAAATGGTGACTGTAGCTCCAAATATGTGGCCGTGAGGGCGAGAATAAGATGTTTGATCTTAAAAGAATGGCCGCCTCACACTAAGATTTCAGCAGCTGCACTCTAGCAGGCTGCTGCAGAAGCTAACTGTCAGCTAGCTTCCAGGTGCTTACCCTCCGAACAAACGACTGCTGAGCAAAAACCGTAAAAGATATCTGAAAAATTCTTTCAGTGAAAGCAACATCTATCCTTTGTCTCAGACTGGGGTAACCTTCATGTCTGTAGGTCTTTCACAACCCAAAACGAAGCACAAACAAAATGGTTGGCTCACCTGCTCCTCCCTTTGTTTGAACTGCAGGACCTCACTCTCACTCACCTTTTAGCTGCTAAAGCACCCCTCCGAACAAACGACTGCTGAGTAAAAACCGTAAAAGGTATCTGAAAAATTATTTTTATCTAAGCGACAGCTATATCTTGTCTTCAATTGGAGTAACTTTCATGGCTGTAGGTCATCTACAACCTGAATGGGAAGAGAAAGAAAAAGAAAAAACGTTTTGTCACACCTGATCTTCTAATTGAGCTAGCTGCAGCAGGACACTCTCCCCCAGCTTTCAGCTGCTTAAAATGTCCTCCGAACAAACGACTGCTGAGCAAAAACCGTATGAGTTATTCAAAATATTTTTTCACCGTGAGCGTCAGCCATCCTTCGACTCCAACTATGCCAACTTTGGTGTATGTGTGTCATTCAGAAAAATATTTATGACGAGTTTAAAACACATAGTCTGATTCGTTTTTCTCCCCTCTTCTGCTCCAAAACCAATGAAAAACGGCTCTGATTTTCATCGACTTTAGGTCGGTCTGGAGGGTTTTTAAGGAAAAGTATTAATCCTACCGTAATTCCGAAGATATTGTGTGGGTCCAGAGATTTCAGTCTACAAACTGACCAAAAATGGTGACTCTAGCTATAAATATGTGGCCGTGAGGGCGAGTTTAAAATGTTTTTTTGTGTTTAAAAAACGCCTGCCTCACACTCTAGCTTTTCAGTTGCTCCACTCTAGCAGGCTGGATTTTGCTAAAACTTTGTGGCGCTTGAGGTCTGATTATACAAAAACCGTAGCAGTTATCAACATACCGTCTTCAGTTTTAAATAGACGAAGGATTTATCTACAAACTGAGCTTCAAACTGTTTTTCTAGGTGAATGTATGCCGACACAGTGAAGTGCTGTTTTTTATGCTTTTTTTTTCCTCTCCCCATTCATTTCCTATGGGATTTTTTTGCGACGTTTTCGCTAATAATTCGCAAACCTTCGGACTAATGAGAAAGTTTTATACAAGCACACATCACCCCATTGGTCCCGACGCGTGTGCCAACTTTGGGCCCGATCCGCCAAACCGTGCGGGACTAGTTACGTGCCGAAGTTTTGGGTATACGGGAGAATTATAATAATAACTAGAAAATTTCTAAAGAAATTTTGAGGGGGGCCACCTACTGCCCGTCTGGGGAACCGGGCCAATACGGCCCTGGCAAGTGACGTTGGGGCTCCCCAGACCAACTGCTTACGCCTTTGAGGGCTGCTGAGGGAAGGAAAGAGGGCAAGTTCATGGGCAAAGAGAGCTGTGTGCCACTTGTGCTGAAATCTGGGAAATAGACGTGCACAGCGTATGATGCACAAGGGTAATATGGGTTGTCCATATTGAAACACAGTGGGTAAAGCCCAGTTGGCGGGCTTCGCCCGCCTGCTAGGAGCCATCTCAGTGAAGAAAAAAATCACCAATGGCGGGCTCTGCCCGCCTTCTAAGAGCCATTGCAGTGATGAAATCACCAATGGCGGGCTCCGCCCGCCTGCTAAGAGCCATTGCAGTGATGTAATCACCTTTGGCGGGCTCCGCCCGCCTGTTACCATTGGCGGGCTCCGCCCGCCTTCTAAGAGCCATTGCAGTGATGAAATCACCAATGGCAATGAGCAATATGCCAGAATGTATGAGTGTGTATAAGGAAGAGGCTTTTATTCTGTAGAGTCCTTGTAGTCTTATTTTGAAAGTCTATCATGAATGTGCATCAAAAGATGGGTCACGCCCAGCAGTGATATAGAATCCATTTCCAAATGTTAAATCACTGGTTTTCCATGTTATTAGGTGAATAGTTGCTGTATTACAGAGTAAATGGGAGACTTTTATTGTGAAATTTGCTCTGGGTGTGTTTTGAAAAGGTCACTAGAGTCTAATAAAAACAACCTGGAAGAGTTTGGGTCATAATGTTGAGCCATTTGCATCAATTAATGCATTAGTATAATCTAGAGGCTTTTATTTTGTAGGGTCCCTGGAGTCTTATTTTGAAAGTCCAACAGAGTTGTGTTTATAGAAAATGTTCAGACCCGTCAATGATAGTTGATTACTTTCCAATCGTTAAATCACTCTTTTTCCATGTTATTAGGGCAGTAGATGAAGCGGAAATGGGAGGCTTTTATTTTGAAATTTGCTACAGGGTGTGTTTTAAACAGTCTCCTAGAGTCTATTCTCTAAAACGGGGTTGAGTTTGGGTCATAATGTTGAGCCATATAGGGCAATAAATATATGTAAAAAATATAGAGGCTTTTATTTTGTAGGGTCCCTGGAGTCTTATTTTGAAAGTCTATCAGTGCTGAGTGGCAAGGGAAGTGTCATGGACAGCAGTCATATAGTATCCATTTCCCAATGTTAAATCAGTCCTTTCACCCTCCATTAGATTAATATGTGCTGTTTAAAACAGCAGAGGTAAAATCTGTTTGAAGCTTGGTAACCTTGACAACGCTTAACGAGCCTCTCACTGACACAGACAACAGCTGCACTCACTATTGGTTTCTTCTTCCCAGGCTTTTTTGTATGGGAAGAACGGCACCGAACAAACGACTACTGATCAAAAACCGTATGAGTTATTCAAAAAACATTTTCACCATGAGCATCAGCAATCCTTCAACTCCAACTATACCAACTTTGGTGTATGTGTGTCATTCAGAAAAATATTTATGACGAGTTGAAAACACATAGTCTGATTCGTTTCTCTCCCATCTTCAGCTCAAAAAGAATAGAGAAAGGCTGAAACTCTCATCGACTTTAGGTTGGTCTGGACGGTTTTTAAGGAAAAGTATTAATCCTACCGTAATTCCGAAGACATTGTGTGAGTCCAGAGGTTTCAGTCTACAAACTGACCAAAAATGGTGACTGTAGCTCCAAATATGTGGCCGTGAGGGCGAGAATAAGATGTTTGATCTTAAAAGAATGGCCGCCTCACACTAAGATTTCAGCAGCTGCACTCTAGCAGGCTGCTGCAGAAGCTAACTGTCAGCTAGCTTCCAGGTGCTTACCCTCCGAACAAACGACTGCTGAGCAAAAACCGTAAAAGATATCTGAAAAATTCTTTCAGTGAAAGCAACATCTATCCTTTGTCTCAGACTGGGGTAACCTTCATGTCTGTAGGTCTTTCACAACCCAAAACGAAGCACAAACAAAATGGTTGGCCCACCTGCTCCTCCCTTTGTTTGAACTGCAGGACCTCACTCTCACTCACCTTTTAGCTGCTAAAGCACCCCTCCGAACAAACGACTGCTGAGTAAAAACCGTAAAAGGTATCTGAAAAATTATTTTTATCTAAGCGACAGCTATATCTTGTCTTCAATTGGAGTAACTTTCATGGCTGTAGGTCATCTACAACCTGAATGGGAAGAGAAAGAAAAAGAAAAAACGTTTTGTCACACCTGATCTTCTAATTGAGCTAGCTGCAGCAGGACACTCTCCCCCAGCTTTCAGCTGCTTAAAATGTCCTCCGAACAAACGACTGCTGAGCAAAAACCGTATGAGTTATTCAAAATATTTTTTCACCGTGAGCGTCAGCCATCCTTCGACTCCAACTATGCCAACTTTGGTGTATGTGTGTCATTCAGAAAAATATTTATGACGAGTTTAAAACACATAGTCTGATTCGTTTTTCTCCCCTCTTCTGCTCCAAAACCAATGAAAAACGGCTCTGATTTTCATCGACTTTAGGTCAGTCTGGAGGGTTTTTAAGGAAAAGTATTAATCCTACCGTAATTCCGAAGATATTGTGTGGGTCCAGAGATTTCAGTCTACAAACTGACCAAAAATGGTGACTCTAGCTATAAATATGTGGCCGTGAGGGCGAGTTTAAAATGTTTTTTTGTGTTTAAAAAACGCCTGCCTCACACTCTAGCTTTTCAGTTGCTCCACTCTAGCAGGCTGGATTTTGCTAAAACTTTGTGGCGCTTGAGGTCTGATTATACAAAAACCGTAGCAGTTATCAACATACCGTCTTCAGTTTTAAATAGACGAAGGATTTATCTACAAACTGAGCTTCAAACTGTTTTTCTAGGTGAATGTATGCCGACACAGTGAAGTGCTGTTTTTTATGCTTTTTTTTTCCTCTCCCCATTCATTTCCTATGGGATTTTTTTGCGACGTTTTCGCTAATAATTCGCAAACCTTCGGACTAATGAGAAAGTTTTATACAAGCACACATCACCCCATTGGTCCCGACGCGTGTGCCAACTTTGGGCCCGATCCGCCAAACCGTGCGGGACTAGTTACGTGCCGAAGTTTTGGGTATACGGGAGAATTATAATAACTAGAAAATTTCTAAAGAAATTTTGAGGGGGGCCACCTACTGCCCGTCTGGGGAACCGGGCCAATACGGCCCTGGCAAGTGACGTCGGGGCTCCCCAGACCAACTGCTTACGCCTTTGAGGGCTGCTGAGGGAAGGAAAGAGGGCAAGTTCATGGGCAAAGAGAGCTGTGTGCCACTTGTGCTGAAATCTGGGAAATAGACGTGCACAGAGTATGATGCACAAGGGTAATATGGGTTGTCCATATTGAAACACAGTGGGTAAAGCCCAGTTGGCGGGCTTCGCCCGCCTGCTAGGAGCCATCTCAGTGAAGAAAAAAATCACCAATGGCGGGCTCTGCCCGCCTTCTAAGAGCCATTGCAGTGATGAAATCACCAATGGCGGGCTCCGCCCGCCTGCTAAGAGCCATTGCAGTGATGTAATCACCTTTGGCGGGCTCCGCCCGCCTGTTACCATTGGCGGGCTCCGCCCGCCTTCTAAGAGCCATTGCAGTGATGAAATCACCAATGGCAATGAGCAATATGCCAGAATGTATGAGTGTGTATAAGGAAGAGGCTTTTATTCTGTAGAGTCCTTGTAGTCTTATTTTGAAAGTCTATCATGAATGTGCATCAAAAGATGGGTCACGCCCAGCAGTGATATAGAATCCATTTCCAAATGTTAAATCACTGGTTTTCCATGTTATTAGGTGAATAGTTGCTGTATTACAGAGTAAATGGGAGACTTTTATTGTGAAATTTGCTCTGGGGTGTGTTTTGAAAAGGTCACTAGAGTCTAATAAAAACAACCTGGAAGAGTTTGGGTCATAATGTTGAGCCATTTGCATCAATTAATGCATTACTATAATCTAGAGGCTTTTATTTTGTAGGGTCCCTGGAGTCTTATTTTGAAAGTCCAACAGAGTTGTGTTTATAGAAAATGTTCAGACCCGTCAATGATAGTTGATTACTTTCCAATCGTTAAATCACTCTTTTTCCATGTTATTAGGGCAGTAGATGAAGCGGAAATGGGAGGCTTTTATTTTGAAATTTGCTATAGGGTGTGTTTTAAACAGTCTCCTAGAGTCTATTCTCTAAAACGGGGTTGAGTTTGGGTCATAATGTTGAGCCATATAGAGCAATAAATATATGTAAAAAATATAGAGGCTTTTATTTTGTAGGGTCCCTGGAGTCTTATTTTGAAAGTCTATCAGTGCTGAGTGGCAAGGGAAGTGTCATGTACAGCAGTCATATAGTATCCATTTCCCAATGTTAAATCAGTCCTTTCACCCTCCATTAGATTAATATGTGCTGTTTAAAACAGCAGAGGTAAAATCTGTTTGAAGCTTGGTAACCTTGACAACGCTTAACGAGCCTCTCACTGACACAGACAACAGCTGCACTCACTATTGGTTTCTTCTTCCCAGGCTTTTTTGTATGGGAAGAACGGCACCGAACAAACGACTACTGATCAAAAACCGTATGAGTTATTCAAAAAACATTTTCACCATGAGCATCAGCAATCCTTCGACTCCAACTATACCAACTTTGGTGTATGTGTGTCATTCAGAAAAATATTTATGACGAGTTGAAAACACATAGTCTGATTCGTTTTTCTCCCATCTTCAGCTCAAAAAGAATGGAGAAAGGCTGAAACTCTCATCCACTTTAGGTTGGTCTGGAGGGTTTTTAAGGCAAAGTATTAATCCTACCGTAATTCCGAAGACATTGTGTGAGTCCAGAGGTTTCAGTCTACAAACTGACCAAAAATGGTGACTGTAGCTCCAAATATGTGGCCGTGAGGGCGAGAATAAGATGTTTGATCTTAAAAAATGGCCGCCTCACACTAAGATTTCAGCAGCTGCACTCTAGCAGGCTGCTGCAGAAGCTAACTGTCAGCTAGCTTCCAGGTGCTTACCCTCCGAACAAACGACTGCTGAGCAAAAACCGTAAAAGATATCTGAAAAATTCTTTCAGTGAAAGCAACATCTATCCTTTGTCTCAGACTGGGGTAACCTTCATGTCTGTAGGTCTTTCACAACCCAAAACGAAGCACAAACAAAATGGTTGGCCCACCTGTTCCTCCCTTTGTTTGAACTGCAGGACCTCACTCTCACTCACCTTTTAGCTGCTAAAGCACCCCTCCGAACAAACGACTGCTGAGTAAAAACCGTAAAAGGTATCTGAAAAATTATTTTTATCTAAGCGACAGCTATATCTTGTCTTCAATTGGAGTAACTTTCATGGCTGTAGGTCATCTACAACCTGAATGGGAAGAGAAAGAAAAAGAAAAAACGTTTTGTCACACCTGATCTTCTAATTGAGCTAGCTGCAGCAGGACACTCTCCCCCAGCTTTCAGCTGCTTAAAATGTCCTCCGAACAAACGACTGCTGAGCAAAAACCGTATGAGTTATTCAAAATATTTTTTCACCGTGAGCGTCAGCCATCCTTCGACTCCAACTATGCCAACTTTGGTGTATGTGTGTCATTCAGAAAAATATTTATGACGAGTTTAAAACACATAGTCTGATTCGTTTTTCTCCCCTCTTCTGCTCCAAAACCAATGAAAAACGGCTCTGATTTTCATCGACTTTAGGTCAGTCTGGAGGGTTTTTAAGGAAAAGTATTAATCCTACCGTAATTCCGAAGATATTGTGTGGGTCCAGAGATTTCAGTCTACAAACTGACCAAAAATGGTGACTCTAGCTATAAATATGTGGCCGTGAGGGCGAGTTTAAAATGTTTTTTTGTGTTTAAAAAACGCCTGCCTCACACTCTAGCTTTTCAGTTGCTCCACTCTAGCAGGCTGGATTTTGCTAAAACTTTGTGGCGCTTGAGGTCTGATTATACAAAAACCGTAGCAGTTATCAACATACCGTCTTCAGTTTTAAATAGACGAAGGATTTATCTACAAACTGAGCTTCAAACTGTTTTTCTAGGTGAATGTATGCCGACACAGTGAAGTGCTGTTTTTTATGCTTTTTTTTTCCTCTCCCCATTCATTTCCTATGGGATTTTTTTGCGACGTTTTCGCTAATAATTCGCAAACCTTCGGACTAATGAGAAAGTTTTATACAAGCACACATCACCCCATTGGTCCCGACGCGTGTGCCAACTTTGGGCCCGATCCGCCAAACCGTGCGGGACTAGTTACGTGCCGAAGTTTTGGGTATACGGGAGAATTATAATAATAATAATAATACGCGGAATAAATATGTGCAATAGTAGTAGGTGGGCCATGCCTTCGGCATGTGGCCCCCCAATAATAATAATACGCGGAATAAATATGTGCAATAGTAGTAGGTGGGCCATGCCTTCGGCATGTGGCCCCCCAACTAGAAAATTTCTAAAGAAATTTTGAGGGGGGCCACCTACTGCCCGTCTGGGGAACCGGGCCAATACGGCCCTGGCAAGTGACGTCGGGGCTCCCCAGACCAACTGCTTACGCCTTTGAGGGCTGCTGAGGGAAGGAAAGAGGGCAAGTTCATGGGCAAAGAGAGCTGTGTGCCACTTGTGCTGAAATCTGGGAAATAGACGTGCACAGCGTATGATGCACAAGGGTAATATGGGTTGTCCATATTGAAACACAGTGGGTAAAGCCCAGTTGGCGGGCTTCGCCCGCCTGCTAGGAGCCATCTCAGTGAAGAAAAAAATCACCAATGGCGGGCTCTGCCCGCCTTCTAAGAGCCATTGCAGTGATGAAATCACCAATGGCGGGCTGCGCCCGCCTGCTAAGAGCCATTGCAGTGATGTAATCACCTTTGGCGGGCTCCGCCCGCCTGTTAGCATTGGCGGTCTCCGCCCGCCTTCTAAGAGCCATTGCAGTGATGAAATCACCAATGGCAATGAGCAATATGCCAGAATGTATGAGTGTGTATAAGGAAGAGGCTTTTATTCTGTAGAGTCCTTGTAGTCTTATTTTGAAAGTCTATCATGAATGTGCATCAAAAGATGGGTCACGCCCAGCAGTGATATAGAATCCATTTCCAAATGTTAAATCACTGGTTTTCCATGTTATTAGGTGAATAGTTGCTGTATTACAGAGTAAATGGGAGACTTTTATTGTGAAATTTGCTCTGGGGTGTGTTTTGAAAAGGTCACTAGAGTCTAATAAAAACAACCTGGAAGAGTTTGGGTCATAATGTTGAGCCATTTGCATCAATTAATGCATTACTATAATCTAGAGGCTTTTATTTTGTAGGGTCCCTGGAGTCTTATTTTGAAAGTCCAACAGAGTTGTGTTTATAGAAAATGTTCAGACCCGTCAATGATAGTTGATTACTTTCCAATCGTTAAATCACTCTTTTTCCATGTTATTAGGGCAGTAGATGAAGCGGAAATGGGAGGCTTTTATTTTGAAATTTGCTATAGGGTGTGTTTTAAACAGTCTCCTAGAGTCTATTCTCTAAAACGGGGTTGAGTTTGGGTCATAATGTTGAGCCATATAGAGCAATAAATATATGTAAAAAATATGGAGGCTTTTATTTTGTAGGGTCCCTGGAGTCTTATTTTGAAAGTCTATCAGTGCTGAGTGGCAAGGGAAGTGTCATGTACAGCAGTCATATAGTATCCATTTCCCAATGTTAAATCAGTCCTTTCACCCTCCATTAGATTAATATGTGCTGTTTAAAACAGCAGAGGTAAAATCTGTTTGAAGCTTGGTAACCTTGACAACGCTTAACGAGCCTCTCACTGACACAGACAACAGCTGCACTCACTATTGGTTTCTTCTTCCCAGGCTTTTTTGTATGGGAAGAACGGCACCGAACAAACGACTACTGATCAAAAACCGTATGAGTTATTCAAAAAACATTTTCACCATGAGCATCAGCAATCCTTCGACTCCAACTATACCAACTTTGGTGTATGTGTGTCATTCAGAAAAATATTTATGACGAGTTGAAAACACATAGTCTGATTCGTTTCTCTCCCATCTTCAGCTCAAAAAGAATAGAGAAAGGCTGAAACTCTCATCGACTTTAGGTTGGTCTGGAGGGTTTTTAAGGAAAAGTATTAATCCTACCGTAATTCCGAAGACATTGTGTGAGTCCAGAGGTTTCAGTCTACAAACTGACCAAAAATGGTGACTGTAGCTCCAAATATGTGGCCGTGAGGGCGAGAATAAGATGTTTGATCTTAAAAAAATGGCCGCCTCACACTAAGATTTCAGCAGCTGCACTCTAGCAGGCTGCTGCAGAAGCTAACTGTCAGCTAGCTTCCAGGTGCTTACCCTCCGAACAAACGACTGCTGAGCAAAAACCGTAAAAGATATCTGAAAAATTCTTTCAGTGAAAGCAACATCTATCCTTTGTCTCAGACTGGGGTAACCTTCATGTCTGTAGGTCTTTCACAACCCAAAACGAAGCACAAACAAAATGGTTGGCCCACCTGCTCCTCCCTTTGTTTGAACTGCAGGACCTCACTCTCACTCACCTTTTAGCTGCTAAAGCACCCCTCCGAACAAACGACTGCTGAGTAAAAACCGTAAAAGGTATCTGAAAAATTCTTTTTATCTAAGCGACAGCTATATCTTGTCTTCAATTGGAGTAACTTTCATGGCTGTAGGTCATCTACAAACTGAATGGGAAGAGAAAGAAAAAGAAAAAACGTTTCATCACACCTAAGCTTCTAATTGAGCTAGCTGCAGCAGGTCACTGTCACTCAGCTTTCAGGTGCTTAAAATGTCCTCCGAACAAACGACTGCTGAGCAAAAACCGTATGAGTTATTCAAAAAATTTTTTCACCGTGAGCGTCAGTCATCCTTCGACTCCAACTATGCCAACTTTGGTGTATGTGTGTCATTCAGAAAAATATTTATGACGAGTTTAAAACACATAGTCGGATTCGTTTTTCTCCCCTCTTCTGCTCCAAAACCAATGAAAAACGGCTCTGATTTTCATCGACTTTAGGTCGGTCTGGAGGGTTTTTAAGGAAAAGTATTAATCCTACCGTAATTCCGAAGATATTGTGTGGGTCCAGAGATTTCAGTCTACAAACTGACCAAAAATGGTGACTCTAGCTATAAATATGTGGCCGTGAGGGCGAGTTTAAAATGTTTTTTTGTGTTTAAAAAACGCCTGCCTCACACTCTAGCTTTTCAGTTGCTCCACTCTAGCAGGCTGGATTTTGCTAAAACTTTGTGGCGCTTGAGGTCTGATTATACAAAAACCGTAGCAGTTATCAACATACCGTCTTCAGTTTTAAATAGACGAAGGATTTATCTACAAACTGAGCTTCAAACTGTTTTTCTAGGTGAATGTATGGCGACACAGTGAAGTGCTGTTTTTTATGCTTTTTTTTTCCTCTCCCCATTCATTTCCTATGGGATTTTTTTGCGACGTTTTCGCTAATAATTCGCAAACCTTCGGACTAATGAGAAAGTTTTATACAAGCACACATCACCCCATTGGTCCCGACGCGTGTGCCAACTTTGGGCCCGATCCGCCAAACCATGCGGGACTAGTTACGCGCCGAAGTTTTGGGTATACGGGAGAATTATAATAATAACTAGAAAATTTCTAAAGAAATTTTGAGGGGGGCCACCTACTGCCCGTCTGGGGAACCGGGCCAATACGGCCCTGGCAAGTGACGTCGGGGCTCCCCAGACCAACTGCTTACGCCTTTGAGGGCTGCTGAGGGAAGGAAAGAGGGCAAGTTCATGGGCAAAGAGAGCTGTGTGCCACTTGTGCTGAAATCTGGGAAATAGACGTGCACAGCGTATGATGCACAAGGGTAATATGGGTTGTCCATATTGAAACACAGTGGGTAAAGCCCAGTTGGCGGGCTTTGCCCGCCTGCTAGGAGCCATCTCAGTGAAGAAAAAAATCACCAATGGCGGGCTCTGCCCGCCTTCTAAGAGCCATTGCAGTGATGAAATCACCAATGGCGGGCTCCGCCCGCCTGCTAAGAGCCATTGCAGTGATGTAATCACCTTTGGCGGGCTCCGCCCGCCTGTTACCATTGGCGGGCTCCGCCCGCCTTCTAAGAGCCATTGCAGTGATGAAATCACCAATGGCAATGAGCAATATGCCAGAATGTATGAGTGTGTATAAGGAAGAGGCTTTTATTCTGTAGAGTCCTTGTAGTCTTATTTTGAAAGTCTATCATGAATGTGCATCAAAAGATGGGTCACGCCCAGCAGTGATATAGAATCCATTTCCAAATGTTAAATCACTGGTTTTCCATGTTATTATTTGAATAGTTGCTGAATTACAGAGTAAATGGGAGACTTTTATTGTGAAATTTGCTCTGGGGTGTGTTTTGAAAAGGTCACTAGCGTCTATTAAAAACAACCTGGAAGAGTTTGGGTCATAATGTTGAGCCATTTGCATCAATTAATGCATTAGTATAATCTAGAGGCTTTTATTTTGTAGGGTCCCTGGAGTCTTATTTTGAAAGTCCAACAGAGTTGTGTTTATAGAAAATGTTCAGACCCGTCAATGATAGTTGATTACTTTCCAATCGTTAAATCATTCTTTTTCCATGTTATTAGGGCAGTAGATGAAGCGGAAATGGGAGGCTTTTATTTTGAAATTTGCTATAGGGTGTGTTTTAAACAGTCTCCTAGAGTCTATTCTCTAAAACGGGGTTGAGTTTGGGTCATAATGTTGAGCCATATAGAGCAATAAATATATGTAAAAAATATAGAGGCTTTTATTTTGTAGGGTCCCTGGAGTCTTATTTTGAAAGTCTATCAGTGCTGAGTGGCAAGGGAAGTGTCATGTACAGCAGTCATATAGTATCCATTTCCCAATGTTAAATCAGTCCTTTCACCCTCCATTAGATTAATATGTGCTGTTTAAAACAGCAGAGGTAAAATCTGTTTGAAGCTTGGTAACCTTGACAACGCTTAACGAGCCTCTCACTGACACAGACAACAGCTGCACTCACTATTGGTTTCTTCTTCCCAGGCTTTTTTGTATGGGAAGAACGGCACCGAACAAACGACTACTGATCAAAAACCGTATGAGTTATTCAAAAAACATTTTCACCATGAGCATCAGCAATCCTTCGACTCCAACTATACCAACTTTGGTGTATGTGTGTCATTCAGAAAAATATTTATGACGAGTTGAAAACACATAGTCTGATTCGTTTTTCTCCCATCTTCAGCTCAAAAAGAATGGAGAAAGGCTGAAACTCTCATCCACTTTAGGTTGGTCTGGAGGGTTTTTAAGGCAAAGTATTAATCCTACCGTAATTCCGAAGACATTGTGTGAGTCCAGAGGTTTCAGTCTACAAACTGACCAAAAATGGTGACTGTAGCTCCAAATATGTGGCCGTGAGGGCGAGAATAAGATGTTTGATCTTAAAAAATGGCCGCCTCACACTAAGATTTCAGCAGCTGCACTCTAGCAGGCTGCTGCAGAAGCTAACTGTCAGCTAGCTTCCAGGTGCTTACCCTCCGAACAAACGACTGCTGAGCAAAAACCGTAAAAGATATCTGAAAAATTCTTTCAGTGAAAGCAACATCTATCCTTTGTCTCAGACTGGGGTAACCTTCATGTCTGTAGGTCTTTCACAACCCAAAACGAAGCACAAACAAAATGGTTGGCCCACCTGCTCCTCCCTTTGTTTGAACTGCAGGACCTCACTCTCACTCACCTTTTAGCTGCTAAAGCACCCCTCCGAACAAACGACTGCTGAGTAAAAACCGTAAAAGGTATCTGAAAAATTCTTTTTATCTAAGCGACAGCTATATCTTGTCTTCAATTGGAGTAACTTTCATGGCTGTAGGTCATCTACAAACTGAATGGGAAGAGAAAGAAAAAGAAAAAACGTTTCATCACACCTAAGCTTCTAATTGAGCTAGCTGCAGCAGGTCACTGTCACTCAGCTTTCAGGTGCTTAAAATGTCCTCCGAACAAACGACTGCTGAGCAAAAACCGTATGAGTTATTCAAAAAATTTTTTCACCGTGAGCGTCAGTCATCCTTCGACTCCAACTATGCCAACTTTGGTGTATGTGTGTCATTCAGAAAAATATTTATGACGAGTTTAAAACACATAGTCGGATTCGTTTTTCTCCCCTCTTCTGCTCCAAAACCAATGAAAAACGGCTCTGATTTTCATCGACTTTAGGTCGGTCTGGAGGGTTTTTAAGGAAAAGTATTAATCCTACCGTAATTCCGAAGATATTGTGTGGGTCCAGAGATTTCAGTCTACAAACTGACCAAAAATGGTGACTCTAGCTATAAATATGTGGCCGTGAGGGCGAGTTTAAAATGTTTTTTTGTGTTTAAAAAACGCCTGCCTCACACTCTAGCTTTTCAGTTGCTCCACTCTAGCAGGCTGGATTTTGCTAAAACTTTGTGGCGCTTGAGGTCTGATTATACAAAAACCGTAGCAGTTATCAACATACCGTCTTCAGTTTTAAATAGACGAAGGATTTATCTACAAACTGAGCTTCAAACTGTTTTTCTAGGTGAATGTATGCCGACACAGTGAAGTGCTGTTTTTTATGCTTTTTTTTTCCTCTCCCCATTCATTTCCTATGGGATTTTTTTGCGACGTTTTCGCTAATAATTCGCAAACCTTCGGACTAATGAGAAAGTTTTATACAAGCACACATCACCCCATTGGTCCCGACGCGTGTGCCAACTTTGGGCCCGATCCGCCAAACCGTGCGGGACTAGTTACGCGCCGAAGTTTTGGGTATACGGGAGAATTATAATAATAACTAGAAAATTTCTAAAGAAATTTTGAGGGGGGCCACCTACTGCCCGTCTGGGGAACCGGGCCAATACGGCCCTGGCAAGTGACGTCGGGGCTCCCCAGACCAACTGCTTACGCCTTTGAGGGCTGCTGAGGGAAGGAAAGAGGGCAAGTTCATGGGCAAAGAGAGCTGTGTGCCACTTGTGCTGAAATCTGGGAAATAGACGTGCACAGCGTATGATGCACAAGGGTAATATGGGTTGTCCATATTGAAACACAGTGGGTAAAGCCCAGTTGGCGGGCTTCGCCCGCCTGCTAGGAGCCATCTCAGTGAAGAAAAAAATCACCAATGGCGGGCTCTGCCCGCCTTCTAAGAGCCATTGCAGTGATGAAATCACCAATGGCGGGCTGCGCCCGCCTGCTAAGAGCCATTGCAGTGATGTAATCACCTTTGGCGGGCTCCGCCCGCCTGTTAGCATTGGCGGTCTCCGCCCGCCTTCTAAGAGCCATTGCAGTGATGAAATCACCAATGGCAATGAGCAATATGCCAGAATGTATGAGTGTGTATAAGGAAGAGGCTTTTATTCTGTAGAGTCCTTGTAGTCTTATTTTGAAAGTCTATCATGAATGTGCATCAAAAGATGGGTCACGCCCAGCAGTGATATAGAATCCATTTCCAAATGTTAAATCACTGGTTTTCCATGTTATTAGGTGAATAGTTGCTGTATTACAGAGTAAATGGGAGACTTTTATTGTGAAATTTGCTCTGGGGTGTGTTTTGAAAAGGTCACTAGAGTCTAATAAAAACAACCTGGAAGAGTTTGGGTCATAATGTTGAGCCATTTGCATCAATTAATGCATTACTATAATCTAGAGGCTTTTATTTTGTAGGGTCCCTGGAGTCTTATTTTGAAAGTCCAACAGAGTTGTGTTTATAGAAAATGTTCAGACCCGTCAATGATAGTTGATTACTTTCCAATCGTTAAATCACTCTTTTTCCATGTTATTAGGGCAGTAGATGAAGCGGAAATGGGAGGCTTTTATTTTGAAATTTGCTATAGGGTGTGTTTTAAACAGTCTCCTAGAGTCTATTCTCTAAAACGGGGTTGAGTTTGGGTCATAATGTTGAGCCATATAGAGCAATAAATATATGTAAAAAATATGGAGGCTTTTATTTTGTAGGGTCCCTGGAGTCTTATTTTGAAAGTCTATCAGTGCTGAGTGGCAAGGGAAGTGTCATGTACAGCAGTCATATAGTATCCATTTCCCAATGTTAAATCAGTCCTTTCACCCTCCATTAGATTAATATGTGCTGTTTAAAACAGCAGAGGTAAAATCTGTTTGAAGCTTGGTAACCTTGACAACGCTTAACGAGCCTCTCACTGACACAGACAACAGCTGCACTCACTATTGGTTTCTTCTTCCCAGGCTTTTTTGTATGGGAAGAACGGCACCGAACAAACGACTACTGATCAAAAACCGTATGAGTTATTCAAAAAACATTTTCACCATGAGCATCAGCAATCCTTCGACTCCAACTATACCAACTTTGGTGTATGTGTGTCATTCAGAAAAATATTTATGACGAGTTGAAAACACATAGTCTGATTCGTTTCTCTCCCATCTTCAGCTCAAAAAGAATAGAGAAAGGCTGAAACTCTCATCGACTTTAGGTTGGTCTGGAGGGTTTTTAAGGAAAAGTATTAATCCTACCGTAATTCCGAAGACATTGTGTGAGTCCAGAGGTTTCAGTCTACAAACTGACCAAAAATGGTGACTGTAGCTCCAAATATGTGGCCGTGAGGGCGAGAATAAGATGTTTGATCTTAAAAAAATGGCCGCCTCACACTAAGATTTCAGCAGCTGCACTCTAGCAGGCTGCTGCAGAAGCTAACTGTCAGCTAGCTTCCAGGTGCTTACCCTCCGAACAAACGACTGCTGAGCAAAAACCGTAAAAGATATCTGAAAAATTCTTTCAGTGAAAGCAACATCTATCCTTTGTCTCAGACTGGGGTAACCTTCATGTCTGTAGGTCTTTCACAACCCAAAACGAAGCACAAACAAAATGGTTGGCCCACCTGCTCCTCCCTTTGTTTGAACTGCAGGACCTCACTCTCACTCACCTTTTAGCTGCTAAAGCACCCCTCCGAACAAACGACTGCTGAGTAAAAACCGTAAAAGGTATCTGAAAAATTCTTTTTATCTAAGCGACAGCTATATCTTGTCTTCAATTGGAGTAACTTTCATGGCTGTAGGTCATCTACAAACTGAATGGGAAGAGAAAGAAAAAGAAAAAACGTTTCATCACACCTAAGCTTCTAATTGAGCTAGCTGCAGCAGGTCACTGTCACTCAGCTTTCAGGTGCTTAAAATGTCCTCCGAACAAACGACTGCTGAGCAAAAACCGTATGAGTTATTCAAAAAATTTTTTCACCGTGAGCGTCAGTCATCCTTCGACTCCAACTATGCCAACTTTGGTGTATGTGTGTCATTCAGAAAAATATTTATGACGAGTTTAAAACACATAGTCGGATTCGTTTTTCTCCCCTCTTCTGCTCCAAAACCAATGAAAAACGGCTCTGATTTTCATCGACTTTAGGTCGGTCTGGAGGGTTTTTAAGGAAAAGTATTAATCCTACCGTAATTCCGAAGATATTGTGTGGGTCCAGAGATTTCAGTCTACAAACTGACCAAAAATGGTGACTCTAGCTATAAATATGTGGCCGTGAGGGCGAGTTTAAAATGTTTTTTTGTGTTTAAAAAACGCCTGCCTCACACTCTAGCTTTTCAGTTGCTCCACTCTAGCAGGCTGGATTTTGCTAAAACTTTGTGGCGCTTGAGGTCTGATTATACAAAAACCGTAGCAGTTATCAACATACCGTCTTCAGTTTTAAATAGACGAAGGATTTATCTACAAACTGAGCTTCAAACTGTTTTTCTAGGTGAATGTATGGCGACACAGTGAAGTGCTGTTTTTTATGCTTTTTTTTTCCTCTCCCCATTCATTTCCTATGGGATTTTTTTGCGACGTTTTCGCTAATAATTCGCAAACCTTCGGACTAATGAGAAAGTTTTATACAAGCACACATCACCCCATTGGTCCCGACGCGTGTGCCAACTTTGGGCCCGATCCGCCAAACCATGCGGGACTAGTTACGCGCCGAAGTTTTGGGTATACGGGAGAATTATAATAATAACTAGAAAATTTCTAAAGAAATTTTGAGGGGGGCCACCTACTGCCCGTCTGGGGAACCGGGCCAATACGGCCCTGGCAAGTGATGTCGGGGCTCCCCAGACCAACTGCTTATGCCTTTGAGGGCTGCTGAGGGAAGGAAAGAGGGCTAGGTCATGGGCAAAGAGAGCTGTGTGCCACCTGTGCTGAAATCTGGGTAATAGACGTGCACAGCGTATGATGCACAAGGGTAATATGGGTTGTCCATATTGAACCGCAGTGGGTAAAGCTCAGTTGGTGGGCTCCGCCCGCCTGCTAGGAGCCCTTGCAGCGATGAAAAAAATCCCCAATGGCGGGCATTGCCCGCCTGCTAAGAGCCATTGCAGTGATGAAATCACCAATGGCGGGCTCCGCCCGCCTGCTAGGAGCCATTGCAGTGATGAAAAAAATCACCATTGGCGGGCTCCGCCCGCCTCCTAACAGCCATTGCAGTGATGAAATCACCAATGGCGGGCTCCGCCCGCCTTCTAAGAGCCATTGCAGTGATGAAATTACAAATGGCTATAAGCAATATGCCAGAATGTATGAGTGTGTATAAGGAAGAGGCTTTTATTTTGTAGAGTCCCTGTAGTCTTATTTTGAAAGTCTATCATGGAAGTGCATCTATAGATGGGTCATGCCCAGCAGTGATATAGAATCCATTTCCAAATGTTAAATCACTGGTTTTCCATGTTATTAGGTGAATAGTTCCTGTATTACAGAGTAAATGGGGGACTTTTATTGTGAAATTTGCTCTGGGGTGTGTTTTGAAAAGGTCACTAGAGTCTAATAAAAACAACCTGGAAGAGTTTGGGTCATAATGTTGAGCCATTTGCATCAATTAATGCATTAGTATAATCTAGAGGCTTTTATTTTGTAGGGTCCCTGGAGTCTTATTTTGAAAGTCCAACAGAGTTGTGTTTAGAGAAAATGTTCAGACCCATCAATGATAGTTGATGACTTTCCAATCGTTAAATCACTCTTTTTCCATTTTATTAGGGCAGTAGATGAAGCGGAAATGGGAGGCTTTTATTTTGAAATTTGCCATAGGGTGTGTTTTAAACAGTCTCCTAGAGTCTATTCTCTAAAATGGGGTTGAGTTTGGGTCATAATGTTGAGCCATATAGGGCAATAAATATATGTAAAAAATATAGAGGCTTTTATTTTGAAGGGTCCCTGGAGTCTTATTTTGAAAGTCTATCAGTGCTGAGTGGCAAGGGAAGTGTCATGGACGGCAGTCATATAGTATCCATTTCCCAATGTTAAATCAGTCCTTTCACCCTCCATTAGATTAATATGTGCTGTTTAAAACAGCAGAGGTAAAATCTGTTTGAAGCTTGGTAACCTTGACAACGCTTAACGAGCCTCTCACTGACACAGACAACAGCTGCACTCACTATTGGTTTCTTCTTCCCAGGCTTTTTTGTATGGGAAGAACGGCACCGAACAAACGACTACTGATCAAAAACCGTATGAGTTATTCAAAAAACATTTTCACCATGAGCATCAGCAATCCTTCGACTCCAACTATACCAACTTTGGTGTATGTGTGTCATTCAGAAAAATATTTATGACGAGTTGAAAACACATAGTCTGATTCGTTTTTCTCCCATCTTCAGCTCAAAAAGAATGGAGAAAGGCTGAAACTCTCATCCACTTTAGGTTGGTCTGGAGGGTTTTTAAGGCAAAGTATTAATCCTACCGTAATTCCGAAGACATTGTGTGAGTCCAGAGGTTTCAGTCTACAAACTGACCAAAAATGGTGACTGTAGCTCCAAATATGTGGCCGTGAGGGCGAGAATAAGATGTTTGATCTTAAAAAATGGCCGCCTCACACTAAGATTTCAGCAGCTGCACTCTAGCAGGCTGCTGCAGAAGCTAACTGTCAGCTAGCTTCCAGGTGCTTACCCTCCGAACAAACGACTGCTGAGCAAAAACCGTAAAAGATATCTGAAAAATTCTTTCAGTGAAAGCAACATCTATCCTTTGTCTCAGACTGGGGTAACCTTCATGTCTGTAGGTCTTTCACAACCCAAAACGAAGCACAAACAAAATGGTTGGCCCACCTGCTCCTCCCTTTGTTTGAACTGCAGGACCTCACTCTCACTCACCTTTTAGCTGCTAAAGCACCCCTCCGAACAAACGACTGCTGAGTAAAAACCGTAAAAGGTATCTGAAAAATTCTTTTTATCTAAGCGACAGCTATATCTTGTCTTCAATTGGAGTAACTTTCATGGCTGTAGGTCATCTACAAACTGAATGGGAAGAGAAAGAAAAAGAAAAAACGTTTCATCACACCTAAGCTTCTAATTGAGCTAGCTGCAGCAGGTCACTGTCACTCAGCTTTCAGGTGCTTAAAATGTCCTCCGAACAAACGACTGCTGAGCAAAAACCGTATGAGTTATTCAAAAAATTTTTTCACCGTGAGCGTCAGTCATCCTTCGACTCCAACTATGCCAACTTTGGTGTATGTGTGTCATTCAGAAAAATATTTATGACGAGTTTAAAACACATAGTCGGATTCGTTTTTCTCCCCTCTTCTGCTCCAAAACCAATGAAAAACGGCTCTGATTTTCATCGACTTTAGGTCGGTCTGGAGGGTTTTTAAGGAAAAGTATTAATCCTACCGTAATTCCGAAGATATTGTGTGGGTCCAGAGATTTCAGTCTACAAACTGACCAAAAATGGTGACTCTAGCTATAAATATGTGGCCGTGAGGGCGAGTTTAAAATGTTTTTTTGTGTTTAAAAAACGCCTGCCTCACACTCTAGCTTTTCAGTTGCTCCACTCTAGCAGGCTGGATTTTGCTAAAACTTTGTGGCGCTTGAGGTCTGATTATACAAAAACCGTAGCAGTTATCAACATACCGTCTTCAGTTTTAAATAGACGAAGGATTTATCTACAAACTGAGCTTCAAACTGTTTTTCTAGGTGAATGTATGCCGACACAGTGAAGTGCTGTTTTTTATGCTTTTTTTTTCCTCTCCCCATTCATTTCCTATGGGATTTTTTTGCGACGTTTTCGCTAATAATTCGCAAACCTTCGGACTAATGAGAAAGTTTTATACAAGCACACATCACCCCATTGGTCCCGACGCGTGTGCCAACTTTGGGCCCGATCCGCCAAACCGTGCGGGACTAGTTACGCGCCGAAGTTTTGGGTATACGGGAGAATTATAATAACTAGAAAATTTCTAAAGAAATTTTGAGGGGGGCCACCTACTGCCCGTCTGGGGAACCGGGCCAATACGGCCCTGGCAAGTGACGTCGGGGCTCCCCAGACCAACTGCTTACGCCTTTGAGGGCTGCTGAGGGAAGGAAAGAGGGCAAGTTCATGGGCAAAGAGAGCTGTGTGCCACTTGTGCTGAAATCTGGGAAATAGACGTGCACAGCGTATGATGCACAAGGGTAATATGGGTTGTCCATATTGAAACACAGTGGGTAAAGCCCAGTTGGCGGGCTTCGCCCGCCTGCTAGGAGCCATCTCAGTGAAGAAACAAATCACCAATGGCGGGCTCTGCCCGCCTTCTAAGAGCCATTGCAGTGATGAAATCACCAATGGCGGGCTCCGCCCGCCTGCTAAGAGCCATTGCAGTGATGTAATCACCAATGGCAATGAGCAATATGCCAGAATGTATGAGTGTGTATAAGGAAGAGGCTTTTATTCTGTAGAGTCCTTGTAGTCTTATTTTGAAAGTCTATCATGAATGTGCATCAAAAGATGGGTCACGCCCAGCAGTGATATAGAATCCATTTCCAAATGTTAAATCACTGGTTTTCCATGTTATTAGGTGAATAGTTGATGTATTACAGAGTAAATGGGAGACTTTTATTGTGAAATTTGCTCTGGGGTGTGTCTTGAAAAGGTCACTAGAGTCTAATAAAAACAACCTGGAAGAGTTTGGGTCATAATGTTGAGCCATTTGCATCAATTAATGCATTAGTATAATCTAGAGGCTTTTATTTTGTAGGGTCCCTGGAGTCTTATTTTGAAAGTCCAACAGAGTTGTGTTTATAGAAAATGTTCAGACCCGTCAATGATAGTTGATTACTTTCCAATCGTTAAATCACTCTTTTTCCATGTTATTAGGGCAGTAGATGAAGCGGAAATGGGAGGCTTTTATTTTGAAATTTGCTATAGGGTGTGTTTTAAACAGTCTCCTAGAGTCTATTCTCTAAAACGGGGTTGAGTTTGGGTCATAATGTTGAGCCATATAGGGCAATAAATATATGTAAAAAATATAGAGGCTTTTATTTTGTAGGGTCCCTGGAGTCTTATTTTGAAAGTCTATCAGTGATGAGTGGCAAGGGAAGTGTCATGGACAGCAGTCATATAGTATCCATTTCCCAATGTTAAATCAGTGCTTTCACCCTCCATTAGATTAATATGTGCTGTTTAAAACAGCAGAGATAAAATCTGTTTGAAGCTTGGTAACCTTGACAACGCTTAAGGAGCCTCTCACTGACACAGACAACAGCTGCACTCACTATTGGTTTCTTCTTCCCAGGCTTTTTTGTATGGGAAGAACGGCACCGAACAAACGACTGCTGAGCAAAAACCGTATGAGTTATTAAAAAAAAAAATTCACCATGAGCATCAGCAATCCTTCGACTCCAACTATACCAACTTTGGTGTATGTGTGTCATTCAGAACAATATTTATGACGACTTGAAAACACATAGTCTGATTCGTTTCTCTCCCATCTTCAGCTCAAAAAGAATGGAGAAAGGCTGAAACTCATCGACTTTAGGTTGGTCTGGAGGGTTTTTAAGGAAAAGTATTAATCCTACCGTGATTCCGAAGACATTGCGTGAGTCCAGAGGTTTCAGTCTACAAACTGACCAAAAATGGTGACTGTAGCTCCAAATATGTGGCCGTGAGGGCGAGAATAAGATGTTTGATCTTAAAAAAATGGCCGCCTCACACTAAGATTTCAGCAGCTGCACTCTAGCAGGCTGCTGCAGAAGCTAACTGTCAGCTAGCTTCCAGGTGCTTACCCTCCGAACAAACGACTGCTGAGCAAAAACCGTAAAAGATATCTGAAAAATTCTTTCAGTGAAAGCAACATCTATCCTTTGTCTCAGACTGGGGTAACCTTCATGTCTGTAGGTCTTTCACAACCCAAAACGAAGCACAAACAAAATGGTTGGCCCACCTGCTCCTCCCTTTGTTTGAACTGCAGGACATCACTCTCACTCACCTTTTAGCTGCTAAAGCACCCCTCCGAACAAACGACTGCTGAGTAAAAACCGTAAAAGGTATCTGAAAAATTCTTTTTATCTAAGCTACAGCTATATCTTGTCTTCAATTGGAGTAACTTTCATGGCTGTAGGTCATCTACAAACTGAATGGGAAGAGAAAGAAAAAGAAAAAACGTTTCATCACACCTAAGCTTCTAATTGAGCTAGCTGCAGCAGGTCACTGTCACTCAGCTTTCAGGTGCTTAAAATGTCCTCCGAACAAACGACTGCTGAGCAAAAACCGTATGAGTTATTCAAAAAATTTTTTCACCGTGAGCGTCAGTCATCCTTCGACTCCAACTATGCCAACTTTGGTGTATGTGTGTCATTCAGAAAAATATTTATGACGAGTTTAAAACACATAGTCTGATTCGTTTTTCTCCCCTCTTCTGCTCCAAAACCAATGAAAAACGGCTCTGATTTTCATCGACTTTAGGTCAGTCTGGAGGGTTTTTAAGGAAAAGTATTAATCCTACCGTAATTCCGAAGATATTGTGTGGGTCCAGAGATTTCAGTCTACAAACTGACCAAAAATGGTGACTCTAGCTATAAATATGTGGCCGTGAGGGCGAGTTTAAAATGTTTTTTTGTGTTTAAAAAACGCCTGCCTCACACTCTAGCTTTCCAGTTGCTCCACTCTAGCAGGCTGGATTTTGCTAAAACTTTGTGGCGCTTGAGGTCTGATTATACAAAAACCGTAGCAGTTATCAACATACCGTCTTCAGTTTTAAATAGAGGAAGGATTTATCTACAAACTGAGCTTCAAACTGTTTTTCTAGGTGAATGTATGCCGACACAGTGAAGTGCTGTTTTTTATGCTTTTTTTTACCTCTTCCCATTCATTTCCTATGGGATTTTTTTGCGACGTTTTCGCTAATAATTCGCAAACCTTCGGACTAATGAGAAAGTTTTATACAAGCACACATCACCCCATTGGTCCCAACGCGTGTGCCAACTTTGGGCCCGATCCGCCAAACCGTGCGGGACTAGTTACGTGCCGAAGTTTTGGGTATACGGGAGAATTATAATAATAATAATAATACGCGGAATAAATATGTGCAATAGTAGTAGGTGGGCCATGCCTTCGGCATGTGGCCCCCCAATAATAATAATACGCGGAATAAATATGTGCAATAGTAGTAGGTGGGCCATGCCTTCGGCATGTGGCCCCCCAATAACTAGAAAATTTCTAAAGAAATTTTGAGGGGGACCACCTACTGCCCGTCTGGGGAACCGGGCCAATACGGCCCTGGCAAGTGACGTCGGGGCTCCCCAGACCAACTGCTTACGCCTTAGAGGGCTGCTGAGGGAAGGAAAGAGGGCAAGTTCATGGGCAAAGAGAGCCGTGTGCCACTTGTGCTGAAATCTGGGAAATAGACGTGCACAGCGTATGATGCACAAGGGTAATATGGGTTGTCCATATTGAAACACAGTGGGCAAAGCCCAGTTGGCGGGCTTCGCCCGCCTGCTAGGAGCCATCTCAGTGAAGAAAAAAATCACCAATGGCGGGCTCTGCCCGCCTTCTAAGAGCCATTGCAGTGATGAAATCACCAATGGCGGGCTCCGCCCGCCTGCTAAGAGCCATTGCAGTGATGTAATCACCTTTGGCGGGCTCCGCCCGCCTGTTACCATTGGCGGGCTCCGCCCGCCTTCTAAGAGCCATTGCAGTGATGAAATCACCAATGGCAATGAGCAATATGCCAGAATGTATGAGTGTGTATAAGGAAGAGGCTTTTATTCTGTAGAGTCCTTGTAGTCTTATTTTGAAAGTCTATCATGAATGTGCATCAAAAGATGGGTCACGCCCAGCAGTGATATAGAATCCATTTCCAAATGTTAAATCACTGGTTTTCCATGTTATTAGGTGAATAGTTGCTGTATTACAGAGTAAATGGGAGACTTTTATTGTGAAATTTGCTCTGGGGTGTGTTTTGAAAAGGTCACTAGAGTCTAATAAAAACAACCTGGAAGAGTTTGGGTCATAATGTTGAGCCATTTGCATCAATTAATGCATTAGTATAATCTAGAGGCTTTTATTTTGTAGGGTCCCTGGAGTCTTATTTTGAAAGTCCAACAGAGTTGTGTTTATAGAAAATGTTCAGACCCGTCAATGATAGTTGATTACTTTCCAATCGTTAAATCACTCCTTTTCCATGTTATTAGGGCAGTAGATGAAGCGGAAATGGGAGGCTTTTATTTTGAAATTTGCTATAGGGTGTGTTTTAAACAGTCTCCTATAGTCTATTCTCTAAAACGGGGTTGAGTTTGGGTCATAATGTTGAGCCATATAGGGCAATAAATATATGTAAAAAATATAGAGGCTTTTATTTTGTAGGGTCCCTGGAGTCTTATTTTGAAAGTCTATCAGTGCTGAGTGGCAAGGGAAGTGTCATGGACAGCAGTCATATAGTATCCATTTCCCAATGTTAAATCAGTCCTTTCACCCTCCATTAGATTAATATGTGCTGTTTAAAACAGCAGAGGTAAAATCTGTTTGAAGCTTGGTAACCTTGACAACGCTTAACGAGCCTCTCACTGACACAGACAACAGCTGCACTCACTATTGGTTTCTTCTTCCCAGGCTTTTTTGTATGGGAAGAACGGCACCGAACAAACGACTACTGATCAAAAACCGTATGAGTTATTCAAAAAACATTTTCACCATGAGCATCAGCAATCCTTCGACTCCAACTATACCAACTTTGGTGTATGTGTGTCATTCAGAAAAATATTTATGACGAGTTGAAAACACATAGTCTGATTCGTTTCTCTCCCATCTTCAGCTCAAAAAGAATAGAGAAAGGCTGAAACTCTCATCGACTTTAGGTTGGTCTGGAGGGTTTTTAAGGAAAAGTATTAATCCTACCGTAATTCCGAAGACATTGTGTGAGTCCAGAGGTTTTAGTCTACAAACTGACCAAAAATGGTGACTGTAGCTCCAAATATGTGGCCGTGAGGGCGAGAATAAGATGTTTGATCTGAAAAAAATGGCCGCCTCACACTAAGATTTCAGCAGCTGCACTCTAGCAGGCTGCTGCAGAAGCTAACTGTCAGCTAGCTTCCAGGTGCTTACCCTCCGAACAAACGACTGCTGAGCAAAAACCGTAAAAGATATCTGAAAAATTCTTTCAGTGAAAGCAACATCTATCCTTTGTCTCAGACTGGGGTAACCTTCATGTCTGTAGGTCTTTCACAACCCAAAACGAAGCACAAACAAAATGGTTGGCCCACCTGCTCCTCCCTTTCTTTTAACTGCAGGACCTCACTCTCACTCACCTTTTAGCTGCTAAAGCACCCCTCCGAACAAACGACTGCTGAGTAAAAACCGTAAAAGGTATCTGAAAAATTCTTTTTATCTAAGCGACAGCTATATCTTGTCTTCGATTGGAGTAACTTTCATGGCTGTAGGTCATCTACAAACTGAATGGGAAGAGAAAGAAAAAGAAAAAACGTTTCATCACACCTAAGCTTCTAATTGAGCTAGCTGCAGCAGGTCACTGTCACTCAGCTTTCAGGTGCTTAAAATGTCCTCCGAACAAACGACTGCTGAGCAAAAACCGTATGAGTTATTCAAAAAATTTTTTCACCGTGAGCGTCAGTCATCCTTCGACTCCAATTATCCCAACTTTGGTGTATGTGTGTCATTCAGAAAAATATTTATGACGAGTTTAAAACACATAGTCTGATTCGTTTTTCTCCCCTCTTCTGCTCCAAAACCAATGAAAAACGGCTCTGATTTTCATCGACTTTAGGTCGGTCTGGAGGGTTTTTAAGGAAAAGTATTAATCCTACCGTAATTCCGAAGATATTGTGTGGGTCCAGAGATTTCAGTCTACAAACTGACCAAAAATGGTGACTCTAGCTATAAATATGTGGCCGTGAGGGCGAGTTTAAAATGTTTTTTTGTGTTTAAAAAACGCCTGCCTCACACTCTAGCTTTTCAGTTGCTCCACTCTAGCAGGCTGGATTTTGCTAAAACTTTGTGGCGCTTGAGGTCTGATTATACAAAAACCGTAGCAGTTATCAACATACCGTCTTCAGTTTTAAATAGACGAAGGATTTATCTACAAACTGAGCTTCAAACTGTTTTTCTAGGTGAATGTATGCCGACACAGTGAAGTGCTGTTTTTTATGCTTTTTTTTACCTCTTCCCATTCATTTCCTATGGGATTTTTTTGCGACGTTTTCGCTAATAATTCGCAAACCTTCGGACTAATGAGAAAGTTTTATACAAGCACACATCACCCCATTGGTCCCAACGCGTGTGCCAACTTTGGGCCCGATCCGCCAAACCGTGCGGGACTAGTTACGCGCCGAAGTTTTGGGTATACGGGAGAATTATAATAATAATAATAATACGCGGAATAAATATGTGCAATAGTAGTAGGTGGGCCATGCCTTCGGCATGTGGCCCCCCAATAATACGCGGAATAAATATGTGCAATAGTAGTAGGTGGGCCATGCCTTCGGCATGTGGCCCCCCAATAATACGCGGAATAAATATGTGCAATAGTAGTAGGTGGGCCATGCCTTCGGCATGTGGCCCCCCAATAATACGCGGAATAAATATGTGCAATAGTAGTAGGTGGGCCATGCCTTCGGCATGTGGCCCCCCAATAATAATACGCGGAATAAATATGTGCAATAGTAGTAGGTGGGCCATGCCTTCGGCATGTGGCCCCCCAATAATACGCGGAATAAATATGTGCAATAGTAGTAGGTGGGCCATGCCTTCGGCATGTGGCCCCCCAATAATAATAATACGCGGAATAAATATGTGCAATAGTAGTAGGTGGGCCATGCCTTCGGCATGTGGCCCCCCAATAATACGCGGAATAAATATGTGCAATAGTAGTAGGTGGGCCATGCCTTCGGCATGTGGCCCCCCAATAATACGCGGAATAAATATGTGCAATAGTAGTAGGTGGGCCATGCCTTCGGCATGTGGCCCCCCAATAATACGCGGAATAAATATGTGCAATAGTAGTAGGTGGGCCATGCCTTCGGCATGTGGCCCCCCAATAAAAATGAAAATACTCTCCTTTCTACTCCCATCCAGCTATTGTGTGGTGATTAAATGGGTTGGAGCCAAAGGCCTTGTGATTGTTATGGCTGTGGAGCAGCCCTGGCACATGGGAACCATTTACTCCGCAGAGCTTTACCTGGAGTGATTCCTTACTTTTTAGTCCTTCACCTCTGACCCCTACTCCATTGTTGGAGTGAGGATGTGGGAGTCGAGCTCAGGGAATACAAAGCTCTTGGACATGCACACTCCACCTAACAATTAAAACGTATGCATGTGAAACACAGTTGCTTACGTGCAGTTGTTATAAAAACCGAGAAAGAACAAGGTAGCTCAGACAGGTTTGGAACAGATTTACTATTCTGCTTCACATTGAAAAATTAAATTAACACAGAGGGGCTTGTCTCTTTTACTTATCAGGAGCTCAGAAAGTGGAAGAGGGGATATATACCTGTTGAGTTCCAGGAAATGAAGCGGTTCTCAAGCTTGTTAGCGCAGAGGAATGAAGGAGGTAAGTGATACTTGAAGGCTTTCTGGCCTCAGGCAAGAAGGAGGACACAATCAGAGACATGTCTGTCTTCTGTCCCAAAGGCAACAGGCCTTATAAAGATTAATTTTATTTATTTGTTCAAAATAGGTGTTATTGCTCTCTGTGAGACCCAGTCAGTCAATAATATTGACCTTAATTTAATGCAAACAGACTTTTAACAGGGATAATTTGTTTCGTAACTTAAAGAGAGAAGAACTGAACTCCTACTTGAGAAATAAACTCAGGTCAGAAAGCAAAAGTAGTTTGGCTCTCTTGCCTAGAGGGTTTATAAGCAAGACAGGTTGATCAAGGAGCTCTAGAGTCAGACTTCCTCCATTCCCTTTTATATAGTTTAAATACGACTGGCTACTGCTGGCTACAAAATGGCATAGTTGATGTCTGATAATACAGTGTTCCATCCCAGTAATAAGAACATTTTTACTTATGAGCTTCTTTCAGGTGCTGAAGTCAACTAAAAGATGCTGTGAAGATCTAACTTGCTGTTAGCCATTAAATTCTTCTTTTAAATATTGTACTTTGTATTGTATTTCTTCCCTGTATTTCAGTATGGCATTGAATGATTTTAGCATGATTCAAGTTGAATGTTTTTACCATGGTAAAGGTTACTATAAATCAAGGGTCTCCAAAGTATATCTCGGGGGGGCCATTTGTGGCCCTCTGGTTGGTTTTGTGAGACCATAATATAAAGCTGGCATAAATATCAAATTGTTCACCTATTTAGTGCCTACATAAAATGATGCAGGCCAATTTAGTTGTTCTAAGGATGAAATGCAAAACTACAGTAGCCAACAGTTGCAAACATACAAAACTATTAAGCTGTCTTTCATCAACCATTTATTTTGCTTTTCAATGTGATATTAAATAGGATTACAAGCTACCACATTGAATGCTACTCAAAAGCAGAGTTGAACAGATGTTTAGTAAACTTAACTAAATAAAATACGTTTTTTCATAAGAAAGAGGATTAATCGGGAACACAAGACATATATATATATATATATATATATATATATATATATATGTATGTGTGCGTGTGTGTATGTGTGTGTGTTAGTGTAATGTAATAAATTATGTAGCAGCATGAATTAAAATGTCAATCATTCTCAAGCAGCCTTTAGTAGGGTTTAGAACTTTTTTTAAAGTCTTTGGTCTTTATTAGTTTGGTCTTTATTGGTCTGAAACGTCTGCCAGAGGCAGCTGCTCAAAGAGACATATCTGTTCTTGTTGCTGAGAATACTCATAAAATTGAACAAAGGAGGGCGTGCCGGGCCCATTTACAGAGGGTTTGGTCTCACCGCTGCTGTCCTGGCATAGTGACCTTTGCTGCACATTTCTTCCTCCTCTCTCCAATCCCATTTCCTGTCTGTCTACTATTAAAAATAAAGGCCACTGGTGCCTAAAATAAAAAAAAAAAAAGAATCTTCATTTATAAAGATTTTTTTATTTAAAAAAAGGAAAAAAAGAGAATTTCTGCAGTGACTAGACCCTTTTTTTATTAAGTATTTTATATTCTTTTTTATTATTGATCAGGTCTGGTGGATGAAAATGGTGAATTGAATTGAACTAGAAAAATGTGTATCTCTATGGGATGCAACTACTTCACATTTGACAGTTTTGTCCCCTGTGACTACACATTTAAATGAAAACCTAAAATGACCCATACCTGGTGAATTGGGAGACAAATCCGGATTCAGTTTTCCATTTTATTTTGAAGGGAATTATACAAAGCAGAAGGAAAGGATCTCAGAAAGGGCTGAAACTATTAATTGAATTAATTGCGATTAATCAATTATTAAAATAATCGTCAAATAATTTAGTAATTGATTAAATGTTAAATGGAGTATAGACATTCTAAACTATACCTATTGCTGACTTTTGTGTTTAAGGTTACAAAATAAAAAACAAAACGTCGGCTGTCAATATGCTCTTCCAGATCTCAAGTGGAAAAGTTTGAGTTTCATCTGGTTTAATTTCGTAAAAAGCCATTTGTAAGGAATCTTTGACTATCAGATTATTTATATATATATATATATATATATATATATATATATATATACTAATCGATTTTCAAAATTATCGTTACTTGCAGCCCTAATCTCAGAGAAGGAGCAGTAGAAGAGTGTGGAACATAACTGGAGGAGAACCTGCAGGATGTGTGAAAATAAAAGAGGAAGCCTGATTTATCTCCACCATTAGCAGTGGTTTGGAGCTGCACAACAGCTGTGTGGGCTTAAAGAGGCTTGGATGTTCCCTCTGATCCTTAGAAGCAAACAGAGATGGACTCCTCAAAATTAGTTTTTATATACTATTTTATTTCTGGGTTCTCCGTTGTTTTCTTTTTTAATACGTTTTAACCCCTATCCCTACTGTACTTACTTCTGCCCTCTACTTCATGAGCCAATAAACCTGGACTACTTTGCACTTGCTTTTTAACCAAAACAAAAACATGGAGTCATACCACCTTAAGGACATTGAGGATGCTCTATTAATCGATCCATCTTCCTCTCTGCCCTCCCCTACTTTTTTTCCGCCCTAAAGGCTTCCACTCCCTGAGTCCCTCTGAGTTTGGAATCTCCCTAAATTCCTGCAGAACAGCAGCTGCTCATCGTCTCATATAGCTGAAACAAACAGAGCTGAAAAGAGCAACACGGTGTGTGTAAATAATTTCTAAAGAGATGATTTCATCAGTAACTCTAGCTGCCAAATAGGAAGGAAGAGTAAAGACTTTAACTCATTCTAACCTTAAAGGCCTCTGATCCAGAGGAAATTAAATAATAGAATGATGTCAAATTACTTTATTGTAAAAAGAAGAGGAAGGTTTATTGTTACAGTACGACACATTAGAGAAGCTGAGAGGAAATGTGAGCATCCTTCATGACTCAATCATGTCAATAAAAATGACCATATTATGTTGTTTTAGTTTTCTCCAACGGTTTTCATTTTGTCTTTTTAAGAAACATCTAAAAGGGAAGATCAATGGGTTTAAGTTTAGAAACCATATTTTTCACTCTGTAAGTTTGGCTGAGGCATGGAATTAATATGCTTGGCTGCTTTTTTAGTCCTTCAGCCATTGTGCTAAATACAGCATGTGAGGGTTTCCTTCTGTCCAACAGGGGGCGCTGTATCATCTTTAAATATCGGTTGTTGATTTTGAGTCTACAAGTCTATTCAACATAAAAGCATCTGGAAAAGTGTGATTTAAAGAACCTTTTCTTGGATTCCTGATAATTTCTTAGGTTAGAATATTACAGAACAACCACAGACTTGTATCTATTAAACCAACATTTCATATTACAAAACATCTGAACTTGTAAAGTAGAAAATAAAACAATGTTCACAATAACAATGTACAGTAGATTTCATATATTTTTCAATATTTTCCCTCAAGCTTTAAATGAGACATAGATGGACCCAAACATAACTTTTTAACCTATATGCAGGGACAGATAAAGGGATCAGAGTAAATTTTGAGATGGATTGTATTAAACTAAAGCAATTAGGGAAGACGACTTGCAAGAGGAAAAGGCAGACACTCCACTTCCAATAGGACCATGGTCCTAATGATACAGCCTAGTATTTTTTTTTAAAGAATAAAAAAAAAAAAAAAAAAAATCCTTAAAGTGTCGAATGTACAACAGACATTTAAGATTCTTATAAGTAAAAAACAGAAAACTATAATCTTCCTCTCATTTTACTTTCATTTATATAGTTGTGTGGTAACCAAACCAAGTTTATAAAAGTTTGCAGCCATAATGTGAAACCATAAAATCTTTCCTCATTTCCTAAACTTAAAAAAAAAAGACACTAAAGGCACGTCCTTCCTGTAGCCAAACAAGTTTTGCCACTGTATAGGCAAAATTAAAACTTGAGATAAAAAGCAATGAAGGTTTACTTTTATGTTTTTATTTATTCAAGCATCAATTTAATACAAATAGCATTGAAAACCAATCACACTTGCAATGTTAGCCTCTTACTGAATTTCTCAGACAGCTGATGCATGTTTACATTTTTTAACCAGAGATTTTAACACATTTTACAAAATGATTTATTTTCAATAGGGAGCTAAAAAAAAGTTCACTCCTTAGTGATAAATCTTGAAATAACACTTATTTCACTTTGGAATAAAAATTGATTATTTAAATAACATACAAACCCTTAAAGCATTTTAAAGAATTGTAGGAGTGTTTGGTATGGATGACGGAAAAAAAAACTCAATTGCTTGTTAATTGACATTTTACAATGTATTGCAAAACTATGTTCAATCTTTATTTATGTATTCATTCTTTATATATTTTCTGCCTTTAAAACTTTAAAACAAATACTTTTGTGGATATTACTGAGATGGCACACCAAACACAAAGCAGCACAAACTCAATATTACACTGGTATGTGGTCCTCATATTCTTTACAAATAATAATCTGAATGGGTTCAATAAGATTGAAACGCCTTTCATCTGATACAGCATGACTTGTTGGCTTTAAACGTAAAAAAAAAAGTCTCTGAGCTTTTGTACTCAGATGAAGCACGGTTGGTTCAACTGAAAATAAAAAGAAAGTCCATGAAAGAGATGGCTGTAACCCTAAACTGACAGCACAGAAGAGCAGAGCATTACTGAGAGAAAGCCTGAGAATCCAACAAGAGCAAAACAATTAATGATGCACATCACCAAAAAAACAGCTACTGTACATGACCCAAACAAATCACTGTCACAATAAGAAAAAAACTTAGGGACTGCAACACACTTTGGGGGGTCGGATGCTTTCCTTAGTCAGAAATTGAGTTTAATTAAAAGTGAAAGGGATATAAATGGAGGGTAAACCTGGAAGCCTTTGGTGGAGGTTCACCTTCAGACAGAAATACAACCCTTAGAAATCCAGCCTAGTCAGAAAACCAGAAAATACTTGCAACTGTGACTGCAGCAGAGCGAAAGCCATGGAAGTATAAGGCGCGTGAATACTTTTGCCTGAATGATCTAGCCTGTTACATACCAGAAGCTAATTTGAACTAAGTGCAGTCCCATGGTAAAAAAAAAAAAAGGTTAAGTGCAATCTGCCCCTGATTTCTAAGGATCAAGATAACTTAGTGCAAAGATTTTATACAAATCTACACTGCAAAAATAATCCAGAAATAAGTAAAAAATTCTTAAATTAAGTATATTTACCCTTAATTTGAGCAGGTAAATAAGATGATCTGCCAATGGAATGAGTATTTTTAATCTTAAAATAAGATAGTTAGATAATATGCACTTGAAATAAGACAATAACATTGTTTTTTCTTATTTTAAAAGGAAATCGTCTTGTTCCATTGGCAAAATGTCTCACTTACCTCCTCAATTCAAGGAAAAATGCACTTATTTTAAGAAAAAAATTACTTATTGAGATTTCTATTTTTTGCAGTGTGAGATTAATGACAATAGATGCAAAAGTACAAGAGCAGATGCAAAATAATTCAAGCAAACTATGTCTGAAAGGCAAGAATTTTAGTCCATCTCAATCAAATATCTGAAAGTATTTTATTTATCTTCTGTTTAGTATTTTGTTAAATGTTTTTGCACCAACTACATCTGTAAAAGTGCTTTAGTCATTGCTTAGTTGGTCACAGTGGGAGAGTCCTGATGGTACCTTCTGTCTGTGTAGCAAAATATCAAAGATCATTTTCAGAGCGTGGATATCCATGCACCCTGAGGCCCTGAGCTTAGATTGTAGAGCTTTAGACAAAGAAAAAACTTCAAAGTCCTTTAGTAAGACACATTTCACCGAGCAAGGGCAAGTGCATTTCTTTAAGTCGACGCAAGTTTAAACCAATTCTTACAAGTTTTCCTGCAGCCAGTTAATGTAGCCCCTCAGTGCCCTCTTCCCTACATCAAAACCCAAAGGCCAGGATGTGAAGCTCAAACATCCATGGAATCCGTTCTCATAGTAATCACTGGAGACAAACACGCCAGCGTCCTGCAAACGGCGGGCGTACATCAGCCCGTCGTCCCTCAGCACGTCGTACTCGCATGTTAGGATGTACGCACGAGGACATTTAGCCAGCACCTCCGCCCCGGCCAAAAGAGGTGATGATCGCACATCCAGAAACGCCGGTACCTTCTTCAGCAGCCCTTGGGATTCTCTCTCCACAACGACGGGCTTGAAGCTTTTCTTAAACCTCTGAGCAAGGAGGGAGGTCCAGTCTAGCCGAGACCTCAGCTCTGGGGTGAGAGGCGAGTGCTGCAGGGCGCTGTGGTTGTTCGCTATGACCTGGGGCTGCAGGGAGATGTCGGCGCCAAGGTACTGCAGCCAGAACTGGACCATGACTCGCCTTGGGAGGATGGCCATATTATCATTCTGCACGTAGGAAGGTGTGTTGAAATCCAAAGCCTGGAGGGCTGGGTAAATCAGTGCCTGGACGCTGAATTTCACAGAAACGCTGTCATCTGTAGAAATCTAAGAAAAACAGACACTTATAAATAATCATGTGATCAGCAGCTTGCAGCTTGATGATCACATGAGTCCAGGATTCAGTGTGCAGTGAGTACCTCCTGAGCTACAGCGGCGGCCAGGTTTCCACCAGCGCTGTCTCCTGACACAGCAACACGCTCAGGGTCGATGGAGTATTTGGCCAGAACCTCCGGAGATAAGAAGTGTTTGGCAGCACTAAGACAGTCTAAAAACGGCTCAGGAAAGTGCACCTCTGGAAACAGGCGATATCTACACACAAGCGAAGAAGGTTTGAAGAGTTAATACCACCAAATCGTACTTAAAAACAAAAATGAAAAACATCATTTACTGCGTTATTTTCCTCAAAAAGTGATTTTCCTCCAAAAGGGATTTCATACCATTTAACCATACAAATCTATAAAAAAAATTGTCAATATGAGGTTAAAAAAAAAAAAAGACTTTTGGGACATTTTTGCAAATTTGAAAATAATTGAAACACAATAAATCCACATATACTTAAACACATGCCTTGAATACATTTTTTAAGTAAAATATTTGTCAGCATGTACACCGTTTGGACATGTCGCTCCAGGTTTTGCAGATCTATTCTGGAATATTTCCTACTCCTCTTTTAGCTGCTTTGTTACCCTAGCTGTGTGTTTCTGGTAATTGCCATCTTAGAAGTTCAACCGTCTCCTCAGTCTGAGTTCTGGAAGTATTCCTACATGGCTGCTGTACACCTTTATGCAGCTTAGTCAACCATTACCTGTTATTAGTCCATATTCCCGCAGCACGACCCTGCCACCACCATGCTTATGAGTAGTGTTGTGTGATCTAGACAAAAGTCTAAATTTTTCTCTGAAAGCATGTTTGCATCAAATCTTTTTTCGTCCACAGTCTATTGACATGGGAATTGACTGCTGGAGGGTAAGTCCACATTAAGCTTACTACTGCCACCTAAAGGACTGTAGTGAGAAGTGATGGACTCAAATCAAGACATAGATCTCAAGGACAATTATATGCTCTTCAGCCCACTATTCAAGTATCTCAAATGCCAAGTGAAAATGGTCTGAATGCTTATGTACCCGTTATACTAATGTTTATATTTTCTAAAATTGCAAGGAAGATCTGAATCTAAACTGAATCATGTCCTTATCTTCCATTATATCATGTTTTCTGTTTAAAGGGAGGCCATCCTCCAATTGGTTTTTGAATAAGGCTGTAATGTGACGATGGAGGAAAAAAAAACAGATGTAAATAATTTCTTGCAGCAGCAAATCTTTCTGGGTGTGCCTAGACGAACCAATAAACATATTTAATAATCTCTTTGTAAAAATAGCTCAAACATGCGCAAAGATTCTTTATTGCATTTTGGTATGGACTTTGACTAGGCCGTTTTAACAAGAGAATATAGTTCCATCCAAACTGCTCTGCTTTGGCTCATTGACTATTGAGCTATATTTGTGTAAAATGTTGAACAGCATGTTTCATTTTCTTTCCCCTTCATAACTAAATGCTACTATGTGGTTTTCTTTTGGTTAGATTATTAATAAAATACTCTAAAGTTTGGTTGAAATGGAATATAATCTGAGAAACTTCAGAGGGTTTTAAATATTTCTGCAAGGCACCATTACTTTAACTGAAAGTTTACAGCACGTCAGTTAATAAGTAAACAACATAAGGGACAGAATAGGTCAAACTCACTCAACAGAGACGACAACGGTGTTCAGTTCATCTGAAATCATCTGAGTCATTTTATTATAGGCACCCATCTCTGAAGAAAAATAAGGGAGAACAGTAATAAAAACATTTCCCAGCTAAAATATATACTCCTAATAAAGACGATGTCTGAAGAAGCAAATCGTTATTTTTCAGTTTTAAATAGACGAAGGATTTATCTACAAACTGAGCTTCAAACTGTTTTTCTAGGTGAATGTATGCCGACACAGTGAAGTGCTGTTTTTTATGCTTTTTTTTTCCTCTCCCCATTCATTTCCTATGGGATTTTTTTGCGACGTTTTCGCTAATAATTCGCAAACCTTCGGACTAATGAGAAAGTTTTATACAAGCACACATCACCCCATTGGTCCCGACGCGTGTGCCAACTTTGGGCCCGATCCGCCAAACCGTGCGGGACTAGTTACGCGCCGAAGTTTTGGGTATACGGGAGAATTATAATAATAATAATAATACGCGGAATAAATATGTGCAATAGTAGTAGGTGGGCCATGCCTTCGGCATGTGGCCCCCCAATAATACGCGGAATAAATATGTGCAATAGTAGTAGGTGGGCCATGCCTTCGGCATGTGGCCCCCCAATAATACGCGGAATAAATATGTGCAATAGTAGTAGGTGGGCCATGCCTTCGGCATGTGGCCCCCCAATAATAATACGCGGAATAAATATGTGCAATAGTAGTAGGTGGGCCATGCCTTCGGCATGTGGCCCCCCAACTAGAAAATTTCTAAAGAAATTTTGAGGGGGGCCACCTACTGCCCGTCTGGGGAACAGGGCCAATACGGCCCTGGCAAGTTATGTCGGGGCTCCCCAGACCAACTGCTTACGCCTTTGAGGGCTGCTGAGGAAGGAAAGAGGGCTAGGTCATGGGCAAAGAGAGCTGTGTGCCACTTGTGCTGAAATCTGGGAAATAGACGTGCACAGCGTATGATGCAAAAGGGTAATATGGGTTGTCCATATTGAACCGCAGTGGGTAAAGCTCAGTTGGTGGGCTCCGCCCGCCTGCTAGGAGCCCTTGCAGCGATGAAAAAAATCACCAATGGCGGGCTCTGCCCGCCTGCTAAGAGCCATTGCAGTGATGAAATCACCAATGGCGGGCTCCGCCCGCCTTCTAAGAGCCATTGCAGTGATGAAATCACCAATGGCGGGCTCCGCCCGCCTTCTAAGAGCCATTGCAGTGATGAAATTACAAATGGCAATGAGCAATATGCCAGAATGTATGAGTGTGTATAAGGAAGAGGCTTTTATTCTGTAGAGTCCCTGGAGTCTTATTTGAAAGTCTATCATGGAAGTGCATCTAAAGATGGGTCATGCCCAGCAGTTATATAGAATCAATTTCCAAATGTTAAATCACTGGTTTTCCATGTTATTAGGTGAATAGTTGCTGTATTACAGAGTAAATGGGAGACTTTTATTGTGAAATTTGCTCTGGGTGTGTTTTGAAAAGGTCACTAGAGTCTAATAAAAACAACCTGGAAGAGTTTGGGTCATAATGTTGAGCCATTTGCATCAATTAATGCATTAGTATAATCTAGAGGCTTTTATTTTGTAGGGTCGCTGGAGTCTTATTTTGAAAGTCCAACAGAGTTGTGTTTATAGAAAATGTTCAGACCCGTCAATGATAGTTGATTACTTTCCAATCGTTAAATCACTCTTTTTCATGTTATTAGGGCAGTAGATGAAGCGGAAATGGGAGGCTTTTATTTTGAAATTTGCTATAGGGTGTGTTTTAAACAGTCTCCTAGAGTCTATTCTCTAAAACGGGGTTGAGTTTGGGTCATAATATTGAGCCATATAGGGCAATAAATATATGTAAAAAATATAGAGGCTTTTATTTTGTAGGGTCCCTGGAGTCTTATTTTGAAAGTCTATCAGTGCTGAGTGGCAAGGGAAGTGTCATGGACAGCAGTCATATAGTATCCATTTCCCAATGTTAAATCAGTCCTTTCACCCTCCATTAGATTAATATGTGCTGTTTAAAACAGCAGAGGTAAAATCTGTTTGAAGCTTGGTAACCTTGACAACGCTTAACGAGCCTCTCACTGACACAGACAACAGCTGCACTCACTATTGGTTTCTTCTTCCCAGGCTTTTTTGTATGGGAAGAACGGCAACGAAAACAAACGACTACTGATCAAAAACCGTATGAGTTATTCAAAAAACATTTTCACCATGAGCATCAGCAATCCTTCGACTCCAAGTATACCAACTTTGGTGTATGTGTGTCATTCAGAACAATATTTATGACGACTTGAAAACACATAGTCTGATTCGTTTCTCTCCCATCTTCAGCTCAAAAAGAATGGAGAAAGGCTGAAACTCATCGACTTTAGGTTGGTCTGGAGGGTTTTTAAGGAAAAGTATTAATCCTACCGTAATTCCGAAGACATTGTGTGAGTCCAGAGGTTTCAGTCTACAAACTGACCAAAAATGGTGACTGTAGCTCCAAATATGTGGCCGTGAGGGCGAGAATAAGATGTTTGATCTTAAAAAAATGGCCGCCTCACACTAAGATTTCAGCAGCTGCACTCTAGCAGGCTGCTGCAGAAGCTAACTGTCAGCTAGCTTCCAGGTGCTTACCCTCCGAACAAACGACTGCTGAGCAAAAACCGTAAAAGATATCTGAAAAATTCTTTCAGTGAAAGCAACATCTATCCTTTGTCTCAGACTGGGGTAACCTTCATATCTGTAGGTCTTTCACAACCCAAAACGAAGCACAAACAAAATGGTTGGCCCACCTGCTCCTCCCTTTGTTTGAACTGCAGGACCTCACTCTCACTCACCTTTTAGCTGCTAAAGCACCCCTCCGAACAAACGACTGCTGAGTAAAAACCGTAAAAGGTGTCTGAAAAATTCTTTTTATCTAAGCGACAGCTATATCTTGTCTTCAATTGGAATAACTTTCATGGCTGTAGGTCATCTACAAACTGAATGGGAAGAGAAAGAAAAAGAAAAAACGTTTCATCACACCTAAGCTTCTAATTGAGCTAGCTGCAGCAGGTCACTGTCACTCAGCTTTCAGGTGCTTAAAATGTCCTCCGAACAAACGACTGTTGAGCAAAAACCGTATGAGTTATTCAAAAAATTTTTTCACCGTGAGCGTCAGTCATCCTTCGACTCCAACTATGCCAACTTTGGTGTATGTGTGTCATTCAGAAAAATATTTATGACGAGTTTAAAACACATAGTCGGATTCGTTTTTCTCCCCTCTTCTGCTCCAAAACCAATGAAAAACGGCTCTGATTTTCATCGACTTTAGGTCGGTCTGGAGGGTTTTTAAGGAAAAGTATTAATCCTACCGTAATTCCGAAGATATTGTGTGGGTCCAGAGATTTCAGTCTACAAACTGACCAAAAATGGTGACTCTAGCTATAAATATGTGGCCGTGAGGGCGAGTTTAAAAAGTTTTTTTGTGTTTAAAAAACGCCTGCCTCACACTCTAGCTTTTCAGTTGCTCCACTCTAGCAGGCTGGATTTTGCTAAAACTTTGTGGCGCTTGAGGTCTGATTATACAAAAACCGTAGCAGTTATCAACATACCGTCTTCAGTTTTAAATAGACGAAGGATTTATCTACAAACTGAGCTTCAAACTGTTTTTCTAGGTGAATGTATGGCGACACAGTGAAGTGCTGTTTTTTATGCTTTTTTTTTCCTCTCCCCATTCATTTCCTATGGGATTTTTTTGCGACGTTTTCGCTAATAATTCGCAAACCTTCGGACTAATGAGAAAGTTTTATACAAGCACACATCACCCCATTGGTCCCGACGCGTGTGCCAACTTTGGGCCCGATCCGCCAAACCGTGCGGGACTAGTTACGCGCCGAAGTTTTGGGTATACGGGAGAATTATAATAACTAGAAAATTTCTAAAGAAATTTTGAGGGGGGCCACCTACTGCCCGTCTGGGGAACCGGGCCAATACGGCCCTGGCAAGTGACGTCGGGGCTCCCCAGACCAACTGCTTACGCCTTTGAGGGCTGCTGAGGGAAGGAAAGAGGGCAAGTTCATGGGCAAAGAGAGCTGTGTGCCACTTGTGCTGAAATCTGGGAAATAGACGTGCACAGAGTATGATGCACAAGGGTAATATGGGTTGTCCATATTGAAACACAGTGGGTAAAGCCCAGTTGGCGGGCTTCGCCCGCCTGCTAGGAGCCATCTCAGTGAAGAAAAAAATCACCAATGGCGGGCTCTGCCCGCCTTCTAAGAGCCATTGCAGTGATGAAATCACCAATGGCGGGCTCCGCCCGCCTGCTAAGAGCCATTGCAGTGATGTAATCACCTTTGGCGGGCTCCGCCCGCCTGTTACCATTGGCGGGCTCCGCCCGCCTTCTAAGAGCCATTGCAGTGATGAAATCACCAATGGCAATGAGCAATATGCCAGAATGTATGAGTGTGTATAAGGAAGAGGCTTTTATTCTGTAGAGTCCTTGTAGTCTTATTTTGAAAGTCTATCATGAATGTGCATCAAAAGATGGGTCACGCCCAGCAGTGATATAGAATCCATTTCCAAATGTTAAATCACTGGTTTTCCATGTTATTAGGTGAATAGTTGCTGTATTACAGAGTAAATGGGAGACTTTTATTGTGAAATTTGCTCTGGGGTGTGTTTTGAAAAGGTCACTAGAGTCTAATAAAAACAACCTGGAAGAGTTTGGGTCATAATGTTGAGCCATTTGCATCAATTAATGCATTACTATAATCTAGAGGCTTTTATTTTGTAGGGTCCCTGGAGTCTTATTTTGAAAGTCCAACAGAGTTGTGTTTATAGAAAATGTTCAGACCCGTCAATGATAGTTGATTACTTTCCAATCGTTAAATCACTCTTTTTCCATGTTATTAGGGCAGTAGATGAAGCGGAAATGGGAGGCTTTTATTTTGAAATTTGCTATAGGGTGTGTTTTAAACAGTCTCCTAGAGTCTATTCTCTAAAACGGGGTTGAGTTTGGGTCATAATGTTGAGCCATATAGAGCAATAAATATATGTAAAAAATATAGAGGCTTTTATTTTGTAGGGTCCCTGGAGTCTTATTTTGAAAGTCTATCAGTGCTGAGTGGCAAGGGAAGTGTCATGTACAGCAGTCATATAGTATCCATTTCCCAATGTTAAATCAGTCCTTTCACCCTCCATTAGATTAATATGTGCTGTTTAAAACAGCAGAGGTAAAATCTGTTTGAAGCTTGGTAACCTTGACAACGCTTAACGAGCCTCTCACTGACACAGACAACAGCTGCACTCACTATTGGTTTCTTCTTCCCAGGCTTTTTTGTATGGGAAGAACGGCACCGAACAAACGACTACTGATCAAAAACCGTATGAGTTATTCAAAAAACATTTTCACCATGAGCATCAGCAATCCTTCGACTCCAACTATACCAACTTTGGTGTATGTGTGTCATTCAGAAAAATATTTATGACGAGTTGAAAACACATAGTCTGATTCGTTTTTCTCCCATCTTCAGCTCAAAAAGAATGGAGAAAGGCTGAAACTCTCATCCACTTTAGGTTGGTCTGGAGGGTTTTTAAGGCAAAGTATTAATCCTACCGTAATTCCGAAGACATTGTGTGAGTCCAGAGGTTTCAGTCTACAAACTGACCAAAAATGGTGACTGTAGCTCCAAATATGTGGCCGTGAGGGCGAGAATAAGATGTTTGATCTTAAAAAATGGCCGCCTCACACTAAGATTTCAGCAGCTGCACTCTAGCAGGCTGCTGCAGAAGCTAACTGTCAGCTAGCTTCCAGGTGCTTACCCTCCGAACAAACGACTGCTGAGCAAAAACCGTAAAAGATATCTGAAAAATTCTTTCAGTGAAAGCAACATCTATCCTTTGTCTCAGACTGGGGTAACCTTCATGTCTGTAGGTCTTTCACAACCCAAAACGAAGCACAAACAAAATGGTTGGCCCACCTGCTCCTCCCTTTGTTTGAACTGCAGGACCTCACTCTCACTCACCTTTTAGCTGCTAAAGCACCCCTCCGAACAAACGACTGCTGAGTAAAAACCGTAAAAGGTATCTGAAAAATTCTTTTTATCTAAGCGACAGCTATATCTTGTCTTCAATTGGAGTAACTTTCATGGCTGTAGGTCATCTACAAACTGAATGGGAAGAGAAAGAAAAAGAAAAAACGTTTCATCACACCTAAGCTTCTAATTGAGCTAGCTGCAGCAGGTCACTGTCACTCAGCTTTCAGGTGCTTAAAATGTCCTCCGAACAAACGACTGCTGAGCAAAAACCGTATGAGTTATTCAAAAAATTTTTTCACCGTGAGCGTCAGTCATCCTTCGACTCCAACTATGCCAACTTTGGTGTATGTGTGTCATTCAGAAAAATATTTATGACGAGTTTAAAACACATAGTCGGATTCGTTTTTCTCCCCTCTTCTGCTCCAAAACCAATGAAAAACGGCTCTGATTTTCATCGACTTTAGGTCGGTCTGGAGGGTTTTTAAGGAAAAGTATTAATCCTACCGTAATTCCGAAGATATTGTGTGGGTCCAGAGATTTCAGTCTACAAACTGACCAAAAATGGTGACTCTAGCTATAAATATGTGGCCGTGAGGGCGAGTTTAAAATGTTTTTTTGTGTTTAAAAAACGCCTGCCTCACACTCTAGCTTTTCAGTTGCTCCACTCTAGCAGGCTGGATTTTGCTAAAACTTTGTGGCGCTTGAGGTCTGATTATACAAAAACCGTAGCAGTTATCAACATACCGTCTTCAGTTTTAAATAGACGAAGGATTTATCTACAAACTGAGCTTCAAACTGTTTTTCTAGGTGAATGTATGCCGACACAGTGAAGTGCTGTTTTTTATGCTTTTTTTTTCCTCTCCCCATTCATTTCCTATGGGATTTTTTTGCGACGTTTTCGCTAATAATTCGCAAACCTTCGGACTAATGAGAAAGTTTTATACAAGCACACATCACCCCATTGGTCCCGACGCGTGTGCCAACTTTGGGCCCGATCCGCCAAACCGTGCGGGACTAGTTACGCGCCGAAGTTTTGGGTATACGGGAGAATTATAATAATAATAATACGCGGAATAAATATGTGCAATAGTAGTAGGTGGGCCATGCCTTCGGCATGTGGCCCCCCAATAATAATACGCGGAATAAATATGTGCAATAGTAGTAGGTGGGCCATGCCTTCGGCATGTGGCCCCCCAACTAGAAAATTTCTAAAGAAATTTTGAGGGGGGCCACCTACTGCCCGTCTGGGGAACCGGGCCAATACGGCCCTGGCAAGTGACGTCGGGGCTCCCCAGACCAACTGCTTACGCCTTTGAGGGCTGCTGAGGGAAGGAAAGAGGGCAAGTTCATGGGCAAAGAGAGCTGTGTGCCACTTGTGCTGAAATCTGGGAAATAGACGTGCACAGCGTATGATGCACAAGGGTAATATGGGTTGTCCATATTGAAACACAGTGGGTAAAGCCCAGTTGGCGGGCTTCGCCCGCCTGCTAGGAGCCATCTCAGTGAAGAAAAAAATCACCAATGGCGGGCTCTGCCCGCCTTCTAAGAGCCATTGCAGTGATGAAATCACCAATGGCGGGCTCCGCCCGCCTGCTAAGAGCCATTGCAGTGATGTAATCACCTTTGGCGGGCTCCGCCCGCCTGTTACCATTGGCGGGCTCCGCCCGCCTTCTAAGAGCCATTGCAGTGATGAAATCACCAATGGCAATGAGCAATATGCCAGAATGTATGAGTGTGTATAAGGAAGAGGCTTTTATTCTGTAGAGTCCTTGTAGTCTTATTTTGAAAGTCTATCATGAATGTGCATCAAAAGATGGGTCACGCCCAGCAGTGATATAGAATCCATTTCCAAATGTTAAATCACTGGTTTTCCATGTTATTAGGTGAATAGTTGCTGTATTACAGAGTAAATGGGAGACTTTTATTGTGAAATTTGCTCTGGGTGTGTTTTGAAAAGGTCACTAGAGTCTAATAAAAACAACCTGGAAGAGTTTGGGTCATAATGTTGAGCCATTTGCATCAATTAATGCATTAGTATAATCTAGAGGCTTTTATTTTGTAGGGTCCCTGGAGTCTTATTTTGAAAGTCCAACAGAGTTGTGTTTATAGAAAATGTTCAGACCCGTCAATGATAGTTGATTACTTTCCAATCGTTAAATCACTCTTTTTCCATGTTATTAGGGCAGTAGATGAAGCGGAAATGGGAGGCTTTTATTTTGAAATTTGCTACAGGGTGTGTTTTAAACAGTCTCCTAGAGTCTATTCTCTAAAACGGGGTTGAGTTTGGGTCATAATGTTGAGCCATATAGGGCAATAAATATATGTAAAAAATATAGAGGCTTTTATTTTGTAGGGTCCCTGGAGTCTTATTTTGAAAGTCTATCAGTGCTGAGTGGCAAGGGAAGTGTCATGGACAGCAGTCATATAGTATCCATTTCCCAATGTTAAATCAGTCCTTTCACCCTCCATTAGATTAATATGTGCTGTTTAAAACAGCAGAGGTAAAATCTGTTTGAAGCTTGGTAACCTTGACAACGCTTAACGAGCCTCTCACTGACACAGACAACAGCTGCACTCACTATTGGTTTCTTCTTCCCAGGCTTTTTTGTATGGGAAGAACGGCACCGAACAAACGACTACTGATCAAAAACCGTATGAGTTATTCAAAAAACATTTTCACCATGAGCATCAGCAATCCTTCGACTCCAACTATACCAACTTTGGTGTATGTGTGTCATTCAGAAAAATATTTATGACGAGTTGAAAACACATAGTCTGATTCGTTTCTCTCCCATCTTCAGCTCAAAAAGAATAGAGAAAGGCTGAAACTCTCATCGACTTTAGGTTGGTCTGGACGGTTTTTAAGGAAAAGTATTAATCCTACCGTAATTCCGAAGACATTGTGTGAGTCCAGAGGTTTCAGTCTACAAACTGACCAAAAATGGTGACTGTAGCTCCAAATATGTGGCCGTGAGGGCGAGAATAAGATGTTTGATCTTAAAAGAATGGCCGCCTCACACTAAGATTTCAGCAGCTGCACTCTAGCAGGCTGCTGCAGAAGCTAACTGTCAGCTAGCTTCCAGGTGCTTACCCTCCGAACAAACGACTGCTGAGCAAAAACCGTAAAAGATATCTGAAAAATTCTTTCAGTGAAAGCAACATCTATCCTTTGTCTCAGACTGGGGTAACCTTCATGTCTGTAGGTCTTTCACAACCCAAAACGAAGCACAAACAAAATGGTTGGCCCACCTGCTCCTCCCTTTGTTTGAACTGCAGGACCTCACTCTCACTCACCTTTTAGCTGCTAAAGCACCCCTCCGAACAAACGACTGCTGAGTAAAAACCGTAAAAGGTATCTGAAAAATTATTTTTATCTAAGCGACAGCTATATCTTGTCTTCAATTGGAGTAACTTTCATGGCTGTAGGTCATCTACAACCTGAATGGGAAGAGAAAGAAAAAGAAAAAACGTTTTGTCACACCTGATCTTCTAATTGAGCTAGCTGCAGCAGGACACTCTCCCCCAGCTTTCAGCTGCTTAAAATGTCCTCCGAACAAACGACTGCTGAGCAAAAACCGTATGAGTTATTCAAAATATTTTTTCACCGTGAGCGTCAGCCATCCTTCGACTCCAACTATGCCAACTTTGGTGTATGTGTGTCATTCAGAAAAATATTTATGACGAGTTTAAAACACATAGTCTGATTCGTTTTTCTCCCCTCTTCTGCTCCAAAACCAATGAAAAACGGCTCTGATTTTCATCGACTTTAGGTCGGTCTGGAGGGTTTTTAAGGAAAAGTATTAATCCTACCGTAATTCCGAAGATATTGTGTGGGTCCAGAGATTTCAGTCTACAAACTGACCAAAAATGGTGACTCTAGCTATAAATATGTGGCCGTGAGGGCGAGTTTAAAATGTTTTTTTGTGTTTAAAAAACGCCTGCCTCACACTCTAGCTTTTCAGTTGCTCCACTCTAGCAGGCTGGATTTTGCTAAAACTTTGTGGCGCTTGAGGTCTGATTATACAAAAACCGTAGCAGTTATCAACATACCGTCTTCAGTTTTAAATAGACGAAGGATTTATCTACAAACTGAGCTTCAAACTGTTTTTCTAGGTGAATGTATGCCGACACAGTGAAGTGCTGTTTTTTATGCTTTTTTTTTCCTCTCCCCATTCATTTCCTATGGGATTTTTTTGCGACGTTTTCGCTAATAATTCGCAAACCTTCGGACTAATGAGAAAGTTTTATACAAGCACACATCACCCCATTGGTCCCGACGCGTGTGCCAACTTTGGGCCCGATCCGCCAAACCGTGCGGGACTAGTTACGTGCCGAAGTTTTGGGTATACGGGAGAATTATAATAACTAGAAAATTTCTAAAGAAATTTTGAGGGGGGCCACCTACTGCCCGTCTGGGGAACCGGGCCAATACGGCCCTGGCAAGTGACGTCGGGGCTCCCCAGACCAACTGCTTACGCCTTTGAGGGCTGCTGAGGGAAGGAAAGAGGGCAAGTTCATGGGCAAAGAGAGCTGTGTGCCACTTGTGCTGAAATCTGGGAAATAGACGTGCACAGAGTATGATGCACAAGGGTAATATGGGTTGTCCATATTGAAACACAGTGGGTAAAGCCCAGTTGGCGGGCTTCGCCCGCCTGCTAGGAGCCATCTCAGTGAAGAAAAAAATCACCAATGGCGGGCTCTGCCCGCCTTCTAAGAGCCATTGCAGTGATGAAATCACCAATGGCGGGCTCCGCCCGCCTGCTAAGAGCCATTGCAGTGATGTAATCACCTTTGGCGGGCTCCGCCCGCCTGTTACCATTGGCGGGCTCCGCCCGCCTTCTAAGAGCCATTGCAGTGATGAAATCACCAATGGCAATGAGCAATATGCCAGAATGTATGAGTGTGTATAAGGAAGAGGCTTTTATTCTGTAGAGTCCTTGTAGTCTTATTTTGAAAGTCTATCATGAATGTGCATCAAAAGATGGGTCACGCCCAGCAGTGATATAGAATCCATTTCCAAATGTTAAATCACTGGTTTTCCATGTTATTAGGTGAATAGTTGCTGTATTACAGAGTAAATGGGAGACTTTTATTGTGAAATTTGCTCTGGGGTGTGTTTTGAAAAGGTCACTAGAGTCTAATAAAAACAACCTGGAAGAGTTTGGGTCATAATGTTGAGCCATTTGCATCAATTAATGCATTACTATAATCTAGAGGCTTTTATTTTGTAGGGTCCCTGGAGTCTTATTTTGAAAGTCCAACAGAGTTGTGTTTATAGAAAATGTTCAGACCCGTCAATGATAGTTGATTACTTTCCAATCGTTAAATCACTCTTTTTCCATGTTATTAGGGCAGTAGATGAAGCGGAAATGGGAGGCTTTTATTTTGAAATTTGCTATAGGGTGTGTTTTAAACAGTCTCCTAGAGTCTATTCTCTAAAACGGGGTTGAGTTTGGGTCATAATGTTGAGCCATATAGAGCAATAAATATATGTAAAAAATATAGAGGCTTTTATTTTGTAGGGTCCCTGGAGTCTTATTTTGAAAGTCTATCAGTGCTGAGTGGCAAGGGAAGTGTCATGTACAGCAGTCATATAGTATCCATTTCCCAATGTTAAATCAGTCCTTTCACCCTCCATTAGATTAATATGTGCTGTTTAAAACAGCAGAGGTAAAATCTGTTTGAAGCTTGGTAACCTTGACAACGCTTAACGAGCCTCTCACTGACACAGACAACAGCTGCACTCACTATTGGTTTCTTCTTCCCAGGCTTTTTTGTATGGGAAGAACGGCACCGAACAAACGACTACTGATCAAAAACCGTATGAGTTATTCAAAAAACATTTTCACCATGAGCATCAGCAATCCTTCGACTCCAACTATACCAACTTTGGTGTATGTGTGTCATTCAGAAAAATATTTATGACGAGTTGAAAACACATAGTCTGATTCGTTTTTCTCCCATCTTCAGCTCAAAAAGAATGGAGAAAGGCTGAAACTCTCATCCACTTTAGGTTGGTCTGGAGGGTTTTTAAGGCAAAGTATTAATCCTACCGTAATTCCGAAGACATTGTGTGAGTCCAGAGGTTTCAGTCTACAAACTGACCAAAAATGGTGACTGTAGCTCCAAATATGTGGCCGTGAGGGCGAGAATAAGATGTTTGATCTTAAAAAATGGCCGCCTCACACTAAGATTTCAGCAGCTGCACTCTAGCAGGCTGCTGCAGAAGCTAACTGTCAGCTAGCTTCCAGGTGCTTACCCTCCGAACAAACGACTGCTGAGCAAAAACCGTAAAAGATATCTGAAAAATTCTTTCAGTGAAAGCAACATCTATCCTTTGTCTCAGACTGGGGTAACCTTCATGTCTGTAGGTCTTTCACAACCCAAAACGAAGCACAAACAAAATGGTTGGCCCACCTGCTCCTCCCTTTGTTTGAACTGCAGGACCTCACTCTCACTCACCTTTTAGCTGCTAAAGCACCCCTCCGAACAAACGACTGCTGAGTAAAAACCGTAAAAGGTATCTGAAAAATTCTTTTTATCTAAGCGACAGCTATATCTTGTCTTCAATTGGAGTAACTTTCATGGCTGTAGGTCATCTACAAACTGAATGGGAAGAGAAAGAAAAAGAAAAAACGTTTCATCACACCTAAGCTTCTAATTGAGCTAGCTGCAGCAGGTCACTGTCACTCAGCTTTCAGGTGCTTAAAATGTCCTCCGAACAAACGACTGCTGAGCAAAAACCGTATGAGTTATTCAAAAAATTTTTTCACCATGAGCGTCAGTCATCCTTCGACTCCAACTATGCCAACTTTGGTGTATGTGTGTCATTCAGAAAAATATTTATGACGAGTTTAAAACACATAGTCGGATTCGTTTTTCTCCCCTCTTCTGCTCCAAAACCAATGAAAAACGGCTCTGATTTTCATCGACTTTAGGTCGGTCTGGAGGGTTTTTAAGGAAAAGTATTAATCCTACCGTAATTCCGAAGATATTGTGTGGGTCCAGAGATTTCAGTCTACAAACTGACCAAAAATGGTGACTCTAGCTATAAATATGTGGCCGTGAGGGCGAGTTTAAAATGTTTTTTTGTGTTTAAAAAACGCCTGCCTCACACTCTAGCTTTTCAGTTGCTCCACTCTAGCAGGCTGGATTTTGCTAAAACTTTGTGGCGCTTGAGGTCTGATTATACAAAAACCGTAGCAGTTATCAACATACCGTCTTCAGTTTTAAATAGACGAAGGATTTATCTACAAACTGAGCTTCAAACTGTTTTTCTAGGTGAATGTATGCCGACACAGTGAAGTGCTGTTTTTTATGCTTTTTTTTTCCTCTCCCCATTCATTTCCTATGGGATTTTTTTGCGACGTTTTCGCTAATAATTCGCAAACCTTCGGACTAATGAGAAAGTTTTATACAAGCACACATCACCCCATTGGTCCCGACGCGTGTGCCAACTTTGGGCCCGATCCGCCAAACCGTGCGGGACTAGTTACGCGCCGAAGTTTTGGGTATACGGGAGAATTATAATAATAACTAGAAAATTTCTAAAGAAATTTTGAGGGGGGCCACCTACTGCCCGTCTGGGGAACCGGGCCAATACGGCCCTGGCAAGTGACGTCGGGGCTCCCCAGACCAACTGCTTACGCCTTTGAGGGCTGCTGAGGGAAGGAAAGAGGGCAAGTTCATGGGCAAAGAGAGCTGTGTGCCACTTGTGCTGAAATCTGGGAAATAGACGTGCACAGAGTATGATGCACAAGGGTAATATGGGTTGTCCATATTGAAACACAGTGGGTAAAGCCCAGTTGGCGGGCTTCGCCCGCCTGCTAGGAGCCATCTCAGTGAAGAAAAAAATCACCAATGGCGGGCTCTGCCCGCCTTCTAAGAGCCATTGCAGTGATGAAATCACCAATGGCGGGCTCCGCCCGCCTGCTAAGAGCCATTGCAGTGATGTAATCACCTTTGGCGGGCTCCGCCCGCCTGTTACCATTGGCGGGCTCCGCCCGCCTTCTAAGAGCCATTGCAGTGATGAAATCACCAATGGCAATGAGCAATATGCCAGAATGTATGAGTGTGTATAAGGAAGAGGCTTTTATTCTGTAGAGTCCTTGTAGTCTTATTTTGAAAGTCTATCATGAATGTGCATCAAAAGATGGGTCACGCCCAGCAGTGATATAGAATCCATTTCCAAATGTTAAATCACTGGTTTTCCATGTTATTAGGTGAATAGTTGCTGTATTACAGAGTAAATGGGAGACTTTTATTGTGAAATTTGCTCTGGGGTGTGTTTTGAAAAGGTCACTAGAGTCTAATAAAAACAACCTGGAAGAGTTTGGGTCATAATGTTGAGCCATTTGCATCAATTAATGCATTACTATAATCTAGAGGCTTTTATTTTGTAGGGTCCCTGGAGTCTTATTTTGAAAGTCCAACAGAGTTGTGTTTATAGAAAATGTTCAGACCCGTCAATGATAGTTGATTACTTTCCAATCGTTAAATCACTCTTTTTCCATGTTATTAGGGCAGTAGATGAAGCGGAAATGGGAGGCTTTTATTTTGAAATTTGCTATAGGGTGTGTTTTAAACAGTCTCCTAGAGTCTATTCTCTAAAACGGGGTTGAGTTTGGGTCATAATGTTGAGCCATATAGAGCAATAAATATATGTAAAAAATATAGAGGCTTTTATTTTGTAGGGTCCCTGGAGTCTTATTTTGAAAGTCTATCAGTGCTGAGTGGCAAGGGAAGTGTCATGTACAGCAGTCATATAGTATCCATTTCCCAATGTTAAATCAGTCCTTTCACCCTCCATTAGATTAATATGTGCTGTTTAAAACAGCAGAGGTAAAATCTGTTTGAAGCTTGGTAACCTTGACAACGCTTAACGAGCCTCTCACTGACACAGACAACAGCTGCACTCACTATTGGTTTCTTCTTCCCAGGCTTTTTTGTATGGGAAGAACGGCACCGAACAAACGACTACTGATCAAAAACCGTATGAGTTATTCAAAAAACATTTTCACCATGAGCATCAGCAATCCTTCGACTCCAACTATACCAACTTTGGTGTATGTGTGTCATTCAGAAAAATATTTATGACGAGTTGAAAACACATAGTCTGATTCGTTTTTCTCCCATCTTCAGCTCAAAAAGAATGGAGAAAGGCTGAAACTCTCATCCACTTTAGGTTGGTCTGGAGGGTTTTTAAGGCAAAGTATTAATCCTACCGTAATTCCGAAGACATTGTGTGAGTCCAGAGGTTTCAGTCTACAAACTGACCAAAAATGGTGACTGTAGCTCCAAATATGTGGCCGTGAGGGCGAGAATAAGATGTTTGATCTTAAAAAATGGCCGCCTCACACTAAGATTTCAGCAGCTGCACTCTAGCAGGCTGCTGCAGAAGCTAACTGTCAGCTAGCTTCCAGGTGCTTACCCTCCGAACAAACGACTGCTGAGCAAAAACCGTAAAAGATATCTGAAAAATTCTTTCAGTGAAAGCAACATCTATCCTTTGTCTCAGACTGGGGTAACCTTCATGTCTGTAGGTCTTTCACAACCCAAAACGAAGCACAAACAAAATGGTTGGCCCACCTGCTCCTCCCTTTGTTTGAACTGCAGGACCTCACTCTCACTCACCTTTTAGCTGCTAAAGCACCCCTCCGAACAAACGACTGCTGAGTAAAAACCGTAAAAGGTATCTGAAAAATTCTTTTTATCTAAGCGACAGCTATATCTTGTCTTCAATTGGAGTAACTTTCATGGCTGTAGGTCATCTACAAACTGAATGGGAAGAGAAAGAAAAAGAAAAAACGTTTCATCACACCTAAGCTTCTAATTGAGCTAGCTGCAGCAGGTCACTGTCACTCAGCTTTCAGGTGCTTAAAATGTCCTCCGAACAAACGACTGCTGAGCAAAAACCGTATGAGTTATTCAAAAAATTTTTTCACCGTGAGCGTCAGTCATCCTTCGACTCCAACTATGCCAACTTTGGTGTATGTGTGTCATTCAGAAAAATATTTATGACGAGTTTAAAACACATAGTCGGATTCGTTTTTCTCCCCTCTTCTGCTCCAAAACCAATGAAAAACGGCTCTGATTTTCATCGACTTTAGGTCGGTCTGGAGGGTTTTTAAGGAAAAGTATTAATCCTACCGTAATTCCGAAGATATTGTGTGGGTCCAGAGATTTCAGTCTACAAACTGACCAAAAATGGTGACTCTAGCTATAAATATGTGGCCGTGAGGGCGAGTTTAAAATGTTTTTTTGTGTTTAAAAAACGCCTGCCTCACACTCTAGCTTTTCAGTTGCTCCACTCTAGCAGGCTGGATTTTGCTAAAACTTTGTGGCGCTTGAGGTCTGATTATACAAAAAACGTAGCAGTTATCAACATACCGTCTTCAGTTTTAAATAGACGAAGGATTTATCTACAAACTGAGCTTCAAACTGTTTTTCTAGGTGAATGTATGCCGACACAGTGAAGTGCTGTTTTTTATGCTTTTTTTTTCCTCTCCCCATTCATTTCCTATGGGATTTTTTTGCGACGTTTTCGCTAATAATTCGCAAACCTTCGGACTAATGAGAAAGTTTTATACAAGCACACATCACCCCATTGGTCCCGACGCGTGTGCCAACTTTGGGCCCGATCCGCCAAACCGTGCGGGACTAGTTACGCGCCGAAGTTTTGGGTATACGGGAGAATTATAATAATAATAATACGCGGAATAAATATGTGCAATAGTAGTAGGTGGGCCATGCCTTCGGCATGTGGCCCCCCAACTAGAAAATTTCTAAAGAAATTTTGAGGGGGGCCACCTACTGCCCGTCTGGGGAACCGGGCCAATACGGCCCTGGCAAGTGACGTCGGGGCTCCCCAGACCAACTGCTTACGCCTTTGAGGGCTGCTGAGGGAAGGAAAGAGGGCAAGTTCATGGGCAAAGAGAGCTGTGTGCCACTTGTGCTGAAATCTGGGAAATAGACGTGCACAGCGTATGATGCACAAGGGTAATATGGGTTGTCCATATTGAAACACAGTGGGTAAAGCCCAGTTGGCGGGCTTCGCCCGCCTGCTAGGAGCCATCTCAGTGAAGAAAAAAATCACCAATGGCGGGCTCTGCCCGCCTTCTAAGAGCCATTGCAGTGATGAAATCACCAATGGCGGGCTACGCCCGCCTGCTAAGAGCCATTGCGGTGATGTAATCACCTTTGGCGGGCTCCGCCCGCCTGTTACCATTGGCGGGCTCCGCCCGCCTTCTAAGAGCCATTGCAGTGATGAAATCACCAATGGCAATGAGCAATATGCCAGAATGTATGAGTGTGTATAAGGAAGAGGCTTTTATTCTGTAGAGTCCTTGTAGTCTTATTTTGAAAGTCTATCATGAATGTGCATCAAAAGATGGGTCACGCCCAGCAGTGATATAGAATCCATTTCCAAATGTTAAATCACTGGTTTTCCATGTTATTAGGTGAATAGTTGCTGTATTACAGAGTAAATTGGAGACTTTTATTGTGAAATTTGCTCTGGGGTGTGTTTTGAAAAGGTCACTAGAGTCTAATAAAAACAACCTGGAAGAGTTTGGGTCATAATGTTGAGCCATTTGCATCAATTAATGCATTAGTATAATCTAGAGGCTTTTATTTTGTAGGGTCCCTGGAGTCTTATTTTGAAAGTCCAACAGAGTTGTGTTTATAGAAAATGTTCAGATCCGTCAATGATAGTTGATTACTTTCCAATCGTTAAATCACTCTTTTTCCATTTTATTAGGGCAGTAGATGAAGCGGAAATGGGAGGCTTTTATTTTGAAATTTGCTATAGGGTGTGTTTTAAACAGTCTCCTAGAGTCTATTCTCTAAAACGGGGTTGAGTTTGGGTCATAATGTTGAGCCATATAGGGCAATAAATATATGTAAAAAATATAGAGGCTTTTATTTTGTAGGGTCCCTGGAGTCTTATTTTGAAAGTCTATCAGTGCTGAGTGGCAAGGGAAGTGTCATGGACAGCAGTCATATAGTATCCATTTCCCAATGTTAAATCAGTCCTTTCACCCTCCATTAGATTAATATGTGCTGTTTAAAACAGCAGAGGTAAAATCTGTTTGAAGCTTGGTAACCTTGACAACGCTTAAGGAGCCTCTCACTGACACAGACAACAGCTGCACTCACTATTGGTTTCTTCTTCCCAGGCTTTTTTGTATGGGAAGAACGGCACCGAACAAACGACTACTGATCAAAAACCGTATGAGTTATTCAAAAAACATTTTCCCCATGAGCATCAGCAATCCTTCGGCTCCAACTATACCAACTTTGGTGTATGTGTGTCATTCAGAAAAATATTTATGACGAGTTGAAAACACATAGTCTGATTCGTTTCTCTCCCATCTTCAGCTCAAAAAGAATAGAGAAAGGCTGAAACTCTCATCGACTTTAGGTTGGTCTGGAGGGTTTTTAAGGAAAAGTATTAATCCTACCGTAATTCCAAAGACATTGTGTGAGTCCAGAGGTTTCAGTCTACAAACTGACCAAAAATGGTGACTGTAGCTCCAAATATGTGGCCGTGAGGGCGAGAATAAGATGTTTGATCTTAAAAAAATGGCCGCCTCACACTAAGATTTCAGCAGCTGCACTCTAGCAGGCTGCTGCAGAAGCTAACTGTCAGCTAGCTTCCAGGTGCTTACCCTCCGAACAAACGACTGCTGAGCAAAAACCGTAAAAGGTATCTGAAAAATTCTTTCAGTGAAAGCAACATCTATCCTTTGTCTCAGACTGGGGTAACCTTCATGTCTGTAGGTCTTTCACAACCCAAAACGAAGCACAAACAAAATGGTTGGCCCACCTGCTCCTCCCTTTGTTTGAACTGCAGGACCTCACTCTCACTCACCTTTTAGCTGCTAAAGCACCCCTCCGAACAAACGACTGCTGAGTAAAAACCGTAAAAGGTATCTGAAAAATTCTTTTTATCTAAGCGACAGCTATATCTTGTCTTCAATTGGAGTAACTTTCATGGCTGTAGGTCATCTACAAACTGAATGGGAAGAGAAAGAAAAAGAAAAAACGTTTCATCACACCTAAGCTTCTAATTGAGCTAGCTGCAGCAGGTCACTCTCACTCAGCTTTCAGGTGCTTAAAATGTCCTCCGAACAAACGACTGCTGAGCAAAAACCGTATGAGTTATTCAAAAAAAAATTTCACCGTGAGCGTCAGTCATCCTTCGACTCCAACTATGCCAACTTTGGTGTATGTGTGTCATTCAGAAAAATATTTATGACGAGTTTAAAACACATAGTCTGATTCGTTTTTCTCCCCTCTTCTGCTCCAAAACCAATGAAAAACGGCTCTGATTTTCATCGACTTTAGGTCGGTCTGGAGGGTTTTTAAGGAAAAGTATTAATCCTACCGTAATTCCGAAGATATTGTGTGGGTCCAGAGATTTCAGTCTACAAACTGACCAAAAAAGGTGACTCTAGCTATAAATATGTGGCCGTGAGGGCGAGTTTAAAATGTTTTTTTGTGTTTAAAAAACGCCTGCCTCACACTCTAGCTTTTCAGTTGCTCCACTCTAGCAGGCTGGATTTTGCTAAAACTTTGTGGCGCTTGAGGTCTGATTATACAAAAACCGTAGCAGTTATCAACATACCGTCTTCAGTTTTAAATAGACGAAGGATTTATCTACAAACTGAGCTTCAAACTGTTTTTCTAGGTGAATGTATGCCGACACAGTGAAGTGCTGTTTTTTATGCTTTTTTTTTCCTCTCCCCATTCATTTCCTATGGGATTTTTTTTGCGACGTTTTCGCTAATAATTCGCAAACCTTCGGACTAATGAGAAAGTTTTATACAAGCACACATCACCCCATTGGTCCCGACGCGTGTGCCAACTTTGGGCCCGATCCGCCAAACCGTGCGGGACTAGTTACGCGCCGAAGTTTTGGGTATACGGGAGAATTATAATAATAACTAGAAAATTTCTAAAGAAATTTTGAGGGGGGCCACCTACTGCCCGTCTGGGGAACCGGGCCAATACGGCCCTGGCAAGTGACGTCGGGGCTCCCCAGACCAACTGCTTACGCCTTTGAGGGCTGCTGAGGGAAGGAAAGAGGGCAAGTTCATGGGCAAAGAGAGCTGTGTGCCACTTGTGCTGAAATCTGGGAAATAGACGTGCACAGAGTATGATGCACAAGGGTAATATGGGTTGTCCATATTGAAACACAGTGGGTAAAGCCCAGTTGGCGGGCTTCGCCCGCCTGCTAGGAGCCATCTCAGTGAAGAAAAAAATCACCAATGGCGGGCTCTGCCCGCCTTCTAAGAGCCATTGCAGTGATGAAATCACCAATGGCGGGCTCCGCCCGCCTGCTAAGAGCCATTGCAGTGATGTAATCACCTTTGGCGGGCTCCGCCCGCCTGTTACCATTGGCGGGCTCCGCCCGCCTTCTAAGAGCCATTGCAGTGATGAAATCACCAATGGCAATGAGCAATATGCCAGAATGTATGAGTGTGTATAAGGAAGAGGCTTTTATTCTGTAGAGTCCTTGTAGTCTTATTTTGAAAGTCTATCATGAATGTGCATCAAAAGATGGGTCACGCCCAGCAGTGATATAGAATCCATTTCCAAATGTTAAATCACTGGTTTTCCATGTTATTAGGTGAATAGTTGCTGTATTACAGAGTAAATGGGAGACTTTTATTGTGAAATTTGCTCTGGGGTGTGTTTTGAAAAGGTCACTAGAGTCTAATAAAAACAACCTGGAAGAGTTTGGGTCATAATGTTGAGCCATTTGCATCAATTAATGCATTACTATAATCTAGAGGCTTTTATTTTGTAGGGTCCCTGGAGTCTTATTTTGAAAGTCCAACAGAGTTGTGTTTATAGAAAATGTTCAGACCCGTCAATGATAGTTGATTACTTTCCAATCGTTAAATCACTCTTTTTCCATGTTATTAGGGCAGTAGATGAAGCGGAAATGGGAGGCTTTTATTTTGAAATTTGCTATAGGGTGTGTTTTAAACAGTCTCCTAGAGTCTATTCTCTAAAACGGGGTTGAGTTTGGGTCATAATGTTGAGCCATATAGAGCAATAAATATATGTAAAAAATATAGAGGCTTTTATTTTGTAGGGTCCCTGGAGTCTTATTTTGAAAGTCTATCAGTGCTGAGTGGCAAGGGAAGTGTCATGTACAGCAGTCATATAGTATCCATTTCCCAATGTTAAATCAGTCCTTTCACCCTCCATTAGATTAATATGTGCTGTTTAAAACAGCAGAGGTAAAATCTGTTTGAAGCTTGGTAACCTTGACAACGCTTAACGAGCCTCTCACTGACACAGACAACAGCTGCACTCACTATTGGTTTCTTCTTCCCAGGCTTTTTTGTATGGGAAGAACGGCACCGAACAAACGACTACTGATCAAAAACCGTATGAGTTATTCAAAAAACATTTTCACCATGAGCATCAGCAATCCTTCGACTCCAACTATACCAACTTTGGTGTATGTGTGTCATTCAGAAAAATATTTATGACGAGTTGAAAACACATAGTCTGATTCGTTTTTCTCCCATCTTCAGCTCAAAAAGAATGGAGAAAGGCTGAAACTCTCATCCACTTTAGGTTGGTCTGGAGGGTTTTTAAGGCAAAGTATTAATCCTACCGTAATTCCGAAGACATTGTGTGAGTCCAGAGGTTTCAGTCTACAAACTGACCAAAAATGGTGACTGTAGCTCCAAATATGTGGCCGTGAGGGCGAGAATAAGATGTTTGATCTTAAAAAATGGCCGCCTCACACTAAGATTTCAGCAGCTGCACTCTAGCAGGCTGCTGCAGAAGCTAACTGTCAGCTAGCTTCCAGGTGCTTACCCTCCGAACAAACGACTGCTGAGCAAAAACCGTAAAAGATATCTGAAAAATTCTTTCAGTGAAAGCAACATCTATCCTTTGTCTCAGACTGGGGTAACCTTCATGTCTGTAGGTCTTTCACAACCCAAAACGAAGCACAAACAAAATGGTTGGCCCACCTGCTCCTCCCTTTGTTTGAACTGCAGGACCTCACTCTCACTCACCTTTTAGCTGCTAAAGCACCCCTCCGAACAAACGACTGCTGAGTAAAAACCGTAAAAGGTATCTGAAAAATTCTTTTTATCTAAGCGACAGCTATATCTTGTCTTCAATTGGAGTAACTTTCATGGCTGTAGGTCATCTACAAACTGAATGGGAAGAGAAAGAAAAAGAAAAAACGTTTCATCACACCTAAGCTTCTAATTGAGCTAGCTGCAGCAGGTCACTGTCACTCAGCTTTCAGGTGCTTAAAATGTCCTCCGAACAAACGACTGCTGAGCAAAAACCGTATGAGTTATTCAAAAAATTTTTTCACCGTGAGCGTCAGTCATCCTTCGACTCCAACTATGCCAACTTTGGTGTATGTGTGTCATTCAGAAAAATATTTATGACGAGTTTAAAACACATAGTCGGATTCGTTTTTCTCCCCTCTTCTGCTCCAAAACCAATGAAAAACGGCTCTGATTTTCATCGACTTTAGGTCGGTCTGGAGGGTTTTTAAGGAAAAGTATTAATCCTACCGTAATTCCGAAGATATTGTGTGGGTCCAGAGATTTCAGTCTACAAACTGACCAAAAATGGTGACTCTAGCTATAAATATGTGGCCGTGAGGGCGAGTTTAAAATGTTTTTTTGTGTTTAAAAAACGCCTGCCTCACACTCTAGCTTTTCAGTTGCTCCACTCTAGCAGGCTGGATTTTGCTAAAACTTTGTGGCGCTTGAGGTCTGATTATACAAAAACCGTAGCAGTTATCAACATACCGTCTTCAGTTTTAAATAGACGAAGGATTTATCTACAAACTGAGCTTCAAACTGTTTTTCTAGGTGAATGTATGCCGACACAGTGAAGTGCTGTTTTTTATGCTTTTTTTTTCCTCTCCCCATTCATTTCCTATGGGATTTTTTTGCGACGTTTTCGCTAATAATTCGCAAACCTTCGGACTAATGAGAAAGTTTTATACAAGCACACATCACCCCATTGGTCCCGACGCGTGTGCCAACTTTGGGCCCGATCCGCCAAACCGTGCGGGACTAGTTACGCGCCGAAGTTTTGGGTATACGGGAGAATTATAATAATAATAATACGCGGAATAAATATGTGCAATAGTAGTAGGTGGGCCATGCCTTCGGCATGTGGCCCCCCAACTAGAAAATTTCTAAAGAAATTTTGAGGGGGGCCACCTACTGCCCGTCTGGGGAACAGGGCCAATACGGCCCTGGCAAGTGATGTCGGGGCTCCCCAGACCAACTGCTTACGCCTTTGAGGGCTGCTGAGGGAAGGAAAGAGGGCTAGGTCATGGGCAAAGAGAGCTGTGTGCCACTTGTGCTGAAATCTGGGAAATAGACGTGCACAGCGTATGATGCAAAAGGGTAATATGGGTTGTCCATATTGAACCGCAGTGGGTAAAGCTCAGTTGGTGGGCTCCGCCCGCCTGCTAGGAGCCCTTGCAGCGATGAAAAAAATCACCAATGGCGGGCTCTGCCCGCCTGCTAAGAGCCATTGCAGTGATGAAATCACCAATGGCGGGCTCCGCCCGCCTTCTAAGAGCCATTGCAGTGATGAAATCACCAATGGCGGGCTCCGCCCGCCTTCTAAGAGCCATTGCAGTGATGAAATTACAAATGGCAATGAGCAATATGCCAGAATGTATGAGTGTGTATAAGGAAGAGGCTTTTATTCTGTAGAGTCCCTGGAGTCTTATTTTGAAAGTCTATCATGGAAGTGCATCTAAAGATGGGTCATGCCCAGCAGTTATATAGAATCAATTTCCAAATGTTAAATCACTGGTTTTCCATGTTATTAGGTGAATAGTTGCTGTATTACAGAGTAAATGGGAGACTTTTATTGTGAAATTTGCTCTGGGTGTGTTTTGAAAAGGTCACTAGAGTCTAATAAAAACAACCTGGAAGAGTTTGGGTCATAATGTTGAGCCATTTGCATCAATTAATGCATTAGTATAATCTAGAGGCTTTTATTTTGTAGGGTCGCTGGAGTCTTATTTTGAAAGTCCAACAGAGTTGTGTTTATAGAAAATGTTCAGACCCGTCAATGATAGTTGATTACTTTCCAATCGTTAAATCACTCTTTTTCCATGTTATTAGGGCAGTAGATGAAGCGGAAATGGGAGGCTTTTATTTTGAAATTTGCTATAGGGTGTGTTTTAAACAGTCTCCTAGAGTCTATTCTCTAAAACGGGGTTGAGTTTGGGTCATAATATTGAGCCATATAGGGCAATAAATATATGTAAAAAATATAGAGGCTTTTATTTTGTAGGGTCCCTGGAGTCTTATTTTGAAAGTCTATCAGTGCTGAGTGGCAAGGGAAGTGTCATGGACAGCAGTCATATAGTATCCATTTCCCAATGTTAAATCAGTCCTTTCACCCTCCATTAGATTAATATGTGCTGTTTAAAACAGCAGAGGTAAAATCTGTTTGAAGCTTGGTAACCTTGACAACGCTTAACGAGCCTCTCACTGACACAGACAACAGCTGCACTCACTATTGGTTTCTTCTTCCCAGGCTTTTTTGTATGGGAAGAACGGCAACGAAAACAAACGACTACTGATCAAAAACCGTATGAGTTATTCAAAAAACATTTTCACCATGAGCATCAGCAATCCTTCGACTCCAAGTATACCAACTTTGGTGTATGTGTGTCATTCAGAACAATATTTATGACGACTTGAAAACACATAGTCTGATTCGTTTCTCTCCCATCTTCAGCTCAAAAAGAATGGAGAAAGGCTGAAACTCATCGACTTTAGGTTGGTCTGGAGGGTTTTTAAGGAAAAGTATTAATCCTACCGTAATTCCGAAGACATTGTGTGAGTCCAGAGGTTTCAGTCTACAAACTGACCAAAAATGGTGACTGTAGCTCCAAATATGTGGCCGTGAGGGCGAGAATAAGATGTTTGATCTTAAAAAAATGGCCGCCTCACACTAAGATTTCAGCAGCTGCACTCTAGCAGGCTGCTGCAGAAGCTAACTGTCAGCTAGCTTCCAGGTGCTTACCCTCCGAACAAACGACTGCTGAGCAAAAACCGTAAAAGATATCTGAAAAATTCTTTCAGTGAAAGCAACATCTATCCTTTGTCTCAGACTGGGGTAACCTTCATATCTGTAGGTCTTTCACAACCCAAAACGAAGCACAAACAAAATGGTTGGCCCACCTGCTCCTCCCTTTGTTTGAACTGCAGGACCTCACTCTCACTCACCTTTTAGCTGCTAAAGCACCCCTCCGAACAAACGACTGCTGAGTAAAAACCGTAAAAGGTGTCTGAAAAATTCTTTTTATCTAAGCGACAGCTATATCTTGTCTTCAATTGGAATAACTTTCATGGCTGTAGGTCATCTACAAACTGAATGGGAAGAGAAAGAAAAAGAAAAAACGTTTCATCACACCTAAGCTTCTAATTGAGCTAGCTGCAGCAGGTCACTGTCACTCAGCTTTCAGGTGCTTAAAATGTCCTCCGAACAAACGACTGTTGAGCAAAAACCGTATGAGTTATTCAAAAAATTTTTTCACCGTGAGCGTCAGTCATCCTTCGACTCCAACTATGCCAACTTTGGTGTATGTGTGTCATTCAGAAAAATATTTATGACGAGTTTAAAACACATAGTCGGATTCGTTTTTCTCCCCTCTTCTGCTCCAAAACCAATGAAAAACGGCTCTGATTTTCATCGACTTTAGGTCGGTCTGGAGGGTTTTTAAGGAAAAGTATTAATCCTACCGTAATTCCGAAGATATTGTGTGGGTCCAGAGATTTCAGTCTACAAACTGACCAAAAATGGTGACTCTAGCTATAAATATGTGGCCGTGAGGGCGAGTTTAAAAAGTTTTTTTGTGTTTAAAAAACGCCTGCCTCACACTCTAGCTTTTCAGTTGCTCCACTCTAGCAGGCTGGATTTTGCTAAAACTTTGTGGCGCTTGAGGTCTGATTATACAAAAACCGTAGCAGTTATCAACATACCGTCTTCAGTTTTAAATAGACGAAGGATTTATCTACAAACTGAGCTTCAAACTGTTTTTCTAGGTGAATGTATGGCGACACAGTGAAGTGCTGTTTTTTATGCTTTTTTTTTCCTCTCCCCATTCATTTCCTATGGGATTTTTTTGCGACGTTTTCGCTAATAATTCGCAAACCTTCGGACTAATGAGAAAGTTTTATACAAGCACACATCACCCCATTGGTCCCGACGCGTGTGCCAACTTTGGGCCCGATCCGCCAAACCGTGCGGGACTAGTTACGCGCCGAAGTTTTGGGTATACGGGAGAATTATAATAACTAGAAAATTTCTAAAGAAATTTTGAGGGGGGCCACCTACTGCCCGTCTGGGGAACCGGGCCAATACGGCCCTGGCAAGTGACGTCGGGGCTCCCCAGACCAACTGCTTACGCCTTTGAGGGCTGCTGAGGGAAGGAAAGAGGGCAAGTTCATGGGCAAAGAGAGCTGTGTGCCACTTGTGCTGAAATCTGGGAAATAGACGTGCACAGAGTATGATGCACAAGGGTAATATGGGTTGTCCATATTGAAACACAGTGGGTAAAGCCCAGTTGGCGGGCTTCGCCCGCCTGCTAGGAGCCATCTCAGTGAAGAAAAAAATCACCAATGGCGGGCTCTGCCCGCCTTCTAAGAGCCATTGCAGTGATGAAATCACCAATGGCGGGCTCCGCCCGCCTGCTAAGAGCCATTGCAGTGATGTAATCACCTTTGGCGGGCTCCGCCCGCCTGTTACCATTGGCGGGCTCCGCCCGCCTTCTAAGAGCCATTGCAGTGATGAAATCACCAATGGCAATGAGCAATATGCCAGAATGTATGAGTGTGTATAAGGAAGAGGCTTTTATTCTGTAGAGTCCTTGTAGTCTTATTTTGAAAGTCTATCATGAATGTGCATCAAAAGATGGGTCACGCCCAGCAGTGATATAGAATCCATTTCCAAATGTTAAATCACTGGTTTTCCATGTTATTAGGTGAATAGTTGCTGTATTACAGAGTAAATGGGAGACTTTTATTGTGAAATTTGCTCTGGGGTGTGTTTTGAAAAGGTCACTAGAGTCTAATAAAAACAACCTGGAAGAGTTTGGGTCATAATGTTGAGCCATTTGCATCAATTAATGCATTACTATAATCTAGAGGCTTTTATTTTGTAGGGTCCCTGGAGTCTTATTTTGAAAGTCCAACAGAGTTGTGTTTATAGAAAATGTTCAGACCCGTCAATGATAGTTGATTACTTTCCAATCGTTAAATCACTCTTTTTCCATGTTATTAGGGCAGTAGATGAAGCGGAAATGGGAGGCTTTTATTTTGAAATTTGCTATAGGGTGTGTTTTAAACAGTCTCCTAGAGTCTATTCTCTAAAACGGGGTTGAGTTTGGGTCATAATGTTGAGCCATATAGAGCAATAAATATATGTAAAAAATATAGAGGCTTTTATTTTGTAGGGTCCCTGGAGTCTTATTTTGAAAGTCTATCAGTGCTGAGTGGCAAGGGAAGTGTCATGTACAGCAGTCATATAGTATCCATTTCCCAATGTTAAATCAGTCCTTTCACCCTCCATTAGATTAATATGTGCTGTTTAAAACAGCAGAGGTAAAATCTGTTTGAAGCTTGGTAACCTTGACAACGCTTAACGAGCCTCTCACTGACACAGACAACAGCTGCACTCACTATTGGTTTCTTCTTCCCAGGCTTTTTTGTATGGGAAGAACGGCACCGAACAAACGACTACTGATCAAAAACCGTATGAGTTATTCAAAAAACATTTTCACCATGAGCATCAGCAATCCTTCGACTCCAACTATACCAACTTTGGTGTATGTGTGTCATTCAGAAAAATATTTATGACGAGTTGAAAACACATAGTCTGATTCGTTTTTCTCCCATCTTCAGCTCAAAAAGAATGGAGAAAGGCTGAAACTCTCATCCACTTTAGGTTGGTCTGGAGGGTTTTTAAGGCAAAGTATTAATCCTACCGTAATTCCGAAGACATTGTGTGAGTCCAGAGGTTTCAGTCTACAAACTGACCAAAAATGGTGACTGTAGCTCCAAATATGTGGCCGTGAGGGCGAGAATAAGATGTTTGATCTTAAAAAATGGCCGCCTCACACTAAGATTTCAGCAGCTGCACTCTAGCAGGCTGCTGCAGAAGCTAACTGTCAGCTAGCTTCCAGGTGCTTACCCTCCGAACAAACGACTGCTGAGCAAAAACCGTAAAAGATATCTGAAAAATTCTTTCAGTGAAAGCAACATCTATCCTTTGTCTCAGACTGGGGTAACCTTCATGTCTGTAGGTCTTTCACAACCCAAAACGAAGCACAAACAAAATGGTTGGCCCACCTGCTCCTCCCTTTGTTTGAACTGCAGGACCTCACTCTCACTCACCTTTTAGCTGCTAAAGCACCCCTCCGAACAAACGACTGCTGAGTAAAAACCGTAAAAGGTATCTGAAAAATTCTTTTTATCTAAGCGACAGCTATATCTTGTCTTCAATTGGAGTAACTTTCATGGCTGTAGGTCATCTACAAACTGAATGGGAAGAGAAAGAAAAAGAAAAAACGTTTCATCACACCTAAGCTTCTAATTGAGCTAGCTGCAGCAGGTCACTGTCACTCAGCTTTCAGGTGCTTAAAATGTCCTCCGAACAAACGACTGCTGAGCAAAAACCGTATGAGTTATTCAAAAAATTTTTTCACCGTGAGCGTCAGTCATCCTTCGACTCCAACTATGCCAACTTTGGTGTATGTGTGTCATTCAGAAAAATATTTATGACGAGTTTAAAACACATAGTCGGATTCGTTTTTCTCCCCTCTTCTGCTCCAAAACCAATGAAAAACGGCTCTGATTTTCATCGACTTTAGGTCGGTCTGGAGGGTTTTTAAGGAAAAGTATTAATCCTACCGTAATTCCGAAGATATTGTGTGGGTCCAGAGATTTCAGTCTACAAACTGACCAAAAATGGTGACTCTAGCTATAAATATGTGGCCGTGAGGGCGAGTTTAAAATGTTTTTTTGTGTTTAAAAAACGCCTGCCTCACACTCTAGCTTTTCAGTTGCTCCACTCTAGCAGGCTGGATTTTGCTAAAACTTTGTGGCGCTTGAGGTCTGATTATACAAAAACCGTAGCAGTTATCAACATACCGTCTTCAGTTTTAAATAGACGAAGGATTTATCTACAAACTGAGCTTCAAACTGTTTTTCTAGGTGAATGTATGCCGACACAGTGAAGTGCTGTTTTTTATGCTTTTTTTTTCCTCTCCCCATTCATTTCCTATGGGATTTTTTTGCGACGTTTTCGCTAATAATTCGCAAACCTTCGGACTAATGAGAAAGTTTTATACAAGCACACATCACCCCATTGGTCCCGACGCGTGTGCCAACTTTGGGCCCGATCCGCCAAACCGTGCGGGACTAGTTACGCGCCGAAGTTTTGGGTATACGGGAGAATTATAATAATAATAATACGCGGAATAAATATGTGCAATAGTAGTAGGTGGGCCATGCCTTCGGCATGTGGCCCCCCAATAATACGCGGAATAAATATGTGCAATAGTAGTAGGTGGGCCATGCCTTCGGCATGTGGCCCCCCAACTAGAAAATTTCTAAAGAAATTTTGAGGGGGGCCACCTACTGCCCGTCTGGGGAACCGGGCCAATACGGCCCTGGCAAGTGACGTCGGGGCTCCCCAGACCAACTGCTTACGCCTTTGAGGGCTGCTGAGGGAAGGAAAGAGGGCAAGTTCATGGGCAAAGAGAGCTGTGTGCCACTTGTGCTGAAATCTGGGAAATAGACGTGCACAGCGTATGATGCACAAGGGTAATATGGGTTGTCCATATTGAAACACAGTGGGTAAAGCCCAGTTGGCGGGCTTCGCCCGCCTGCTAGGAGCCTTCTCAGTGAAGAAAAAAATCACCAATGGCGGGCTCTGCCCGCCTTCTAAGAGCCATTGCAGTGATGAAATCACCAATGGCGGGCTCCGCCCGCCTGCTAAGAGCCATTGCAGTGATGTAATCACCTTTGGCGGGCTCCGCCCGCCTTCTAAGAGCCATTGCAGTGATGAAATCACCAATGGCAATGAGCAATATGCCAGAATGTATGAGTGTGTATAAGGAAGAGGCTTTTATTCTGTAGAGTCCTTGTAGTCTTATTTTGAAAGTCTATCATGAATGTGCATCAAAAGATGGGTCACGCCCAGCAGTGATATAGAATCCATTTCCAAATGTTAAATCACTGGTTTTCCATGTTATTAGGTGAATAGTTGCTGTATTACAGAGTAAATGGGAGACTTTTATTGTGAAATTTGCTCTGGGGTGTGTTTTGAAAAGGTCACTAGAGTCTAATAAAAACAACCTGGAAGAGTTTGGGTCATAATGTTGAGCCATTTGCATCAATTAATGCATTACTATAATCTAGAGGCTTTTATTTTGTAGGGTCCCTGGAGTCTTATTTTGAAAGTCCAACAGAGTTGTGTTTATAGAAAATGTTCAGACCCGTCAATGATAGTTGATTACTTTCCAATCGTTAAATCACTCTTTTTCCATGTTATTAGGGCAGTAGATGAAGCGGAAATGGGAGGCTTTTATTTTGAAATTTGCTATAGGGTGTGTTTTAAACAGTCTCCTAGAGTCTATTCTCTAAAACGGGGTTGAGTTTGGGTCATAATGTTGAGCCATATAGGGCAATAAATATATGTAAAAAATATAGAGGCTTTTATTTTGTAGGGTCCCTGGAGTCTTATTTTGAAAGTCTATCAGTGCTGAGTGGCAAGGGAAGTGTCATGGACAGCAGTCATATAGTATCCATTTCCCAATGTTAAATCAGTCCTTTCACCCTCCATTAGATTAATATGTGCTGTTTAAAACAGCAGAGGTAAAATCTGTTTGAAGCTTGGTAACCTTGACAACGCTTAACGAGCCTCTCACTGACACAGACAACAGCTGCACTCACTATTGGTTTCTTCTTCCCAGGCTTTTTTGTATGGGAAGAACGGCACCGAACAAACGACTACTGATCAAAAACCGTATGAGTTATTCAAAAAACATTTTCACCATGAGCATCAGCAATCCTTCGACTCCAACTATACCAACTTTGGTGTATGTGTGTCATTCAGAAAAATATTTATGACGAGTTGAAAACACATAGTCTGATTCGTTTCTCTCCCATCTTCAGCTCAAAAAGAATAGAGAAAGGCTGAAACTCTCATCGACTTTAGGTTGGTCTGGAGGGTTTTTAAGGAAAAGTATTAATCCTACCGTAATTCCGAAGACATTGTGTGAGTCCAGAGGTTTCAGTCTACAAACTGACCAAAAATGGTGACTGTAGCTCCAAATATGTGGCCGTGAGGGCGAGAATAAGATGTTTGATCTTAAAAAAATGGCCGCCTCACACTAAGATTTCAGCAGCTGCACTCTAGCAGGCTGCTGCAGAAGCTAACTGTCAGCTAGCTTCCAGGTGCTTACCCTCCGAACAAACGACTGCTGAGCAAAAACCGTAAAAGATATCTGAAAAATTCTTTCAGTGAAAGCAACATCTATCCTTTGTCTCAGACTGGGGTAACCTTCATGTCTGTAGGTCTTTCACAACCCAAAACGAAGCACAAACAAAATGGTTGGCCCACCTGCTCCTCCCTTTGTTTGAACTGCAGGACCTCACTCTCACTCACCTTTTAGCTGCTAAAGCACCCCTCCGAACAAACGACTGCTGAGTAAAAACCGTAAAAGGTATCTGAAAAATTCTTTTTATCTAAGCGACAGCTATATCTTGTCTTCAATTGGAGTAACTTTCATGGCTGTAGGTCATCTACAAACTGAATGGGAAGAGAAAGAAAAAGAAAAAACGTTTCATCACACCTAAGCTTCTAATTGAGCTAGCTGCAGCAGGTCACTGTCACTCAGCTTTCAGGTGCTTAAAATGTCCTCCGAACAAACGACTGCTGAGCAAAAACCGTATGAGTTATTCAAAAAATTTTTTCACCGTGAGCGTCAGTCATCCTTCGACTCCAACTATGCCAACTTTGGTGTATGTGTGTCATTCAGAAAAATATTTATGACGAGTTTAAAACACATAGTCTGATTCGTTTTTCTCCCCTCTTCTGCTCCAAAACCAATGAAAAACGGCTCTGATTTTCATCGACTTTAGGTCGGTCTGGAGGGTTTTTAAGGAAAAGTATTAATCCTACCGTAATTCCGAAGATATTGTGTGGGTCCAGAGATTTCAGTCTACAAACTGACCAAAAATGGTGACTCTAGCTATAAATATGTGGCCGTGAGGGCGAGTTTAAAATGTTTTTTTGTGTTTAAAAAACGCCTGCCTCACACTCTAGCTTTTCAGTTGCTCCACTCTAGCAGGCTGGATTTTGCTAAAACTTTGTGGCGCTTGAGGTCTGATTATACAAAAACCGTAGCAGTTATCAACATACCGTCTTCAGTTTTAAATAGACGAAGGATTTATCTACAAACTGAGCTTCAAACTGTTTTTCTAGGTGAATGTATGGCGACACAGTGAAGTGCTGTTTTTTATGCTTTTTTTTTCCTCTCCCCATTCATTTCCTATGGGATTTTTTTGCGACGTTTTCGCTAATAATTCGCAAACCTTCGGACTAATGAGAAAGTTTTATACAAGCACACATCACCCCATTGGTCCCGACGCGTGTGCCAACTTTGGGCCCGATCCGCCAAACCGTGCGGGACTAGTTACGTGCCGAAGTTTTGGGTATACGGGAGAATTATAATAACTAGAAAATTTCTAAAGAAATTTTGAGGGGGGCCACCTACTGCCCGTCTGGGGAACCGGGCCAATACGGCCCTGGCAAGTGACGTCGGGGCTCCCCAGACCAACTGCTTACGCCTTTGAGGGCTGCTGAGGGAAGGAAAGAGGGCAAGTTCATGGGCAAAGAGAGCTGTGTGCCACTTGTGCTGAAATCTGGGAAATAGACGTGCACAGCGTATGATGCACAAGGGTAATATGGGTTGTCCATATTGAAACACAGTGGGTAAAGCCCAGTTGGCGGGCTTCGCCCGCCTGCTAGGAGCCTTCTCAGTGAAGAAAAAAATCACCAATGGCGGGCTCTGCCCGCCTTCTAAGAGCCATTGCAGTGATGAAATCACCAATGGCGGGCTCCGCCCGCCTGCTAAGAGCCATTGCAGTGATGTAATCACCTTTGGCGGGCTCCGCCCGCCTTCTAAGAGCCATTGCAGTGATGAAATCACCAATGGCAATGAGCAATATGCCAGAATGTATGAGTGTGTATAAGGAAGAGGCTTTTATTCTGTAGAGTCCTTGTAGTCTTATTTTGAAAGTCTATCATGAATGTGCATCAAAAGATGGGTCACGCCCAGCAGTGATATAGAATCCATTTCCAAATGTTAAATCACTGGTTTTCCATGTTATTAGGTGAATAGTTGCTGTATTACAGAGTAAATGGGAGACTTTTATTGTGAAATTTGCTCTGGGGTGTGTTTTGAAAAGGTCACTAGAGTCTAATAAAAACAACCTGGAAGAGTTTGGGTCATAATGTTGAGCCATTTGCATCAATTAATGCATTACTATAATCTAGAGGCTTTTATTTTGTAGGGTCCCTGGAGTCTTATTTTGAAAGTCCAACAGAGTTGTGTTTATAGAAAATGTTCAGACCCGTCAATGATAGTTGATTACTTTCCAATCGTTAAATCACTCTTTTTCCATGTTATTAGGGCAGTAGATGAAGCGGAAATGGGAGGCTTTTATTTTGAAATTTGCTATAGGGTGTGTTTTAAACAGTCTCCTAGAGTCTATTCTCTAAAACGGGGTTGAGTTTGGGTCATAATGTTGAGCCATATAGGGCAATAAATATATGTAAAAAATATAGAGGCTTTTATTTTGTAGGGTCCCTGGAGTCTTATTTTGAAAGTCTATCAGTGCTGAGTGGCAAGGGAAGTGTCATGGACAGCAGTCATATAGTATCCATTTCCCAATGTTAAATCAGTCCTTTCACCCTCCATTAGATTAATATGTGCTGTTTAAAACAGCAGAGGTAAAATCTGTTTGAAGCTTGGTAACCTTGACAACGCTTAACGAGCCTCTCACTGACACAGACAACAGCTGCACTCACTATTGGTTTCTTCTTCCCAGGCTTTTTTGTATGGGAAGAACGGCACCGAACAAACGACTACTGATCAAAAACCGTATGAGTTATTCAAAAAACATTTTCACCATGAGCATCAGCAATCCTTCGACTCCAACTATACCAACTTTGGTGTATGTGTGTCATTCAGAAAAATATTTATGACGAGTTGAAAACACATAGTCTGATTCGTTTCTCTCCCATCTTCAGCTCAAAAAGAATAGAGAAAGGCTGAAACTCTCATCGACTTTAGGTTGGTCTGGAGGGTTTTTAAGGAAAAGTATTAATCCTACCGTAATTCCGAAGACATTGTGTGAGTCCAGAGGTTTCAGTCTACAAACTGACCAAAAATGGTGACTGTAGCTCCAAATATGTGGCCGTGAGGGCGAGAATAAGATGTTTGATCTTAAAAAAATGGCCGCCTCACACTAAGATTTCAGCAGCTGCACTCTAGCAGGCTGCTGCAGAAGCTAACTGTCAGCTAGCTTCCAGGTGCTTACCCTCCGAACAAACGACTGCTGAGCAAAAACCGTAAAAGATATCTGAAAAATTCTTTCAGTGAAAGCAACATCTATCCTTTGTCTCAGACTGGGGTAACCTTCATGTCTGTAGGTCTTTCACAACCCAAAACGAAGCACAAACAAAATGGTTGGCCCACCTGCTCCTCCCTTTGTTTGAACTGCAGGACCTCACTCTCACTCACCTTTTAGCTGCTAAAGCACCCCTCCGAACAAACGACTGCTGAGTAAAAACCGTAAAAGGTATCTGAAAAATTCTTTTTATCTAAGCGACAGCTATATCTTGTCTTCAATTGGAGTAACTTTCATGGCTGTAGGTCATCTACAAACTGAATGGGAAGAGAAAGAAAAAGAAAAAACGTTTCATCACACCTAAGCTTCTAATTGAGCTAGCTGCAGCAGGTCACTGTCACTCAGCTTTCAGGTGCTTAAAATGTCCTCCGAACAAACGACTGCTGAGCAAAAACCGTATGAGTTATTCAAAAAATTTTTTCACCGTGAGCGTCAGTCATCCTTCGACTCCAACTATGCCAACTTTGGTGTATGTGTGTCATTCAGAAAAATATTTATGACGAGTTTAAAACACATAGTCTGATTCGTTTTTCTCCCCTCTTCTGCTCCAAAACCAATGAAAAACGGCTCTGATTTTCATCGACTTTAGGTCGGTCTGGAGGGTTTTTAAGGAAAAGTATTAATCCTACCGTAATTCCGAAGATATTGTGTGGGTCCAGAGATTTCAGTCTACAAACTGACCAAAAATGGTGACTCTAGCTATAAATATGTGGCCGTGAGGGCGAGTTTAAAATGTTTTTTTGTGTTTAAAAAACGCCTGCCTCACACTCTAGCTTTTCAGTTGCTCCACTCTAGCAGGCTGGATTTTGCTAAAACTTTGTGGCGCTTGAGGTCTGATTATACAAAAACCGTAGCAGTTATCAACATACCGTCTTCAGTTTTAAATAGACGAAGGATTTATCTACAAACTGAGCTTCAAACTGTTTTTCTAGGTGAATGTATGGCGACACAGTGAAGTGCTGTTTTTTATGCTTTTTTTTTCCTCTCCCCATTCATTTCCTATGGGATTTTTTTGCGACGTTTTCGCTAATAATTCGCAAACCTTCGGACTAATGAGAAAGTTTTATACAAGCACACATCACCCCATTGGTCCCGACGCGTGTGCCAACTTTGGGCCCGATCCGCCAAACCATGCGGGACTAGTTACGCGCCGAAGTTTTGGGTATACGGGAGAATTATAATAATAATACGCGGAATAAATATGTGCAATAGTAGTAGGTGGGCCATGCCTTCGGCATGTGGCCCCCCAATAATAATACGCGGAATAAATATGTGCAATAGTAGTAGGTGGGCCATGCCTTCGGCATGTGGCCCCCCAATAATACGCGGAATAAATATGTGCAATAGTAGTAGGTGGGCCATGCCTTCGGCATGTGGCCCCCCAATAATAATACGCGGAATAAATATGTGCAATAGTAGTAGGTGGGCCATGCCTTCGGCATGTGGCCCCCCAACTAGAAAATTTCTAAAGAAATTTTGAGGGGGGCCACCTACTGCCCGTCTGGGGAACAGGGCCAATACGGCCCTGGCAAGTGATGTCGGGGCTCCCCAGACCAACTGCTTACGCCTTTGAGGGCTGCTGAGGGAAGGAAAGAGGGCTAGGTCATGGGCAAAGAGAGCTGTGTGCCACTTGTGCTGAAATCTGGGAAATAGACGTGCACAGCGTATGATGCAAAAGGGTAATATGGGTTGTCCATATTGAACCGCAGTGGGTAAAGCTCAGTTGGTGGGCTCCGCCCGCCTGCTAGGAGCCCTTGCAGCGATGAAAAAAATCACCAATGGCGGGCTCTGCCCGCCTGCTAAGAGCCATTGCAGTGATGAAATCACCAATGGCGGGCTCCGCCCGCCTTCTAAGAGCCATTGCAGTGATGAAATCACCAATGGCGGGCTCCGCCCGCCTTCTAAGAGCCATTGCAGTGATGAAATTACAAATGGCAATGAGCAATATGCCAGAATGTATGAGTGTGTATAAGGAAGAGGCTTTTATTCTGTAGAGTCCTTGTAGTCTTATTTTGAAAGTCTATCATGAATGTGCATCAAAAGATGGGTCACGCCCAGCAGTGATATAGAATCCATTTCCAAATGTTAAATCACTGGTTTTCCATGTTATTAGGTGAATAGTTGCTGTATTACAGAGTAAATGGGAGACTTTTATTGTGAAATTTGCTCTGGGGTGTGTTTTGAAAAGGTCACTAGAGTCTAATAAAAACAACCTGGAAGAGTTTGGGTCATAATGTTGAGCCATTTGCATCAATTAATGCATTACTATAATCTAGAGGCTTTTATTTTGTAGGGTCCCTGGAGTCTTATTTTGAAAGTCCAACAGAGTTGTGTTTATAGAAAATGTTCAGACCCGTCAATGATAGTTGATTACTTTCCAATCGTTAAATCACTCTTTTTCCATGTTATTAGGGCAGTAGATGAAGCGGAAATGGGAGGCTTTTATTTTGAAATTTGCTATAGGGTGTGTTTTAAACAGTCTCCTAGAGTCTATTCTCTAAAACGGGGTTGAGTTTGGGTCATAATGTTGAGCCATATAGAGCAATAAATATATGTAAAAAATATGGAGGCTTTTATTTTGTAGGGTCCCTGGAGTCTTATTTTGAAAGTCTATCAGTGCTGAGTGGCAAGGGAAGTGTCATGTACAGCAGTCATATACTATCCATTTCCCAATGTTAAATCAGTCCTTTCACCCTCCATTAGATTAATATGTGCTGTTTAAAACAGCAGAGGTAAAATCTGTTTGAAGCTTGGTAACCTTGACAACGCTTAACGAGCCTCTCACTGACACAGACAACAGCTGCACTCACTATTGGTTTCTTCTTCCCAGGCTTTTTTGTATGGGAAGAACGGCACCGAACAAACGACTACTGATCAAAAACCGTATGAGTTATTCAAAAAACATTTTCACCATGAGCATCAGCAATCCTTCGACTCCAACTATACCAACTTTGGTGTATGTGTGTCATTCAGAAAAATATTTATGACGAGTTGAAAACACATAGTCTGATTCGTTTCTCTCCCATCTTCAGCTCAAAAAGAATAGAGAAAGGCTGAAACTCTCATCGACTTTAGGTTGGTCTGGAGGGTTTTTAAGGAAAAGTATTAATCCTACCGTAATTCCGAAGACATTGTGTGAGTCCAGAGGTTTCAGTCTACAAACTGACCAAAAATGGTGACTGTAGCTCCAAATATGTGGCCGTGAGGGCGAGAATAAGATGTTTGATCTTAAAAAAATGGCCGCCTCACACTAAGATTTCAGCAGCTGCACTCTAGCAGGCTGCTGCAGAAGCTAACTGTCAGCTAGCTTCCAGGTGCTTACCCTCCGAACAAACGACTGCTGAGCAAAAACCGTAAAAGGTATCTGAAAAATTCTTTCAGTGAAAGCAACATCTATCCTTTGTCTAAGACTGGGGTAACCTTCATGTCTGTAGGTCTTTCACAACCCAAAACGAAGCACAAACAAAATGGTTGGCCCACCTGCTCCTCCCTTTCTTTTAACTGCAGGACCTCACTCTCACTCACCTTTTAGCTGCTAAAGCACCCCTCCGAACAAACGACTGCTGAGTAAAAACCGTAAAAGGTATCTGAAAAATTCTTTTTATCTAAGCGACAGCTATATCTTGTCTTCAATTGGAGTAACTTTCATGGCTGTAGATCATCTACAAACTGAATGGGAAGAGAAAGAAAAAGAAAAAACGTTTCATCACACCTAAGCTTCTAATTGAGCTAGCTGCAGCAGGTCACTCTCACTCAGCTTTCAGGTGCTTAAAATGTCCTCCGAACAAACGACTGCTGAGCAAAAACCGTATGAGTTATTCAAAAAATTTTTTCACCGTGAGCGTCAGTCATCCTTCGACTCCAACTATGCCAACTTTGGTGTATGTGTGTCATTCAGAAAAATATTTATGATGAGTTTAAAACACATAGTCTGATTCGTTTTTCTCCCCTCTTCTGCTCCAAAACCAATGAAAAACGGCTCTGATTTTCATCGACTTTAGGTCGGTCTGGAGGGTTTTTAAGGAAAAGTATTAATCCTACCGTAATTCCGAAGATATTGTGTGGGTCCAGAGATTTCAGTCTACAAACTGACCAAAAATGGTGACTCTAGCTATAAATATGTGGCCGTGAGGGCGAGTTTAAAATGTTTTTTTGTGTTTAAAAAACGCCTGCCTCACACTCTAGCTTTTCAGTTGCTCCACTCTAGCAGGCTGGATTTTGCTAAAACTTTGTGGCGCTTGAGGTCTGATTATACAAAAACCGTAGCAGTTATCAACATACCGTCTTCAGTTTTAAATAGACGAAGGATTTATCTACAAACTGAGCTTCAAACTGTTTTTCTAGGTGAATGTATGCCGACACAGTGAAGTGCTGTTTTTTATGCTTTTTTTTTCCTCTCCCCATTCATTTCCTATGGGATTTTTTTGCGACGTTTTCGCTAATAATTCGCAAACCTTCGGACTAATGAGAAAGTTTTATACAAGCACACATCACCCCATTGGTCCCGACGCGTGTGCCAACTTTGGGCCCGATCCGCCAAACCGTGCGGGACTAGTTAGGTGCCGAAGTTTTGGGTATACGGGAGAATTATAATAATAACTAGAAAATTTCTAAAGAAATTTTGAGGGGGGCCACCTACTGCCCGTCTGGGGAACCGGGCCAATACGGCCCTGGCAAGTGACGTCGGGGCTCCCCAGACCAACTGCTTACGCCTTTGAGGGCTGCTGAGGGAAGGAAAGAGGGCAAGTTCATGGGCAAAGAGAGCTGTGTGCCACTTGTGCTGAAATCTGGGAAATAGACGTGCACAGAGTATGATGCACAAGGGTAATATGGGTTGTCCATATTGAAACACAGTGGGTAAAGCCCAGTTGGCGGGCTTCGCCCGCCTGCTAGGAGCCATCTCAGTGAAGAAAAAAATCACCAATGGCGGGCTCTGCCCGCCTTCTAAGAGCCATTGCAGTGATGAAATCACCAATGGCGGGCTCCGCCCGCCTGCTAAGAGCCATTGCAGTGATGTAATCACCTTTGGCGGGCTCCGCCCGCCTGTTACCATTGGCGGGCTCCGCCCGCCTTCTAAGAGCCATTGCAGTGATGAAATCACCAATGGCAATGAGCAATATGCCAGAATGTATGAGTGTGTATAAGGAAGAGGCTTTTATTCTGTAGAGTCCTTGTAGTCTTATTTTGAAAGTCTATCATGAATGTGCATCAAAAGATGGGTCACGCCCAGCAGTGATATAGAATCCATTTCCAAATGTTAAATCACTGGTTTTCCATGTTATTAGGTGAATAGTTGCTGTATTACAGAGTAAATGGGAGACTTTTATTGTGAAATTTGCTCTGGGGTGTGTTTTGAAAAGGTCACTAGAGTCTAATAAAAACAACCTGGAAGAGTTTGGGTCATAATGTTGAGCCATTTGCATCAATTAATGCATTACTATAATCTAGAGGCTTTTATTTTGTAGGGTCCCTGGAGTCTTATTTTGAAAGTCCAACAGAGTTGTGTTTATAGAAAATGTTCAGACCCGTCAATGATAGTTGATTACTTTCCAATCGTTAAATCACTCTTTTTCCATGTTATTAGGGCAGTAGATGAAGCGGAAATGGGAGGCTTTTATTTTGAAATTTGCTATAGGGTGTGTTTTAAACAGTCTCCTAGAGTCTATTCTCTAAAACGGGGTTGAGTTTGGGTCATAATGTTGAGCCATATAGAGCAATAAATATATGTAAAAAATATAGAGGCTTTTATTTTGTAGGGTCCCTGGAGTCTTATTTTGAAAGTCTATCAGTGCTGAGTGGCAAGGGAAGTGTCATGTACAGCAGTCATATAGTATCCATTTCCCAATGTTAAATCAGTCCTTTCACCCTCCATTAGATTAATATGTGCTGTTTAAAACAGCAGAGGTAAAATCTGTTTGAAGCTTGGTAACCTTGACAACGCTTAACGAGCCTCTCACTGACACAGACAACAGCTGCACTCACTATTGGTTTCTTCTTCCCAGGCTTTTTTGTATGGGAAGAACGGCACCGAACAAACGACTACTGATCAAAAACCGTATGAGTTATTCAAAAAACATTTTCACCATGAGCATCAGCAATCCTTCGACTCCAACTATACCAACTTTGGTGTATGTGTGTCATTCAGAAAAATATTTATGACGAGTTGAAAACACATAGTCTGATTCGTTTTTCTCCCATCTTCAGCTCAAAAAGAATGGAGAAAGGCTGAAACTCTCATCCACTTTAGGTTGGTCTGGAGGGTTTTTAAGGCAAAGTATTAATCCTACCGTAATTCCGAAGACATTGTGTGAGTCCAGAGGTTTCAGTCTACAAACTGACCAAAAATGGTGACTGTAGCTCCAAATATGTGGCCGTGAGGGCGAGAATAAGATGTTTGATCTTAAAAAATGGCCGCCTCACACTAAGATTTCAGCAGCTGCACTCTAGCAGGCTGCTGCAGAAGCTAACTGTCAGCTAGCTTCCAGGTGCTTACCCTCCGAACAAACGACTGCTGAGCAAAAACCGTAAAAGATATCTGAAAAATTCTTTCAGTGAAAGCAACATCTATCCTTTGTCTCAGACTGGGGTAACCTTCATGTCTGTAGGTCTTTCACAACCCAAAACGAAGCACAAACAAAATGGTTGGCCCACCTGCTCCTCCCTTTGTTTGAACTGCAGGACCTCACTCTCACTCACCTTTTAGCTGCTAAAGCACCCCTCCGAACAAACGACTGCTGAGTAAAAACCGTAAAAGGTATCTGAAAAATTCTTTTTATCTAAGCGACAGCTATATCTTGTCTTCAATTGGAGTAACTTTCATGGCTGTAGGTCATCTACAAACTGAATGGGAAGAGAAAGAAAAAGAAAAAACGTTTCATCACACCTAAGCTTCTAATTGAGCTAGCTGCAGCAGGTCACTGTCACTCAGCTTTCAGGTGCTTAAAATGTCCTCCGAACAAACGACTGCTGAGCAAAAACCGTATGAGTTATTCAAAAAATTTTTTCACCGTGAGCGTCAGTCATCCTTCGACTCCAACTATGCCAACTTTGGTGTATGTGTGTCATTCAGAAAAATATTTATGACGAGTTTAAAACACATAGTCGGATTCGTTTTTCTCCCCTCTTCTGCTCCAAAACCAATGAAAAACGGCTCTGATTTTCATCGACTTTAGGTCGGTCTGGAGGGTTTTTAAGGAAAAGTATTAATCCTACCGTAATTCCGAAGATATTGTGTGGGTCCAGAGATTTCAGTCTACAAACTGACCAAAAATGGTGACTCTAGCTATAAATATGTGGCCGTGAGGGCGAGTTTAAAATGTTTTTTTGTGTTTAAAAAACGCCTGCCTCACACTCTAGCTTTTCAGTTGCTCCACTCTAGCAGGCTGGATTTTGCTAAAACTTTGTGGCGCTTGAGGTCTGATTATACAAAAACCGTAGCAGTTATCAACATACCGTCTTCAGTTTTAAATAGACGAAGGATTTATCTACAAACTGAGCTTCAAACTGTTTTTCTAGGTGAATGTATGCCGACACAGTGAAGTGCTGTTTTTTATGCTTTTTTTTTCCTCTCCCCATTCATTTCCTATGGGATTTTTTTGCGACGTTTTCGCTAATAATTCGCAAACCTTCGGACTAATGAGAAAGTTTTATACAAGCACACATCACCCCATTGGTCCCGACGCGTGTGCCAACTTTGGGCCCGATCCGCCAAACCGTGCGGGACTAGTTACGCGCCGAAGTTTTGGGTATACGGGAGAATTATAATAATAATAATACGCGGAATAAATATGTGCAATAGTAGTAGGTGGGCCATGCCTTCGGCATGTGGCCCCCCAATAACTAGAAAATTTCTAAAGAAATTTTGAGGGGGGCCACCTACTGCCCGTCTGGGGAACCGGGCCAATACGGCCCTGGCAAGTGACGTCGGGGCTCCCCAGACCAACTGCTTACGCCTTTGAGGGCTGCTGAGGGAAGGAAAGAGGGCAAGTTCATGGGCAAAGAGAGCTGTGTGCCACTTGTGCTGAAATCTGGGAAATAGACGTGCACAGCGTATGATGCACAAGGGTAATATGGGTTGTCCATATTGAAACACAGTGGGTAAAGCCCAGTTGGCGGGCTTCGCCCGCCTGCTAGGAGCCATCTCATTGAAGAAAAAAATCACCAATGGCGGGCTCTGCCCGCCTTCTAAGAGCCATTGCAGTGATGAAATCACCAATGGCGGGCTCCGCCCGCCTGCTAAGAGCCATTGCAGTGATGTAATCACCTTTGGCGGGCTCCGCCCGCCTGTTACCATTGGCGGGCTCCGCCCGCCTTCTAAGAGCCATTGCAGTTATGAAATCACCAATGGCAATGAGCAATATGCCAGAATGTATGAGTGTGTATAAGGAAGAGGCTTTTATTCTGTAGAGTCCTTGTAGTCTTATTTTGAAAGTCTATCATGAATGTGCATCAAAAGATGGGTCACGCCCAGCAGTGATATGGAATCCATTTCCAAATCTTAAATCACTGGTTTTCCATGTTATTAGGTGAATAGTTGCTGTATTACAGAGTAAATGGGAGACTTTTATTGTGAAATTTGCTCTGGGGTGTGTTTTGAAAAGGTCACTAGAGTCTAATAAAAACAACCTGGAAGAGTTTGGGTCATAATGTTGAGCCATTTGCATCAATTAATGCATTAGTATAATCTAGAGGCTTTTATGTTGTAGGGTCCCCGGAGTCTTATTTTGAAAGTCCAACAGAGTTGTGTTTATAGAAAATGTTCAGACCCGTCAATGATAGTTGATTACTTTCCAATCGTTAAATCACTCTTTTTCCATGTTATTAGGGCAGTAGATGAAGCGGAAATGGGAGGCTTTTATTTTGAAATTTGCTATAGGGTGTATTTTAAACAGTCTCCTAGAGTCTATTCTCTAAAACGGGGTTGAGTTTGGGTCATAATGTTGAGCCATATAGGGCAATAAATATATGTAAAAAATATAGAGGCTTTTATTTTGTAGGGTCCCTGGAGTCTTATTTTGAAAGTCCAACAGAGTTGTGTTTATAGAAAATGTTCAGACCCGTCAATGATAGTTGATTACTTTCCAATCGTTAAATCACTCTTTTTCCATGTTATTAGGGCAGTAGATGAAGCGGAAATGGGAGGCTTTTATTTTGAAATTTGCTATAGGGTGTGTTTTAAACAGTCTCCTAGAGTCTATTCTCTAAAACGGGGTTGAGTTTGGGTCATAATGTTGAGCCATATAGGGCAATAAATATATGTAAAAAATATAGAGGCTTTTATTTTGTAGGGTCCCTGGAGTCTTATTTTGAAAGTCTATCAGTGCTGAGTGGCAAGGGAAGTGTCATGGACAGCAGTCATATAGTATCCATTTCCCAATGTTAAATCAGTCCTTTCACCCTCCATTAGATTAATATGTGCTGTTTAAAACAGCAGAGGTAAAATCTGTTTGAAGCTTGGTAACCTTGACAACGCTTAACGAGCCTCTCACTGACACAGACAACAGCTGCACTCACTATTGGTTTCTTCTTCCCAGGCTTTTTTGTATGGGAAGAACGGCACCGAACAAACGACTACTGATCAAAAACCGTATGAGTTATTCAAAAAACATTTTCACCATGAGCATCAGCAATCCTTCGACTCCAACTATACCAACTTTGGTGTATGTGTGTCATTCAGAAAAATATTTATGACGAGTTGAAAACACATAGTCTGATTCGTTTCTCTCCCATCTTCAGCTCAAAAAGAATAGAGAAAGGCTGAAACTCTCATCGACTTTAGGTTGGTCTGGAGGGTTTTTAAGGAAAAGTATTAATCCTACCGTAATTCCGAAGACATTGTGTGAGTCCAGAGGTTTCAGTCTACAAACTGACCAAAAATGGTGACTGTAGCTCCAAATATGTGGCCGTGAGGGCGAGAATAAGATGTTTGATCTTAAAAAAATGGCCGCCTCACACTAAGATTTCAGCAGCTGCACTCTAGCAGGCTGCTGCAGAAGCTAACTGTCAGCTAGCTTCCAGGTGCTTACCCTCCGAACAAACGACTGCTGAGCAAAAACCGTAAAAGATATCTGAAAAATTCTTTCAGTGAAAGCAACATCTATCCTTTGTCTCAGACTGGGGTAACCTTCATGTCTGTAGGTCTTTCACAACCCAAAACGAAGCACAAACAAAATGGTTGGCCCACCTGCTCCTCCCTTTGTTTGAACTGCAGGACCTCACTCTCACTCACCTTTTAGCTGCTAAAGCACCCCTCCGAACAAACGACTGCTGAGTAAAAACCGTAAAAGGTATCTGAAAAATTCTTTTTATCTAAGCGACAGCTATATCTTGTCTTCAATTGGAGTAACTTTCATGGCTGTAGGTCATCTACAAACTGAATGGGAAGAGAAAGAAAAAGAAAAAACGTTTCATCACACCTAAGCTTCTAATTGAGCTAGCTGCAGCAGGTCACTGTCACTCAGCTTTCAGGTGCTTAAAATGTCCTCCGAACAAACGACTGCTGAGCAAAAACCGTATGAGTTATTCAAAAAATTTTTTCACCGTGAGCGTCAGTCATCCTTCGACTCCAACTATGCCAACTTTGGTGTATGTGTGTCATTCAGAAAAATATTTATGACGAGTTTAAAACACATAGTCTGATTCGTTTTTCTCCCCTCTTCTGCTCCAAAACCAATGAAAAACGGCTCTGATTTTCATCGACTTTAGGTCGGTCTGGAGGGTTTTTAAGGAAAAGTATTAATCCTACCGTAATTCCGAAGATATTGTGTGGGTCCAGAGATTTCAGTCTACAAACTGACCAAAAATGGTGACTCTAGCTATAAATATGTGGCCGTGAGGGCGAGTTTAAAATGTTTTTTTGTGTTTAAAAAACGCCTGCCTCACACTCTAGCTTTTCAGTTGCTCCACTCTAGCAGGCTGGATTTTGCTAAAACTTTGTGGCGCTTGAGGTCTGATTATACAAAAACCGTAGCAGTTATCAACATACCGTCTACAGTTTTAAATAGACGAAGGATTTATCTACAAACTGAGCTTCAAACTGTTTTTCTAGGTGAATGTATGGCGACACAGTGAAGTGCTGTTTTTTATGCTTTTTTTTTCCTCTCCCCATTCATTTCCTATGGGATTTTTTTGCGACGTTTTCGCTAATAATTCGCAAACCTTCGGACTAATGAGAAAGTTTTATACAAGCACACATCACCCCATTGGTCCCGACACGTGTGCCAACTTTGGGCCCGATCCGCCAAACCGTGCGGGACTAGTTACGCGCCGAAGTTTTGGGTATACGGGAGAATTATAATAATAATACGCGGAATAAATATGTGCAATAGTAGTAGGTGGGCCATGCCTTCGGCATGTGGCCCCCCAATAATACGCGGAATAAATATGTGCAATAGTAGTAGGTGGGCCATGCCTTCGGCATGTGGCCCCCCAACTAGAAAATTTCTAAAGAAATTTTGAGGGGGGCCACCTACTGCCCGTCTGGGGAACCGGGCCAATACGGCCCTGGCAAGTGACGTCGGGGCTCCCCAGACCAACTGCTTACGCCTTTGAGGGCTGCTGAGGGAAGGAAAGAGGGCAAGTTCATGGGCAAAGAGAGCTGTGTGCCACTTGTGCTGAAATCTGGGAAATAGACGTGCACAGCGTATGATGCACAAGGGTAATATGGGTTGTCCATATTGAAACACAGTGGGTAAAGCCCAGTTGGCGGGCTTCGCCCGCCTGCTAGGAGCCATCTCAGTGAAGAAAAAAATCACCAATGGCGGGCTCTGCCCGCCTTCTAAGAGCCATTGCAGTGATGAAATCACCAAGGGCGGGCTCCGCCCGCCTGCTAAGAGCCATTGCAGTGATGTAATCACCTTTGGCGGGCTCCGCCCGCCTGTTACCATTGGCGGGCTCCGCCCGCCTTCTAAGAGCCATTGCAGTGATGAAATCACCAATGGCAATGAGCAATATGCCAGAATGTATGAGTGTGTATAAGGAAGAGGCTTTTATTCTGTAGAGTCCTTGTAGTCTTATTTTGAAAGTCTATCATGAATGTGCATCAAAAGATGGGTCACGCCCAGCAGTGATATAGAATCCATTTCCAAATGTTAAATCACTGGTTTTCCATGTTATTAGGTGAATAGTTGCTGTATTACAGAGTAAATGGGAGACTTTTATTGTGAAATTTGCTCTGGGTGTGTTTTGAAAAGGTCACTAGAGTCTAATAAAAACAACCTGGAAGAGTTTGGGTCATAATGTTGAGCCATTTGCATCAATTAATGCATTAGTATAATCTAGAGGCTTTTATTTTGTAGGGTCCCTGGAGTCTTATTTTGAAAGTCCAACAGAGTTGTGTTTATAGAAAATGTTCAGACCCGTCAATGATAGTTGATTACTTTCCAATCGTTAAATCACTCTTTTTCCATGTTATTAGGGCAGTAGATGAAGCGGAAATGGGAGGCTTTTATTTTGAAATTTGCTATAGGGTGTGTTTTAAACAGTCTCCTAGAGTCTATTCTCTAAAACGGGGTTGAGTTTGGGTCATAATGTTGAGCCATATAGGGCAATAAATATATGTAAAAAAATATAGAGGCTTTTATTTTGTAGGGTCCCTGGAGTCTTATTTTGAAAGTCTATCAGTGCTGAGTGGCAAGGGAAGTGTCATGGACAGCAGTCATATAGTATCCATTTCCCAATGTTAAATCAGTCCTTTCACCCTCCATTAGATTAATATGTGCTGTTTAAAACAGCAGAGGTAAAATCTGTTTGAAGCTTGGTAACCTTGACAACGCTTAACGAGCCTCTCACTGACACAGACAACAGCTGCACTCACTATTGGTTTCTTCTTCCCAGGCTTTTTTGTATGGGAAGAACGGCACCGAACAAACGACTACTGATCAAAAACCGTATGAGTTATTCAAAAAACATTTTCACCATGAGCATCAGCAATCCTTCGACTCCAACTATACCAACTTTGGTGTATGTGTGTCATTCAGAAAAATATTTATGACGAGTTGAAAACACATAGTCTGATTCGTTTCTCTCCCATCTTCAGCTCAAAAAGAATAGAGAAAGGCTGAAACTCTCATCGACTTTAGGTTGGTCTGGAGGGTTTTTAAGGAAAAGTATTAATCCTACCGTAATTCCGAAGACATTGTGTGAGTCCAGAGGTTTCAGTCTACAAACTGACCAAAAATGGTGACTGTAGCTCCAAATATGTGGCCGTGAGGGCGAGAATAAGATGTTTGATCTGAAAAAAATGGCCGCCTCACACTAAGATTTCAGCAGCTGCACTCTAGCAGGCTGCTGCAGAAGCTAACTGTCAGCTAGCTTCCAGGTGCTTACCCTCCGAACAAACGACTGCTGAGCAAAAACCGTAAAAGATATCTGAAAAATTCTTTCAGTGAAAGCAACATCTATCCTTTGTCTCAGACTGGGGTAACCTTCATGTCTGTAGGTCTTTCACAACCCAAAACGAAGCACAAACAAAATGGTTGGCCCACCTGCTCCTCCCTTTCTTTTAACTGCAGGACCTCACTCTCACTCACCTTTTAGCTGCTAAAGCACCCCTCCGAACAAACGACTGCTGAGTAAAAACCGTAAAAGGTATCTGAAAAATTCTTTTTATCTAAGCGACAGCTATATCTTGTCTTCAATTGGAGTAACTTTCATGGCTGTAGATCATCTACAAACTGAATGGGAAGAGAAAGAAAAAGAAAAAACGTTTCATCACACCTAAGCTTCTAATTGAGCTAGCTGCAGCAGGTCACTGTCACTCAGCTTTCAGGTGCTTAAAATGTCCTCCGAACAAACGACTGCTGAGCAAAAACCGTATGAGTTATTCAAAAAATTTTTTCACCGTGAGCGTCAGTCATCCTTCGACTCCAACTATGCCAACTTTGGTGTATGTGTGTCATTCAGAAAAATATTTATGACGAGTTTAAAACACATAGTCTGATTCGTTTTTCTCCCCTCTTCTGCTCCAAAACCAATGAAAAACGGCTCTGATTTTCATCGACTTTAGGTCGGTCTGGAGGGTTTTTAAGGAAAAGTATTAATCCTACCGTAATTCCGAAGATATTGTGTGGGTCCAGAGATTTCAGTCTACAAACTGACCAAAAATGGTGACTCTAGCTATAAATATGTGGCCGTGAGGGCGAGTTTAAAATGTTTTTTTGTGTTTAAAAAACGCCTGCCTCACACTCTAGCTTTTCAGTTGCTCCACTCTAGCAGGCTGGATTTTGCTAAAACTTTGTGGCGCTTGAGGTCTGATTATACAAAAACCGTAGCAGTTATCAACATACCGTCTTCAGTTTTAAATAGACGAAGGATTTATCTACAAACTGAGCTTCAAACTGTTTTTCTAGGTGAATGTATGCCGACACAGTGAAGTGCTGTTTTTTATGCTTTTTTTTTCCTCTCCCCATTCATTTCCTATGGGATTTTTTTGCGACGTTTTCGCTAATAATTCGCAAACCTTCGGACTAATGAGAAAGTTTTATACAAGCACACATCACCCCATTGGTCCCGACGCGTGTGCCAACTTTGGGCCCGATCCGCCAAACCGTGCGGGACTAGTTACGCGCCGAAGTTTTGGGTATACGGGAGAATTATAATAATAACTAGAAAATTTCTAAAGAAATTTTGAGGGGGGCCACCTACTGCCCGTCTGGGGAACAGGGCCAATACGGCCCTGGCAAGTGATGTCGGGGCTCACCAGACCAACTGCTTACGCCTTTGAGGGCTGCTGAGGGAAGGAAAGAGGGCTAGGTCATGGGCAAAGAGAGCTGTGTGCCACTTGTGCTGAAATCTGGGAAATAGACGTGCACAGCGTATGATGCAAAAGGGTAATATGGGTTGTCCATATTGAACCGCAGTGGGTAAAGCTCAGTTGGGGGGCTCCGCCCGCCTGCTAGGAGCCCTTGCAGCGATGAAAAAAATCACCAATGGCGGGCTCTGCCCGCCTGCTAAGAGCCATTGCAGTGATGAAATCACCAATGGCGGGCTCCGCCCGCCTTCTAAGAGCCATTGCAGTGATGAAATCACCAATGGCGGGCTCCGCCCGCCTTCTAAGAGCCATTGCAGTGATGAAATTACAAATGGCAATGAGCAATATGCCAGAATGTATGAGTGTGTATAAGGAAGAGGCTTTTATTCTGTAGAGTCCCTGGAGTCTTATTTTGAAAGTCTATCATGGAAGTGCATCTAAAGATGGGTCATGCCCAGCAGTTATATAGAATCAATTTCCAAATGTTAAATCACTGGTTTTCCATGTTATTAGGTGAATAGTTGCTGTATTACAGAGTAAATGGGAGACTTTTATTGTGAAATTTGCTCTGGGTGTGTTTTGAAAAGGTCACTAGAGTCTAATAAAAACAACCTGGAAGAGTTTGGGTCATAATGTTGAGCCATTTGCATCAATTAATGCATTAGTATAATCTAGAGGCTTTTATTTTGTAGGGTCGCTGGAGTCTTATTTTGAAAGTCCAACAGAGTTGTGTTTATAGAAAATGTTCAGACCCGTCAATGATAGTTGATTACTTTCCAATCGTTAAATCACTCTTTTTCCATGTTATTAGGGCAGTAGATGAAGCGGAAATGGGAGGCTTTTATTTTGAAATTTGCTATAGGGTGTGTTTTAAACAGTCTCCTAGAGTCTATTCTCTAAAACGGGGTTGAGTTTGGGTCATAATGTTGAGCCATATAGGGCAATAAATATATGTAAAAAATATAGAGGCTTTTATTTTGTAGGGTCCCTGGAGTCTTATTTTGAAAGTCTATCAGTGCTGAGTGGCAAGGGAAGTGTCATGGACAGCAGTCATATAGTATCCATTTCCCAATGTTAAATCAGTCCTTTCACCCTCCATTAGATTAATATGTGCTGTTTAAAACAGCAGAGGTAAAATCTGTTTGAAGCTTGGTAACCTTGACAACGCTTAACGAGCCTCTCACTGACACAGACAACAGCTGCACTCACTATTCGTTTCTTCTTCCCAGGCTTTTTTGTATAGGAAGAACGGCACCGAACAAACGACTACTGATCAAAAACCGTATGAGTTATTCAAAAAACATTTTCACCATGAGCATCAGCAATCCTTCGACTCCAACTATACCAACTTTGGTGTATGTGTGTCATTCAGAACAATATTTATGACGACTTGAAAACACATAGTCTGATTCGTTTCTCTCCCATCTTCAGCTCAAAAAGAATGGAGAAAGGCTGAAACTCATCGACTTTAGGTTGGTCTGGAGGGTTTTTAAGGAAAAGTATTAATCCTACCGTAATTCCGAAGACATTGTGTGAGTCCAGAGGTTTCAGTCTACAAACTGACCAAAAATGGTGACTGTAGCTCCAAATATGTGGCCGTGAGGGCGAGAATAAGATGTTTGATCTTAAAAAAATGGCCGCCTCACACTAAATTTCAGCAGCTGCACTCTAGCAGGCTGCTGCAGAAGCTAACTGTCAGCTAGCTTCCAGGTGCTTACCCTCCGAACAAACGACTGCTGAGCAAAAACCGTAAAAGATATCTGAAAAATTCTTTCAGTGAAAGCAACATCTATCCTTTGTCTCAGACTGGGGTAACCTTCATGTCTGTAGGTCTTTCACAACCCAAAACGAAGCACAAACAAAATGGTTGGCCCACCTGCTCCTCCCTTTGTTTGAACTGCAGGACCTCACTCTCACTCACCTTTTAGCTGCTAAAGCACCCCTCCGAACAAACGACTGCTGAGTAAAAACCGTAAAAGGTATCTGAAAAATTCTTTTTATCTAAGCGACAGCTATATCTTGTCTTCAATTGGAGTAACTTTCATGGCTGTAGGTCATCTACAAACTGAACGGGAAGAGAAAGAAAAAGAAAAAACGTTTCATCACACCTAAGCTTCTAATTGAGCTAGCTGCAGCAGGTCACTGTCACTCAGCTTTCAGGTGCTTAAAATGTCCTCCGAACAAACGACTGCTGAGCAAAAACCGTATGAGTTATTCAAAAAATTTTTTCACCGTGAGCGTCAGTCATGCTTCGACTCCAACTATGCCAACTTTGGTGTATGTGTGTCATTCAGAAAAATATTTATGACGAGTTTAAAACACATAGTCTGATTCGTTTTTCTCCCCTCTTCTGCTCCAAAACCAATGAAAAACGGCTCTGATTTTCATCGACTTTAGGTCGGTCTGGAGGGTTTTTAAGGAAAAGTATTAATCCTACCGTAATTCCGAAGATATTGTGTGGGTCCAGAGATTTCAGTCTACAAACTGACCAAAAATGGTGACTCTAGCTATAAATATGTGGCCGTGAGGGCGAGTTTAAAATGTTTTTTTGTGTTTAAAAAACGCCTGCCTCACACTCTAGCTTTTCAGTTGCTCCACTCTAGCAGGCTGGATTTTGCTAAAACTTTGTGGCGCTTGAGGTCTGATTATACAAAAACCGTAGCAGTTATCAACATACCGTCTTCAGTTTTAAATAGACGAAGGATTTATCTACAAACTGAGCTTCAAACTGTTTTTCTAGGTGAATGTATGCCGACACAGTGAAGTGCTGTTTTTTATGCTTTTTTTTTCCTCTCCCCATTCATTTCCTATGGGATTTTTTTGCGACGTTTTCGCTAATAATTCGCAAACCTTCGGACTAATGAGAAAGTTTTATACAAGCACACATCACCCCATTGGTCCCGACGCGTGTGCCAACTTTGGGCCCGATCCGCCAAACCGTGCGGGACTAGTTATGCGCCGAAGTTTTGGGTATACGGGAGAATTATAATAATAATAATACGCGGAATAAATATGTGCAATAGTAGTAGGTGGGCCATGCCTTCGGCATGTGGCCCCCCAATAATAATACGCGGAATAAATATGTGCAATAGTAGTAGGTGGGCCATGCCTTCGGCATGTGGCCCCCCAACTAGAAAATTTCTAAAGAAATTTTGAGGGGGGCCACCTACTGCCCGTCTGGGGAATCGGGCCAATACGGCCCTGGCAAGTGACGTCGGGGCTCCCCAGACCAACTGCTTACGCCTTTGAGGGCTGCTGAGGGAAGGAAAGAGGGCAAGTTCATGGGCAAAGAGAGCTGTGTGCCACTTGTGCTGAAATCTGGGAAATAGACGTGCACAGCGTATGATGCACAAGGGTAATATGGGTTGTCCATATTGAAACACAGTGGGTAAAGCCCAGTTGGCGGGCTTCGCCCGCCTGCTGGGAGCCATCTCAGTGAAGAAAAAAAAATCACCAATGGCGGGCTCTGCCCGCCTTCTAAGAGCCATTGCAGTGATGAAATCACCAATGGCGGGCTCCACCCGCCTGCTAAGAGCCATTGCAGAGATGTAATCACCTTTGGCGGGCTCCGCCCGCCTGTTACCATTGGCGGGCTCCGCCCGCCTTCTAAGAGCCATTGCAGTGATGAAATCACCAATGGCAATGAGCAATATGCCAGAATGTATGAGTGTGTATAAGGAAGAGGCTTTTATTCTGTAGAGTCCTTGTAGTCTTATTTTGAAAGTCTATCATGAATGTGCATCAAAAGATGGGTCACGCCCAGCAGTGATATAGAATCCATTTCCAAATGTTAAATCACTGGTTTTCCATGTTATTAGGTGAATAGTTGCTGTATTACAGAGTAAATGGGAGACTTTTATTGTGAAATTTGCTCTGGGTGTGTTTTGAAAAGGTCACTAGATTCTAATAAAAACAACCTGGAAGAGTTTGGGTCATAATGTTGAGCCATTTGCATCAATTAATGCATTAGTATAATCTAGAGGCTTTTATTTTGTAGGGTCCCTGGAGTCTTATTTTGAAAGTCCAACAGAGTTGTGTTTATAGAAAATGTTCAGACCCGTCAATGATAGTTGATTACTTTCCAATCGTTAAATCACTCTTTTTCCATGTTATTAGGGCAGTAGATGAAGCGGAAATGGGAGGCTTTTATTTTGAAATTTGCTATAGGGTGTGTTTTAAACAGTCTCCTAGAGTCTATTCTCTAAAACGGGGTTGAGTTTGGGTCATAATGTTGAGCCATATAGGGCAATAAATATATGTAAAAAATATAGAGGCTTTTATTTTGTAGGGTCCCTGGAGTCTTATTTTGAAAGTCTATCAGTGCTGAGTGGCAAGGGAAGTGTCATGGACAGCAGTCATATAGTATCCATTTCCCAATGTTAAATCAGTCCTTTCACCCTCCATTAGATTAATATGTGCTGTTTAAAACAGCAGAGGTAAAATCTGTTTGAAGCTTGGTAACCTTGACAACGCTTAACGAGACTCTCACTGACACAGACAACAGCTGCACTCACTATTGGTTTCTTCTTCCCAGGCTTTTTTGTATGGGAAGAACGGCACCGAACAAACGACTACTGATCAAAAACCGTATGAGTTATTCAAAAAACATTTTCACCATGAGCATCAGCAATCCTTCGACTCCAACTATACCAACTTTGGTGTATGTGTGTCATTCAGAAAAATATTTATGACGAGTTGAAAACACATAGTCTGATTCGTTTCTCTCCCATCTTCAGTTCAAAAAGAATAGAGAAAGGCTGAAACTCTCATCGACTTTAGGTTGGTCTGGAGGGTTTTTAAGGAAAAGTATTAATCCTACCGTAATTCCGAAGACATTGTGTGAGTCCAGAGGTTTCAGTCTACAAACTGACCAAAAATGGTGACTGTAGCTCCAAATATGTGGCCGTGAGGGCGAGAATAAGATGTTTGATCTTAAAAAAATGGCCACCTCACACTAAGATTTCAGCAGCTGCACTCTAGCAGGCTGCTGCAGAAGCTAACTGTCAGCTAGCTTCCAGGTGCTTACCCTCCGAACAAACGACTGCTGAGCAAAAACCGTAAAAGGTATCTGAAAAATTCTTTCAGTGAAAGCAACATCTATCCTTTGTCTCAGACTGGGGTAACCTTCATGTCTGTAGGTCTTTCACAACCCAAAACGAAGCACAAACAAAATGGTTGGCCCACCTGCTCCTCCCTTTCTTTTAACTGCAGGACCTCACTCTCACTCACCTTTTAGCTGCTAAAGCACCCCTCCGAACAAATGACTGCTGAGTAAAAACCGTAAAAGGTATCTGAAAAATTCTTTTTATCTAAGCGACAGCTATATCTTGTCTTCAATTGGAGTAACTTTCATGGCTGTAGATCTACAAACTGAATGGGAAGAGAAAGAAAAAGAAAAAACGTTTCATCACACCTAAGCTTCTAATTGAGCTAGCTGCAGCAGGTCACTCTCACTCAGCTTTCAGGTGCTTAAAATGTCCTCCGAACAAACGACTGCTGAGCAAAAACCGTATGAGTTATTCAAAAAATTTTTTCACCGTGAGCGTCAGTCATCCTTCGACTCCAACTATGCCAACTGTGGTGTATGTGTGTCATTCAGAAAAATCTTTATGACGAGTTTAAAACACATAGTCTGATTCGTTTTTCTCCCCTCTTCTGCTCCAAAACCAATGAAAAACGGCTCTGATTTTCATCGACTTTAGGTCGGTCTGGAGGGTTTTTAAGGAAAAGTATTAATCCTACCGTAATTCCGAAGATATTGTGTGGGTCCAGAGATTTCAGTCTACAAACTGACCAAAAATGGTGACTCTAGCTATAAATATGTGGCCGTGAGGGCGAGTTTAAAATGTTTTTTTGTGTTTAAAAAACGCCTGCCTCACACTCTAGCTTTTCAGTTGCTCCACTCTAGCAGGCTGGATTTTGCTAAAACTTTGTGGCGCTTGAGGTCTGATTATACAAAAACCGTAGCAGTTATCAACATACCGTCTTCAGTTTTAAATAGCCGAAGGATTTATCTACAAACTGAGCTTCAAACTGTTTTTCTAGGTGAATGTATGCCGACACAGTGAAGTGCTGTTTTTTATGCTTTTTTTTACCTCTTCCCATTCATTTCCTATGGGATTTTTTTGCGACGTTTTCGCTAATAATTCGCAAACCTTCGGACTAATGAGAAAGTTTTATACAAGCACACATCACCCCATTGGTCCCAACGCGTGTGCCAACTTTGGGCCCGATCCGCCAAACCGTGCGGGACTAGTTACGTGCCGAAGTTTTGGGTATACGGGAGAATTATAATAACTAGAAAATTTCTAAAGAAATTTTGAGGGGGGCCACCTACTGCCCGTCTGGGGAACCGGGCCAATACGGCCCTGGCAAGTGACGTCGGGGCTCCCCAGACCAACTGCTTACGCCTTTGAGGGCTGCTGAGGGAAGGAAAGAGGGCAAGTTCATGGGCAAAGAGAGCTGTGTGCCACTTGTGCTGAAATCTGGGAAATAGACGTGCACAGCGTATGATGCACAAGGGTAATATGGGTTGTCCATATTGAAACACAGTGGGTAAAGCCCAGTTGGCGGGCTTTGCCCGCCTGCTAGGAGCCATCTCAGTGAAGAAAAAAATCACCAATGGCGGGCTCTGCCCGCCTTCTAAGAGCCATTGCAGTGATGAAATCACCAAGGGCGGGCTCTGCCCGCCTGCTAAGAGCCATTGCAGTGATGTAATCACCTTTGGCGGGCTCCGCCCGCCTGTTACCATTGGCGGGCTCCGCCCGCCTTCTAAGAGCCATTGCAGTGATGAAATCACCAATGGCAATGAGCAATATGCCAGAATGTATGAGTGTGTATAAGGAAGAGGCTTTTATTCTGTAGAGTCCTTGTAGTCTTATTTTGAAAGTCTATCATGAATGTGCATCAAAAGATGGGTCACGCCCAGCAGTGATATGGAAACCATTTCCAAATGTTAAATCACTGGTTTTCCATGTTATTAGGTGAATAGTTGCTGTATTACAGAGTAAATGGGAGACTTTTATTGTGAAATTTGCTCTGGGGTGTGTTTTGAAAAGGTCACTAGAGTCTAATAAAAACAACCTGGAAGAGTTTGGGTCATAATGTTGAGCCATTTGCATCAATTAATGCATTAGTATAATCTAGAGGCTTTGATTTTGTAGGGTCGCTGGAGTTTTATTTTGAAAGTCCAACAGAGTTGTGTTTATAGAAAATGTTCAGACCCGTCAATGATAGTTGATTACTTTCCAATCGTTAAATCACTCTTTTTCCATGTTATTAGGGCAGTAGATGAAGCGGAAATGGGAGGCTTTTATTTTGAAATTTGCTATAGGGTGTGTTTTAAACAGTCTCCTAGAGTCTATTCTCTAAAACGGGGTTGAGTTTGGGTCATAATGTTGAGCCATATAGGGCAATAAATATATGTAAAAAATATAGAGGCTTTTATTTTGTAGGGTCCCTGGAGTCTTATTTTGAAAGTCTATCAGTGCTGAGTGGCAAGGGAAGTGTCATGGACAGCAGTCATATAGTATCCATTTCCCAATGTTAAATCAGTCCTTTCACCCTCCATTAGATTAATATGTGCTGTTTAAAACAGCAGAGGTAAAATCTGTTTGAAGCTTGGTAACCTTGACAACGCTTAACGAGCCTCTCACTGACACAGACAACAGCTGCACTCACTATTGGTTTCTTCTTCCCAGGCTTTTTTGTATGGGAAGAACGGCACCGAACAAACGACTACTGATCAAAAACCGTATGAGTTATTCAAAAAACATTTTCACCATGAGCATCAGCAATCCTTCGACTCCAACTATACCAACTTTGGTGTATGTGTGTCATTCAGAAAAATATTTATGACGAGTTGAAAACACATAGTCTGATTCGTTTCTCTCCCATCTTCAGCTCAAAAAGAATAGAGAAAGGCTGAAACTCTCATCGACTTTAGGTTGGTCTGGAGGGTTTTTAAGGAAAAGTATTAATCCTACCGTAATTCCGAAGACATTGTGTGAGTCCAGAGGTTTCAGTCTACAAACTGACCAAAAATGGTGACTGTAGCTCCAAATATGTGGCCGTGAGGGCGAGAATAAGATGTTTGATCTGAAAAAAATGGCCGCCTCACACTAAGATTTCAGCAGCTGCACTCTAGCAGGCTGCTGCAGAAGCTAACTGTCAGCTAGCTTCCAGGTGCTTACCCTCCGAACAAACGACTGCTGAGCAAAAACCGTAAAAGATATCTGAAAAATTCTTTCAGTGAAAGCAACATCTATCCTTTGTCTCAGACTGGGGTAACCTTCATGTCTGTAGGTCTTTCACAACCCAAAACGAAGCACAAACAAAATGGTTGGCCCACCTGCTCCTCCCTTTCTTTTAACTGCAGGACCTCACTCTCACTCACCTTTTAGCTGCTAAAGCACCCCTCCGAACAAACGACTGCTGAGTAAAAACCGTAAAAGGTATCTGAAAAATTCTTTTTATCTAAGCGACAGCTATATCTTGTCTTCAATTGGAGTAACTTTCATGGCTGTAGATCATCTACAAACTGAATGGGAAGAGAAAGAAAAAGAAAAAACGTTTCATCACACCTAAGCTTCTAATTGAGCTAGCTGCAGCAGGTCACTGTCACTCAGCTTTCAGGTGCTTAAAATGTCCTCCGAACAAACGACTGCTGAGCAAAAACCGTATGAGTTATTCAAAAAATTTTTTCACCGTGAGCGTCAGTCATCCTTCGACTCCAACTATGCCAACTTTGGTGTATGTGTGTCATTCAGAAAAATATTTATGACGAGTTTAAAACACATAGTCTGATTCGTTTTTCTCCCCTCTTCTGCTCCAAAACCAATGAAAAACGGCTCTGATTTTCATCGACTTTAGGTCGGTCTGGAGGGTTTTTAAGGAAAAGTATTAATCCTACCGTAATTCCGAAGATATTGTGTGGGTCCAGAGATTTCAGTCTACAAACTGACCAAAAATGGTGACTCTAGCTATAAATATGTGGCCGTGAGGGCGAGTTTAAAATGTTTTTTTGTGTTTAAAAAACGCCTGCCTCACACTCTAGCTTTTCAGTTGCTCCACTCTAGCAGGCTGGATTTTGCTAAAACTTTGTGGCGCTTGAGGTCTGATTATACAAAAACCGTAGCAGTTATCAACATACCGTCTTCAGTTTTAAATAGACGAAGGATTTATCTACAAACTGAGCTTCAAACTGTTTTTCTAGGTGAATGTATGCCGACACAGTGAAGTGCTGTTTTTTATGCTTTTTTTTTCCTCTCCCCATTCATTTCCTATGGGATTTTTTTGCGACGTTTTCGCTAATAATTCGCAAACCTTCGGACTAATGAGAAAGTTTTATACAAGCACACATCACCCCATTGGTCCCGACGCGTGTGCCAACTTTGGGCCCGATCCGCCAAACCGTGCGGGACTAGTTACGCGCCGAAGTTTTGGGTATACGGGAGAATTATAATAATAACTAGAAAATTTCTAAAGAAATTTTGAGGGGGGCCACCTACTGCCCGTCTGGGGAACCGGGCCAATACGGCCCTGGCAAGTGACGTCGGGGCTCCCCAGACCAACTGCTTACGCCTTAGAGGGCTGCTGAGGGAAGGAAAGAGGGCAAGTTCATGGGCAAAGAGAGCTGTGTGCCACTTGTGCTGAAATCTGGGAAATAGACGTGCACAGCGTATGATGCACAAGGGTAATATGGGTTGTCCATATTGAAACACAGTGGGTAAAGCCCAGTTGGCGGGCTTCGCCCGCCTGCTAGGAGCCATCTCAGTGAAGAAAAAAATCACCAATGGCGGGCTCTGCCCGCCTTCTAAGAGCCATTGCAGTGATGAAATCACCAATGGCGGGCTCCGCCCGCCTGCTAAGAGCCATTGCAGTGATGTAATCACCTTTGGCGGGCTCCGCCCGCCTGTTACCATTGGCGGGCTCCGCCCGCCTTCTAAGAGCCATTGCAGTGATGAAATCACCAATGGCAATGAGCAATATGCCAGAATGTATGAATGTGTATAAGGAAGAGGCTTTTATTCTGTAGAGTCCTTGTAGTCTTATTTTGAAAGTCTATCATGAATGTGCATCAAAAGATGGGTCACGCCCAGCAGTGATATAGAATCCATTTCCAAATGTTAAATCACTGGTTTTCCATGTTATTAGGTGAATAGTTGCTGTATTACAGAGTAAATGGGAGACTTTTATTGTGAAATTTGCTCTGGGGTGTGTTTTGAAAAGGTCACTAGAGTCTAATAAAAACAACCTGGAAGAGTTTGGGTCATAATGTTGAGCCATTTGCATCAATTAATGCATTAGTATAATCTAGAGGCTTTTATTTTGTAGGGTCCCTGGAGTGTTATTTTGAAAGTCCAACAGAGTTGTGTTTATAGAAAATGTTCAGACCCGTCAATGATAGTTGATTACTTTCCAATCGTTAAATCACTCTTTTTCCATGTTATTAGGGCAGTAGATGAAGCGGAAATGGGAGGCTTTTATTTTGAAATTTGCTATAGGGTGTGTTTTAAACAGTCTCCTAGAGTCTATTCTCTAAAACGGGGTTGAGTTTGGGTCATAATGTTGAGCCATATAGGGCAATAAATATATGTAAAAAAATATAGAGGCTTTTATTTTGTAGGGTCCCTGGAGTCTTATTTTGAAAGTCTATCAGTGCTGAGTGGCAAGGGAAGTGTCATGGACAGCAGTCATATAGTATCCATTTCCCAATGTTAAATCAGTCCTTTCACCCTCCATTAGATTAATATGTGCTGTTTAAAACAGCAGAGGTAAAATCTGTTTGAAGCTTGGTAACCTTGACAACGCTTAACGAGCCTCTCACTGACACAGACAACAGCTGCACTCACTATTGGTTTCTTCTTCCCAGGCTTTTTTGTATGGGAAGAACGGCACCGAACAAACGACTACTGATCAAAAACCGCATGAGTTATTCAAAAAACATTTTCACCATGAGCATCAGCAATCCTTCGACTCCAACTATGCCAACTTTGGTGTATGTGTGTCATTCAGAAAAATATTTATGACGAGTTGAAAACACATAGTCTGATTCGTTTCTCTCCCATCTTCAGCTCAAAAAGAATAGAGAAAGGCTGAAACTCTCATCGACTTTAGGTTGGTCTGGAGGGTTTTTAAGGAAAAGTATTAACCCTACCGTAATTCCGAAGACATTGTGTGAGTCCAGAGGTTTCAGTCTACAAACTGACCAAAAATGGTGACTGTAGCTCCAAATATGTGGCCGTGAGGGCGAGAATAAGATGTTTGATCTTAAAAAAATGGCCGCCTCACACTAAGATTTCAGCAGCTGCACTCTAGCAGGCTGCTGCAGAAGCTAACTGTCAGCTAGCTTCCAGGTGCTTACCCTCCGAACAAACGACTGCTGAGCAAAAACCGTAAAAGGTATCTGAAAAATTATTTCAGTGAAAGCAACATCTATCCTTTGTCTCAGACTGGGGTAACCTTCATGTCTGTAGGTCTTTCACAACCCAAAACGAAGCACAAACAAAATGGTTGGCCCACCTGCTCCTCCCTTTGTTTGAACTGCAGGACCTCACTCTCACTCACCTTTTAGCTGCTAAAGCACCCCTCCGAACAAACGACTGCTGAGTAAAAACCGTAAAAGGTATCTGAAAAATTCTTTTTATCTAAGCGACAGCTATATCTTGTCTTCAATTGGAGTAACTTTCATGGCTGTAGGTCATCTACAAACTGAATGGGAAGAGAAAGAAAAAGAAAAAACGTTTCATCACACCTAAGCTTCTAATTGAGCTAGCTGCAGCAGGTCACTCTCACTCAGCTTTCAGGTGCTTAAAATGTCCTCCGAACAAACGACTGCTGAGCAAAAACCGTATGAGTTATTCAAAAAATTTTTTCACCGTGAGCGTCAGTCATCCTTCGACTCCAACTATGCCAACTTTGGTGTATGTGTGTCATTCAGAAAAATATTTATGACGAGTTTAAAACACATAGTCTGATTCGTTTTTCTCCCCTCTTCTGCTCCAAAACCAATGAAAAACGGCTCTGATTTTCATCGACTTTAGGTCGGTCTGGAGGGTTTTTAAGGAAAAGTATTAATCCTACCGTAATTCCGAAGATATTGTGTGGGTCCAGAGATTTCAGTCTACAAACTGACCAAAAATGGTGACTCTAGCTATAAATATGTGGCCGTGAGGGCGAGTTTAAAATGTTTTTTTGTGTTTAAAAAACGCCTGCCTCACACTCTAGCTTTTCAGTTGCTCCACTCTAGCAGGCTGGATTTTGCTAAAACTTTGTGGCGCTTGAAGTCTGATTATACAAAAACCGTAGCAGTTATCAACATACCGTCTTCAGTTTTAAATAGACGAAGGATTTATCTACAAACTGAGCTTCAAACTGTTTTTCTAGGTGAATGTGTGCCGACACAGTGAAGTGCTGTTTTTTATGCTTTTTTTTACCTCTTCCCATTCATTTCCTATGGGATTTTTTTGCGACGTTTTCGCTAATAATTCGCAAACCTTCGGACTAATGAGAAAGTTTTATACAAGCACACATCACCCCATTGGTCCCAACGCGTGTGCCAACTTTGGGCCCGATCCGCCAAACCGTGCGGGACTAGTTACGTGCCGAAGTTTTGGGTATACGGGAGAATTATAATAATAACTAGAAAATTTCTAAAGAAATTTTGAGGGGGGCCACCTACTGCCCGTCTGGGGAACAGGGCCAATACGGCCCTGGCAAGTGATGTCGGGGCTCCCCAGACCAACTGCTTACGCCTTTGAGGGCTGCTGAGGGAAGGAAAGAGGGCTAGGTCATGGGCAAAGAGAGCTGTGTGCCACTTGTGCTGAAATCTGGGAAATAGACGTGCACAGCGTATGATGCAAAAGGGTAATATGGGTTGTCCATATTGAACCGCAGTGGGTAAAGCTCAGTTGGTGGGCTCCGCCCGCCTGCTAGGAGCCCTTGCAGCGATGAAAAAAATCACCAATGGCGGGCTCTGCCCGCCTGCTAAGAGCCATTGCAGTGATGAAATCACCAATGGCGGGCTCCGCCCGCCTTCTAAGAGCCATTGCAGTGATGAAATCACCAATGGCGGGCTCCGCCCGCCTTCTAAGAGCCATTGCAGTGATGAAATTACAAATGGCAATGAGCAATATGCCAGAATGTATGAGTGTGTATAAGGAAGAGGCTTTTATTCTGTAGAGTCCCTGGAGTCTTATTTTGAAAGTCTATCATGGAAGTGCATCTAAAGATGGGTCATGCCCAGCAGTTATATAGAATCAATTTCCAAATGTTAAATCACTGGTTTTCCATGTTATTAGGTGAATAGTTGCTGTATTACAGAGTAAATGGGAGACTTTTATTGTGAAATTTGCTCTGGGTGTGTTTTGAAAAGGTCACTAGAGTCTAATAAAAACAACCTGGAAGAGTTTGGGTCATAATGTTGAGCCATTTGCATCAATTAATGCATTAGTATAATCTAGAGGCTTTTATTTTGTAGGGTCGCTGGAGTCTTATTTTGAAAGTCCAACAGAGTTGTGTTTATAGAAAATGTTCAGACCCGTCAATGATAGTTGATTACTTTCCAATCGTTAAATCACTCTTTTTCCATGTTATTAGGGCAGTAGATGAAGCGGAAATGGGAGGCTTTTATTTTGAAATTTGCTATAGGGTGTGTTTTAAACAGTCTCCTAGAGTCTATTCTCTAAAACGGGGTTGAGTTTGGGTCATAATATTGAGCCATATAGGGCAATAAATATATGTAAAAAATATAGAGGCTTTTATTTTGTAGGGTCCCTGGAGTCTTATTTTGAAAGTCTATCAGTGCTGAGTGGCAAGGGAAGTGTCATGGACAGCAGTCATATAGTATCCATTTCCCAATGTTAAATCAGTCCTTTCACCCTCCATTAGATTAATATGTGCTGTTTAAAACAGCAGAGGTAAAATCTGTTTGAAGCTTGGTAACCTTGACAACGCTTAACGAGCCTCTCACTGACACAGACAACAGCTGCACTCACTATTGGTTTCTTCTTCCCAGGCTTTTTTGTATGGGAAGAACGGCAACGAAAACAAACGACTACTGATCAAAAACCGTATGAGTTATTCAAAAAACATTTTCACCATGAGCATCAGCAATCCTTCGACTCCAAGTATACCAACTTTGGTGTATGTGTGTCATTCAGAACAATATTTATGACGACTTGAAAACACATAGTCTGATTCGTTTCTCTCCCATCTTCAGCTCAAAAAGAATGGAGAAAGGCTGAAACTCATCGACTTTAGGTTGGTCTGGAGGGTTTTTAAGGAAAAGTATTAATCCTACCGTAATTCCGAAGACATTGTGTGAGTCCAGAGGTTTCAGTCTACAAACTGACCAAAAATGGTGACTGTAGCTCCAAATATGTGGCCGTGAGGGCGAGAATAAGATGTTTGATCTTAAAAAAATGGCCGCCTCACACTAAGATTTCAGCAGCTGCACTCTAGCAGGCTGCTGCAGAAGCTAACTGTCAGCTAGCTTCCAGGTGCTTACCCTCCGAACAAACGACTGCTGAGCAAAAACCGTAAAAGATATCTGAAAAATTCTTTCAGTGAAAGCAACATCTATCCTTTGTCTCAGACTGGGGTAACCTTCATATCTGTAGGTCTTTCACAACCCAAAACGAAGCACAAACAAAATGGTTGGCCCACCTGCTCCTCCCTTTGTTTGAACTGCAGGACCTCACTCTCACTCACCTTTTAGCTGCTAAAGCACCCCTCCGAACAAACGACTGCTGAGTAAAAACCGTAAAAGGTGTCTGAAAAATTCTTTTTATCTAAGCGACAGCTATATCTTGTCTTCAATTGGAATAACTTTCATGGCTGTAGGTCATCTACAAACTGAATGGGAAGAGAAAGAAAAAGAAAAAACGTTTCATCACACCTAAGCTTCTAATTGAGCTAGCTGCAGCAGGTCACTGTCACTCAGCTTTCAGGTGCTTAAAATGTCCTCCGAACAAACGACTGTTGAGCAAAAACCGTATGAGTTATTCAAAAAATTTTTTCACCGTGAGCGTCAGTCATCCTTCGACTCCAACTATGCCAACTTTGGTGTATGTGTGTCATTCAGAAAAATATTTATGACGAGTTTAAAACACATAGTCGGATTCGTTTTTCTCCCCTCTTCTGCTCCAAAACCAATGAAAAACGGCTCTGATTTTCATCGACTTTAGGTCGGTCTGGAGGGTTTTTAAGGAAAAGTATTAATCCTACCGTAATTCCGAAGATATTGTGTGGGTCCAGAGATTTCAGTCTACAAACTGACCAAAAATGGTGACTCTAGCTATAAATATGTGGCCGTGAGGGCGAGTTTAAAATGTTTTTTTGTGTTTAAAAAACGCCTGCCTCACACTCTAGCTTTTCAGTTGCTCCACTCTAGCAGGCTGGATTTTGCTAAAACTTTGTGGCGCTTGAGGTCTGATTATACAAAAACCGTAGCAGTTATCAACATACCGTCTTCAGTTTTAAATAGACGAAGGATTTATCTACAAACTGAGCTTCAAACTGTTTTTCTAGGTGAATGTATGCCGACACAGTGAAGTGCTGTTTTTTATGCTTTTTTTTTCCTCTCCCCATTCATTTCCTATGGGATTTTTTTGCGACGTTTTCGCTAATAATTCGCAAACCTTCGGACTAATGAGAAAGTTTTATACAAGCACACATCACCCCATTGGTCCCGACGCGTGTGCCAACTTTGGGCCCGATCCGCCAAACCGTGCGGGACTAGTTACGCGCCGAAGTTTTGGGTATACGGGAGAATTATAATAATAATAATACGCGGAATAAATATGTGCAATAGTAGTAGGTGGGCCATGCCTTCGGCATGTGGCCCCCCAACTAGAAAATTTCTAAAGAAATTTTGAGGGGGGCCACCTACTGCCCGTCTGGGGAACCGGGCCAATACGGCCCTGGCAAGTGACGTCGGGGCTCCCCAGACCAACTGCTTACGCCTTTGAGGGCTGCTGAGGGAAGGAAAGAGGGCAAGTTCATGGGCAAAGAGAGCTGTGTGCCACTTGTGCTGAAATCTGGGAAATAGACGTGCACAGCGTATGATGCACAAGGGTAATATGGGTTGTCCATATTGAAACACAGTGGGTAAAGCCCAGTTGGCGGGCTTCGCCCGCCTGCTAGGAGCCATCTCAGTGAAGAAAAAAATCACCAATGGCGGGCTCTGCCCGCCTTCTAAGAGCCATTGCAGTGATGAAATCACGCCCGCCTGCTAAGAGCCATTGCAGTGATGTAATCACCTTTGGCGGGCTCCGCCCGCCTGTTACCATTGGCGGGCTCCGCCCGCCTTCTAAGAGCCATTGCAGTGATGAAATCACCAATGGCAATGAGCAATATGCCAGAATGTATGAGTGTGTATAAGGAAGAGGCTTTTATTCTGTAGAGTCCTTGTAGTCTTATTTTGAAAGTCTATCATGAATGTGCATCAAAAGATGGGTCACGCCCAGCAGTGATATAGAATCCATTTCCAAATGTTAAATCACTGGTTTTCCATGTTATTAGGTGAATAGTTGCTGTATTACAGAGTAAATGGGAGACTTTTATTGTGAAATTTGCTCTGGGTGTGTTTTGAAAAGGTCACTAGAGTCTAATAAAAACAACCTGGAAGAGTTTGGGTCATAATGTTGAGCCATTTGCATCAATTAATGCATTAGTATAATCTAGAGGCTTTTATTTTGTAGGGTCCCTGGAGTCTTATTTTGAAAGTCCAACAGAGTTGTGTTTATAGAAAATGTTCAGACCCGTCAATGATAGTTGATTACTTTCCAATCGTTAAATCACTCTTTTTCCATGTTATTAGGGCAGTAGATGAAGCGGAAATGGGAGGCTTTTATTTTGAAATTTGCTACAGGGTGTGTTTTAAACAGTCTCCTAGAGTCTATTCTCTAAAACGGGGTTGAGTTTGGGTCATAATGTTGAGCCATATAGGGCAATAAATATATGTAAAAAATATAGAGGCTTTTATTTTGTAGGGTCCCTGGAGTCTTATTTTGAAAGTCTATCAGTGCTGAGTGGCAAGGGAAGTGTCATGGACAGCAGTCATATAGTATCCATTTCCCAATGTTAAATCAGTCCTTTCACCCTCCATTAGATTAATATGTGCTGTTTAAAACAGCAGAGGTAAAATCTGTTTGAAGCTTGGTAACCTTGACAACGCTTAACGAGCCTCTCACTGACACAGACAACAGCTGCACTCACTATTGGTTTCTTCTTCCCAGGCTTTTTTGTATGGGAAGAACGGCACCGAACAAACGACTACTGATCAAAAACCGTATGAGTTATTCAAAAAACATTTTCACCATGAGCATCAGCAATCCTTCGACTCCAACTATACCAACTTTGGTGTATGTGTGTCATTCAGAAAAATATTTATGACGAGTTGAAAACACATAGTCTGATTCGTTTCTCTCCCATCTTCAGCTCAAAAAGAATAGAGAAAGGCTGAAACTCTCATCGACTTTAGGTTGGTCTGGACGGTTTTTAAGGAAAAGTATTAATCCTACCGTAATTCCGAAGACATTGTGTGAGTCCAGAGGTTTCAGTCTACAAACTGACCAAAAATGGTGACTGTAGCTCCAAATATGTGGCCGTGAGGGCGAGAATAAGATGTTTGATCTTAAAAGAATGGCCGCCTCACACTAAGATTTCAGCAGCTGCACTCTAGCAGGCTGCTGCAGAAGCTAACTGTCAGCTAGCTTCCAGGTGCTTACCCTCCGAACAAACGACTGCTGAGCAAAAACCGTAAAAGATATCTGAAAAATTCTTTCAGTGAAAGCAACATCTATCCTTTGTCTCAGACTGGGGTAACCTTCATGTCTGTAGGTCTTTCACAACCCAAAACGAAGCACAAACAAAATGGTTGGCCCACCTGCTCCTCCCTTTGTTTGAACTGCAGGACCTCACTCTCACTCACCTTTTAGCTGCTAAAGCACCCCTCCGAACAAACGACTGCTGAGTAAAAACCGTAAAAGGTATCTGAAAAATTCTTTTTATCTAAGCGACAGCTATATCTTGTCTTCAATTGGAGTAACTTTCATGGCTGTAGGTCATCTACAACCTGAATGGGAAGAGAAAGAAAAAGAAAAAACGTTTTGTCACACCTGATCTTCTAATTGAGCTAGCTGCAGCAGGACACTCTCCCCCAGCTTTCAGCTGCTTAAAATGTCCTCCGAACAAACGACTGCTGAGCAAAAACCGTATGAGTTATTCAAAATATTTTTTCACCGTGAGCGTCAGCCATCCTTCGACTCCAACTATGCCAACTTTGGTGTATGTGTGTCATTCAGAAAAATATTTATGACGAGTTTAAAACACATAGTCTGATTCGTTTTTCTCCCCTCTTCTGCTCCAAAACCAATGAAAAACGGCTCTGATTTTCATCGACTTTAGGTCGGTCTGGAGGGTTTTTAAGGAAAAGTATTAATCCTACCGTAATTCCGAAGATATTGTGTGGGTCCAGAGATTTCAGTCTACAAACTGACCAAAAATGGTGACTCTAGCTATAAATATGTGGCCGTGAGGGCGAGTTTAAAATGTTTTTTTGTGTTTAAAAAACGCCTGCCTCACACTCTAGCTTTTCAGTTGCTCCACTCTAGCAGGCTGGATTTTGCTAAAACTTTGTGGCGCTTGAGGTCTGATTATACAAAAACCGTAGCAGTTATCAACATACCGTCTTCAGTTTTAAATAGACGAAGGATTTATCTACAAACTGAGCTTCAAACTGTTTTTCTAGGTGAATGTATGCCGACACAGTGAAGTGCTGTTTTTTATGCTTTTTTTTTCCTCTCCCCATTCATTTCCTATGGGATTTTTTTGCGACGTTTTCGCTAATAATTCGCAAACCTTCGGACTAATGAGAAAGTTTTATACAAGCACACATCACCCCATTGGTCCCGACGCGTGTGCCAACTTTGGGCCCGATCCGCCAAACCGTGCGGGACTAGTTACGTGCCGAAGTTTTGGGTATACGGGAGAATTATAATAATAATAATAATACGCGGAATAAATATGTGCAATAGTAGTAGGTGGGCCATGCCTTCGGCATGTGGCCCCCCAATAATAATACGCGGAATAAATATGTGCAATAGTAGTAGGTGGGCCATGCCTTCGGCATGTGGCCCCCCAATAATACGCGGAATAAATATGTGCAATAGTAGTAGGTGGGCCATGCCTTCGGCATGTGGCCCCCCAACTAGAAAATTTCTAAAGAAATTTTGAGGGGGGCCACCTACTGCCCGTCTGGGGAACCGGGCCAATACGGCCCTGGCAAGTGACGTCGGGGCTCCCCAGACCAACTGCTTACGCCTTTGAGGGCTGCTGAGGGAAGGAAAGAGGGCAAGTTCATGGGCAAAGAGAGCTGTGTGCCACTTGTGCTGAAATCTGGGAAATAGACGTGCACAGAGTATGATGCACAAGGGTAATATGGGTTGTCCATATTGAAACACAGTGGGTAAAGCCCAGTTGGCGGGCTTCGCCCGCCTGCTAGGAGCCATCTCAGTGAAGAAAAAAATCACCAATGGCGGGCTCTGCCCGCCTTCTAAGAGCCATTGCAGTGATGAAATCACCAATGGCGGGCTCCGCCCGCCTGCTAAGAGCCATTGCAGTGATGTAATCACCTTTGGCGGGCTCCGCCCGCCTGTTACCATTGGCGGGCTCCGCCCGCCTTCTAAGAGCCATTGCAGTGATGAAATCACCAATGGCAATGAGCAATATGCCAGAATGTATGAGTGTGTATAAGGAAGAGGCTTTTATTCTGTAGAGTCCTTGTAGTCTTATTTTGAAAGTCTATCATGAATGTGCATCAAAAGATGGGTCACGCCCAGCAGTGATATAGAATCCATTTCCAAATGTTAAATCACTGGTTTTCCATGTTATTAGGTGAATAGTTGCTGTATTACAGAGTAAATGGGAGACTTTTATTGTGAAATTTGCTCTGGGGTGTGTTTTGAAAAGGTCACTAGAGTCTAATAAAAACAACCTGGAAGAGTTTGGGTCATAATGTTGAGCCATTTGCATCAATTAATGCATTACTATAATCTAGAGGCTTTTATTTTGTAGGGTCCCTGGAGTCTTATTTTGAAAGTCCAACAGAGTTGTGTTTATAGAAAATGTTCAGACCCGTCAATGATAGTTGATTACTTTCCAATTGTTAAATCACTCTTTTTCCATGTTATTAGGGCAGTAGATGAAGCGGAAATGGGAGGCTTTTATTTTGAAATTTGCTATAGGGTGTGTTTTAAACAGTCTCCTAGAGTCTATTCTCTAAAACGGGGTTGAGTTTGGGTCATAATGTTGAGCCATATAGAGCAATAAATATATGTAAAAAATATAGAGGCTTTTATTTTGTAGGGTCCCTGGAGTCTTATTTTGAAAGTCTATCAGTGCTGAGTGGCAAGGGAAGTGTCATGTACAGCAGTCATATAGTATCCATTTCCCAATGTTAAATCAGTCCTTTCACCCTCCATTAGATTAATATGTGCTGTTTAAAACAGCAGAGGTAAAATCTGTTTGAAGCTTGGTAACCTTGACAACGCTTAACGAGCCTCTCACTGACACAGACAACAGCTGCACTCACTATTGGTTTCTTCTTCCCAGGCTTTTTTGTATGGGAAGAACGGCACCGAACAAACGACTACTGATCAAAAACCGTATGAGTTATTCAAAAAACATTTTCACCATGAGCATCAGCAATCCTTCGACTCCAACTATACCAACTTTGGTGTATGTGTGTCATTCAGAAAAATATTTATGACGAGTTGAAAACACATAGTCTGATTCGTTTTTCTCCCATCTTCAGCTCAAAAAGAATGGAGAAAGGCTGAAACTCTCATCCACTTTAGGTTGGTCTGGAGGGTTTTTAAGGCAAAGTATTAATCCTACCGTAATTCCGAAGACATTGTGTGAGTCCAGAGGTTTCAGTCTACAAACTGACCAAAAATGGTGACTGTAGCTCCAAATATGTGGCCGTGAGGGCGAGAATAAGATGTTTGATCTTAAAAAATGGCCGCCTCACACTAAGATTTCAGCAGCTGCACTCTAGCAGGCTGCTGCAGAAGCTAACTGTCAGCTAGCTTCCAGGTGCTTACCCTCCGAACAAACGACTGCTGAGCAAAAACCGTAAAAGATATCTGAAAAATTCTTTCAGTGAAAGCAACATCTATCCTTTGTCTCAGACTGGGGTAACCTTCATGTCTGTAGGTCTTTCACAACCCAAAACGAAGCACAAACAAAATGGTTGGCCCACCTGCTCCTCCCTTTGTTTGAACTGCAGGACCTCACTCTCACTCACCTTTTAGCTGCTAAAGCACCCCTCCGAACAAACGACTGCTGAGTAAAAACCGTAAAAGGTATCTGAAAAATTCTTTTTATCTAAGCGACAGCTATATCTTGTCTTCAATTGGAGTAACTTTCATGGCTGTAGGTCATCTACAAACTGAATGGGAAGAGAAAGAAAAAGAAAAAACGTTTCATCACACCTAAGCTTCTAATTGAGCTAGCTGCAGCAGGTCACTGTCACTCAGCTTTCAGGTGCTTAAAATGTCCTCCGAACAAACGACTGCTGAGCAAAAACCGTATGAGTTATTCAAAAAATTTTTTCACCGTGAGCGTCAGTCATCCTTCGACTCCAACTATGCCAACTTTGGTGTATGTGTGTCATTCAGAAAAATATTTATGACGAGTTTAAAACACATAGTCGGATTCGTTTTTCTCCCCTCTTCTGCTCCAAAACCAATGAAAAACGGCTCTGATTTTCATCGACTTTAGGTCGGTCTGGAGGGTTTTTAAGGAAAAGTATTAATCCTACCGTAATTCCGAAGATATTGTGTGGGTCCAGAGATTTCAGTCTACAAACTGACCAAAAATGGTGACTCTAGCTATAAATATGTGGCCGTGAGGGCGAGTTTAAAATGTTTTTTTGTGTTTAAAAAACGCCTGCCTCACACTCTAGCTTTTCAGTTGCTCCACTCTAGCAGGCTGGATTTTGCTAAAACTTTGTGGCGCTTGAGGTCTGATTATACAAAAACCGTAGCAGTTATCAACATACCGTCTTCAGTTTTAAATAGACGAAGGATTTATCTACAAACTGAGCTTCAAACTGTTTTTCTAGGTGAATGTATGCCGACACAGTGAAGTGCTGTTTTTTATGCTTTTTTTTTCCTCTCCCCATTCATTTCCTATGGGATTTTTTTGCGACGTTTTCGCTAATAATTCGCAAACCTTCGGACTAATGAGAAAGTTTTATACAAGCACACATCACCCCATTGGTCCCGACGCGTGTGCCAACTTTGGGCCCGATCCGCCAAACCGTGCGGGACTAGTTACGCGCCGAAGTTTTGGGTATACGGGAGAATTATAATAATAATAATACGCGGAATAAATATGTGCAATAGTAGTAGGTGGGCCATGCCTTCGGCATGTGGCCCCCCAATAATACGCGGAATAAATATGTGCAATAGTAGTAGGTGGGCCATGCCTTCGGCATGTGGCCCCCCAATAATACGCGGAATAAATATGTGCAATAGTAGTAGGTGGGCCATGCCTTCGGCATGTGGCCCCCCAATAATACGCGGAATAAATATGTGCAATAGTAGTAGGTGGGCCATGCCTTCGGCATGTGGCCCCCCAATAATACGCGGAATAAATATGTGCAATAGTAGTAGGTGGGCCATGCCTTCGGCATGTGGCCCCCCAATAATACGCGGAATAAATATGTGCAATAGTAGTAGGTGGGCCATGCCTTCGGCATGTGGCCCCCCAATAATACGCGGAATAAATATGTGCAATAGTAGTAGGTGGGCCATGCCTTCGGCATGTGGCCCCCCAATAATAATACGCGGAATAAATATGTGCAATAGTAGTAGGTGGGCCATGCCTTCGGCATGTGGCCCCCCAATTAAAAATGTCTCTGGACCTTTACTGGTTGTTTATTTTCTATTTTTAATTGGTTACCCCCTGATATAAATGGACAAAATAAAAGTTATTAAATGCAAAATGTTTACATATCTTACACATTTCCAGCCTAATTACTGATCCAAGTTGACCTTTCTTCTAATGGTATTTGTTAAGAGTCTGTATACTCCAGTTAATGATAACTGAATACTAAATTTTTTAACGATTATTTCAATAAATCATGATTAATTTTAATGTTTTGGCTCTAATCAGGACAATATTCAACAATTAGAGAACTGCTCCACACTGTAAAACTTGACCAACATTAAAATCTATTTTGCCAACTCTTTATGGCTTCAAAACATGAAGAGTACTTTTACACTGAAGTACTAAAGTTCAAACAGGAAGGACATGGTTTAATCTTCTATGTAGAGTATAACACAGAAAGACAACCTGTGAGGTAGCACAGTTCTGGCACAAGCAAAGCAGGACCAGGAGGGGGCGCTCCAGCGGGGCCAAACCTCTTCACATGGCTGATCAGAAGCACCTGGTTCAAATCGGTGATATCCAAACCATATTGCTATGGACAGAAAAGATGAAATGTCATTTTAAAGATCACATAAACATTATGCACAGATACCAAGAGTGTGTTTGGTTTCATTTCTTACAGTCTTGTAGTAGTCCCTGAAAGAGATCTCTTTGTCTCCTCTAGTGAAAGTATTACAGGGAGTGTGGTCCCATGCAATGTCATCAATCTTGTAAGTTTTGTTGTTGTACCTTATAATATTAAAAAAAAGGTAATTCTATTAATGTAGGTCAGAAAAACTACCAATAGAAGCAATGCGAACTTTTCAAATGTTGTGAGCTACTGCAACAATCTGGCAGATCTTACTTTGTGAGGACAACCAATCCAACAAGCTCCTTGGTACAGATATCAGTGTAGCGTTGGCTTCCAACCTGATGTTTCAGGTTGATCATGAAGTCAAGCACCGTCTCGCTACGAAGCACCCTGTGGCTCACATCAGTGCACATCATGACAGAGGACTCATAGTTCATGATGGTGGTGGAGTATCCTGGCCAAACTGTTAATCTAAAAAGAAAAAAAAAAGTCCAGACTAATCACAAATCTTATTTTTAGTTTTAAGCTAAAGAAAATAACTGGAGTTGTGCTGGTTTCTCCATATTCAACTGATTAGTTTGTTATTTGCATTCCATTACTAGTCTCTAGTCTTGAGAGTCAGTCTTATTTTTATTCCATTTTGAGCTCTGCATGAGGAGCGACCAGGATGCAATAGCCGATTCCCAGGGAACCATTATCTAGTCCATTATCTACATCCTGTAATTGATATAAGAAGAAAAAAAATCCCTTTATTATTCCACAATGGGGACATTCTGGTAAGTATTTGCTTAAAATTATAAAGTTAGCATATCAGTTTTGACTAAAATCCTTCCCTGTTGGTGCACAGGTCTTGTGTGAGATGTACTTCATTACTATAATAAACATTTTAGTCTCAATATTTTAATAGTTATTGTAAATTTTGCAATTGATTGAGCAACAATGCTGGACATATTCAGGTTGATAAATATGAAATAAATATTTCAACTTTTTCTGCTTGTAGCTCCACCACCATCTGCTGGAGAGAAGGTATGTTACAGGTCTTTTTTTTTTTTTTTTTTATCATGCCGATTTATTTATGGAGCCTTTTAGAGTTATGGGAATAACAACCTGAAAAATTTCCCAGGATTCCTTTTACCGGGTTTTACAAAACAAAAAAAAACACCTTTAAATCCTGAGGCTGTCAGTGGAGAAAAGGCTATTGAGGAATCTTAGAAGCTGCAACCCACTGCCATCAAAATGCTCTGTAAAGAAGAGGTCCACTTCTAAGGTTACTGGTTAAAATGTGCCGACTATCGATGGACTTCCTGAAGATGGTCATCATCACCCTTTTGTTGCAGGGTAAAGCCGCAAAAGGTAATCGCAGAAAAGCCTATGGCACACAAAGTGCTCCAGCCAAACATATGATGGAAAATTGAGTGGAAAGCACTGTTAAGCAAAATTTATTTAGGAATTTAGGGAACTTGATCAGTGGACTAAAGATCTGCATCTACCAGGAAAATCTTTGAAGAGCTTCACACTTCTGCCGAAAATACAATCTGAATCTCCATACAGCTTTTTAGCAGAACATGGCACCTGCCAAAGGTATGAAAAGCTGATTTAATGACTATGATATTATTAAAACAGAGAGTCATTGTAAAGATCTACTGACCCATGTAATAATAACCAATGAGTTACAGAAACTAAACAGAAGCAGAGTGTTTCTATCAGCATGGCAATGTCAGAGATTTTAGATGCAAGATAAGATCTATTATTAATCTTGGGGCTAATATCAGAACAATATTACTATATCAGATTGGGACACCTGTACTTCCATGTCACCTACACAGTAAAACAGGTTGATCACTTCATTGCCATGCCGCATTAACGCAATAATTAATGCAGAAGGCAAACTAACAAAGTGTTGAGTAAAGTGACATTCTCTTGAGAAGCTTGTGTGTAAAAAACATCTTTTTTGGTCATCGGTCTAATGTAACATTCTGAATTTCTGAACTTTAAAGCTGTCTTTACTCCTAAGCCATAATTATCCAGAAATATTCTACTGAATCTCTATAAAGTGACGGTACTGTCAAAAAATAATATCCAACATACTTGTGCTGTCGAATCTCAAGCGGATCTTTGGGGTTGTAGTAGTTCCGCCCGATCTGCTGCATGTCGAGGATTCTCAGGATCCTGTGAAATCACAGTTTATGAAAGAGACGACGACCTCCAGCTTTAAATGATTGCTAACGTTGGATGGACATTTCAAAATGTGGCTCCTGGTGTTTTTCAAACACTCTGACCTACCTTCTGAATAAGATGTTGTAAAACTGAATACACACTGGTGAATTGGGTGGGAGCTCGTTTGTCAAGGTGATGGTTATTACAACCTTCTCTCCATTCCTTGTCTCACTGTGGACGACAGTCTCCTGGAAGTGCAGTCATTTATGGAAAACATTTGAGGTAGGGAACTTAAATTAATCAAAAGAATATGATTTTAAAGATATGTAAAATATGAATTTCAATTTAATAGTTTTGTTTTTTGTTAAGATTTTATAAGCCTAACTCGAGTGCCAAAATAGAGCAGATGAGTGCATAATTTTAATGCATGTTCATTTTTGTTAATGAAACAGCCATTTAATGGCTCAGTATCCAACATTGGCCTTAATATCATCTCAAATCAATCAATCAATCTCTTTATGTCAACTACAATTTACATTGTAATCGAGATTTCAGTTTTGGTACAAACTGTTCATCAGGGAACGATTTACTGAGGCCATGCGTGCCTTTGGCGCCTGACAATGAGGCGTTTCCTACAGCGCTGCCTTTAACTCACATCATATATTAATAAAAATAAAAAAAAAGTTTGATACAGAAATCAAACCAGCTGGTTTAAACTTGTCAATGCCAATTCCTAAATCAATACCTTGGAGTCGAGCCTGTGAGGCAGGAAAAGAATTGCTCCATCAAAGTTCCTAGATGAACCGAGCATTTCTGAATGCTGCAAGAGGAGGGCAGTTCTCAAGCGCCTCGACTCCATTGGGGGTTTAAAGTCCACATAGTACTGATAGAGAATCCACTGCGGGCGAGACAGGATCCGGAAGTAGTTTGCGGTCAATAGTATGACGGCACCGGATGTTCCTGTGGAAGTGTGCAAAGAATATTAGCTTGATAGTATTTCAGGGCTGAGGCATACGACTATGATAAAGTCTGACCAGTCTTTGAATCCTTCACATGGTCCATGGTTTGTCTGGTGAATATCCCATCATCATGGAAGTCCCGCCGGCGTCCACCTCGCTCTCCCAGCTTAATTTGCTGAAATCCAGCTGAAATCTCCAGAACACCTGATAAACCAATTCAGTTTACGATAAATTAAACATTAACAAACTTTTATCGGTAAGATAAACTGAAGTTTATAACCAATTGTTTAGATACCCATAAGCTTTTCAAACTGTAATCCCCATCTTCAGCATCCACATCTGACCCTCCTTTACGTAAACACATGACAAGCATAAACAAAACCGCTTTAAATGAACTGTACCTTCTTTGGCTATGGTTCCAGGAACACCTTTTTGTCTGCCTCGACCAACCAGGTCCCCCTCTGCAGAGGGGGTAGGTGCTGGTGCTGCCTGCGCAGCCTCGGCCAGGATCTGCACAAAAAGTTAAAAAAAAATATAAAAAAAAACGTCAAATCCTCTTAAAGGGATCCATGATAGGTCCAAGATGTTTAGTTTAAATAAAATATTTCAATACAGATATTGCCATGTTTACATTGCAATGCATTCTGGGTAAATGACATATGCTAGGTCCTCTTGCGCTAGCTTAATTCAGCATAAAACAGCAATTGTTAACATTAAATCTCTAAAGAGGTGATGAAGATGAGGACAAACAAATAGAAGGGAGAGTTGCAGTGGTGGATGAAGTACTCGACAGTACTACTTGAGTAAAAGTAACTCAGTCAAAGATCTACCTAATTTTAAGTATTGAAGTACTCGCCTTTGAAAATACTTCATAAGTACATGGGTTAAAAATAACTGAAGTATTCAACAGTACAAATTAATTTTTCTAATATCAGTACATTTCTGAATAATTTTTACAGTCATTTTAAAGAACCGTGTAACTTTCAGAAACCACCTGATGTACTGATGATTAGAAGCACCTGCTACAGATTCTACACCACCTGGAAAGGTCCCCAAAAATATGGACAGCTAATTTGATTATAGAAAACAGTAGTCTTAATTCTCCTCAGACTTTCACTATGGAATAGAGATTTAAGGTTGAATCTGTTACTACGAGTACCCCCCAGTCAAAAGTATTGATTGTCCAAAAGTGGATTGTACAATAACTGATTAAATATATAACTTAATCTTTTACTTTGAGCATTTAACTCTTAGGCATTTTATGCTTTCCATCTCAAATAAAAAACAAAACAAAACATATGTTGCTTGGAAGCAAGTAAGGAATTGAAATAAATACAAAATAAAAATCACATTATAAACCTGTATTTATAAAACTGGAGCTCCTTTGAGTAACTCCATTATAATCACATTAAACCTGATGAATTGGGAACAAAATACAGAACAGAATAATTCTTTGATGAGCTCCTATAGCTCAGTGTGAAAAACTGCTTGGTTTTGATGCATGTCAAAGCTGAAGGTGAACTCAAACATGCAAGAACAAAAACTTTTTTGGTTGATAGAAGCTCGTTTAATTTTTCATTTGGGTCCTCGAAAACAAAAAAAGATCCCAGCCCCATTTTATTTACTATTAATATGTAAGAAATAAAATATTTTCATGTACCCCTTGCAATGCACTCACAGACCACTAGAGGTATGAGTAACCCTGGTTGGGAGCCATAGGCCATCATTAGATCATTAATGTTCCTCTTATTAGGCCCACAATTATGAAAAAACATAAATGGTTATTTTTGGTAGTTCTTATGTTGTGTACAATTTTACAAATACCCAAACTGTCAGATCGAACACTTAAAGTTCACTGAAATATCTATATATTATAAATATCTATATTAAAAATTTTGTCATTTCTTTATGATTATGAAAATGGGGAAAAGCAGAGGTTCTGAATCTGAAATCTTAAAAAAAAATGTTTCACTGTGTGCTGGGTGACTAGAAACATGTACTATGAAAGGTTCTGGTATGTGAAAAATGTACATACATATTCTTTTTATCAGAAATCTTAAACAGAGTTCAGAATTAGTAGTTAAACCGTTCATTTAAATCACATAAATTTGTATATAAAAGTGTATATGATATATAGCTATAGATATATCTTATATAATGATATATATATCTCTATATATGATATATATAGATATATGTTGTCCAATATAACAATATACCAAGTATATAAAAATCTATAAAGTATTTAATGGAGTTCCATAAATGGGCATGGAACTAAGATGGCGGAGATAGGGAACACTGCGCGTCAGCAGGTTGGTGTTCATGGAGAGAACGGAGGACATCTTACCGCTCCAGGCCCAGTCTCTCGGCCACGTGCTCGGCCTCTTGATCTAGCTCGTGCCCGACCGCTCATTTTCAGATATTCTGAAACGTTAGAGCTGTAAGAAAATTACAATATTTTATAAATGTGGAAAAAAGTGTTTTAAACATACAATTTACCACATTAACTGCTACAAAACCGAAACGTTCTAAACCTATTAAGCTACGGCTAATGCCTCAAGGTTATCTTGCTAACTTTCTGCAAGCTAACCAGGTTCAAGCAAATAAAAAAGACGGAAAAATAAAAGACACCAAACAACATGACTGTATTTTATTGTATATTGAATTTTAAACGTATAATGGAGGTTATATTTTTTTAGCTTATCATTAAAAACCTGAATAAATTAATTTAGGTTATCATGAAATAACTCATCAAAATGTTAATTGGACATCTCATTTTTTTCCATTAAATTAACAAAATAACACTTACTTTTAAAAGAATCCTTCTGACGCTGAATCCCTCTCAGACTCGATCTGAAATCGAAAAAAGGACAATCTGATGGTTAGTTAAGACTCCAGGCAAACCAAAATTAATACGCCGTTCCGATTTTACTTTTCTTTTAGTAATATATAACATTCAACGATGAATATTTTAAGTAATTATTGGGTTTTATTTTTAAAAGATCATGACATTGTAAGTCTATAAGAACATATGGTTATATAAACAGATATATAAGGGTTGGAACTATTTTTCTAAGCGCATTAATCAGCTCAATTGATGGCAGTGCTTGGTGCGGTTTTTTTCATATAGCTGCAGTTTTAATTAGCGCCAGTAGATGGAGACAAAGACAAAGAATAATTGTATACTGTATGCTTGCTTGTGGCCATGGTACACAGTCATACCTGTTTAAGAGGTTCAAAATCAACCAAGAAATGTATTTAGGGTTCACCAACTTAAAACATCTCCTAAAAGAGAAAGTTTTTTTTAGATTTTTATATAAAGCAATTAATAATCCTTAATAAAAGTATGTATTTTAATCCAAATGTCTAACACAAGAAATTTAACTTTCCATATTTATAAAAATTAAAGGGAAAACATACTTTTAAAAAGTCAGAAATTCTTCTAAGGCTCTGCTTTTAGGAAATGCCCAACCAGGAGATATTATTCCCTGACAAAGTTTTCCACTCAAGTCTGTTTTCCGCTCTATGAAAGTGAACCTAACACCTCAGAGGGCATTTGGGGAGGATGTATGCGAGTCTTTCATGTCTGAGATCTAAGAGTGATTATATATTCGAACCTTGGGGACGATTCTGAGGGGACCAAGTGTTTACCTGCTGGAAGAAGACAGAGGGGAGATAAAGCATAACAGCATTGACTTGAATGTCATCAAGCCTGATTTTTTTTTTGGGGGGGGGGACTTTTTCCATTGCATCGTTGGCAGTTGTGATAGTTTGAGGTATTCACAAAAGGTGCAGTATTGTAAAAAACTGATATGAAAAGGGAAAAAACAAAGTTATCTTCAAAACAGCTATATTTCAAAAAAAAAAGAGACGACACCAACAAAGACCTGTGAGAGAAAAAGGAGTAAAAGGAAAGAAAAAGATGAAAATAGGGCCAGTGAGAGGACTGCAAGCTGAGTGGTGTGAGGCTGAGGAAGGTGCACCCTGCCAGAGACGTTGATGAATGCGCATCAGGCTTCAAGCTTGCCCTGCAGCCTCCAGCCGTGTGGATTCCACGCTTACGCTAATCATGCTCTGTGAGATACTACTACCCAGAGCTGATGAAAGGGAACAGAGAACGCAGTTAGTATCGCAAACTGACTGCAATTTCACAAAATGCACAGTTTTTATAAACATATTTCTGTGTCGATTTGGTGGGTTTGTTTGCAACCCAATTTCCTGGTTTAATCAGTAGAAACAAAACAAGATCAAAGCTTTCGTTTTACATAATTCACAGCAAGTCTATTAAGCTTGAACTCTTGATTGGAAACCAGAGCAATAGGGGATTCTGGTCCGGATAATAAGCATCTACCATACCATGATATCTGTAAGCGGGTTATGGAAATTAGATTATTCTCTCTCCAACCATGGAACCTAATCTGCTTCACATCAGTGTGTTGCTGCTTAAGAAGACACAGACGTTGCATAACGCAAACAACATATTTGCTTCTTTAGCTTTCAAAAATGTGAGTTATTAGATTAAACATGAATTTTTAATAGCTAAATATGGCACTTATGTAGTGAAGCTAAAGTAAAATGTAACCGTTTCCTGTAGGTTAAGACTAAAATGGTTGTAAATCTTTTCTTCAAACCACTGAATTTGAAGAGGCAGAGTATCGCCTTTGAAAAAAAAGCTAATAAAGTAGTTTAATGTGAGATTTTATAGCACCCTCCACATTTATTGGCACTCAAAGTAAAGCTTTGGAAAAGGCTCTTAAAGTAAATGTACCTTTGCAATCTGACACAGAAATATTTAGGAAAAAACCCAACTCTAATTTAAGCACAGTTTTTGGAAGAGGAAGAATCTCAATCTTTTTAACAAAATCACCAGTTCCACATGTTTTTCCCCACCTGTGCTTTCGACACTGAAATAACCTGAACTCTGCAAACAACACTTGGCCTCAATCAGGGTAACTAAACCTACCTTAAACCCCTACGTTCTGCCCCTATCCCCTATACCCTCACCTTTCATGGATGGTAGTTTTGTTTAACATGATGAGGTGAACATTCCTATCTGTCATGGAAATTATTGTGAGCAACCCTATGGCTCCTTGCAGGGGCTAGGAACGCCAGGAGGTCCCTTTGCTAAATGAATGGGCACTAGGAAGCATACAGCTCCCTTATCTTAGTTCCTTCCTTGCTATTAACACTATTCAGAAAGCACTTAATATGTTTCCTTATTGATTTGAGGTATTTGCAGTTAGCTTAGGTCTTCTCCTTTAAGAATTCATAAGGTTAAAGAACCCAAAGGGAGATGTGTCTTTGATGATTATCGTCCCCTAGAAGCTGAATTGAAGTATTTACTTGTTTGTGAGGCTTTGATAAATGAACTGTATTAGTCTCACATGGGAGAAATTTAGCTCTGCATTTAACCCATCCTCTTGGGGAGCAGTGGGCTGCCATTGTGCAGTCCCCGGGGAGCCATCTTGCTCAGGGACCCAGAGTGCTGGCTGAGTGCAGGCTGTGGGGATCGAACCGGGTACTTGCATCGTTTTTAGAGTACAAGCGCACTCCTCTAACCAACACTCCCGTAAACAACTCTCATACATGGACTCTAAGGGGAATGTCAACCCCTTAAAGAATAGAATTAAAGAGTATTTTCACGCATTTTAAAGGTCAACAATGTGTGATATATTCTGGCTTGAATAACTGAACAGATAATAACGGCTGGAAGGTGGCTTTTAATCGAGATTAAAAACCTTTTCATTTAGAATGACATCTGACTGTGCTTTGTTGTCCAATTTTCCTTTTAGGAATCATTTTTTTACAGTCACTTTATGATTTTTAATCTTCATTTGAATCTCTTCAAGTCGGTAACATAGTCATCATTAAATATAACATGGTCTGAATGAATACCGGATTCTGACTGGCTGTAGGGTTTCAATAAAAAAAAGGTTATAGAACATCTACAAAAAACAATTATGGTCAAATAGCCCGATAGTTTCTGTTTGCTCAAATGTTAGCTTGAAACGGGAAGACAGTTTGCACTGGTTACCTTGGCAAAGCGCAACAACTCAAGATGTGGGATTTCCTGTTAAGTAGCCCATCACAGGCAGGTTAATCTGTGCTGGGGGTGAAATCCATAAAGCGGCAAAAATGTAAATAAATTTGCCTTGCCTAGTATCCTGTGAGCTAATCAATCAATCAGTCAATCAGCCAATTAATCCACTTCTTTTACATTGTAATTAAGATTTCAGTTTCAGGTTAATTTATCAGGTTGGAGGACTGACAGGGGAAACGATTTACTGAGGCCATGCGTGCCGCAGAACGCAGCCTTTGGCGTGTTCTTATGGCATCCAAGGGCCCCACCCTGAGGCAGTTCCCTATAGCGCTGTCTTTATCTCTCTTGTAAGATAGGAGCCACATAGGGGAGGGAGAGCGGGCAAAAAAGATATATCTCACTATTTAGCACACTTTATTCTTGAGAGGATACAGTTTGAGATATAAAAAAAAACGACACAAACATTTCAGCAGAAGGAAAAACATCGAGGCTGGAGCCACATGAAAGTCAATCTGACATTTGAGACTAGAGACTAGATTGGTTGTGATTGTGTTGTGTGTTCAATTTGTCCATTAATGCTGTCCACAGGCCATTGTCCTCGATAAGATGGAAGTTAATCAACCAGCACTCCAGTTGTGGGCACATCCACAGGTGTTTGCAGGTAGGGAAGGGGGAGCAGTCCATGTATCGACATAAGAGCAGTGAAACTAATTAGTGGATGACAGTTTATAGGTGAAAAGGAATCTAATCCTCAAGAGGAACCTAGTAGAGATCATGAAAAAACAAAGTCCCAAAGCAGTACTACATTATTCACCTTACATCTTAAAATGTTCAGATTTCAACTTCGTACAATCAGCAACATCTGGAACCCCCCATCCCCCCACGTTGACTCAGACCACCTTCCCTCTCCCTGCTGAGGAACAGTGTACCCATAGCATGACGCTGTCACCAACATGTTTCACTGTGGAAATGCTTGACATCATGTGCAGCAATGGTTTGCCTCCACAGATAGAGTTACACAAGGAAAAAAACATAGATAAAAACAGGAAACTGTAAACAAAGGGGCTCTTTGTTGAATGCAGCTCTACAGCACGCCTTGAATGAAATAGTACTATCATTTAGTCCAAATGCATACAGCCAAGTAAATATATAGGCCTACACAATTATGGAATTTGTTAATAATTTGTGCAAAACATCTGAATATTTTGTCTTTTGGCTGCAGATGGCCTGAGCTCTTGGACCATCATGCTTCCACAGGGATCAAATTAACCCTTTTTGTCTTCCCTGACACTTTTCTGCATGAATGTGACTGATTTTCCTGAGAAGAGTTGATTTACTTGATTTACAAACCTTTATTGGATCATAGCTCTCTCGCATAAATATCCGCATCATACTACAACTGTTTATCAGATACTTTGTATTAATGCATTTGCATTACTGTTTTGAATGAGATGGTTTTATTTGGTTTTCACCCACTGCCAGGTGCTTATGTTACCACTGGAGTTACAACTGAATGAGTTAAAATTTTTCACTTTCAGTTTCATTGAGAGCAATATTTTGTCATTTTTGCTGACTAAAATCTGACTAGATCTGAATTAAATCAGAATCAGAATTAGAATCAAGTTTATTGCCAATTAGGTTTGCGCTTACAAGGAATTTGACTTGGTGTTGTTGGTGCAGAGAAAAAACAAAACAAAACAAAATAACAAAATAAGATAGAATATATATATATATATATATATATATATATATATATATATATATATATATATATATATATATATACACACACACAGAAGCTATATACACACAGTAGACGGTGCGTTAATGTAACGCAGAAATCCTGAATGGGGGAGAGAAACATTGTCTAGTGTCACGGGCGGGTCTTGGCCTTGTTGATAAGGCCGGTAGCAGATGGGAAAAAACTGTTTTTGTGATGGGAGGTTCTGGTCCTGATGGACCGCAGCCTCCTGCCAGAGGGTAGTGACTGAAATAGTTTGTGACTGGGGTGCGAGGGATCAGCCACAATCTTCCCTGCACGCCTCAGAGTCCTGGAGGCGTGGAGCTCCTGGAGAGATGGGAGGTTGCAGCCAATCACCTTCTCTGCAGACCGGATGACGCGCTGCAGTCTGCTCTTGTTCTTAGCGGGGGCACCAGCGTACCAGATGGTGATGGAGGAAGTGAGGATGGACTCAATGATGGAGGAGTAGAACTGCACCATCATTGTCCTGGGCAGGTTGAATTTCTTCAGCTGCCGCAGGAAGTACATCCTCTGCTGGGCTTTCTTGGTGAGGGAGTCGATGTTCAGCTCCCACTTTAGGTTCTGGGAGATGATAGTTCCCAGGAAGCGGAAAGACTCCACAGTGTCAATGGTGGAGTCACAGAGGGTGATGGGGGTAGCTGGGGCTGCGCTCTTTCTGAAGTCCACAACCAACTCCACTGTTTTTAGAGCATTGAGCTCCAGGTTGTTCTCCCTGCACCAGGTCACCAGATGGTCAGCCTCCCACCTGTAGGCGGACTCGTCACCATCGGAGATCAGTCCGATGAGAGTGGTGTCATCCGCGAACTTCAGGAGCTTGACAGACTGATGACTGGGGGTGCAGCTGTTGGTGTACAGAGAGAAGAGCAGAGGGGAAAGAACACAGCCCTGGGGGGAACCAGTGCTGATGAGCTGTGAGTCAGAGAACTGTGTTCCCAGCTTTACGTGCTGCTTCCTGTCCGACAGGAAGTCTGTGATCCACCTGCAGGGGGAGTCAGGCACATTCAGCTGGGAGAGCTTCTCCTGGAGCAGAGCTGGGATGATTGTGTTGAAGGCCGAGCTGAAGTCCACAAACAGGATCCTGGCATAGGTTGCAGCTCATGCAACTAAAACTATGACTTAAAATATCCAGGCTGCAACTAGACTAAAATTAGTAACACAAAAAAAATCCCTTCACAGTTTCATCAAAAGACTATAAGCTAAAACATATTTATGATTTAATATTTAGTATTTTTAATACAGAAAGGTTAAATATTTAATTTTGGAAATGTGACTTAAAATAATGTGTTTGATAAAGGGGTGACAATTTTCCTGGTTTTGTGGACTGCAATGCTATTTCTCTTTTATTTTTTAATTACATTTCTGAACTCCTGAAGTGATCAACTGCAAGGTGCTCAAACAAATTAAACGGAGAGTAAAATTGCTGCTACTAAGTTGTCTGAATTTTCCATATGGATTTGTGGTCTAAATTATATTTTAAATTGTTTTATACAAAGAAATGTTGTTGTTTTCTTTTATAGATGTTTGAAATGGTGATATATATTTGTTTTTATGGAGACTGCCAATTATTAAGCCCCTTGAGGGTTTTTCGGCAGTTGTCCATCACATTTTCTTTTTTTTAGTGAAACATTATTCTGTTTTTATGTTTTTGTTGTGAAAAAAAAAATGGTGCTCATGTTCGAGGCAACACTGAGTTGTACCTGGCTTGCATGAGTGACCTTAAGAAAGCACGGGGTCCTCTTGGGGAAATCTTAGGTCAGGATAGGGCCTCCAAGTCTGGTTTTACACCACTGCAGTGAATATTTTATAAAATACCCCTCTGGATCTTCATAGGGTTTTGTTTTTGTTGTTTTTCTTGCCAGCCAAAAGGTCAATAAAGCACAATTTGTTTTTGGACAAATGTTTATCCTCTTGACTCCAGAGCTCTGGAGCTCTGCAGCTCCTCCAGAGTCAACACCTGCCTATTGGGAGCTTTTATGATTATTACTTCTCTTCAGGGGTGAAAAGTAATGAATTACATTTACTCAAGTTACTGTAATTGAGTACTTTTTATGAGTAATTTGTAATTTTCTGAGTAGTTTTTGAAATATCTAATTTTTACTTTTACTCGAGTAAATTTTAACCTAAGTAGTTTTACTTTGCTACATTTAAAACCCCCTCACGTTACTGAGTAAAAAAAAAATAAAAAAAAAATACTGATGGTGAAAAAATTAAATGTGGCCCTGCCTTGCATTTACCCTTTGTATTGTCTCATAATCCAGTGCTGCGCTTCGGAAGATGGCAGTTGCTAATCACAACTTAGGGATTATGGATGAGGAAAGGCCTGAAGAGGAAACATATTCTGGAGACGAAAGCCAGAAAAACCCTTGGCCATATTTGGAAGGGTTATTTGTTTTCAAATGGACAAAAGGGAACAATGTGATAATGCAGTGCAACATGTGCCTGCCCAGCAAAGCGGAGCTTTCGGCTTTTAAAACACCAAAATCCAATTTACGAAAAAATGTGGCGGTAAGTTAGTTATCATGGTGCTGTCTGTTGGACAGTAGGATTGAAAATTGTTTGCATTTTATGGTACAGGTTGTGACTGTCCTTGTGCTGTGAGGAAGTATGTTCCTTAGCCCAGCTGATCTTTTGTAAGTGTGGATGTCCACTGAAATACGCCTTGAAATCGATTAAAACACCTTGTGGTCAATTCGATTCATGACTCATCCTTTTTTTGCATTAAATAACTCAAAGTAACTAAGTAACTTTTACTCAAATTACATTTTAAATTAAGTAATTTTGTACTTTTACTTGAGTAAATTTTGAGATGGGTAATTTTACTTTTACTCTGAGTAGAATTTAGGCAAAGTAAAGATACTTTTACTCAATTACAATTTTTTAGTACTCTTTAGTACTTTTTCCTCTGCTTCTCTTTGGCCTCCTAGCCAGATAAATATGATTGTTATATTTTTTTAAGGTGGATTGAAAAGCCCTCTATGATCAAAGGTTTTGATACTGTTTTGTAACATAACCCTTTTAAATTTTTCTCTCTCCCCATGATACTTTTCTATAATGTCTAATAAACCTTTTAGGTGTTTTCAGGAAGGCTACCCTGTTTACAGCGCAGGCTTATCCTAAAGGCAACTGATACTGGACTTTATTTAATTGTTTCAAGTTAAATGAGCCTAAAGTCTTTATGCAATAAGCAGCACATATTCAGAGAGCAAACAAGACTGAAATCTGTACTTTTAAAATCCGAATGACTGAAATGGTGGCCTGGTTAAAAGCCATCTTTCATACTGCCCCCACAAAATAAACAACTCTCCCCAAAATTGCTAACTCTCTTCCGCTGTATTCCTACACATTCCCAAGGACATAAGGCATACAGCCCTGTTTTGTTCTCACAGTGGTTTAAAAATGTCCTGCTTCCTGCTTATTTCAAAGCAAAATCTACCGGCTCGTGGCCTTGAGTTGTTAAAAATGTTTGAACAGACACAGGAAAATGAGGCAGACACTGATTTCATATGTAAAAAACACTGTTTGGTCATTTGAAAACATCTAAAGGTGGAAATCTAATGCTTGACTTGTAACAGCTGAAGATGAGAAGATTTTTTTTTTTCTTTTTTTTAGGGTTTTAGGTTTGTGGATATGTTTTTTGTAAAAACTTCCCCACCTATTTGTAGAGACACATGGGGTTAAGGTGGCCGGACAGGCCTGACAACAGAGGCAGAAACCCCTCAGTGAGGAACACCTCACTGTGATCTCTGGAAAAAGTCAACAAGGTTTGGTCCACAGCTGGACGAAGAGAACAGAGAGGAAGCCGTAGCAACACCCTCCTGCTGGGACACTCGATCTGAGAGTGATTCCTCCAACACAAAGCATGTGGCAGGACAGGAACCACCATCACAGATGAAACATCACATCTGCGTCAGGCAACAATGCTTAATGCTTATTCTCAAACTCAGCTGTGTGCCATCTTCGCTGTGCAGCCTCCTCTCCAGATATGCTATCCAAAGAAGATTAAGTTGCCTTTCTGCATCACTGAAACTTTCCAGAGGTTCTTTCAAAAAATTCTTTTTGCTTAAATCATTGTGTATGAACAAAGGTGCAGCGAAGCATCCGCAGCAAAGAACCTAATAAGCGCAATGTGGGAATAAAGTAGAGGGGAGTGAGCATCAAAGGCAGCCAGGCACAGCATGACTGGCATCAGGCTGAACTTCCAACCTAGGACACTCAGCATGCTCTTCAGCAATCGCCCCCTGTGGACTAGCGCTGGGCAGTAATTAAAACCATCATTCCCACTGCTTCGGTATCTCATTAGCCACAGGACCTTAGGCTTTCATCCTACTTGTCCGAAAATATCACAACTCCCCACTAGCAAGGATAGGTCTAAAAAACACCCCCGAAAATCAAACATGTCTCTGCACATTTTGGTTGTAAATATCGCTTTATATAAAAGATAAACCGTGATTAAAATGTACCTGGGCAGAAAACGAGAACAAAAGGACTTTTAAAGTAAAACTTTGACATTGCTCTGCAGGAGAAATGTTTGTCCTTTTTGTTGTTCTCTAATGTTGTTTCCCAAAGTGGACACCTTTTTTTTTACTAAGAGAAACTTTAAAAGATGAATACAAACTGATGCATTTGAAGCTCCCACGCTTTCGCTATCAAAGGGAGGATTTGAAGTGGGTGAGGATCGGTTGCAGTGGTCAGATTTAGCACTTTGGCTGCGGATGAAAAGAAACTCTTTTCCCATGTTTAATTCAGTATGAGCCATAACTAACTCATGTAATATACTGGGCCTCTGAAGCCAATCGCCATTTTTGTGTAGCCTGGAAGAGACAGAAATGAACATGTCACTGGATTCTGAAGAGGTTCTACCGAAGAACTGCCTCGCTAGTTAGGAAGATGTGTTTTGATGATTTTATCTTGTTTACAGTTTAAATCAATTCTTATGTACAGGAGCGCTGCAGATGTTCAAACGTTAATCCACTGTATTTTATTAACCTACTTGGCTGCTAGGATAAATTAACATCCTTCAAATGGTGGCAATAGGCAGGATCTCATGAACACTGGGTCAGTTAACAGGACCAAGGTATTTTAAAGATCCAGTTTCGAAATGCCCTTTATAGGTTTATTTTTTATGAAATGCAACAGAAGGAATGAAATAAATAGACAAAGCACAGAATAGAGTAACGGCTCAGGTATGCCTGGTGAACATACATTCATTCCGGACACAACGTGTGGAGCTTTTATGCTCCATGCACCTTTTTCACCTCCTCGCAATACTCTGGCTGACTCCAGGGGGGCGTGTACTGCAGACATTACAAACTTACAACACCATTATACAAGTACAAAGCACAGCTGGTTCCAACATTTTCAAACCCTGTATGGGTTATTTAAAAGTGACATTAATTTATTTGCAGATTTGAACTATTTTTTTTGTCTTAGTGATCAGTGTTGGGCACGTTACTTTGAAAAAGTAAGTAGTTATAGTTGCTAGTTACTTCTCCCAAAAAGTAACTGAGTTACTAACTGAGTTACTCCACAATAAAAGTAAGTAGTTACTAGTAAAACGTAACGTAAATGACATCAGGGGGGGACGCGATGTGAAGTTTTTTAACAGGGCATTCAGATCTGGTGAGTATATGAATAACTGGGGATGTCTAATTCTTAAAAATCCTGTGCGTTTGGGTTGTTATAGTTACTGCAACATCTATCTATCTAGATGTATACTCTGTGTGTGACATAAAATATGGATCTCCATCCCTGCCACAAAGGCCATCAAATAATGTTTAAAATAAAAAATACAGTAGGTTGAAAAGGCAGAGCATCCATCCATCCATCCATCCATCCATCCATCCATCCATCCATCCATCCATCCATCCATCCATCCATCCAGATTTCTCCCTTTCTCCATATAGGCTATCATTTGATCGTTCACGCTCTCCATAGTTCTCCTGTGGCGCGAGCACAGGGCGAGTGTTGCGCGCCTTTAGCAAGCATGCGCGTTTCCTGTCGCTTGCGAGGTGAATCGTGCGCTGTGCGGAGATGCAGGGGAAACCGTATGTGATGGGGAAACGCAGCTCGACGTAACACCGGTATTTCCTTCTGGAAAACGCTGTTTTGCTGCTGGAATCATCCTCACTCTCCATCTCTCTGTGTGTGCTGTATGTTAACACCCGCCAGCAGAAACACCCACCTTCCCAACTGACAGACGGAATCTCACTATACATCAGCCATTCTCATCCTCCCCTCTCTCATGACAAGGCGTGCACAAGTCCTATCATGAAAAAAGGTTCATTGTGCGACCTGAGTAACGCGCAGTAACGGGGTGTCTGCAATGGTAACTGCGTTATAGTTACAGTCAAAGTAATTAGTTAGATTACTCGTTACTAAAACAAGGTAACAGCGTTAGTAACGCCGTTACTTTCAACGCCGTTAGTCCCATCACTGTTAGTGATACAGTAGCCTTTCAAAATGTCCCCACTTTCCTTGATGTAGGGTCTTTTTCCACTCCTGCTCTCTGGGGTTGCAGCATTTGGTTCACTCTGGGCGGCACCCGCCGCATCTCGTTGGCAGTCGACCAGCTAGATCCTAAGGAGATGGACTGCGCTTTTAAACTAGGTCAGTGACTCATATAGATAATCATCCTCCGTCAGATTATCATGGTCACTTAATGTTTTACTCCAACAGAGTATCCAGTGATGGGTGGTGCGCAGCCGCTGCATATTCTGCTCCGCAGCTCCGTGTCTGTCTGGCTCGGCAGCTCCGTAGCTGATTTTAATGAAGCTTTGAATTTTCCCAATGTCTGTCTCACCTTGAATATTGGGTCCTACGCTCTGAACTTCTTATGAATAAACTAATAAAGAAGCCTTGCTCTGTCCTGGAAGAACCTCTAGAACCTATTAAGGTGATTTAACTAAAGAAGAGTTGTTCATTAAATGAAGAACATTATCATCATCTTCAGAATATTCAAATTGCACCAAACCTGGATGTTTACTGTTTGTTTTTTTTTCTGAGGTTTTTTTCATCAAACCATACCAAGAAATAATTGTAATTATCTTTATTGCTATAATCAGTAAGTTTGAGAGTAAGAAGCTTAATTTTCCTGTTTTAAGGTAAAAGCAGTTTAGTTGTTTTTGTTTTCAAATTGTCTTAGCTGACAGTCATCTGTTTACTTGGAGCATCACAGTGGCCGGTCCTGGCCTGCGGCCTTTCTGTGTCTTAAAGAACAGGGATGCTGAGCGTGTGACTCTGGGGCCACTGCATGTGCCATCACAGTGGCAATGTTTGTGCTTTCAGAAAGTGTTTTTCAAAATGATTCTCTGATCTTGCATTAAAGAGTTGCTTAAGTGGTTTCAAGATTCCCCACCCAAACACACAAAGCCGGATCAGTCACTTCCTGAAGAGTGCTGTTACATAGCCCTTGCAAATATGCCAACCACTCCTCCTTCGCCTCCTCTTGCCTCACAACAGTGCATGAATGTGTGCCTTTTTGAAGCGTTCTCTATCCCCATTCTTTTTCTATCATGTGAAGTCTCTGATCTTTTAGCGACACAAAGCCTTGTGCCTATTGAAGATGAGCGTTCTACCTTTGGCAGTATTAACTGCTCGATTAAAGACAACAGAGTAGGCTATTGTTTATGCAAGTGCATTTAGTGCAAAAAGGTCCCAGTGCCACAAAAACCATTAAAGGAATAGTACACCCAAAACATGATTAGCCTTTATTTTCTACTCACCCCCATGCTGAACAACACTCTGGAGTACTTTTTTGATATCTCAAATGCATCTGGAGATCTGGGAGGCTTCTTGCTGTCTGCTGACATTCAAATAATGGAGGTGTATGGCGCCCGAGGCAGAAAGGTCCATAAAAGTCCACAAAAAACGTGTCAATATTCCTCCATACTGCTCGTCCAATGTATTCCAAGTGTCCTGAGTGGGTAGCGTCCATAATTTACTCGAAACAAAGTCATTTAGAATGTTTTTAGAGCATAAACAGTAGTGTATAGGATTTCCTAAAAGCGCGCCCCTGCGAGTTCACGAGCCTACGGAAACTGCGGCAGACCAAGCCAGATGAAAGTGCGCATTCAGCGTCTGCTCTTGATAATGCAAGCGTAGAAGAAGAAATTTGCTGTTTACCTGTGCAAAGAAAGAAACAACGAAAGAAAAATGTCTGAGGACTTCAGTGTTGAGGAAGAGCATGAGTTCTTTACCGAGCTGAATGCGCACTTTCATCTGGTTTGGTCTGCTGCGGTTTCCGTAGACTCGTGAACGCGCTTTTAGGAAATCCTATACACTACTGTTTATGCTCTAAAAACATTCTAAATGACTTCGTTTCGAGTAAATTATGGACCCTACCCACTCAGGTCACTTGGAATACATTGGACGAGCAGTATGGAGGAATATTGACACGTTTTTTGTGGATTTTTATGGACCTTTCTGCCTCGGGGGCCATAGACCTCCATTATTTGAATGTCAGCAGACAGCAAGAAGCCTCCCAGATCTCCAGATGCATTTGAGATATCAAAAAGTACTCCAGAGTGTTGTTCAGCATGGGGGTGAGTAGAAAATGAAGGCTAATCATGTTTTGGGTGTATTATTCCTTTAAGTGCTGGTTCTGTATTGCCCTTTTGCTGTCATTATGAGTCAGTCCCAAATTAAAAACCCAACCAGAAGCTGGTTCTGAGCCAAACTCAGCTAACTGACTCGCTCCCGCTCTGTTTCTTCGAGAAGCCTTTGATGTTAGCAGGGGGCTTTTGCACTTGCAGTGATGGTAGCGAATGATACTTTAAGCGATTCTTTTTTATGCGGCAAGCTTAATGAAAGATTAATGGGTTTGATATTTTCTCTTGTTTATATTTTATTTAAAAAGTAAGCTGGGGTCCCTGGAACCTGTTAAAAGCTTCTCATTAATGACTTTATGACTCAGTGGAAGTCCCTTTTTTTCTAAAAACAATAACATACGATGATTGTCGTCTTAGCAGCACTTCCTTTTGGGTAAAAAGTTGCTGACCTTGACTGCTGGTCTTTCATGATTGTTTGATATGAATTAACAATGCTGGAGCTCCAATAGATGTGCTGATATTTTCCATAATTTCTAATTCAGCATGCAGATGATTACATTTTTCTAATGAAGCTATACAAATTATATAAAAAATACCATAGCTTGTTGATAGGCAGGGGTGGGAAGAGGAAATGTAACCAGGAATTACTTTTTAAAGGAGATGGCAGCTTATTGAGAGGCTAACTTCATATTGATTCTAGTTTAATTTAACTGTAAAACCAACATTTAGCTTTGGTTTGTATTTTTAGGTTTTTTTTTGATAGAAAAACTAAACAGTTTCTGACTTTACTAAACCATTTTTTTAATTTCTTTTATGAACTGGGAGGAAATCATTAAGGCAATTACAGTATTGTTGCAGTTTATGACTATTTTAATAGTATTTGATTTGTATGAAGGCAAAGTATCTGTCATTATAGATTCTCGTGTAAAATAAATTTCTTTATTGCTCCTTTTTTAGAAAATAAAATAAATGAAACAAACCAATAAAAATTGTGACAATGATATTGCATAATTTGAAATGTTTTTTATTGTTATACTTTATTTTGGTCCTATTTTCCCTCATTAAATCTTAGGTGATTCTCTTTCAATAAATTTTTTTTTTTTTTCACCTGCCCTTTTATGTACAATTAAAAGTTTATTTGATGTTCTGTGCTTTAGTATTTTTATCATTATTATCCATTTTATCATTATTATTGTTATAGGGGAGTTGATGGCCCTGCACTCTGGGCCCCTGAGCAAGACCCTTAACCCCACACTGCTCCCTGGGTGCCGCACAATGGCAGCCCACTGCTCCCCAAGGGGATGGCTTAAATGCAGAGAGGGAATTTCTCCAGTGTGATATAAATTAAGTTAAAATAATATTATTATTGTTGTTGTTATTATTATTATTATCTTTTTATATTTTGCAGTCTACATTAGTTTCCTAACAAATTTGCGAAACAACTTCCCATTATACATTGTCAGGAAGACAGTAGTGCCAAAATCCCTCAGGATTTTCATTAATCCCTTAAATAGTTTTAATGGTTTGTGTGTTTTCATGTGAATAATAAATGAAACTGTTTGTTATCTAACTACAATGTGGATTTTTAACATTTTTTTGTGTATTGCTGTTATTTTTGTAATCAGCAGCAACACTAAACCAAGTTAACCGTACAAAAAAACACAACGCTTCTCTTGTTTTAAAAGCTAGTTTAAAAAAGAAAAGATTTTTGCTAGCAGGAAATTAAAAAACAAACAAACAAACAAAAAAAACATTTGAACCCATACTGAATATTTGAAAGTTTTCTTGCAAATAGATGCAAAACAAAATGACTAGATTGTTTACAAAGAGAGTCTATGAGGTGAGTTTTATGTCTTTTCAATAAACATGCAGGACCTGGGGTAGCTAGCTGTGGTACGATTTGCAAACTAACATGTTTCATTTAATAAAAAGGTCATGTAAAAGTTCATGTTTAATGTTAGAAAAGAGAATGGCTTGCATTAAAATGGCTGCAGTCATAACTGCATGAATATATTCCCCTCATCTGTTAGTATTTAATCCAGCTTAATTTAGCAAAATTAAACAAAATAACTGCTTTGTAAAGACATGTATGTAAAACCAAAGCTTAAAAAATGGTTTTCCCTGCTTTAAAAATCTGAATTTATGTTATTGTTAGTTAACCTGAATGAACGCAGTTTGATTAGTTTTTTAAAGACAGGAGCATTGTTCTCTGCAAAATGGGTTATGGCAAATTAATCCAATTCAATTGCATTATTTGCCAACCTTAATTCATTGTATTTAACAATTGTAGCATCTAAGCTACTTATTGTAGCTTAGATGTTTGACACCAGTCATTTCTTAAGTTATCGATTTATGCACCATCCTCTTTTATCCTTTAGTTTAAAAAAAACTGGTTAATATCTGGTTTAGATGTAATAAAAATATGCTTGTTTTACCTTCCCTTGGTTTAAATGTTTGAGCTTGGACGGTAGATTTTAAATATGATCAGAAAAATATAGACACCTAATTGTTCTTTTCAAGGATTAGGGTTAGCATAACATATATGCCAACGGTGAATGTGCAGGAACTTTTAACTTTCCTTGTCTTCATTGTGTAGATAGAGAAAAAAACAGGTCTAGACCTTGCGTGAATCTGCAAAGAGACATTTTGCTCTAAGAGCTTCTTATGACTATACGTTTTGTCTATTGGTACAGTGTAACTAATCTGAAATATATATATATATTGTGTTTGATTGTGGTAGAGCTCAGACAGAGAAAAAAAAGTGAGAGAAGAAGAGACCAGTGGAAATATTTGGGAGGGAACCGTTTGCTTCTGAACGTCAGGGGCCTCCGTTGGCCCTGAGGCTCGCTGTCTCCCCTTCTCTCAACTTTCCCTGCCCTCTTAGCTCAGCTTCAGTATTTTACTCTTCCACCTCCTTCCCCTGTGATTTATGCCTAACCTCTCTAATTACAGTGCCAACAGCAGCAGCCTTCAGGTTCAGATGGGGTGAGGCATAGACATGCCCCGTCACCTCAAAGCTCAGACTCGCCAACTCGGCCGTTTAATGCTGCTGCAATTTTCCTTTCAGCCTAATCTCCTTGACACTGGCTCTAGGGACATATTTGTGTGACAAGGGGAGATTGCACAAACCGGCCGCCAAACATGTGTCAGTTGTTTTCCAACAGAAGAAAAAGTTAAGATGCTGATGGTGAAGGTTTAGCAAAACAAATTAACTTCTGACTGTTTTGGTTCTGTTAAATAAACTAAGAAAACAAAATCTGCACCCGTCATAGACTCACTTTTTATTTAGAATATCTGCAACAGTCCATCACTTCATAACTGAATTTTTTGGGAGCGATGGCAGTTGGATCCCCAACTTGGAGAAAGTACCTGACCTGACACGCTTGTAGATGTCTCCCAGTTCCCACAGCACCGAAGAATCCTGTTGCTGGGCAGCTTAGGAAAATAAGCCATTGAATCTACAGTGCTCTGTCCTCTTTGCACTGTATGTGTAGTATGCGGATGTCCGTGACATACTGGGCATTGTCAGTGTTTAGGGAGCTTCCTTTGGTGACCCCCCACCTCCCTATATGGAAAAAGCATGACAGAAAGTCAGACAAGGAAAAGAAAAGAGAGAGGGAAAGAAGAGGAGAATGTGCCCACATGAATGTGACATACTGCCGACGGACTCATGTGCTCGCCATGACAACCATGCAGAGGGAGAGGGAGGGCCAGGGGACCGTTGGCTTTTTGGCGAAGTACATTGTGCTGTCTTAACCTCGGTGACATCCCTGTTGTCAGCAGGTCAAATGCTTGAATATCAATGAACTGACTGAGTGCCCCTCAAAGTGCTCCTCAAAACTGTCCGGCACACATAAGAAGCACTCAGTGTCCTCTCTGACCCCCACTGACCTGCTTTGAGCCTCTTGCTGCATTCAGACCACAGTGACTGATTCAACAGGGTTAAACAACACTCAATCAGAGCACATGCATTCCTGCCTGCTGCTTCCACTCGAGCCTCTCTATTTCTTGTCTGCTAGAGATGTGACTTCCATTCAGGGTTTATGCTGAAGTTAGAACTCAGAAAACCTTACAGCATGTACAATTCTATTCCAACTAGACAAGGAAGCCCCAGTGACTTGAAAATGTCTTACTTTTTCTAATTTGTTTATATCAGAAACCAAAAAACTGACATGCATCTTTTTTCTTTTTATTTTGGTTGAGGGGGCTACAGAAATTGTGTGAAAAAGTGTCTATTATCAGATTGTAAGCAATCTGCATTTCAGAAAGGCTTCTAAGTTACCCTTCCCTCATCAGAACTTTTTTTGTTGTTTTTGTTTGAAAAGCTATGAAAATCTTTTAATAGTACAAATTCATATATCAAGTAGTGCTGTAAAGTACCTCAAAATGAATTATTGTCATCATACAAAATGTAAAAAAAAATATTTCAAAATCTTTTTTCCAATCTGTTCTGTTTGCCAGTATAGCACTGAGAGTTGAATTCCCGCAGCTGGATAATAACCGGACAGATTTGCTTTCACAACTGGATCATCACGACACAAAAATATATGCACTGCACATGGAGATTAAAAGGAGGAGGGAGAATAGAAAAAGAATGAGAGGAGGAGAAAGAAAAAGACATTAAAGAAGAGAATAAAAGAAAAAAAAAACACAACACACCAACTAAGATAAAAGAGGGAGTATCCTATGGACAAACTGTAAATGCAAAGATATGTCTACAAACATTGAAAAAAAACCTTTGAAGATGGCACAATGTTTTTCAAAGCTATATATAGTGGAAGCTTTAGCTTTGTGTTAAGCCAACCCAGTCTCATGGGAAAATGTACCCCCACTACATTGGTCCACACTGCAAAACGTAGTGGAGGTACATTAATGGCCATTTTTTTGTGGTACTGTTACATTTCTTCTGCCTATATGCTTTCTATTGTTTTACGTCCTAGTCACGTGACTTTCAAGATTCCAGCTGGGAGAAGAAAAAAAAATATATATATGGCCGACCACCTGGAGCCAAAAGACTGTGCTGTATATGCATGAGTGTGCTTGTGTGTATTATAAGATTTATAAGGCTCTTTGTGCAGGAAAATATGCTTAATAGCAGGTATGAGGGACCGAAACCCACCCAAAAGAGCCCGGGACTGAACCGGTGCAGAACAGAAATCCAAAGGCATCCCAGAGAAAGGGGAGGTAGGGACACAGACACACGTAGGGAGGCAGACACAGGGACAGCAAAACTCACCTGAGAAGGTCCTACGAGAGCCCCGGGGTTATAGTGCTGAAGACCCAAGAACATGCAGTGACGAGCCAATTGACTCTGCTGACACAAACAAACCTGAGGTCCAGGGGGCCTCTACCAAACAAAAATAAATAAATAAATATGAGCTTATTAATTTTTATTTATTTATTTTTTTGTAAATTTCTTAAATGCCATAGCAAGTGGAACTTTTTGCTTTGGTGATATCATTTAAAAAACTAAAGATTTTTTCATTGTAAATACAGAAAATGTAAACATATGCAACTTTCTAACATGTTTTTTATTCAATAATTGGACACTTTCTGATTTTCAAGAAAGCATTTTGCTGCTCCAAGATTAGGTTTTTAAAAAAGTGTTTTTTTTCTTTCTGTCTTGTAAAAAGCTCCACACTGTCCCCATCATACACCTCTCCATGATACCTCTGACTATATGTTCAGGGTTGCTGTCCAGCTGAAAGCCTTTAGACATTTTTTTTCTCCAGGATTACCATGTGTTGTTTTTTTTATCCCCGCCATAGCATAATGCTGCACCTGGGTTTGTATTACCATATGGACGGTGCAGGGGCGGATTTACCATTAGGCAATACTAGGCAGTTGCCATCAAACTCTGTTTACATCTATGATTAATACAGCTATTACTTATTTGTTCACATTAATTATATTTTTGATAAAAATAATTTCGCCAAAATTCCATCAGAAGGCTTACAGTATAATATTAAGTGTGTCTCAGCCCCCCCTTTAGTGTCCACCACATTGGATCAGTCCATTTGCTGCACATGTTCAGAAAGGTCCAAACAGACAGCAGCAAAGCATTTGAAAACAAACAATGTGAAGAGCAGTGTGCCAACTTAGAGTTTTTGTCGCTATATTTAGCGACTTTCAGACCCCTCTAGCACTTTTACTTCAAAAAAGAACCTAGCACCAAATCTAGTGACATTTTTCTGCTACTGGAGACTTTGGCGACAACATATAAAAGCACCGAACTCTGCTCTCCAGAGCAAGTAGAGTCTCTCCTCTATCTTGTCTGCTGTAATGATTCATGCAGCTATTATTTCATACAAATAAAAAATGTAGAACAGATAAACAGAGCATAGCTTGTCTAAAGTGAAAAGAGGGACTGTAATATTTACTTTTGCCATCGCCTTTTTTTTAAACACAGGAAGGATCAATCAGCTAAGTGAGCTTAGTGCTTGGAACTTTCATTCCTTTTGAGACAGCATGAAAAATCAGCTGAGTCCAAAACATAGAGAGGAAAAAAACAAGAAAAGGGACAAGAAGAATAAACATGTCTGTATCTGTTTAATGAGTCTGTTTTATGTGTTGTCTTCTCAGTTCAGAGGGCCACCTGCCTATCTCTGCCTAGGGCCCCAAATTTCCTAAATCCGCCCCTGAGATGGTGTGTTCAAATATATAAGCCTTCTTATTTTTCTGCCACATAAAGTATTTTGTACAGTATGTAGGCCCAAAAGTTAAATTTTTATCCCATCTGATCATAATAATGTCTCTGTCTCTTACATGAACTGCGGCAGATTTTAACTGTGGAATTTGACTTGTTCATATAAAAAGCCAAACTACTTGCAGAGTGACCAGTTATTAGTCTTCATTTAAACAGATTTCCCCATCCTAGCTGTGGATCTCTGCAGATACTTCAGAGTTAGAGATCTACCTGAATAAATACAGGTTACATACATTTGCTAATTAGGTGACAGCAATGAATTTATAATTATCAGTATCAGTGGTGGGATGAAAATAAATGTAAGGTACAATTTAAGACATTTTTACTATGAAGTTTTTTATTATAAAGCCTGATCATCTTTGTCATTTCACTTTCTCTATACTTATGATTTAATTGCTGGTGGCTTTTCAAATAAATCCCAATAAAATCCACCAAATGATGTGGATATAATTAAACTAAATGAAACAAGTTCATATGAGTAAGAAAGCTGCATTGGCATGAGCTTTGAAATTGGCTCACTACTATTAGACATAACTCTTTGTCAAAGGTAATAACTGCAATCAGAGCAGTGCCACCCACTATTTTTGTCTCGGCCTACATTCATTAACTAGTTTCCTGAGTCAACATTGCAGTTAGCAGCCCGCTCTGCTGCTAACTGCAGCTTTTATGTGAGATTGTTTAGTCAATCTTTCAATCCTAGTTCAAAGCCTTGACCCTAAGCAGTCCTCAAATATCTAGCTAAATTTAGCTCTTCGTGTTCATGCAGGCATTGTTGCTGATGGGATTACGGTAATGCAAGCATTCATAAACAAGCTATGCAGGTGTTCTGAAGCAAATATGTAGCCGCATTGTTTGCATGCCTCTCTGGAACCATGTTTAATCCGCAGCCTGTGATGGCTTTGGCTCAGGCCTTGTCATACAGCAGCTGTTTTGTAAGCTAGAATATTCTTTTTTTTTTCCTAATTGTGTTTATCTATTCCCACATCTGTTCTAAAACAAATAAAACTCTGACATGAGAAATGAAGCAAGCCCTTTATGGAACCTCCCTAAACCATTATAAAAAAACAGAACTGTATTTAATTTAAGTTTTGACAAGCTTACAAATATAAACAAACCCTCCACAGCCTCAAGACTTGCATCAAAAGCTCAGAAAACAGATTTTGGTTTGAAATACCACTGTTGAGCCAGTGAGGCACAATAAACAAAAAACAGCAGTTGGGGAAAAGTGTTTTCACTGAGTTATCAGACAGCAACTCACAGATTGGTCCTTGAAGTGGGCTGCTATTTTCCACTCAGGCCAGATAAGTGGGTCCCGACCCCTTCCTCGGGCAGATTAGCTGCTTCTGCCATCACTCCCATTACTTTTATCAGGACCAGACAATCTTGTCTGCCACCAGTGTCCAGGAAACCCAGATTCCTCCAGCAGCCTGTAGCCTGATTACTCCGAGGAACACATGTACTATCAGATACAGTTGCTATACGCAACAATGGAGTTGTTTATAATCTCCCCAACTGTTTCTCAGCGCTTACCGCAAATTACTTCCAGCCCTGTCACTCCATAAAGCAAGCTGGGAGCAACACGAGACTTAGTCCTGGACAGCTGTAGCCTAGCACATGTTATGTGTTGTGTGTGCCCGTTCTTATTAAGTTGATGTCTCAAAGAGGAGGGGGGAAAAAACGATACTCTGCATGACTTTTGACCACAAGAAAATGTGGCAAGATGCAAACATCAAGCTGATGAATGGAGGATTTAAGCTACTTTGGGCTTTTATTTTAGGTGTTTACTTATTTTCTAACTGCTTCCAATCTCTAAATGAAGAATGTTTCTAATGATTGGAAAAGTCAAAATAATTAAACAGGTTCAATATGTTACTACTGTTAGCTGATAATAAGTAAATGATTCTACGTTAAATTAGTTTAGAGTATCTGTCTACCATTGTAAATAAGTATATTCATGCCCTTTTTTTATACAATGCCTAAAAGTAATTAAATATTCTCTGATTTGCTAAGTTAAAATTGCAAAATTCATTGTATTTTTTTGAGAATTAATGTAACAAACCAACATAAAGTAGGACATTTTTGTGAAAAAAAAATCTTGATCTGTATGAATCAATACTTTCTTCTTTGTGTTGGCTGTTTCCACATAGAGCAAACCTTAAACTGCAGGGCACAACAAACAGCTGTTGTGAAGGTGGTGGTCTCTGCAACTCTTTCCATGTTCCCATCATCCACTCCCCTTCTTTCAAATTTAAAGTGCTCCTACACTGGAAAAAATCTAAATCTAGATAAAAAAAAAAAAATTCTTAAAACAAGTGCATTTGTTCTTGGATAGAGGAGGTAAAAAATACATTTTGCCAACAGAACAAGACAATTTACATTTAAAATAAGAAAACCCAATTGCATTGTCTTATTTCAAGTGCATGTTATCTAATTATCTTATTTTAAGAGTAAAAATACTCATTCCTTGGGCAAACTATCTTATTTACCTACTCAAATAAAGGGTAAATAAACTTATTTTAAGACATTTTTTACTTATTTCTAAATCGTTTTTCCAGTGTAAAGCTTGGGGCTACTTACAGACTTTAACTATAAAAACACACATGAAAAATGTATGTTCATCTTCAGAAAAAATATATAACGAATATTCCTCCTGATACTGTGTGTGATAAGCAGGTGTAAAAATTCTGCAGGTAGATTATCATATCAGGTTGATAATTTGGTTGTTTTATTAAGGATTCCCATTAGCTGTTGCCATGGCAAACAGCTAGTCTTCCTGGGGTCCAGATTAAAAACATACAATACAAAGCACGGTCACATATTATTACATTTCCAAAAATGTAATTTCTCAACACATATTTCAGAAAAGAACAGAGAATGCAGATCATTCTCCTCGGTTTGCCTGCTGTGTTCCATTGTCCTTTGGAAGCTTGAAAAGTGGCAAATGTTTTACAAATTACATATCTTATATACTTTCCAACTGACATGAACAAGAGTCTAGAGTAGCCTTGCTGTGGATATGCCTATCCATTAACTAGAAATTGATGCGTTCACACCAAACACATTTTCTGTGATGGATGCAACTGATTAATTTAGCCTTTTAAGATAATGTCAAATAATTTATCATTTGTCCTCCTCTTGTTGCTTCACGTGGCAAAATCGACCTAATAATAAGTCAACATTTCTTAGATTAAGTGTATTTACCCCTAATTTGAGTAGAAAAATAAGATGATCTGCCAATGGAATGAGTATATTTACTCTTAAAATGAGATAATTAGATAATATGCACTTGAAATAAGTTGTGCTAATAAATGATTTTCTAATTTTATATGTAAATTGTCTTGTTTCATTGGCAAAGTTTCACACTTCCCTTCTCAATTCAAGAATAAATGCACTTATCTTAAGAAAAAATGACTTATAGAGATTTCTATTTTTTTTACAGCACAGGGCTGTGTACTGCCAGCTGCCTTTTCCCAGAATCTTGCTCCAGTTTAGCGCTGTACTCCTTAGATAGCTTCATTCGCTCGAGAACAGGGCACAATGCTATTGTGCTTAGATCTCCTGCTGTTACCAATGTTGGCTTCAAAGCTGGCCCAGTGAACGTACCAGATCTGTTTTATTTCCAGCGTTTTATTGTCATTCCATGTCAAATGTACAGAGCAACAAAATTAACTCTCTGCATTTAACCCATCCCCTTGGGGAGCAGTGGGCTGCCATCGTGGGCGCCTGGGGAGCAGTGTGGGGTTAATGGTCTTGCTCAGGGACCCAAAGTGGAAGTCTGTGGGAGTGAGGCTTGAACTCAGAACCTCAGGATTCCAAGCTGTATGCCCTAACCACACTGGAAAAAATAAAAATCTAAATAAGTATTTTTTTTCTTAAAATAAGTGCATTTGTTCTTGGATTAAGTAGGTAAAAGAGACATTTTGTCAATGGAACAAGACAATTTACATTTAAAGTAAGAAAACACAATTGCATTGTCTTATTTTAAGTGTATTTTGTCTAAATATCTTGTTTTAAGAGTAAAAATACTCATTCAATTGGCAAATCATCTCATTTACACACTCAAATTAAGGGTAAATACACTTAATTTAAGACATTTTTACTTATTCCTAGATCTTTTTTCCAGTGCACTAGGCCACCACTTCTCTGTGTCTTAGTCAGATGGAAGTGGCATGCATTGTTGTGACATATATACCAAGGACTTTGTTTAAACAAATAGAGGAAAAACAAAGTGTACAAAATACACTAAAATGAAATATTATAAGCCAACAGGGCTAATAATAGACAATTTAATCGGAAGACCTTTTCATGCGACCAGAATGAGTTACAGGTGTAAAAATGTGTGAGGTCATAGTAAGTGAATAGGCCTCTTCAAGGTGGTAGACCATGTCTTGGTAGATTCAGCAGAGCTCAATAAGACGTTCAGAGCTCAGAACGATGTTTTATTACCTAGCCCTGCTTTAAACCTCTCTCTGACCTGCCTGCTGTGTTCCATGGTTCCTAAATGCTGCTTTTTCACTTATGTTTTCTTACAAAAAAAAAAAAAAAAGCTCTCAGGTCGTAACAAAGCAACTTTTTTTTAATCCTAGGATTAAATCACAGACAGATGGGGTCTGTTTACTAAGTAGGTGGCTACTTAAGGCAGTTATTTAGTTGCCCTGTATTTTACTGAGGGGGTATCACAGCACGTTACATTTTACTTCCACGATCATATGTCTTTTTGTTAGTCTGTTGCATAAATCCAATTAAAATACAATTATGTCAGTAAAAATTTATGATACAAAATCTGGAAAGGCTCAGATGATTTGAATAATTTTTCGCACTCCCTGATATGTATTCAGTTATACTTCATACTTGTGTAGATTTTGGGGTTTTTTTCAGGACTAAAGCAAATTATAAATGTTAGTTACAGACATTATTTTTGAGCCAGATGTTTTATCAAAGTCTCTGGACATTTTTTTCGTGTTTTTGCCCTCGTTAAATACAGGCGACTGTATAGACTTATTAATGTCTTCTAATATCATTTTCTCTAACTGAATAATTCTAATTAATCTACACGAGCCCAAAAGGCCACAACAATTTATTTATATTCATTTAGTTCTGATACATTCTTGAGGTTTTATCCATTAATGTGTAATCTTATGTGTTGCTTTGCCTCCTGTCCATTAATGGAGCTGATATAAATATAATCAAATACCAGCATGCAATGCAGCCACCTAGTTTATGTGACAGCTGATTGTGTAGCTCCCTTGATTCCCCCCACCCCCTCCACCCCTCTGCCATCTTTCTTTTTATTAAGTTTGCAAAGAAGAGTCTTTGATCCACAGGCATTTTCTCTCAGTGGCGTTCACGAACTCTGCCAGACTCTTCATCCGATTCTTCATCGCCCGTCTTCCTCTATAGGTTCTATACGGCCTAGAAACCGCACACACAGAGAAACAGAAATATACAAAAATGCAGACGAGCCAATGTCGTGCTTGCCTTTCCCACTCCTTTGATTGTTCTTGCTCCTTCGTTTGACACTATTCTGAGAAACATGAAAGCTTTTTTGAAACAGAAATCATTAACATTCTATAAAATATATCAGCAGTATGGACTCAGAGTGAAGGAGCATAGAGCTATTCATTAAAAAACAAACCGGACTTCCATCTGTAACAGCATATTGTACATCAGTCCATCCATAAGTTGATGGACTTTCTGTATTTATCTGAAAGCTTCTGCTAAATGCATACTATGTAAAGCAGACCTATTAGAAACTAACAACATGAATTTCCCGAATTGAAGGAAAAAAAATCAGGTGCAAATGTTAAAGTTTATATTTCAAGTTTAAAGCCTAAATTGCTCAAACTCTTTGACCTTTTTGTCATATGGTAATCAAAAAACTTTATTTGTCTAATTGGGATTTGAAATAGACCAACATCAATTGGTAGAAAATTGTAAATTCAACTGAAAAAATTCTGTTAATTGTTTGCCACAACCCATGGCGAGAAAATCATCTCATTGGATATATATGTCTGAATGAAACATTTGCATCGTCACTAAAAACTGATGAGTGGAGGAAAACACTCAGTACATACCAACGCCAATGTGAAACACAGTGGTGACAGTTGAACTTGAAACAGGAGAGATGGTTCATCCTCCTGCATGACAACAAATCTCACTTTTACAGCCTTAGTCTACAGCTACAGTTCATTCAATTGAGGATCTGTGCAAAACTTCAATGTTTATTCTGACAGACTGCAAAAAAGACACAACTGATTTAATCTAATCGAAACTAAATATATTTCTTCTTTTATTTATTTTCTATTTTTTTTTCTTTTCCAAGAAATGCATTTTCTATTCTATTCTATTCTATTCTATTTTAGTGTAGATCCTATTCATTTCTTTTTTTTTACCTTTTTTACCTGGATTTGAATAAAAGTTTTTTATTTTGTTTTACTTTTTTGTGATACATAAACCTGTTTGCTTCCTTTTGAACTGTTTCTATGCCATCAACACATCTGAATAACTTTTTTCTATTCTATTCTATTCTATTCCATGCTATGGGTATTATATAAGACCATGAATAGTTTTTGTTTAATTTCAAGTGGTACAACATGTTTTGATGTGAATGACATCTCATTTCTAAGAATTGTAAAGTCTACCATTTTTAAAATTTCATTTTATTCATTGAAAAAACTGACACTTTATAGGAAGGAAAGTGCAAAATGTTAAATAACTAGAAATAAAATGATCAAGTCTAGAGGAGGGGGCTGCTTATACACAGCCATGTTTGCAAAGAAGCAGGAGCTGCCGTACTCTGGAGCAGGGAGGAAATGCCGCTGCAGGTCCTGAATTCAGGGGGAGTGTCTGTTAGCACAGGTCTGTGTCAGTTAACACTAATCTGCCTGATCTCCACCTCAAAGTCCCTCACTCCTCCACATGCAAATAAACATATTCAGGCTTCTCTCAAACCAAAGCCTCTATCAAACACTTGTTTGATCAGCAGAGTGCCTGCGAGCCAGCTCATTATGCATTTTCAAGAGAAAGAGGCAGCATATTGTTGCCAGGGTTTTGTGTAATTACTCTCACCTTTAGCAGTAACTGGGAACAATTAGCTCCACATCAGCCTGATGTGTTTTAGGTTTTGAGCTATTATTAGCAATTCTCGTTGCAGACTGTGCACATATATTGTACTCTTTGCCCTAGATTCAACACTTTGCATGTCTATTCAAAGCATGAAGTGTACCTCACACGCAAAGCACAAGCTTTATTGACTTGAACATCTTACCGTTGTCTAATTTGTCATCTGTAAGCATACTAATGAGTCAGAGAACTGTCTTTGGAATCAATCAGGGTCCAGGACAGTGAACAAACCCAGCTGCATTCTTTTGTGTGTGCGTGGAGTGTTTCTACACACGTCACATTTGAGTCTACGACATGGAGAGGCTGAGTGTTGCCTTCAAACCAGACAAGCCTGAACTGGCAAACAGGTGCTGCAGGAGCAGCTGAGGATGAGGACATTAGGCGTCTCCACATCATCAGATCAAAGTGAAGTCGTCTCAGCCGACAGTCATCCCAGCAGTTTGATTTATGCCACTCTCTTGAATACCTTCATTAAGGCCCGCAAAAAGAAGTTAAAGTTACACAAGTTTCTCACAAATCCTTGAATAGAACTACTGAAACAAAAAAAGATCAAACTCTCAAAGTGAAGAACTGGGGTGTGTTTGGTTAGACTTAAAAGACATTCTTATGCACAGAAGATAATGCAGCAAAAAAATATTAATTCTTTAAGAGAATTATAATAATAGGAAGTTCAACTTCTCTCCCAGTAAAATAACAAGTGCTGGTAAGTTTTCCAACCTGGCAGTCAAAGCTTGCGTCATTTAATGACATCTGATCTCATTTATATACAATCCAATGAAACCTTTGAACACCAGAAACATTGACTTAATGATGTGTTCACTGACCGAACACTACAAAAAGTGCAAGCTGATAGTTATACTTTTAAATACAGAATTTACGTTTCTCTTTTTTTTCAACTGCACCTGAATAATGCTTTTATTTATGGATAGTAATTTTGGAGTAGTTTTAAGGGCTCTAAACTCAGATTAGATAAGAAACCCATTAAACTGCATCCTTTCACCAATAAGGCAGTACAAACCCATAATATATATATTTTGTTTGTTAGGATATAGCAGCACAAACAGAAAAAAAATCAGTCATAATATATTATATATATTACCACATTTAAAAAGTACTTATTTTAGACCAAACCTTATCTAAAAGATCAATCTAATTTGCATCATTTGGACTGAAAAGTAATTTGATCATAAAATGCTGATAGATCATGTTGCTCATTTATTCAACTGTCCGTGCAAAAGTGTCATAAACTGAAATTTGTTTTGCCAACTCATAAATTATAGCCAATAGTTGGTTAGCTGGTTTCGCATTTCACACACGCTGTAATTGTTGGAAAGGTTATCAGCGTTTTTCTTCATTGCTCAAGAACAAAAGAACATAATCTGCCCCTCCTCCCTGATGTCTGCAAGTGTGCCCTCAAATGCAATTGTGCTCAGGGCATGTAAAAATCTTAGGCTGGCTCCGACATGTACAGAAGAGGCTCTTGTCATAAAATTTTTAAGCACGACTGCTATGAAGTCATTCATTATTACAGAAACGAGGGACAGATTATGTTTATGTTGCGCTTTATTTATCAAAGCCTGACTCAGCGTTTCATATGGGTTCGGTTGAGGGAAAGCATGTCAGGTTGGTTGATTCGTACACTGAAAAGCTCTTTTCAAGCACTTAAAAATCTTAATGAAATAATTATTAGTAACCAAAATACATTAAACTGCTATTTTCTGCTTAGTGTAGCAGAAGATATATGAGAAGAAAAGTGAAATGACGTGCTGCTGATCAGTGGAGCAGCTGCATACACTGGTATGTGATTTATGTACAGTTTGAAGTGGGATTCCCCATTCCTTCTAAGGTAACAATTTATTTGATATGTCCTTGGAAGAAGCCCAATATGAGACTTTTTTTCTAATTTGTTCTGTCCTGCAGCAAAGCGCTCCCATCTTGATAACCCTGGGTTAATGAAACAAGATTCATACTTTCAAAGGCATAAACACAGCTGAGGGGGAAATAACCTGAAAGAAGAATCTTAACAGAAATACTATTATGCCCATGCTCTGAGCAGACGTTTTTTCTTTCCCTTTGAAGAGAGGACAAGAAGAGAAGTGAAGGCCTGGAGAGGGTTGGTAACTGTCATTTATATTTACAGCCTCCCAGACACCTCAGGGGCTCTTATCCAGGTGGCCTCTGTAGAGGCTCTCAGAAACGCTCACACCTTTTCTGAAACTCAGAGTATCAATAGACAGTGGCTGACTTTGATTCAGCCACATAGAGGTTTGTGAGTCATGTGCTTTTGACTGTTGTAACTGGTCGGGTTGACGCTGAAACTTGAATGCCCTCGGGGATGGAGGAATAGTACTCCGCAGAAAGGCTAATAATTCAGAGAGCCCTCTAACGCAAGCTTCTTTTTTTTTTTCTTCAAGAAAAGAACATGCAACTATCCAAACTAAATAGGAATTCTCGGTTCAGGCAAATTTTCAATCTTCCCTCATATTATTTAAGCTCAAACCCTAACCTTAACTGTTGAGGGATGAATGAAGTCTCCATGCTTTGCCGCCACTCTGACAGGACTACAAAGGCAAAACTCAATTGCCCGTAAATCTATTCAAGGCCAGACTTGTGGCCTCCAGCACGTGCATCAGCGCCGATATCAACACACTGCAAAAAATCTAAATCTAGATAAGTCACTTTTTTTTAAAATAAGTGCATTTGTTCTTGAATTGAGGAGGTAAAAGAGACATTTTGCCAATGGAACAAGACAATTAACACTTCAAATATGAAACCACAATTGCATCGTCTTATTTCAAGTACATATTATTTAATTATCTTATTTTAAGATTAAAATTACACATTCCATTGGCAAACTATCTCATTAACCTGCTCAAATTAAGGGTGAATACACTTAATTCAAGAAATGTTTACTTATTTCTAGATCGTTTTTGCAGTGCACCAGTGTATTTAGTTTTTAAAACCTGTGTAGATAAGTTAAGTAGCAGCTTTTTACAACAAAAATTAGTTACTAAAAATATCACTGATAGCCTGCTAATAAGACACAACATACATAATTAGCTTTAAAGTGTTCCTCGCACTTCAGACTGGCTAATCCTGCCGAAAAATTGTTTAAGAAAGGCAGATGAACTGACCTGGAAAAAGGAGAAATAAGAAATAAATATTGTAACTGTATTGTACCAGTAAAGAACTGAAAAACCGGCTTAGAAATGTATGAAATTCAAACAATAAAGGAACAAGAATGCCGCAGTCTTACTTACTAGTAAGAATTAATAAACATTATACAACTTTTAAAGCAATAATATTTAACTTTTAAGCAGGACGATCCATATTTCTTTGGCTACAAATGCTTTTTTTTGTTACTTCCTATTGAAAAGTGATACATAAATGAAAAAAAAATTCTTGTGCAGGTGAACAAATCACGGACGGTCTTATCTGTTCCAAAAATAAAGGTTCTTTTTGCATTTTTCTTTTGATATAGTCAAAAATGAATGATAAACAACATGAGTGAAGATGCCACTATCTTGCATGCAACTTAATTCACTTTCTACAAAACGAGATATCTGGTGCAAAACAGTTATTTTTATCCCAGAGGCTTAGTGCATGAACATTTACCAGGTTAGGTTAACTGCAAAGCTAATAATCTTTTGAAAAACATTTTTTTTTTGGTTATGTCTAAGAGAATTCATAAAATAGAAATAAAGGTTATGTTTTAAAATATTTAGTCCTTTAAAAGCATGAAAACTTTAGCTTTGAAAGGCTGTGCGAGCAACACTCATTGATTCCAGCTTTGCAACAATTAAAACTAAATGTTTTCTTTATTTAGTTTTCTATAAAATTTCAACTTTGTTTTTTAAAAAAGGAAATATATACAAACACTCATTTGTGCTATGAAACAGCAAGGAAATAAAAAAACCAACAACAGAAAAACAGTGTAGGCAAACATCTTTTCAACACCGAGTGCTTGATTAATTTTTGGGCGAGGATTCGCCTCACAATGGTTATTTCATAATGATCTTCAGCGCCTTTCAACAGCTGCTTTCAGTCCAGTTCAAACATATATGACACAGGCTGAATTTCCATGAAAAAGGGCTGAAATCTGTACTCATCTCTCTGACCATTTGCTTCTGTTGTCTGCTGGGGCTCCAACATTGTCCATAATCTGCCTCCAGCAATACAAGTGTCTTTTAGCCAGAAAGGAAATTATCTATTGCACATTATTTGAATAACGCCGAGGTACTTTCAAATGGTTTACTCCGCTCTTATTCTCCAGGGAATCAAAGGATACTTTTATTTATTCCAAGTTCCTCAAAAGGACAAGAGATTAAAAGGAAAAGTAGATTTTCCACAAAGAAAGGCTGCTTTTGTTGGGTGACATTTTTGAAAAAAACAAACAAAAAAAACAAATATATGTTCTCAATGCATGAGCCATAAATTATAAATGTCACTTTTGGCTTCCTTTAAACACATGTTGGGGGGGGGCGTGTAGGCTCATACTTGTGCCCTTTGAGGGACGGGTGAGGCTTAATGTAAGGCCTGCTACTCGTGAAGACGCTGGCCGCCTTCCTCCTTGTCCTCTTTTTCAGCTTCCTGCTGAACACGTTCTGCCAGGACTGCAGCGTCTTCGAGGTCCAGATCCACATGCCGCTGGTGATGCCCACCACCAGCAGCATGAAGATCTTCACCATGAAGATCTCCACGGCGGGGATGGAGGCCTTCATGACGCAGTCGTCCGACTCTGGCCCGCTGCCGTCCAAACACTTCTCCTCTTCGGCGAGTATGCGCCAGTAGTCCATGTTGAGCCTCTCGTAGAAATAGCAGGCGATGACGCAGGTGGCGGGGACAGTGTAGAGGACGGAGAAGACGCCGATGCGCACCATCAGCTTCTCCAGCTTATCCGTGTTCTCCCCCTCTGTTTTCATAATCTTCCGTATATGGAAGAGGGCCACGAAGCCAGACAGCAGGAATGAGGTGCCGATGATGAGGTAGCAGGAAAGAGGAATGAGCACAAAGCCTGTGAGAGCTTTGACGTCCATACTGCCCACATAGCAGACGCCCGTCAGCTCATCGCCAGCCACCTTCCTCATCACCAGTATCATGATGGTCTTCACGGCCGGGATGGCCCAGGCTGCCAGATGGAAGTAGCTGCTGTTGGCCTCAATGGCCTCGTGGCCCCACTTCTTCCCAGCAGCGAGGAACCAAGTTAGGGTCAGGATAACCCACCAGAGGGAGCTGGCCATGCCGAAATAATACAGGATGAGGAACACAATCGTGCAGCCGGTGCTCTCCAGACCCTCCTGAATAATATAATTCACACCATTGTCTCTGTCGCAGGCTATTCTGTCGGCTCCCACAAAAAGCCGAATGAGGTAGCCCACGGAATAAACACAGTAGGACATGGAGAGGAAGATGATCGGCCTCTCGGGGTACTTGAATCTCTGCGGGTCAATGAGGAAAGTGAGTACAGTGAAGGCACTGGAGACAAAGCACAGGATGGACCAGATGGCCATCCACATCAGGGAGAACTGCTTGTCCCCCTGACTCCAGTATACATCCACTTTGGGGTAGCACTTCGGGGCACAGGATTGACTCTTTTCCACAAAGTGGAATTTGCCTGGATTGCATGTTTGCTTGATACCACTGTCCTTCAGGTGCAGGTCCTGCCCGCTCAGAGGCTGCTGAGGCCTAAAATCTGGAGGCTGAGTGTGGGACACTTTGGGGGGCTCGTCCGATCCGTTAGTCGGCGCTTCCATGCACAGGTTGTTTGGATCGTTTTTGGTCGGAAGACGCGAACAGTCCAAAGAATCTGGCCAGGGGAAATTAAAACTCTCCAGGATCGGGGAGCACTTCAGCTTGACCTGCTCACACATGACCCTGCATGCTGGAATGGGGTTAGACACCTGCTCTGTGCACATGGGAGCATGCAGCGAGCAGAGGAAGAACTTGAGGTGACTGTGGCATCCGAACTGGATGAGCGTCACAAACTCCTGCAGCTTGAGTTCAGCTTCTTTCTGATCATCATGGCCCATGAGGTTTGGCATGCGAGTCATGTTGTAGCCAATGTCCTTACACATGGGGATGTTGATGTGCTGACATCTCCCCTCTACTGACCAGTCAGGATCTATGGAGCTGATGGAGAAGCTGGCTCTGCTCCACAGCATTAGCAGCAGTAGAACCGAGAGGATCGGGCTTGGCTTCACAGCTGAACTCATCCTGGCTTTTCTGCTTTAAGGAAAATACAGTCACTTCAGTGCAAAGTTTCTCTCCAAAAATAGATAAATAAAATAAAGAAACCAGATCAACAACAACACCGTAGTAGATAGGAAACAAACTTACTTAACTATCCACTGCAACATCATCCTCTCCTCAGTTTAGAGTTGAACAAAAACAGGAACCCCGCGATGGAGAGACAGTGTTTCCAGGCTGGAAGCGCGCTGTCAGGTCCATGCTCTTCCAAATGTTCACTTCCGAGGCTGAAATCGTTTTTTTTTACTCCTCTCTCACACTTTGCATGGAATTACCACATGCGCTTTTTAAAATTTCCTTTCTGTTTGGTCCGCCTCCACATTTACAGAGACTTTCTGGGCACTGGGTGCCCTCCGTGCGTGCTGCACTGCGCTTTCAGTCCGTGAGAAACAACTTTCAAATGATCGCGGATTAAATAAATTACAGACGTTTTTCTTTGAGCCCTTTGTGCGAAAATAAAATAAAGTAAGTGAGATAAAAAGGAATTCCTCGATGATGGGAAGAAAAGTGTCCCCGAGACGCAGGAGTGACGCTCCTCCCCGGGGCAGGCGCGCGATGCGTTTGGTGGCTGCGCTCGTCTGAGCTGGTCGGAGACTCTGTCCCGGTCTAACCTGCCAGAAGATCCGCCTTCAAAGACAGCTGCTTTGCATAAGAAAGACGACACTGACACGCAGATTATTTTCAAATCGTGCGGAACAGCTTGTTCAGTGCAGCACTTTCAAAGCCTTGCTGCAAACTTCCTACTCGCTGTTTGTTTGTTCTCTGCAACAAACTTGAGAAAATCAAAGAATAAAGAAACTTTAATCATTATAATGTTTTTTTGTTTGTTTGTTTCATTGTTTTTTTTTTTGTTTTTTGTTTTTTTTTTAAATCCTGAAATACTGCCAGAGGCGTAGCCAGAAAATGTTTATTAGGGTGGCCAGGCAATAACCAATGTACACTGAGGGGTGGCACCAGAACCTCAGGGTCAATCTACACTGTTCCAACAGGAAAATTAATGAGCAAAACATCATTTCTTTCTAAATTAAGACAAACTATACTTTCCTACAGCCTTTGCTAATAAATAGCCACATATATTTAAACATCTGTGCTTTTTAGATAAAAGGTATAATAGATAAAATCCTTTCAGGTTTGATTTCTGGGGCGAATATTTGTTCCATTGTCTTTACTTACCTAATTTTATCAACAATCATTCCGGATAAAATTGATATTTCAAGTACTAATATCTACATAAATTGATTATTTCAATAGATTATACCATTTTCTCTTTACCCCATGAAACACAAAATCTAGTATTCTAGTATCTTAATATGCATAATTAACCACAGTGTTTTTGCTGTCTAGTAATTGTTAATATATGAAAATTTTAAATATTTTAAATATTCCACTTGAGAGTATTACTGCTGCCACTGTCTGTATTAGAGGGGGAAAATGGTAGGGATGGCCACAGGGGTGGCCAATGATTGGCTAAGGGGTGGCCATGGCCCCCCCCAACTAGCTCCGCCCCTGAATACTGCGCAAAATCCATGAGCACTTTTATGTGAAAACCTTCAAATGTAATAATCTATCCGCAGGGCCGGATCGATAATGGTTTGGGTCCCTGGGCTAGAGACAGTTTCTGGTGCCCTACAAGACGACATCCATTTTACAATATATATTCAAAAATTGAAATTATAGCAGACTGAACATTACATGCAATTATTTTTTTAATAATGTTATTCTATTTAGCCAATCTATACAAATAAAGTGGCTCTAACATGTTCCTACCCTTGTTAAAATAAAAGTTTTAGTGATGTATACAATTGAACCAGGATAAGTCTTTTAAAAACACTTTTTCATCTATAATGTAATAAATATATTCTATAGATTAACAAAAAGTATTTTTAGATAAGTAATCTATTTTAAAAATGTAAACAGAAAGGCTGTATAACATCGTTAGATTAAACATATTTAAAAAAAAATGTTTTCACTTTTAGCATTTAGGCTTCTTAGGTAGAAGCCACATCTTGATCATACAAAATTAACTTCAATAGCCTTGTTTCTCTACACAGAGAATGACTTTGATGTTCCACTGTTCCTATCATAATCAATGTTGTACACAACAACCCCACTATTTAGAAAGTCTGCTTTAGGACAGGGGATAAGGATGGGATTATGAACAAAAACAGAATATTTGTTTTTTTATTTGAGTTGAGATCTCCATTTAGAAGGGGGTTTGGGGTCAGAATGGCCCAATAATTTGAACCTTTCAATATTTTAGTACACCTTGACAGAACAAGCAAAACAAAAGTTTAATTTGAAGAAAATCAACTTTAGAATATGATGCTCCCCAAAACATGGCTGTGATGTCTTTTCACTGTGTGTTTTTTCTTTATTTTTTTCTTCTTCACATTGTTTGCACTTTTAGGAAATATAGCTCAAGGGTTGAAGTTTGGTTTGATAAGATAATAACAAATACAAGTTTTGGGAGATTATTTCTACACCTAAATGTTTTCTTCTTAGGTCAAACTCACAAAGAATAAACAAAATTGTTTTATATGTACGTTTGAAATTTATTAGTGTTTGTATGAAATATTTGCAGCCTCTATAGTGTTTCTGTCAGCCTCTTTAAAGCACACATAGCATCCAATTGTCCAAATGTCATATTTTTGCTATGACCATATGACCAACTCCTAAAAACTCTTCTGAACTTTTTTTTATTTCTCAGAAAAAAAATTTTTTTAAGTGAATTGTGAGAAAACATGCATATTTTGATAGGACAGATGACCTTTCTCATGCATTAAAGATCCTCTGTAGTGTTACTACGTGGGCTTAACACCCACAAAAACTGTGAATAACTCAAAATATTTTTCTGAGGGTGTCCAAACTTATGTCTATATTGTTTGGATGTTTCTCATTGCCTGATTTATTTGTTTTTAAGTAAAATTTAATTTTCATGATCATTTGTATTAACCTTACCAAAACAAGAAAATTGAGAGAGCTGTAGGAACCACGGTAAAAAATCATGTTCACTACTTCCAAAATGTATAAAAAGCACCGTTAAATTCAATGTAAAAAAATCCACTGGTAGGTTTTGCTAAAACTTTAATACTGGTGTGGTGTTATCTTGCTTCCGGGTCCTTTGCAGCATCCTACAGGTAAATGTGAGTTAACTAGATTGAGGCCCTAGAATGAGGCTCCAGTGTGATTACATAAATAATTTAATGAGGGCATTCTGTTGTGTGCTTTAGTCTCTGGATTTACATATGTTTTAAAGTTAATTTTGTTCTTAAGCTTAAAACATCAACAATTATCATCTTTATCCTTTCTCATAACATTTATTTAGTATGTAAATAAACTGTTGGATTTAATTTAGGTTAAATAACTTCCAGTAGAAACAGACCACTTCTAACTGAGGTCCAACCATAAGGGCTTTTATTTTGAAAAAACAGTAACATGTACAAATAATCCACGTCTTTATGATGTGGTTCACATGTTATTTTTCTCCGTTATCTATGATTTTTCAAAATAAACCATGAGATAAAGAGAAGTGGAGTATGTAAATTAAGATGAATAATATGTTATATAATGAGTAAGACAGCAAATTATTTTATTTAGAAGATTTGTATTGTTTATGAGATTTCTTTACAAGATTTCAAGTCCAAGACAAATCTAGAATTTGTGGAAAGTAAGTCTATAAGGCAAATCTAAGGTTTATGTTTTTTTTATCTTTTAATTCTTTTAAACCTTTTTTTGGAATGCCTTTAGCAATAAAAAATATTGACCAAAATGTTACAATAACTACAAAGCAAACACTGAAAGAAGATGAAAAGCACGAGTTTAAAGGTTGCTGCTATTACATCCAACATACATGTAAATGGGGTTACGTTTATGACATAATTTCTATTTTTTTTGTCTTATGATTGCACATTTTTTAAACCTACACAAAGAAATCCCTAAATTAAGGCATGTCCTAATGATGGGCTTATTTGTTTCATTTAGAAATAGATGGGTTAATCCAGCAAAGTCTGCAAGCCAGTAAGGGAAAGTAATGTACTTTGAAATCACTTTAAATCTACAGTGTGTAATTTTCAGCGACATCTAACGTCCAGACTGCAGACCGCAGCAACATGAACATCTCCCCCCCCCACCGCTTCTCCCCCCCAACAGTACGGCGAGCGTTACAGGACAAAATGTCTTCCACGATGTCCGCATCACCTACCTTCTCAAGTGATGAGGTTTGTTTACATAGATAATTTTACAGATAGTATTTCATTAGTCTGTGTGTTCAGTACCGTCTCAGTTCATCTCTCTCAACTTGCTGTAGTTACTTTCGAGCGTAATGGGCGATCTCGCAATCGCTAGTTTGTTGGCTCTGCGCTGCCGTAGCGCAAAGATGTCTGCCTCCATGGCTGCCAGACCCTCTCCTATGTAATTATAAATAACGAATTCTAAGGCAACGCAAATATTAATGTTAAGAGGCTGAGCTCGTAGATGATGATAAATAACATAGTTATGTATAATATATTACATTTCTGACTGTATATCCCTGTAATTATTACACACTGTAGCTTTAAAATTAAACCAAAACACTATAATAATAAAATTATGAATGTTTACTTTAACTTCATACAACTGCTGCCACTATAATTAAAAAAAAAAAAAAGAGAAGAAGAATCTGTTTTAATTAAAACCCTGTTACAGCTCATAAGCATCTGCAAAGTTTGCATGTACTCTAAGCTGGCTCTGCGTGTAGGCATTCTGTAATGTGATAATATGGGCATGGCTGGAAAACACCTGAGTCACCCAAGCAAGATATTCATGCACAAAATAAGGATGTTGATAAAACCACCTCCCCTCTTATATGTCTAGGACTGGAGTGCTGTGGCCAATATTGTCACTGCAAACACCTTGGATTCATTTCCTGCCTTTTTTCCATTGAAGGAAGTGGACACATAAACAAATAAGGAGAAGCAGGCTTTGTTCATGCTTAACAGACATTGCTCTCCCAGAGAGGAAAAGCTTGCATCAATACTTTAGGAATTACTTTGTCTTTTTAACTGTAACATCTGTGTTCTCATCAGATCTGGACTCTGCTTTTTGTGGTTTTGCCCAGAAGTACACATCTAAAGCCGTACTTTAAAAGGAGTTCTTTATTGGCTGTTAAAGCGGTCTACGTTTTTGTGTTCATGTGACTGATCGATCGGGTATTGTCGTCTCATATGGTCACTTTTTTTGTCCTCCTGTTAGTGAGCTTGCTGGATACCTCAAAGTAGGTGCAAGTTTTCCTGCACTCTTCACTGGCTTGCTTCACCTTGTTGGGTGAGGGATAAATGCATGTTTAAAGGACATAAAAATAACAAGAATATAACAAAGGGTTAACTTGATGTTACTTGCAAGTAATATCAGCTTGATTTTTAAAGATACCTTCATGTCTTTATAGTGAGGTGATCCATTTTGACAGAAGTAAAAAGGTGATGCAGCCATTTAAGCCCCAGGGGTTCATCTCCAACTTCCTGCACAAAATAGACTCCTGTCAGCAGAAATAATGGGATGACTCTGTGGTGATTGGGTGCATCAGAGATGGACAAGAAGCTGCTGTTGTGGCATGATGTGGAAACAATCATTTGATTCTGACTGCGAAAAAAATAAGAGAGTTGATTGGATATTTCAGAAGAAACAGGCACAAGTCAAATGCTATTAACATAATAGCTGAAGAAGTGAAGGGGGTGGAGGAGTACACATACGTTGATGTTCACCTGGACAACATAAGCCATTTGCAGGAAGGAACAGAGCTGACTTTACTTCAACAGGAAGATTATGTCCTTCAGTGTTTGCTGCAGACTTCTATAAGTCTGTTGTTGAGAGTATGAGTTCTTCTGCCATCATCTGCTTAAAAAGCTGAAAAAGAAGGCCGTCTCTATTCTAAGTACTCTCTAGAACCTCTGGAGATGATTTCACATAGGAGAATTCTTTTAAAAATGAAGAACATGAAGAACAACCATGAATACCGTATCTTCTTCAGGAGACTTTTAAACTACAATATAGTGACCCCAGTCAGAGATTTCTCCAGATCAGGTGCAAGACAAACAGAAGATCCTTATTGCCCACAGCTATCTACATTTACAGTAACTCATACAAAAAACAACATATGAGTTACAACAATATTTAATTTTCATTTGGGACCAATAACGCATTTTTTAATTGAACTGAATTTAATTCTATAGGAAGGTTAGAACTTGAAAATTAGAACTTTAAAGTTGAGGAGAGGTGGCCTAGTGGTTAGGGCAAGGAGCTTGGAATCCTGAGGTTGTGAGTTTGAAACCCAATCCCACAGAGTGCCATTCTAGCTCTCTGAGCAAGACCCTTAAACCCTGATTGCTCCCCGGGCCCCAAGATGGCAGCCCACCGCTCCCCAAGGGGATGGGTGATATGCAGAGGTAAATTTCTCCAATGTGAGATCAATTAAGTTAAATTATTAATAATTCTGATTAAATTATTCAATTCAGTTAATCTTAATTTAATTAAGTTTGGTTTATCCATATAGCTCCAATTCACAACACACGTCTTCTCAAGGCACTTTACAAAGTCAATACAGTTAGATTGGTCAAAAACTTATATAAAAGAAAACCAGTTGATTACATCCAGTCATTGACTTGCATAAACACGCTCCTCCTGGCCGAGCTTGCGGTGTTGAATGTCGCTTGCAAGTTGTCGTTGACTCTTCAGCAGGTCCTCACACAGAGCATCCATGCAGCGACAGTGGAGAGAAAAACTCCCTTTTAACAGGAAGAAACCTCCAGCAGAACCAGACTCAGTGTGAGCGGCCATCTGTTGAGGCCGACTGGGGTTCAAGGAGACAGAAGCAGAGACACAGAAAGTAGCATAAAAGGTTTACTAGCTCCACAGGTGGGCCACTCCAGGAAAGAGTCTGCAGGACTACACTAAAAAAACAGGCCCAACTCCAACATCTATAAACAAAGGTTTTGATAGCAGCAGCCCAGCTGACGGTTATTTCCAGGGTGGTGTCACAGCCCCACAGAAACAGACCAGATGAAGCTACTATGATTAGAAAAGGGCAGACATAACTAAAAGTTATGGGTGGAAATAACAAGTACTGCAGAATGGGAGAATAGAGGTAGAATGGAGTAGATTGAGGAAAATGTCCTCGGGCAGCCTAAACCTATAATAGCATATATATAGAAAATATCTCACCCTAACTTAACTCTTTTAGATGAGGTATAAGAAAGGTAGAGCCAAAGAGAAACACCAGTCTGGATTGAATGCTCCCGACTGGATCAGGCCGTTCACTCTATCTCCTCCTATTTCTCTTTTCCCCCATCATCCAGTGTTTCCCTTACAGCTTGTTGGAGAATAACTGAAAATCTTTTCTACTGTAATATGACCAGTTCAGCCTGGTCCTCTTCATTTCAAATTTGTCTGCAATCCAGTCTGTGTTCGCACATATTGTATATTTTTTTACTTGCTGTTCTGTAGAATACAAGCAGACATCTTTTGAAGTACAAATAGACATAAAATCATTAATTAGATGCCTTACGCCTTTTGTGATACTAGAAACACAAGGCATAAGGCACTAGATGCTTGTCATAAATGAAGTAGATTTCATCCTGATTAAGTTGTATTTACAATAAAATAACTAAATGAATTATATTTCACCATGACATGTTTTTCTACAAATGTCAAACTAGATTTAAAGTGAGTTTAAAATACGTCATGCTAGCAGCTTTAAACCATCATCTTGCTCATGTGAGGGCAGATTGGTGATGACTGGGAGAAAAATAATGTTTTAGCTAGGTTTTCTGTCTGCAAAATGTCCACGTGTTTGACATCCTCCAGACCTCGCTCATGTTACCTTGTAAAACATTTGCCGCTGTAAGATTCATACCCCGGCCTAGTTATGGTCTTCATCAGTAACCAAACACTGATCTCCTGTAAATAGGAGGGCTTTTACAGATTTAGTTTTTTTTTTTTTACAAGAGTCACCAAAGAGCTTCTAAAAGTATTTCAGAAATGTGTTCGGAAGAGATGAGAAAACGTGGCACCAGCGTGCCTAAATGGTTTAAGCAGCGCATATCTTAGCGGTGGCACTTCAGCTGTTGGTGCTTAGCGTGTGCAGTGGTAGAATAAATATAGGGGAATGAATACAGTCATGAACACAATACTCTCCGCCTATACGCCATATGTGCTTCTCACATTTCAGATATCCAGCTGTTAAACATTGAAGGAGGATTGATCTAAGCTAAAACATAACCTTTTTTTTTTTAAAGATGGTGTCCATAAAGATCATCCAAGTGGATAATTATTAATGAAATGCAAACCTTGTTGAAAAAAAGGTCCAGATGTAAGCTAGTCTGTGTGCATTCATTCTCATCACAAAGATAACAGCTGAAAGGCCTGCTCTGTCCCTCCCACGGCACTAGAGCTTCATTATATGGCTGACATGTAGAAAAAGAATTAAAACATGGCAGCTTTGATTTGAAAAAAAAAGACAAATGTTTCATCCATCTTCTTCCCAGGGCTGAGGTCAGTTCTGTTCTAATATCCAGAAAAGCCTGCCTGGCACATTATAAAGCAAATATCTGTCTTCATTATCGCTGCCTTTGGTGCGATAATGTGGACAAGATACAATTGTCACAGAGTTTAATAAGAACACACAGTCTGCTTGCTTGATGTAATTTATCGCCTTTGTTCTGATCTCATTTCTGTCTTTCCTCCATTCTGTCTTGCTTTCATTACTATTTTGCCAGTCATGATAATATCGCTTTGATAATGTGGGGGAATAAAATGAATCAGACATGTCCAGCCTTTGGATCCACCGTCTCAGTGCCCACCATAGTTCCCCCCCCCACACTTTTTCCCAACATGCTCGTTTTTTTTTTCTTCACCCCCCCCATAGCTTTTTCTCGCTTTTTACATGCATGAAACACTCACAAGCACACACACACACACACACCCTCACTCTGCACACACTGCAACTTTATCTCATCTTTGCAAGCACAACAGCCTGATGAAGGAAGCAGTGTGGCTCCATCTCTGAGAAATCAGCAACTGTGAGATAATTCTGTAACTAATAAAGTGAAAGGGAGGGTCCTTTGATGATTGAAGCTGAAAAGATATTTTATTATTTTTCTCTGTGTGTGAGTGTGTGTGTGTGTGGGATTTAAGATGTGTGATTCTATGGAGCTTGCTTGCTCCCCTGCTGCTAGGCTCTGGCTGGAAGCTGGCCCCCCTCTGGCTAATGTCATGGAGAATCGGAGGAATTTTATGGCTGTCTTTTCCCTCAGCCCTCTTTTTTCTTTTGTTCCCCTTTGAAGAATGACTTTAGACATTTTATTTACATATTTAACCATGGATGAAAGAAATGAAGAGTAAGGAAGCAAAGCTCCTTCAATTCTTAGGGGAATTTTGATCAGTGAAATAAAATGAGTTGAAGGTAATACTTTTTCATTCGTTTGCCCGGTCTGAAATTAAGATCAAACATGCCCCTGTGATGGTTACATTTTTGAAATTTCGAAAACTGAAGCGATCGAGTTCTTTCATGTGGAAACTCGATAAGTTCACACCAGCCCAGCATCACAGAGGATTTTTCGTCGTATTTCTGCTAATTGCTGTGCTGCGTCGATGACTCGCTCGCTGCTCCAACATGTGAGGTATGCTACAGGCAGAGATGGGGGACGTTTCAGACATGTTTGGCATTGTTGGCGGTGTTGAAAGGGCATGTTGATTAAACGTACGGGTGGGGTAGGTCTATAATCTTCTTAACCATGGCCCTCCTCTGCTCTTTCAGAGTGCACAATGAGAAGAAACAACACACTCAGCTGGAGGTGAGACTATTTGTCCACATGCCCAGCGCATTGTTCAGAGATCCTGTTCTTCCTTCTGCTCGCATGCATTCCACTTTTAGCTTAGGATGATCCTATTTATCAACATTATTTGTTATTTTCAGTCTCTTTACCACTAAAAGGTATGAAGAGGGTGGTGTCATTGAAAAAAAACCCAGTTACGCCTCATAAAAGCATGCATACTCCTTAAACCTTTTTGCTTTTTTTTATCACATCAAGAAATTTGTGATTGGAATATTTAAGCACTTTATTCTCAGCGGTATGGTGGAGGATGTTCTACTTCCAGGTGGATCATCAAAATAAGTGGTCCTTATAATTGTCAATCATTCCGGTGAATGTTTATGTAAGGCCGTCCAACGTGCTCGTCCCCAATTTCACTTACCAGTGGTGAATCTGACATAGTGGAAAATTAGCAAAACTTCTTTTGGAAAGTAAGCTGTTTGAGCAATGCAAACAGCAACTTTTAAACAGAGCGTGCACGAGGAGAAATGGGCTCGTGCATGCTGTTGCACGCATTTGATAGGCATTCCCTCTTGGGAGCGGGTAAAGGGTTGTGCATGTGGAGAAAGCGGGTCTTTTCAAACAATCAAAAAGATTCTCAACAATACCTTTAATTTGAATTGGTAGGGTAAAGATATATACTTTTACATGTTTATACTTTAACAGAACTCTAAAAATGGAATTTGACCACATTTAAACCAATACCCCTAATTAAAATCAAATGTGAACATTTAAAGGAATAGTACACCCAAAACATGATTAGCCTTCATTTTCTACTCACCCCCATGCTGAACAACACTCTGGAGTACTTTTTTGATATCTCAAATGCATCTGGAGATCTGGGAGGCTTCTTGCTGTCTGCTGACATTCAAATAATGGAGGTCCATGGCGCCCGAGGCAGAAAGGTCCATAAAAGTCCACAAAAAACGTGTTAATATTACTCCATACTGCTCGTCCAATGTATTCCAAGTGTCCTGAGTGGGTAGCTTCCATAATTTACTCGAAACGAAGTCATTTAGAATGTTTTTAGAGCATAAACAGTAGTGTATAGGATTTCCTAAAAGCGCGCGCTGGCGAGTGGGGGTGAGTAGAAAATGAAGGCTAATCATGTTTTGGGTGTACTATTCCTTTAACTTTGAAAGTGACCTAAATTCCAACTTAGTTTTTTAATGTTGTGCCTTGTTTGTCTTGAAAGTCAAAGCTCAGGTTTAGGAAAGATGTCACAATGAGCTACGTGTGTTCTTGCTGTATGTAAGAAAAGCTCTGGAGTTGGACTAACTGGAAACCAGCAATTTCCACCCAAATTGCAGGGATTTGTTTTTTCCCAGGTGTGTCCTGTTTGTTTCCACTGCTCTAAAAGGCCAGTATACATTTAATGAAATCTGCCTAATGATGTAAAGTTGTGAAGAAAATGGCAATGTACCTCCAGTCCAGCAGTTGGTGGACTGGATTATAATCTCACGGACGCTTGGGAATCTCACACTCTCCACATCTAATATTGACTCCAATTTTTGGTTTTCCCTCTTGGGAAATGGAATATCTGACTTCCAAGAACAAAGAGAATATGACATATAGCTGTTCTGTGAAAACCTCCAAAGTGTTTAAAAAACAAAAAAAACATTAGTGAACACAACTAGCATTATAAAAACCAAGAAACACACTTTAATAAATAAAATCACTGTTGCTGGTATGTGACAAAAAGTAAAAAGAAATGAAGATGTTTTACAAAGCATTTCATGAACAAATGTAGATAGAATACATTTGAAAATTAAACAAATCTATATATGCACTGCTTATAGATAATTAAGTTAGATGTTGTTTGTTCATTAGGTATAAAAAAACAGCAGCAATGTTAAAGGCAACGGATTGTCTACAAGGTCAGACGTTTTGGGAAGCGAATATGAATCAAATAATTTATAATTGAAGAGCTGACTTCAAAGCTCACTATATTCTTTTCTCATATGGTTTCAATAGTTGGATAAAGTACATTATTAATGAATAATCATTTGTTTTACTCCTTCTTGGTTTCCTCCATTAAAATGAGTTTTGTCTCACATGTGTGTGAAGTCCCATCCGTTGTTTGTTCACCCCCTGACCTCATTTATTTTGCTCTAAGCTCCAAAAGAGCATGTCAATTCATTATTAGGGACTTTTAAGTGTTTATAGACTAGATCTGTGTAATTACAAGCTTGGAGCACTTTTGTAGGACTGTTGGCCAATCTGCAATAAATAGATTTGTAATGAATTTCTTTTTTTTTTTTTATGAAGCTCATAAAGAGCCGTGCAAAGCCATGCTTTGAAACAGCAATATTAATTTAGTGATGTGTTCTTACATCATAGTCTTTTATGTGTTGTTTGGTTACAGCGAAGACGACGAGGGGAAGGGAGGAGGAAGTAATTGAAAAGGGGGGGAGGTTGTTGTTAGGGGTTCATGAGCTTTAGATGAGGCAATGAACCAAAACTGTTTCTCTCAGATGCTTGGAGAATCAAACGTTGCTTAAAAAAGTCGAACCATGTATGTGCAAGAGCTGTCTGCTTTTTCTGAAAACTTCTTGGAAACATTAAGGAGGAAAAACAAATCTAAACGAGGGTAACCATTTGATTCCCTGCATCACTAAAGGACACTGATATTATTACCCAAGGTCCTTGTCCGGGCACTTGAGTGTGAATTGCTAATCAGGAAAGCCTTCTCTGGTCTAATCCCTCTTTGAGTGGCCGGCCTGGAATCAGCGCGTTTGGGGAGACTCCCCACTGCTTCTGGCTCTGGAAGCTCCATTCAGCAGTGCAGCCCTCCTGTCCCATTCCCACAGTCCCGTCACACTGTGCAGCACAGCCGTGCATCTGCACATACAAACACCCACACACACACACAAGCCTGTCCTCCTCTACCCAAATTAGATTAGACCCTTCCCTTTCTCCCCAGCAAGGCGCTGGTCTTTTCTCTGCCTGGTCATTATCCCACCCCCCACTTTTGTCTCTGCTTTAGAAAAGTGAAACAATTTCTCAAACAACTCTCCACAAGATGATGCACTGATATTTTGGTGGTGGTGGTGGTGGTGGTGGTGGGGGGGGGGGGGGGGGGGGGGGGGGGGGGGTTGGAGTATGAGGAAGAGGGCAGACATCTTTAGCGGACCTGAGGTGATGCGATCATACTGCCGCCCTGCTTTGGTGTGTCAGCTCTAATGATGTGTGAGGCGAAGGCACAGTGAGAACCACACCAGCTGTGCATCACATCAACCTGTTACTCTGCAAAAGAACAGAGTTGTTTCTGACAACAGCAAATGGATTCTCTTTATCGTAGCCTCTCGGTTAACGTCGTCCAGCATTTGATCCGCACATAAATCCATCTGGAAATAACAAGGAAAAAAAATGATTTAGCCAGCAAACATGATGTGCATGAGGGTGTGTCAGAGTCCTCTTGTACCAGCTGCTTTGATTTCTTATTTTTTATTCCTTGCAAACCAGTAATGGACAGTGACGCATGCAGGCAAAATAAAGGCCCCTCTGTTGAAAGGGTCTTTTATAAGAAAGCCCTGGTGGAAGCTTATTCCTCCTGGTTGAATGTGCAGCCAAAGCTATCCCGAAAGCTGCAAATTGAGATCAAAGCAAAATTAAAGCTGACTCGTTCAAAGCAAGATAAAAATGTGTGAGCCTGCAGCGATATTTTCTCTATTGATTTCCTTCTTTGCTCTCACTCCATGGGACTGCGCTGGCTATGCTTTGCTCAGCGGCTGCATTGGAGACTTGAAGGCTGCTCCAGGGAGAAAGGAAATGACTATCGATACAGACAGAAAAAATCTGACATAATAATCAGGAATGAACATATCTATCAAAGCGTTCCGAGATCTGAAAGATCGGTCAGTGTTTGTCACTGTCCAGATTTGTTTTTACATTTCACAGATGCAGAGAGGAATAATGAGAGTGCTTCTAATGGCGAGTGTGTGAAAGACGACTGAACATTGGAGCGTTATCGTCTTCCGTTGAGCCTTGATCTTTTTGGATGTAGAAAAGCACGCAGAGCAGATTTATTTTCTCTTGTTTGTTTTTTTTCATCCCACACAAAAACCTCTTTTTGTAAAGTACAGCTCAAGAAACATTTCTAAAAATTATATGGATTTGTATGAAGGCTTTTAAGCTGCTGCCCTGCTGTTTTCTATCTTACCATTTGCGTTGCTGAATTGGAAAAGGCTTGTTTCAGCGTCTGAAGAAGAGAAATAACAGCAGATGCTGTGGAACATTAAGTCCTGTGGAGTCTTTAGAGTTAACGTTGGGGTTTTCACTCCACATTAGTTTGAACTTCTGTTTGCATTCTGATAAAATTGGTGAATTTACTTGTGTTGTGTCAAAGCTAGCCAGGGCATAGCCCGCATAGGCAGTTACTGCAACAATGAAATAAGTAATAGCGATTTCCATGTTTTGCTCAGGCAGCGGGACCAGCTAATGTCTTCCAAACAGTCAAACAGCTAAGGATGGATCTTTATGGCAAATTTTGTTATCTATTACCCAATTTACACTATCCTTGAAAAACCGATCCATGCCGAGACAGGTCCAAACTCGGTTAACCAGGCCAGGCTCGGTTCTGACGACCGTTTACACATCACGCTATCTCGATTCCTCGACTCCTGGTGACGATCTGCGGTATTACTGTCAGTACTGAAGGAGGAAATCAAGCAGTTGGTGGCAGTAATGCACCAAAAGTTGTTTGCCAACCGCCATAAAACACAAGAAGAAGAAGCCTAAGAAGGAGGGAATCAAGCAAATCAAAATGGCGGCGCCCGTCACATTCAGAAAGTTATGGTTTATTATTATTGTTGTATTTAAAATGTTGCGTGGAGAAGATTTCAATTGTTGTTTATAGTTGTTCTGTTTTGTACGGTGGACAGGAAGTGCAAACCAACAAGGCCACCGTAGGTTTTGTGTTAGTTGGCAGGCAACTTCCGGAGGGACATTACCGCCAACTACTGGAATGGAGTGTGAATCGGGGCGTGCAGCCAGACGGAGATGACGCGTTCTGCTCATGCGCTCTTGTTATCAGAGAACCGAGCCAGCGAAAAACCGAGCTGAGCCCACCTCTGGAACTGGTCTGCAGTTATCTCGGTTCGGTTGTGTCTATCTCGGTTCAGTTCAGTTTGCTTTCAATTTACACACGATAAGTTATCTCAGTTACTGAGCTCGGACTGGTCTCGGTAGTGTAAATGGGGTATTTAGTAGAGCCCTCTTGTCTGCACCAGAGCAGGCAGCTAACACTACTGTAATACCCCTTTCCCACTGGTCTAAAAACCCATTTAAACTCAGGAGAAATTGGCCTTTAGTGACAGTGGGAACAGCTCAGTTATGCATGTCTACCCGGGACAAACAACTTGGCAAGCGTTAAAATCGCTTCGGCATGCTTCGGGAACACCAGAACTGGGTTGACCCTCTAAATTATGTAATACCATTGAAGCTATTGTATGTCGACGCACCGCACCACTCGCTTCTGATCTAACAAGCCAAAGCAACTTGGTTTACATTAAACTTGGTGCTGCACTGGTGAGAGAGATTTGAAAGGACAAAAGAGCGAAGCAATAAAGCGTACTTACTAAGCCCTTACTTCATACACGTTGCTCTGCATTGTTTACTTTCCTGATTTTTGTTGCACTGGTGACATCATCAAAGCTAACCCAGTGTGTCAATAGAAACGCAACTGCAGGGGGACAGGGAACATGCAGCTTGCAGCGAGGGGTTATACCAGCTTTTTTTGCCAGTGGGAAGGGAGCCAAATGTAGGTTGTTAGCGGGTCGACCCTTATCGCCTTATTTTCAGTGGGAAAGAGGCTCTATACAGCTGATCAGCACTGCTTCTAGGTGAGCCCATTAGAATGATACCAGCAGATTCTTCTCCGGTTGATTCCTCTAGATCAGGGGTTGGCAAACCGTGGTTCCAGAGCTGCATGTGGCTCTTCAGTGCCCTCCTTGTGGCACCGTGGAGCTTTTAAAAAAGTTTATAAAAAAAAAATATATATATTTTTTTGTTTTAATATGGCGTGCCTGAGGTCAAACAAACATTCAAAAATTTGTATAATAAATACATTTAAACAATAAATGTAAACATTTCTTTTAACGAAAATTTGCGTCATTGCCATAGAGATCGCCAGTCATAGCCTGCAACACACGTTTCAGCGTGGCGCGGTGAAAGTAAAGTAAATAATATAGAGCTACATGTAGCTCCAGAGGGAGAAGATGAATGGATTAATTGAATAAAAAATCTAAAGGGGTTTAGTTAGCTTAATAAATATTAGCTGAGTTAATTAGAAAGTACTTTATGTTCCTGGTTTAGGTTTCATGCATGTGTCTGCATAGCATACTATTAGCTTGAATGATGTTACTGCTGCAGTAATTTAGTCACTGCTCTGTCTGTTCTGTGACAGTGAAATACAGGTGTCGTATGGATCATGGTGTCCCCATATGTCTCCAGATGTTTCTATACTTATACAAAAAATAGAAGCAGGTGATCAAATGATAGCTTCTACAGCTCCAAGGCTTTATATATTCCTATTTCACTGAACAATAAGAACATAATTTTTGCTTGTGCAGAGGAAGCACAAAGGAACAGGTGAGGCTTTCTTTCTAATAGTTTCGACGTGGAAAGATGCCCATCTTAATAAGGGAGAGCTCACCTCAATGTGATGTTCCAGTAATAGTACCGCAGCCACCAACATGTCATTGTTACTTGAGCTCAAACTATGATAATTATGGGTAATTTAACATTCCTCCATTTGTGCTGCAGGTTGTTGGTGAGGTGTAGAGAGATGAGCTAAGGTGTGCATGTTCGAAGTCTTGGGAATTACTGACACGTGTTGCAATGAAACCATAATAGGTCTGCATACGAGACAAAAGTAAAGTACATGGACCCCCCATGGTTTCTGTCAATTCTCTGAGCATTGAAACTTCACCCAGTCTCAAGTCTGTGCTGCTGTTTTAAATAGCAGATTTAATGTAGCTTCCAGAGAAAATGTCAGATGGGATTTTGAGCAGCTCTCATAGATCTGTGTTGCTGTCTCCCCCGTTTTTTGTTTTGAGGTGTAAAGCCGGGGCAAACTGCTAGAGACATGAATCACACTAAGAAAAATATCTTTTAATCTGGTTGAGATTTTGTTTCATAGCTGTAAGCAGTCTTACCTCATCTGTGAAGCTTCCCTCTTAGACAGAGTTGTCACTGTATCTGTAGGCATTCCTCAGGCTCAAATATCAAAACAGCACTAAATCACCTGTTATTCTCCTCTCTCTGAAAATAGATGCAGCTGCACGTACTCCATTATTTTACTGTGAAAAAAAGAGCAGCTTAACATTAAAAGGTAATTGTATAAAGGCTAACATTTTTTTACAGTGCCTTGCAGATGTCTTTACAGTAAATGTTTTCTAATTTCATTGTTTTTACAAGGATTATAGATAATAGACCATTACAAAATTCTACATATATTAAAGAGGAAAAAAAAGGATAAAGAGTTTTTTAAAGTCGGCTCTGCATTTGCATTCAGGCCTTGCCCACCTTTTGCTACATTTATGACTTCCCTTGGCTATGCCTCTTATCAGACTTTAACAACTCATTATTGACATTTTTATTCTGTTTTTCTTCGCTAAACAGCTTAACTATAGTCAGATTAAATAATGTGTGCACAGTTCCAGTCTTCAAGGTTCAGTGAGCTGCATGTTTCCTGTGTTTATCTACTAAAACCCTTCTCATTCAAGTGGTCAATGCTTACTGCAGATGACGGGTGAAATTATTTTATTCAAGTTTTTTGATAGCTGGACAGAATGGAAGCAGCCTGTGAGAAAATTGGGGGCAGGTAGAAAACAGGTGGAAACAGCCCAGAGAGGAAGAGAGGAGGACCCATGCCAACACAACCTACACATATAACCATGAGTATGACAAGATTTCCTTTCGGCACTAAAGGGAAGCACCCCCACAGCATGATCCTGCCACTACCATTTTTCACTGTGGAGTGGTTGAATTGCCACTATACTTTTTCCACCACACACTGTTTCCATGCAACACAAAAGATTCTGTTTTTATCTCTTGAAGAAATTTCTGAAAATGTGTCACATGGTTCAGTATTCAATAAACCATCTGGATTGTAACAGTTGTTTTATTTCACTAAAGCTCAGCCTTTTTCATACAGACAGTTCTGGTAACCTAGTTCTGGATTCTACCTCTGGGCTTTACAGCCATGACACTTTAAGTAAGTGAAATTGCTGTTTGAATTCTGTATCCATCCTACCGAAGAAACATCCCAGAAAGTAATACCAAACTAGATACCCAATGATTTCCATTTCAGTGATTGTGAACCTGTCAAAAGAAGCCACTATGACAGCCAGTTGAAAGCCATCCAGTTCACAGCAGTTTGACACACATGTTTCCAGCATCCTATTTGATATGCTTCGGTTTTTAAAGCACAATTGTTCCCTTCTTCAGGGAATGGTTGTTTTTCCTAAGATTAAGCAGAGCAGTAAACAATATACATTTATCTGAATTTCCCACATGTCTATGCAGACACATGTGTTCATCCCTTTGCGTCAGAGTTCCTGCAGAGATGAAAGATGCTGCTTTCATGTTAAAGAAAAGGAGGTCAATGCAGGAGCTTTAGAAGTGGATTTAAAAGCAGTTTTATTGGTCTACCAGAAAAGGACAATTGCAGAGAGCCCACTGATTGCTCAAACGTGACTAATGTGACAATCTGAAGTTACCATGTGGGTTAGACAGATTCAAGGAAGATTAGAGAGGAGATACTTCTTCCTATTTTAAATAAATTTAGCTGGATCCATTAAAATATAGATTTAAAATACAGTAAATTTGAAGAATACCTCATATGTAAACATGTTTCATACATTAGAGAAAGATATTACCACATTGGCATTGTCTCTAAGGTTAATCCAGAATTGAAAATAAACAAGATTTGCAGAAGAAAACTAGAATTTTCTTTAATCTTTGAAGTTACCGGTTGTGGTTCTTTAAAAATGACACCAAACAATAAACTTTTCATGTTTTCTAGTCAGAAATGTAAGAAAAAAGGAAAAATTAATTTCTCAAAACTTTCAGTAGCATTTCAGTCTCTCTTTAAAATTACATCAGTTAAACCTTATTGTCTACATATCACCACTATGACTCCAGACAAGGGCCAATCGGAGCCAGTGCCCCTGAAGAACTGGTCCGGGCCCCGTTATGGCCCCTTTACTAAAGACATAATACAAAATTCTATATGATGAAACGCACTGGCAAAGAAACCACACCTGGAAGGTCATTTGGACCAATTTAAGTTTTTATTTGTATAGTTTTGTTTTAATGCTAAAGTAAACATTGTTGCAATCTCAGCTTCAGTCGTATTGAAATAATTCTACAGTATTTATCTGCCATATCTGATGTTTCCAGAGCTGTAATTTTTTTGTTTGGTTCATGTAATGCTGAATGCCATGTTTTTATCTATAAAGCTGTTGTTGGACTGCCTCACCCAGACATCATGCCTGTCACCAAGACAATACAACAACAAACTTTGCTCTAGGGACTCCCTTTCATAAAGCATACTTTGGGAAACAAGGCATTTTCCTACTCTGACTTTCCTACTCTGAAGTTGGATCTGAAATTATTTGCATAATTTTTTCTGGGAAAATTTAAACTTCTTTTAATACAAAAATGTGCGGTGTAATTCCTCCTGTTTTTAAGTCACCTTTTTAACTTTATTTAAATGATATAAATGTTATTTGAATCATTCCTGCATTTATAAATTGTTATTTTTTGTTGTTGCTTTGCTTCATCAAACATGTCTTATGCATGCGATCTTTGATTAGAGTAAAACTGCCTCTATAAATAAAGGTTAAATACAAGAAAATAAGAGATAAAGTACTCACTCTGCTGTTTATGTATCCAGTGACTGTACTTCATTAAAAAATAAGACTAGTAACCTGAAACTAACTGTCTGACCTTCTGCAGAAAAAAAAACTCTGAGACAGTAATTCTCCAATAAGAGATAAAGCGATAAAGAGATAAGAAGACAGCCTAAGAAACCAGCTCCTGATGCCTCAGTCATAGCAGACTTTTCATTTTTACCAAGTATTTTAATTGAATGTAACATGTCTGGTTAAAGTATTGTAAAATTCTCAGACTCTGAGGAGAAGTTGTCTGTTTTTGTTCATTAAATGTCTGCTGGGATTGCTGCTTGAAATCATCCGAGGAAAAGTTATTTCCTTTAGCTTTTGTCCTGCAACACCACTCCTTCTCACGCAGATATTCATAAAGCAGTAACTGAATGACTGATAGTTGCTAAATTATTTTTTTCTCATAATCAGGTGCTTCCTTAAATTGATCATTTTGATCAATTTGATTTTAATTGCCTAATTGACACTAATGAAATGTTATTCATAACCAAACCAAATCTGTATTTTTACAATGTTGGCTAATGTATTTCGAGAACAGCAGTCCACTTAACAGATACCCTGCAAACACTGAGATCTTTTCTTAACTAATCACTAATTGACTAATAACTAACAGACAAAATTTCCAGTCTGAAAATAATAATTTGTTTGTCCATTAGTTATAAATGAAAATTAAACTTTTTCAGCTCAGCAAGCTTCTAAATTTAGCCTAAAAAAAGTCCGACTTGGTTACTATATTTGATCCCTCCCCAGTCAACCCTCTGTGCTTTCCAGCCATATTAACTTGTCATAAATTATTCCTTCAGTTATTTCCTCACATTATATTTGGATTCCAATGAACAGATCGGTTTAAATTACATTCATGTTTCTACAGGCAGAATCTAGGAAGCCTGAGGAGCCAAAGTTAGTAACAAATATATTTAATTCAATGTACTGTTATGTCAGTTGCAAATGACCATTGACTTAACAGCAGAATAAGTAAGAATATTACATACACCATTTTGGCAATAAACATTCGCCTATCTTCATTGATGTATCTGAACAGGTAAATCTGAATTCATAACCTACAGATTTAAATATGATGTTGGGTGCAACTTGCATTTGGTGTTTTAAAGCTTGGATACAGCTGCTTAGCTCATTAAATAAGGCGTTGTATGCACTATTCTAGAGCTATACTGAAGGGCACATGAAATTCAGAGGTCTTGAGTTATTTATTCTGAAGAAGTTTTTACCTATGCACACTATGCACCTCATCATCAACTAAACCCTCCTTTTCATTTTTTATTGCCCTCTGCTTAGTGCATCAACATTGTTATACTAGCAACAGCTGACAATGAAATCCTTACTCAGAAGTAAATATCTTGAAACAACTTCATGCACAGATGGTTTCTTGTCACACTTCTTGTCATTTGCTAGGTGAAGAAATTTGCCTGATCTGGTGCTAGATATTATAAGCATCTGCCTATTGGACTGTTTTTAATTATGATATTCTGCAATTAGGAGGGGTGAGCAAATACAATTGACTACAAAATGTAGTTGAGATTATGATTGAAGAAAAAGGTTTTTGATGTTCTGCACCCCCTAATTAATGCAAGGGCTTAATCTTCAGAAGGTTTGCACGTCTTAAAACAGGTGCAAACATGTTTGTATTGAACTTCAAATAAGGTGCAAAGGGACCTGTGTTTGCAATTCAGCAGATAGTGTGTGCAAACCATTCTTTGAATATGTGCTTCGGGAGGTGGGGGGAGGCTAACTGAAGGCTCCTTCAGTGTCCCTCTGTTTGTCCAGTACTCCTTGTCATATGTCTACCATAAATTCATGTATGAATAGACGAGGTCCTCCACTCTCCTGTACAGGGGGTGGGGCTGCAATGATAACGGGATGGGATTAACTCAATTGCTCTATTGCAGGTTTTTGAAACCTGGAACATGAGTCCACCCCCTCTGTTAATGTTGGTTTTTCTTTCTTAACATAGATGGCTTCCTTCACGCCCCTCTCAAACCACCTATCTTCTTGATCCAAAATGTGAACATTCTGGTCCTCAAAAGAATGTCCTTTGTCCATAAGGTGTAGATGTACTGCAGAGTCTTGTCCAGAGGAGGTCGGTCTTCTGTGTTGGGCCATGCGTCTATGGAGAGGTCTTGGGCCCCAACAAGGATTTGTTGGGCTATTGCATAAAACCTTGAACTCAACACTATTCCTGACATTTTGAATTGAAAAAGCTTCCTGGATGGGAAGCGAAACATCTTCAAAGTTGGAAACAAAGTCCAGAGGATTGTTTTAATTATTTTTTTTTTTGGAATGACTATGACCTATGAACCTTCACCAGCTAGTGTCTCCGCCACTTTTTCTTAGCTTTACCAAATATATTCATGTGAGGACGTCAATCAGAATTGATCACAATCATTTAACCTTTTTATTATCATGCTGAGTGTAAAAATAAAGGACAACTAAAGTATTCTAGCTGTCTTTTGCAAACAATGATTTGGTGGCAACAGTTCTCCATTCTCTGCTGCTCATTGTCGAAAGGTTATTTTATTGATTGTTGGTAGATTGTCATTTTGGCAAAACAGTCTGATATGCTCCACTAAACATGTTCAGTCATGACATGACAGAGGCCACCACCTGCACTAACAGAGCTGCTTAAAGGTCACACGCAAGGACTGAAAAATCAAGCAAATATTTACAACATCTGTGTCTACATTAGTCTGTTCAAACAAACTGTCAGGCCATTACATATAAAGATTTTTTACAGATTAAGTTTGAACTCATAGTCTTTCTTGATACCTTGAAAAAAAAAATAGATAGCAGGGCTCAAGGAGATGCTAAAGCAGGAAAAAGACTATTACAATACTGTTTGGAGCCATCAGCAGCTAATTTGTCAAGTTAAAATGCATCTTTGGTTTAATGCTTTGCACATCTTGCCTGCATGTATGTTTAATTAAATGTAATATGCTAAAAGAGCTATCAACTTGAAGTAAGATAATTTTTGTAATAAGCTCTTGGCAGCTCAGAAGAAAATATTATTTGTAGATAAATATAACTGCCTTGAACTCAGGTCTCATGACTCAAAATCATCCAATTTACCAGCTCATCTGTGGAATTTTTCAGATGCTCATGAAGATATGACCCAGACAGATCACATGAAACAGAGGATAAAAGTCAGCTTCAATATTTGTCCAGTCGATCTCTGACTTTGACGCACTTAGATTAGATCAGACTGCTTCTCATCTGCATGTCCCAAAGAAAGAGCAGAAAATACCCCGAGCAACAGATCACAATTTTTGATCTGGCAAGGCTCTCCTGCATTTAAAGAACAAAAAAAACAAAAAACAAAAAAAAGCTTGCTCTGTATATGTGATGACTAACTACTCTTATAATATATAATAAAAAATAGATTAAATATCTAACTTACACATTTTTTAATTACTCTTCATGAAATAACAATGGTTAGAACTGGAGGAGTAAAGAGGGTTAGAAAGATGCATGCAGTTATATTTTAACTGAATAATAATAATAATAATTGATATTATTAATTAAATTGCAGCTATAGGCATTAAATATGACATCACCTTGTTACTGCATCAGACAGACTAAGGCTCAGGTGCCATGTTATGTGTGAAGTGCTGTTGACAGCGTAGATCTACTCTAAGCAGGGTGGTGATAAGTTCAAAAGGGTCAGGGGGAGTAAAGGACACCAGCTCAGCTGTCCCTCTCTTCAGTGGGTACTTGTTGGTGTCTCCTCAGCCCCCAACCCTCCCACCCTCCTCCTTACCTCTGTAGCCACAAAGCTGTAAAGAACAGCAGCTCGTTCAGTCTTGACAAACAATTGCAGCCTCTTTTTTATGTCTTTCATTCACCACCTTTTTCCTCCAACACAGAGGCTGGCCTCTTGGTTTAAAGACATTTCCATTAACACCTTTTGACAAAACCCTTTCATCTATGTTTTGTAAACCATGTGGTCTGGCCTTCACTAAGGTGTTAAATTGCCTTTGTGATGATATTTAAGCAAGCAGTCCCAACAAAACAAGAAGTTAGTTATAGTTAGACTTTTAAATACATTTTTTCTCTCCTGTCTGTTGGTGCTTCTTGTTGACATTTACAGCTGTTTTTGAAATCTGAAACAACATAAGTAATATTTCAAGAGCAGAGGTTTTCGCAACCATTTTAACCTGTAACCCCAAAAACACTAATGCAAAATACCGGTGAGCCCTCTACAATGTCATACAATTACTTTGCCTTTACTGTATGTTTATTTATATTTTAAAATATGAAGTGAATGTTCATTTTTACTATAAGGTTTAGTTCATCAACTTTTTATAGGTGTTATTAGCTGTAGGAAGGAAGGATTTTCTTTATCTGTCTGTCTTGCACTGGATCTGGAGAAGCCTCTAACTGAAGACATTTTGTTGCTGATAAAAAATCTTCTGAAGAGGATCTTCACTTTTTTCCATGATCTTCTTCACTTTATGAAAAATTTTTCTTTGTGAAATAATCTCCAGAGGTTCTAGAGGAGTTCCTAGAACAGAGCCGGCCTTCTTAATTAGCTTGTTGAGCTTATTTCAATCATTTGCACTGATGCTGTTACCCCAGAAGATGAAGGCAGAAGAGATCACACTCTCTACAACAGACCAAAGAGTTTGTTAAACTCCCCGCAGCAGTGTGTCGCAGTGAGCTTGTAGCAGATATTTTTGATTTATGCCCAATATTGAAGCGTGGTCTGCGCTATGTTATTCCACGCCACAACGCAAGAGGGACAATCAGGAACTAGCTGTGGGTCTAGATATGGCACAGGCAGAGAAGAAGTGGGGGCAAAATTTGTGCGACAAAGAAGGGACATAAGGGCAAAAAAGAGTGGGATCCAGGTGGAAAAAAGGTCCTAGCGTTCTCGCACACCTCGCTCTTCTAACTGGTCCATCTTCATGAGTGTTTTTTTTACTTATATAGCGCTTTTTCAAGTCAGGAGACTTGACCAAAGCGCTTTACACTACATTCGGTCATTCATCCATTCACGCACACACTGATGGTGGCAAGCTACATTGTAGCCACAGCCGCCCTGGGGCTCACTGACAAAAGCGAGGCTGCCGTACACTGGCACCACTAGGCTCTCTTACCACCATCACATTTTTGCACAATGGCGGTCATACAAACAAAACAAGCCAGTAAGGTACCAAACAGAAAATACGCATAGTGTAGCACGGATGTAGATTTGACCAATCTGAGGCCTCGTGTCTGTGGTATTGTCTGCAGTCGCCTACAATTTTGGAGAGGTGCAGCAGAGTGTCTGCGAAAGGGCCGAGGGCACGTTTATTTTCGCTGCGACTCACACACAGACGACCCGGTTTCTCAATATAAATATGCCTTTACCGTATAGAAGATCTGTACAACCTTGCTGCTAATGCCAAAAAGTATAAGCTTCCTTAGAAAGTACTATCTGCTCTGTCTGTTCTTGTAGATGACTCCACAGTTGTGTCTCCAGTCTAGTTTTTTGTCCAGCTGCACACCAGAATATTTATACTCCTCAACCGACTCCACCCTTGATGTTTATAGGTTCAACTTGTTTCCTTTTCTTCTGAAATCTACAATCATCTACCTTGTTTTGCTGACATTCAGGAACAGATGATTGTTTCCACATTATGCAACAAAGTGGTTCACCAGCTCTCTCTTCTCAGCTTCTTGTCCATCTCTGACGCACCGAATGACAAGTAACAGGACTCTGTCTGATACTGGAAGCCAGTGGTATAGAGAGTGAAAAGGAATGGTGAGAGTACCGTCCAGTGTGGTGCTCCATTGCTGCTGACTACTTGCTTAGACAGCTGACACTTCAGTCTAACGAACTGTGGTCTGTTTGTCAGGTAGTCTTTGATCAAGGTGATTGTTGATGCCTCCACCTTGCTAGGGCTTGGAGTTCTTCTAACTTGTTTCCTAGAGATCTCACATTGCACATGATGATTGATGGAAGAGATGGTTTGAATCTCTTCTTCCTCTCTCTACTCCTTGTTCCTGCTCTGCATCCCCAGTGCCTCTTTTTCAACTCAGCTGGAAGTTGAAAATCTATTATTTCATTATTTCAGTTTTAGAGATGTTAATGAGCTGCTTCCAGGTGTAAAGAAAATCAACCTGCTATGGTTGCCATGGTCATGTATTATAACAAGTATACAAAAAAGTACAAAGAAAACAGGGAAAATCCACAATATTTTATTTCTGTGTACTATTGTATTTCACGTTATTCGACAACAGAGGTGAAAAAAATCAGAAAATGATCCAAAAACAGAGGAACTAAAGTTCTCTTTAACAATATCAATCAAGCTAACAGAGCTATTCCAACATACAGCCACATTAAGCATTGCAATTTTAAATCCATATTGAAATCATGTGTGAAATCAATCAATTTTGAAATCCATCTCCATTCTTTGGTAATTTTCATGGACCTCTGGGTAAAATCTGCAAAGCCTGCTGAATCAAACCCCTACAGATCCAAGCTACATCCCCTTCATCCCTCAAGTAATCAAATCAATCAGTCCTCAGTTGTCATCAACCAACTCCTTCCTGATTAGTCTGCTTTCTCCCCTCAGTCTAATAAGAAAGTTCAACTGACTTCCTGCACCTCTTTGCTTCCAGATTCTTGTTACTTGGTAAATAAAACGTTGAAATCCACTGGTACTCCGGGCGATTCTGCATGTAGGTCAAAAAACTACAAACCAACATGGCAGGTATTGCATTTCTCCATGGGGTGTAGCTATTAGGAAAACTCTGAAATCTCTCTTGTCCATGTTTCTGGGAATAAAGTTAAATACATATCATGTGTTGTGTGAAGAATAAACCACTGGCAACCTCCACAGATTGTTTGTCAGACTCTAAGACATTCAAATTTTGTATTTGCCTTTTTTAACTGTTGGTCCGCTTTGAGGAAAGTTTAATCTTAAAGCAAGGCAGGTTTATTTTTAGAGCACATTTTGATAGTAAAAGTATTTAAAGTGCCCAACATGAACAAATATAATACAAAAACACAGAGAAAAGTAAAGTACAAAAAATAAATTGTGTATTAATGGCAATAAAAACGAACAATTAAAGTGTTAAAATCATTACAGGAAATAAAACACCAAAATACTAATAATAAAATGACAAGCCATGGCAAGTTTATTCATGTAATCATTTGTTAATGTTAACTCTAAATGCTGCTTTTAAGTCTAGTTAATTTTTAAATTTGGGGGAAGCGGCAATTTCCTGGAACTCTGCTTCCATCGCATTATCTGCAACTAAATACGAGCATGATGCTGCAACCACTGTATCATGCAATCCTCTGAGGATGTAATGTTTTTTTTTTTTTTAACTTTTTTAGAAATGTTGCATAAAACCTCAAGGTTACAAAGACAATGCTGGAGATTTTCATTACTGGTAGAACTTAACCAGTAATGTTCAGAAAGCCCTGCAGCCCCTTAGCGTTACTGTCAGCCTTGTGATTCTTTGACTCCTTTACTCTTTTCAAGAATTGAATTTATAGTCATTTACAATGTCCCACATTCTCTCCACTCATTACTGTCTTCATTCTGTCAAAGTATATATAATGTATATAATGCACCTGAACTTTGTGTTCTTTCTCCTGACTCATATGTTTGTGTGATAAGATCCTTCTGATCCTATGCAGTATCTGAAAATTCTAAATATATAAATATGGAAATAGGAGAAATATGCATAAGACTGGTTTAAACTCTTTAGTGATTAAGCAGATTTCTCGATGGTGTAAGCTCAAGACGGGATGAATGTGCAAAAGGAATTCAGAAACTCAAAGTTGTGTTATGCCTCAGTCCGATTGCTTATTCACATTAGCTTAAAGACATAAACCTCCCATTACTAAACACAAGTCTCAACTCAATAACATCTAATAGGCAATAATATCGATCACTGCAATCCAAAGTTGGATGATCAGCTCATTCACACACCCAAAATAAACTGCACCACAGCTTTAGCAGTGCTGTCTATGGTCTCCTATTCATCTGCAGCATTATATAGTGTTATTAAAAGTAATTAAATAAAGTATTGTCCAATTTATTTACAATTAAGGCTTTCATTGGTTTATACTATTTGGTTCGAACCGCAACAGCTATTTACAGAAAAACCCTGTAGTGTACCAACAACAATAAATAAATAAAATTGCTTTGATGGGTGCAAATATGACTTGAAATTGTACCTAAATATACATCAAATAATAGATTATATATCAAATATGCTTTTAAATAATGGAAATAAAGCATCGCCTGGAACCAGGTAGAAAATTAACTCATATTAACAGTTGAATGATTAGGTCTGAAATAAAATTATTATAAGCAAAAATCACATTTAACAAACATAAATTAAATTTATCCCTGTATATGGCTTTTTATGTTTCATTGTTCTTCCCCAGCAATCCACTCACTCCTTGAAACATGCCTCCCTAGTTCCCTGTTTGCAAAGTCACTACCATCCCACCCTATCAGTCTTCTGCAACCAAAAATTGCAGTTATTCTTTAATATGAGTTTAGAAAAGCTCCACTTTACAGATGCAGCAGGAAGAGTGTAGTCCATCCTCAAAGCTTCTTAAATAGTTGGATAGATTCCGGACCTTGTACAGCGCTGGTAGCCTCATCAGGTTAGAACCAATCAAATAACTATGGATGTGACACAGAAACTCAAAGCAAGGTGGTCTGTTTTTATAATTTTGTAGTCTGTGAAACATGCCAAGCCATCAAAGAAACTCTCCAGTGAACGATTTCTGCAGTTTTGCCTAAAAAAAATGAGTATATGGTGTGCTCTGTATTAAGTTTTTAATTTCCGTTGCAACATTGCTTCGTTGGCGATCATCAACTTGTTGTTACGGTAACAGAAAAGCACTGCATTATGGGCAATTCTGGTGCTGAGAGTCTCAAATTGTTACATTTTTTTAATGCACAAATAATGATTTACACATTATTAAAAATATCTTAATGTAAAAAGATCAGAAATGTTGACATAAAGTTGTATATTTTTTTTACTATAATCGTATAGAAATAACTGATTGTTCTTGGGGGTCTCCTAAAAGCCAAAGGGCCCTAAGCAGTCACTTTAGCCCCATTTAGTCTAACGGACTTGGTCCGAGCATGGTAACCAAGTTAATTGTTGAGTGTAAATGGCAGGTACAACTGAACCGGGCTTTGCCAGACAAAACCAAAACTAAACTGGTATTAGTTCATTAGTAGGGCTTGGCGCGGTTCAGTTCAGGCTTGGTTCTCAGGTAACAAAGGGCGCATGAGCAGACAGTATCATTTCCTTACAGTAAGCCTCCGTAATCATGAAATTTCAGACATTCATAAAAATACTAGCTTTCCTATCGCCACATTATTTCCAGTGATGATTCTTCTTAGCAGTGTGATGAACCTCAATGTCTGTCATTGTTCCCTGCGTCTGTAAGCCCTGATTAGACTATCGTTTGTTGTATCCACTTCCCAAAAGCCGACTCTTTCAAGTAAATTCACCGAAGGCTGCCTTCTTCGCCTGACTCTCTGCAAACTTCCTGAATGTCGCGGGTGCCGCCATGTTGGTTTGCTTATTTGAAAGCAGTAGTACCGTAGATCGCAACTAGGAAGCGAGGAACCATGCTAGTGTGCTGGGTAATGGTCGTAAGGAACCGAGCTCGGCACTGCACGGATTGGTTTTCAGAGGGTAGTGTAAATGCGTTATTAGTTTGCTTTTGCCTAGGGCTGGCTCTGGCATATAATAAGTCAAACCATCAAAAAAAGCTTGATCAAATTCCATTTACCAAAGAGGGAGCGCTTCAATTGATGGGGGGAATAAATATTAATAGCCTGCTGTTTATTTGAAGTGATTACAGAGGGTTTGTTCCCACATGCCTCATGGGAGGAAGTGGCGTCCCTGGTGCAGATGCTGTTTGTCAGAAATCAGAAATGTGAAGCAGTGAGCCAGGATGCAACACAGGAGATTCAGGCAAACTGAAATAGAACAATGGCTTTTTCCAAGCCTGTATCCTATTTCATAGGAAACAATGCTTAGTTTGTGGCACTTTTCCATACACATGAAAGACAAGCCATGCTTCGTTAGTTATACTTTGTACGCATTTTTGTGATATTTTAGTTCTGTTTGCTTTGAAGTCTGTTAGGCAAAAGACACGCCTCTGCATACCATCAAATGCTTTACTTCTTTGAAAGGATTTGCGCTGCGGATATAATCATTTTGTTCCACACTATGCTTCAATGGATGATATGTACAGTATATCTGAGATTAGCTTCTGCCTCTTTAGACTCTATACTAGGAAAGTTTGAGCAGCAGCTGCAGCAAATGTTGGTTGTTGCTCATTGTTTGGCCCTGTTTGTCTTTTAATCATAATTTAAATGATCTTGAAAACCAACAGTCAGCACTGCAGAGGCCTGATAGCTCACAGAGTGCTCTCATCTTTTACCTCCCCCCCAGCCACAGTGTGATTAACAGCAACCCCTCCTACAGACATTGTCCTATGGCGTGATTGTTTGTTGTCACTGTGGTATTTCTTTTTGTATTCGCTGTTGGTTTTTTGATCTCAGTTTATGGCCCCAGATGTTGGCAGAGGGGTGCAATCCCACAGAAATAACAATTCAGGACTGCATCTGATGTTCCCTGCTGTAAAGTTTCCAAAAAACAACAAACATTGATTATTTTACTGAAACGCAACCTCAAGCTAAAAGTTTTCTTTTTAACCAGAAACAAATCTGATGGCTTTGTCTGCTTTGTGTTGACCAAATTAGCAAGGATTAGCAGCATAATATTAGATATACTAACCAGACTATTGTCTAAAATCAATAAAAGATACAAAATATTTTCACCATGAAGATGTCAGTAAGGCTGAAGAACTAAAAGTATGGCTTTGTATTATTCAACATTTCTTCTTTGGTGTTGTTTGGAGTGAAGAGATGAAAAAGAAAAAACAAACAAAAGAAAGACATGGGTGCGGTTCATGTAGAGGACTGCAAGACTTTATTTTCAGATTCAAAGTGTGTATCCTCCTGTAGCCTGTAAATCTGCTGCATCATCACTCACAACTGCCCAGAATAATAGCCAAAAAGATTAGATTGTGATTGTTCCAATAAAACCATTAAGCACCATGAAACATGATAAAAGGAGTTTTTCTAAAGTTCATTATATATCTCTTTGGTTTGTTTTTAAATAAGCTAAAGTTTATTTTCTCAGTCCTGCCATATTTAGAGGCTAAACTTGTAGGGGCCAAAACAAGTCTTTACATATCCTAATGCTATGTTCAGACCGCAAGCAGCAGATGCAGCAGAAGCAGCTAGTTTACATGCAAAGTCAATGGTTGGTGTGCATCAAGGTGCAGCAAAAGGTCCTGCAGCACATTTTGAGCAGCAAGAGTAGCGCCTCTGAGCACCTGAAGAAGCGCATCATGAACTTTTGAGCATCTGACATGCGGGACGCAATTCAGAAGCAGCAGCTTCTGGAAAAAAATGTTGCTTCTCGACGTGCCACGTCAACCAATTAGAGAAGCTGATCTGGGAGCTGGCAGGGAGATAGAGACAGCACTGCTGATGCAGAGAACTGTGATCACTCCTCTGAAAAAGTTTATTAACGCCTAAATTAACTTAAAATGTTGAAACTTGCCGGCAAAATATGTTCAATTTTAGCAGTCTGGTGCCTGCAGTTTGGATTACCTACATGAAAAAACGCTAACATCTACTTCCAGCCGCCGCAAACAGTAGCGGAAAACCAAGAAGAGGCGACCCGGCCAGAGGCTGTTGTTAAGGGGGATGTCCAGTGACAGGGCAACGCCGGTGTATGGCGCTCTGAGCAGCTCCGACAGCTAAATAATAGTCCAAGGCAGGATGGTAATCTGGATGAACTTACTGTACAGATGAAGTTTTCTGGTGGAATTTTTCACTTAAAAACATATTAAAACTACTTTTTTACCCACTGATCACAGCTAATATAGCTGCCATCGATACAGGCAAAGAAAGGATAGGGTAGGGTTGCGCATCAGACCCATTTTTCAACAGCGCAGCCAGAGCAGCAAAGATGCTTCAGCCGTTCATCAGAACTAAACTTGTAAAAGCATAAAAAATGAAGCAGCATGCTTGTTTTTGCTGCCCCTGCTGCTTGTAGTCTGAACGTAGCATAAGAATACAGTCCCTTTAAATAGCATGAATTTGTAAGCATCTTATTACAGCGTTTGAGTTACAGGAGCAATAATTGTGGATGTGTTTTCAGGGTTGGATGTATTGAAAGTCATGTGTTAGCGTCCACAAAAGTCTGGCTCCTTAAAAAGTTCATCAGAACAGCACAGAAACCAGAACCAGCTTGGTGGAGAAAATGGATTTAAACTTTTACCCAAGATTTAACTCCTGAGTGATTGACAGTTGGTTCCCACTCTTACTAAAAACTTAAAATTGAGTAGAAATAACTCTTTTTTGAGGAAAAAGCTTTTAACACTGAAAAAGAAATGTAGCTATTGTTCGGGCAATTAGGAAGTAGTAGTGTAGGCTTTTGATCGGTTAGAATTTTAAATGCTAAGAAACCCAAGAGATTCTGATTCACTATCAGTTAGCAGTGTTGGGCACGTTACTTTGAAAAAGTAATTAGTTATAGTTACTAGTTACTTCTCCCAAAAAGTAACTGAGTTACTAACTGAGTTACTCCACAATAAAAGTAACTAGTTACTAGTAAAAGTAACTATTGCGTTACTTTTGCGTTTCTCGCCCCCGTAACCCTCACCACCCAGCCCCCACCTTCTCGCCGTGTGTTTCCAAAGCCAGCTGAATAGAGCGGACGACAAAGACAAGAACCTGCAGAGAGTTTAGCATTTATTGCTACTCAACGTAAATGACATCAGGGGGGAACGCGATGTGAAGTTTTTTAACAGGGCATTCAGATCTGGTGAGTATATGAAATTAATAACTGGGGATGTCTAATTCTGAAATCCTGTGTGTTTGGGTTGTTATAGATACTGCAGCATCTATCTATCTAGATGTATACTCTGTGTGTGACATAAAATATGGATCTCCATCCCTGCCACAAAGGCCATCAAATAATGTTTAAAATAAAAAATACAGTAGGTTGAGAAGGCAGAGTATCCATCCATCCATCCATCCATCCATCCAGATTTCTCCCTTTCTCCATATAGGCTATCATTTGATCGTTCACGCTCTCCATAGTTCTCCTGTGGCGCGAGCACAGGGCGACTGGTGCGCGCCGCGCCTTTAGCGAGCATGTGCGTTTCCTGTCGCTTGCGCGGTGACTCGTGCCGCCTGCGCTGTGCGGAGATGCAGAGGAAACCGTATCTGATGGGGAAACGCAGCTCGACGTAACAGCGGTATTTCCATCAGGAAAACGCTGTTTGCTGCTGGATCCTCCTCACTCTCCATCTCTCTGTGTGTGCTGTACGTTAACACCCACCAGCAGAAACACCCACCTACCAACTGACAGACGGAATCTCACTATACATCAGCCATTCTCATCCTCCCCTCTCTCATGACAAGGCGCGCACCTCTGGATGACCTAAAAAATAATCTTTAATATCTCTTAAACAAAAGTAGCACAAACAATATTTTTTTCTGCATAAATCTGCACTAACGTTGCACTAACCATTCAGTCTATTTGCAGAGTTTTTGGACGTGGGTGGGGTGTCAGCTGCGCACGAGTCCTATCATGAAAAAAGGTTCATTGTGCGACCTGAGTAACGCGCAGTAACGGGGTGTCTGCAATGGTAACTGCGTTATAGTTACAGTCAAAGTAATTAGTTAGATTACTCGTTACTAAAAGAAGGTAACGGCGTTAGTAACGCCGTTACTTTCAACGCCGTTAGTCCCATCACTGTCAGTTAGTGAGAATAGAGACTTCATTATTGTCACACAGTTTCTGTCAATATTTGTTTTCTAATCTCTGCGTACAATGAACCTGTTATAACTGTGTTGCTTCCCCCGGGTGGTTTGGTCTGGTTTCAAAAGTGCAGTGTTAAAATAAAGCTAAGCAAATAAAGGTGTCACATGGATCCTTTTCCCCGCTTAACTTGTGGATACCTGAGGTTTCTGTCAAACCAGAGTGGTAGCAGCTCTATACGGACAGTCTTAACCATTTAACCACTTACAAACACTTAGTTTAAACGTACACCAAGGTAGGCCCTTTAAACAACAATGGCTGACTACAGAGTTGTGAATGTGATTAAAAAGCTGCTCAATTTATTATGGATTTTACACCATTTCACCAACATTTCTGATCCCTTTTGGATGTGGCCTGAGTTTAGCCACTTCAAAGGGTGTAACTGGTCAATATATATATTATTAAACATTTGCATGTTTGATCATTATGATATATATTTGTCATATTTTGCTTCAGCCTTCATGTCAGCTGACATGTAGTTTGTTGGAGTAATAATTTGGACCAAATGCTGAAACACTTCCTGAATCCAAAATGTAATCCTCAGAGAAAAAGTGGTTGAGAATCTGTTTAAAGCTGCTTACAAAGATATTCACGGTGTTAATGATTTCATGTAGGTCCCTTTAAAACAGTGTTACATTTTGCAGAACTTTGCATCATAAATTCAAAGTTTTAAACTAGCTGTTTATGTGAGTATAACATTTCTAAAAACCATATGCACTAAAATACCTATTTACTTTAAGGTACAGTTATAGCACATACATAATCTTTGTTTTTCAGCTTGCATTATTCACCCTGCATATGACAGCTGTGGGAGTCTCTCTTTTGTTTGCTATTAACGTTTAGGAGGCGGCAACTTTTTACTACTTCAGGAAAGGTTAGTTGGTGTGAAAGAGCCAATCCTCTCTTAGGCCAGCATAAAAGCCAGTTGTGTTGCTAGATATCCCCAATAATGCTTCTTAGCACCAATCAGTAGTGGTAAAAACAAAAAACAAAAAAAGAAGGCGTTAGAAGAGTGCGAAAGGCGTCAAGGGAAGTAGAGCTCTTCTGTAATTACAACATGGTCCTAAAAAGCAAATACCAAGCCCTAGCAACCTCAGTCTTTAGACAGAGCAAAGAAGAGTGGGTGGGGGGTGGCATGACTGGAAAGGAGGGCGAGAAAACATAGGCAAAGAGAGTTAAGAAACAGCACAGAAAGCGACCCTGCAATGACCTCGGCTCTTCAACAATCGTTCCCTGCCAGCTGGAGCCAGGGTTAGGGGCGAGAGCGAGGGGCCGGGCAGGTTCCCCTCCGATTTATGACTGACTATAAGGCCCCTGAAAGAAATCCAATCACCCAGGATTCCTGCGCAGCATGACTCTGGCTGCAGAGAATAGATGGCCCTGGAGAGTGTGGGACAGCGACACAGCCAACGGCTAATACACAGCCACTGACACAGAGGGCCACTTCACCAGGGGGAGGGCCGCTGGGCACTGGCTCTATTATGTGCCGCTCTCTTCATTGAGCATGATATCATTACACTGTGCCGACACCATCTTCAGCTGCTCTCAGCCACTGCACAAACTCATCCTCTGAACTCTCTTTGTCCAACATATTTCACAACGTGGATTTACATGCACTGGGCTAATTGCTCTATCTGTCTAATTAGTAGAGATGTAATGGTTATTAAATTTCAACCTGGTATCAATGTAGAGTGGGAAACAGAGAGGCAGGCTCAGAGCAGGGCAGGAAAAGAAAGGGAGAAGGCAGCTGTCTTTTAAAGCGGGGTAAGCCATGCTTGGAGATACCCCGCTGTTCCATTAGCATATCTGAATGATCCTGTTCCTGCGCAGCCACCACCACGCTGCAAGGTGGCACATCTGAAGAACGCTGCCTTTGAGCACGCTCGCGAGCTTGGGAAACTCTTATTTTTCAAGCCGTTTGAAAATCCAGAGACAACTTGATGTTTGAGGAGTCGACAAAAATAAAAGAAGGAGAGAAAAAAGGTTGGAGAAGAGAGGAGAAAAGTTTCAGATTTTTTTCAAGAGGACAGAGTTTTACAAGGTTTTGAAGCCGGGATGCTTAATAATTCACTTGATGCTACAAGCTGCAGTAAGGCATCGTGGAAATGCACTCACAGGCATGACAACAGTTCTCACTGCCTCTGTGCTGTTATAAGAAAAGTGTGTCACAACCTCTGGTTCAGGACAGACCCGTAGCACTTTGGCGAGAGATTTAATTCAAGGATCCTCCAGAGCAAACGACTTAGGGAAGAAACATCCTTAATAGCTCATAATCAAAAGAAGTGAAATCCTCATTTAGTTTTAGCTGACATTACAGGGATAACAGGAGCACTTACATTTTTATCTTACTTTATGTTCAAAGGCCTAGATATGATTTCCACATAACCATAACCCCTGGGACTAAGTTTTGACCATAAAGCCTTATGAGCACTTTAATTCTTCAAGAAATTATACATTTAACTTTCATCCATTTTCCTTGGTTATACGGTAGCAACTTTCAAAATGGCCCTTCCCAGTCAAACACCAACCAAATGGCAGCCCAGTTTCCTGCAACTCCCAGCAAAATCCTCTCCAACTTCCAGCCACTGGAGTGACGCCCTCCTTTTCCTGGGAGTGCATATTTTTTTTACTCTTACTCCACCCTTTCACTGAATTACAGGGTCTTACAAGGAGAATGCGCTTCACTTTAGATCTTAATGTCCACAAATCATGTCAGAAAGAATATTTTAGTGCAAAGATTGATATTTAAAAAGAAATGGTAAGGGACCAGCCAAGAGCCCATCAAGGAATCAGTGAAATTTTGAATGTCTACTACTGTATACTTATTGCAGGCTAGTAAGGGGAAGAACATATCATCCAGTGGTAACGGTGTGAACAGAGCCCCGTGTCCATCTGAGCACCAATTTATGCTTAAAAACCTGCTGATTGCTTTTCAAGCTCAGTCAATGAATCCATCAATCTTTATTTATAGATCATCTTTCATACAACTGGTGTAGTAAAATGTGCCTTCCAGGATTAGAAATATTACCCCATTGTCAACTGCAGCTCCAAGAATAATCAACCAAGCAAACAACATAAAAAGAGCTTAAAGTGCAAAAGAAAGACTATAACATCAAAAACACTGAGATAAAACTAATAATAATAATTCATTATGATGTCAGTATAAGGAGAAAGTCTACCATTTCCTTTTTTTTTTTTTTTTTTTTTTTTACAGAATTTAAGGTTCTTCTGATAAAAGTATCTCCATTATCAAATATTCCAACTATATTTGAGAAGATGGCATCAGATTAATATAATTTTTTGCCATACATTTGTGCAGCTCTTACAAAACTTGCATATTCCCCTAAATCACATGTTTTCTAACATAATCCTAGTTTACTAGTTTTATATAACAATGAATAAAACCATTTTGCTAAAAATAACTCTTAAACATTAATTTGATACATGTGTTTAATATGAAAACAAACTCTAAAAAATAAGCTAGAGATTTTCTATTTGCTGTCAGCAACAGTTGTCTTTTTTCTTTTGTTTTTGGAAGGTATTCCTTTGTGTAAGTAAAGGGTTATCTGGGTTACAACAAAGCTGCTGTACTGTCCCAACAGTTTACTATTTATTTATCAAAAGGACAATCTATAGGATCACAAATAATGTAAAAAAAAAAAAAAAAAAACAAAGAAAAAAAACACTTGTTTTGCTGAGGATCTTTGCTGGAGGAGGAGATACAAAACTGACAAGCTAACGCTATTCTCTTTGCTCTGTGTTTTGATGATACCTGTTGATAATTTAACTTATAAAATCAATTGAGTTCCGGATAATTGATGACAAACCCACTGATAGAGTTATTACACTGTTTCATAAACTAGGCAGACTGCTTTAGACATTGTTATCATTACCAAATACTCCCTGCTGCTCGGGGCACTCCCACAAAGCTGCCAATTTAGCCTCAGCTGTGCCTCAGAAAAAGAGCTGATTGATCCTGACCTTAAATATTGTTGCTTACATCATGGTGTCGAATAACTAAACTTATTATGTTTCTACTTTTTTATGTAGAAACCTTTAACCCAATGCAAAGAAGAGTGCACACAAAAAAAACAGAAAAAACAATTACGACAATGAAATTCTTTCTAAAAAAACTAGCTTTGTTTTCTCTATGAAGCAGTGCTTTTCCCACTTGATCTTATTCTAAGTTTAATCATTGTTGGAGTTGAAGTTTCATCCTCCTTTTCTTGCTTCTTGGTTAAATTTAGATCTGACGTAGTTTCAAGCATCAAACATAAACTCAGTTGGCTAGACATTCACAGGGATGACTCAAATTGTTGTTGAATTTCTGTGATTAATTATTTTAAATAAGATGTTATAGGAAATACAAGTAAATGACAATATGTGGTAGTATTTAAGTATTTCATATTTACCCCACTCTAAGTTTGTTGTCCTCACTGCAGTGTATTAACTGAAGTTATCCAACAAGTTAAACTCTGATGCAATAACCAGGAGACTGCTCTGTAGTTAACGTTCCACTGTTGTTTACTTGAAGAATCCAGCATTACATAGCAGAGTGAAAACTGTAACAAAACAAAGTTCAACTATTTTTAATTTTAAGTTTAGCTTCACATAAAGTCTGATGAATTAACCTATCTTAACACATGAATAAAAACGATCTTTTTAACCTATTTATTACATTTTCTTTCTACTATAAACTTAACTTAAACTATCAATTATTTAACATAACAATGACTTTTACTTACGACTTTGCTTCTAGCATCGTTCACAGTCAGGAATTCTTTTCCATTTTCAGCAGATAGAAACCGAATGTGGAGTAACTGAATACAATGCAGGAAGTAGTAAGGAAACTACAGGAAACAGTGTCAAAATAAAAGGTCCTATTCTTTCTCAACTTTTCATCATAAAAGTCTGTATATAAATCGCCTCAATGGCGACACACTCCCCGCCTGACCGCTGTGAGGTCACTACACTAGCATGAACATTAAACTTAACTAAGAACTACAACTGAAACATCAGTCCTTTCGAAGAAGCAAAACAGTTTCGGTGACTGGTCTAAGGTAGGTCTTTGACTGTCCTTGGTTTGTGGTCCTCAATTCCACCTTACGGACCCTTCCATCTGATCCTGGAATAGCCTTTGTGACCACTGCCAAGGGCCAGTTGTTACGAGCAGCTTGGTTGTCTTTGAGGAGGACAATGTCACCATCTTGCAGGTTCTCGTGTGACGTTGTCCATTTCTTGCGGCTTTGTAAGGTTGACAGGTAAGCTTGTCTCCAACGGTTCCAGAACAAGTTGGATAAGGCTTGTACTTGTCTCCACTGCTTGGTGAGGAGGTCCCTGTCTGTGAAGTCACCTAGAGGTGGTGGGACGCCGACTTTCTGTGTTAACAGCATCAGTGGTGTGAGGATGTATGGATTCTCTGGATCATTTGATACTGGAACTAGTGGTCTTGCATTTAGAATCGCGGTCACTTCTGCCATCAGTGTGCACAGAACCTCATGAGTTAAGCGAGTGCTGTGATCACGGAGCATTGAATCCAGGATTCTTCGGGCTACTCCAATGAGGCGCTCCCATGAACCCCCCATGTGTGAGGCATGAGGCGGGTTAAACACCCAGGAGCATCCTTGTTGTTGCAGGTACCTCTGCACCGTGTTGTCCGGTTGGTCTGCACTCAGCCCAAGTTCTTTACAGGCTCCGATGAAATTTGTGCCGCAGTCTGACCTCAGTTGTTTGGCTGGTCCTCTTATGGCAAAGAAACGCCTCAAAGCATTTATGCAGCTTGAGGTGTCCATTGAGGTAATCACCTCGATGTGAACTGCTCTAGAGCTCATGCAGCAGAATAGTATTGCCCAACACTTGCTCTCAGGTTGCATCCCTCTGGTGCGTCTGGTGGAGACGTGCCAGGGCCCAAAAACATCTAAGCCCACATATGTGAAGGGAGGACAGGCTGTAAGGCGCTCTGCGGGCAAATCTGCCATTTGTTGTTCTTGCATACGACCTCTAAGTCTGCGACAGGTGATGCACTTGTGAATAGTTGAGTTCACAAGCCGTTTGCCTCCCAGGATCCAGAGCCCAGCAGCTCGTATAGCACCTTCTGTTAGATGACGGCCCTGATGCTTTACGTGGGCATGATGGTATCTGGTAAGAAGCAAGGACACGTGGTTTCCTTTTGGGAGAATGACAGGGTTCTTTTGTTCAATGACCATGTCCGCATTCTTCAGTCTGCCTCCAATGTAGAGGAGGTCACCTTGTAAGATTGGGTTGAGGGAGCGTAGGCAGCTGTTCAACTGAACTTGTTTTCCCCTCTCCAGAGCTTCAAATTCCTTCACAAAGGTATTCCTCTGAACAGCTCTGATGATGATTTCTCTTGCTTGGGAAAGCTCATCCACAGAGCGAGGTAAGTCACAGTGATGCCATCCCTTACACTTGTCCGTCGGAGCTTTGAAGGATCTTGCTATATGAATCAGAAGAGCGATGGCTCGTTGGAGAGTGTCAAATGTGGAGAACCTTTCAAAGCGCTCTGTGCTGAGAACTTTCTTTTGCAGGTCAGCTATGTAACTCTTCACAACTGGACGAACCTCTGCATCGGACTCCGGTGACACTAAGCGGAATGACTGAGTTAGTCCTGGCTGAATAGACAGCTTGCGCAGGAAGGTTGGTCCAGTGAACCACATCGTCTGTGTGAGGCCTGCTGCTGGAACCGACCGTGATGCCAGGTCAGCCGGATTGTCTTCGGTGTTCACGTAGTGCCACTGTTCTGGGATGGTAGATTGGCGTATACGCTGGACACGATTGTGGACGTATACATAGAACCGTCTGGACTGGTTGTAAATGTATCCGAGGACAACTTTGCTATCAGTATAGAACTTGGTGGCATCCAGCTTTAGATCCAACTCATCCTGAATCAGCTCAGCCATTTCCACTGCCAAGACTGCTGCACACAGTTCAAGTCTGGGAATGGTTGGGTCTGATGGAGGGGCAAGTTTGGCCCTTGCCATTACAAATCCAACATCCACCATGTCTCCTTGGATGACCTTTAAGTAGGCCACGGCACCAATGGCCTTTACCGATGCGTCGCTAAAGACGTGGAGTTCTACTCGCTCGGCCTTGGTTGGACAGATGCCTGTGTATATCCTAGGTATGTGAAAGTTCTTCAAGTTTTGAAGTGAGTTTCTCCAAGCTTCCCACTTGCCTAACTTATCTTCAGGTAATGGGCTGTCCCACTCTGATGTCTCAGAATTCAACTCTCTGAGAAGGTCTCTGCCTTGGATCGTAACTGGAGCCAGAAACCCTAAAGGGTCGAAGACACTGTTCACCATTGAAAGAACCCCTCGACGGGTGAATGGTTTGGTGGCGGTTGTCACAGAGAAGGTGAATGTGTCGCTTGCTATTTCCCACAGAAGCCCCAAGCTTCGTTGGGTGGGTGACTCATCTCCACTGAGGTCCACATCCTTTTTTGGTTGTATGCAGTCCTGGCTTGGAAAGGCTCTCAAGACAGCTTGACTGTTTGAGGCAAATTTGTGGAGCCTCAAGTTAGACTCAGCAAGTGAAGCTTGAGTCCTATGGAGAAGCCCGATAGCCTCTGCATCAGTTGAGACAGAACATAGACCGTCGTCAACATAAAAGTTGCGTTCAACGAAGTTGACTGTGTCTGCTCCATATCTCTCTGCTCCATCTCTGATGGCTCTTCTGAGCCCATAGATCGCCACTGCAGGAGATGGGCTGTTTCCAAAGACATGCACCTTCATTCTGTAGTCAATTACCTCTTTGGCTACATCGTTGTCTTTGAACCATAAGAACCGCAGGTAGTTTCTGTGCTTTTCCGCCACAAGGAAGCAGTAGAACATTTGTTGAATATCTGCCATCACAGCGACCTTATCCTTTCGAAACCGCATGAGCACTCCTAGGAGGGAGTTGTTCAGATCCGGTCCTGTCAAGAGCACATTGTTCAAGGAGATCCCAGACTGTTGGGCACTTGAATCAAACACTACCCTGATTTGATCAGGTTTCTGTGGGTGATACACTGCAAAGCTTGGTAAATACCAGCACTCTTCTTCTTTTAGCTCTGGCGCCACTTCAGCATGGTTGTTTTTCAGCAGTTTGTCCATGAATTCCACGTATTGCTTTTGCATTTCTGGCTTTCTTCTGAATTGGCGTTGGAGGGATTCAAACCTTTTTACTGCTTGCTCGCGGTTGTTGGGAAGCTGTTGCCTTGGTTGTCTGAACGGCAATGGAGCAACCCAGCTGTGTGAATTGTCTCTGTAGACTTCTTTGTCCATCATTTTTAAGAAAGTTTCATCTTCAATTGAAAGTGCTAGCTTATTATCCTGTTTGGTGCGGTTGAACACATTTTGACCCAGACTGTATTCCTTAGCTCTGGGTAGTAATGCACCATTTCTAGGCAGTCTGTCTTGAAGTTCTTCTTTAAAGTGCAAAAGGCTTGTGCATGACTGGAAGAGTGAGGGCCGATGACAGTCAACCATGGTCGTCCGGAAGGAACTGACATTTGGCTTGTGTGTGTTCCCTAGACAGACTTCTCCGACCAGCACCCAGCCCAAGTCAAGGCGTTGCCCAAAGGGCGCATTGGCGGGGCCATTTATTTGTTCCCGTACTTTGTGTGCTCTGATTGCGTCTCTCCCTAGTAGCAGGAGGATCTCAGCTGTGGGGTCCAGCTCTGGGATGTGTTCTGCTACCTTTGACAGGTGAGGTTGATGAAGAGCAGCACTTGGTGTGGGAATTTCGGACCTGTTATCAGGTAAGTCATTACACTCAGTGAGTGGTGGTAAGGGAATTGTAACTTTCCCATCCAGAGACTCCACAATAAATTCTGATGCCCTTCTGCCAGAAGTTTCCACTAGCCCAGAACATGTTTTCAGCTGGTAAGGATACGGCTTAGAGTGAATGTCAAACTTGTCAAAGAAACTGGACTTGGCCAACGACCGGTTACTTTGGTCGTCTAATACAATGTAGGCCTTAATGGCTTTGTCTGGGTGGTCTTTCTGGTACACTCTTGCCAGGCATATTTTGGAACATGACCTTCCAGCTTGTCCTGTGCCGCATACTGTTGTGCAGCTTGAGCTAATGTCACGAGTGTCGTTTACCTCTTCACCCTCCCCGCCATGCTGTGGCAAGGTCAGAGGAGTCATAGGTTGAGATGCTGGTCCCGGGTGCATAGCTGAGACATGTTGGTTGCTGTCACACTCAAAACACTTCACAATTGTAGTGCAGTTCTTTGCCATATGGTTGGTTGAGCTACAACACTTAAAGCAGATTCCGTTTTCTTTCAGAAATACCTTTCTGTCATCCAGAGTTTCAGCTCTGAAGGCTCTGCACTTCTTAAGTGGGTGGGGTTTTGCATGTATTGGGCAGATCTTACTCAGATCACTGAAGACATTTGTTCCTGTAGGAGTGACATTGATCTTATGAACTGCAATGGGTTTCTGGATGGTTTTAGGAAAGGCACTTTCAGTCCTGACAGGTAATGTTGTAGTAACATTTGAAAGGGTAAAGCTGGGGTCATTTCTTTTCTTGGCCTCATAACATATGAATTTCGTGAAGTAATCGAATGGTGGGAACCGTCCTCTATTTTCTTCTTTGTACTTAGAACCGACCGAGATCCATCTTTCCTGGAGTCCATGAGGCAATTTGGTCACTATAGGCTCAATTCCTCGTGTTGTGTCCAGGTAGGACAGGCCTGGTAAGTAGCCATCTTCCTTAGCACACTGCACTTCCATAAGCAGGTCAGCCAACTCTCGTAGCTTCAAATTTTCCTTGGCTGAGACTCTGGGAAATGCATCCAGTCGAGTGAAGAGGGCCTTTTCAATCACCTCTGGGGCTGCATAACACTCTTGAAGACGTTCCCAAGCTTTCACTAGGGCTATTTGTGGGCTTGCTATGTGCACTGCACGGAGGCGTTTCACCTGGTTGCTGGATTCTTTGCCAAGCCATCGTGTCATCAAATCCAATTCTTCAGTGGCTGTGAGACCAAGTCCTTGGGTGGCATTTTTGTATGATGAGAGCCAAGCACGATAATTTTCAGGTTTATCATCAAACTCATACAAACTTGTATTCACTAGGTCACGTCGAGCTAAATATTGTGCCAGGTGTTCAGTTGCAGACATACTTTGAGTATTGGTCTGCTGGGGGTGGAAAGATGGAGCCCCGACATTTAATTCACTGATCTGCGAGATGACACTCTCGGAAATAACCCTGGGCCTTTCTCTGAAAAATGGATTCTGGCTGACTGACTGTTTGGCTGCTGGTGGTGCATAGTCCAAGTCATAGTCTGTAAATTCCACATTGTTTCTGGTGTCGTGTGAAAACACCTGCGGCTGATGGTGTGAAACAAAGGGGTTGTTCGGGCTGTAACTGAGAGTGGCAATTGGCTGCGTTGGGGGTGGACTAGCCTTCATGACTGTTTGTTGAACAGGGTTAGTGGACTGGAAGTGAGTTTGGATGTATTCGCTCGTTCGTTCATGTTTGCTTTGTTCTATTAAGTTTGTTTCATCCAGCACAATATAATTGTTGCTCCCTGTAACTGCTGACTCCCAGACAGCTGCTACGGCTTCAGCTTCTGCTGCTTCACGGCATATGGCTAGTGTTTCAATTTCAGTCTCTTTTTTAACTTTTTCTATCTTAGCTTTGGCTTCTTGCTCAGCATACTCGGCACGCACTTTAGCAGCTGCTGCCTTTGCTCGTGCGCGAAGTAAAGCATTGGTTGATGAGGTAGAAGAATGACAGCTGCTTCCAACTTTGCTTGATTTATTAGATCTAGTTTCCATCCTGACTCGATGTTCAGTGCTAACTTCTCAGTCTTTTCACTTTGTTGTCCTCACTGCAGTGTATTAACTGAAGTTATCCAACAAGTTAAACTCTGATGCAATAACCAGGAGACTGCTCTGTAGTTAACGTTCCACTGTTGTTTACTTGAAGAATCCAGCATTACATAGCAGAGTGAAAACTGTAACAAAACAAAGTTCAACTATTTTTAATTTTAAGTTTAGCTTCACATAAAGTCTGATGAATTAACCTTTTTTGCTAAAAATAACTCTTAAACATTAATTTGATACATGTGTTTAATATGAAAACAAACTCTAAAAAATAAGCTAGAGATTTTCTATTTGCTGTCAGCAACAGTTGTCTTTTTTCTTTTGTTTTTGGAAGGTATTCCTTTGTGTAAGTAAAGGGTTATCTGGGTTACAACAAAGCTGCTGTACTGTCCCAACAGTTTACTATTTATTTATCAAAAGGACAATCTATAGGATCACAAATAATGTAAAAAAAAAAAAAAAAAAACAAAGAAAAAAAACACTTGTTTTGCTGAGGATCTTTGCTGGAGGAGGAGATACAAAACTGACAAGCTAACGCTATTCTCTTTGCTCTGTGTTTTGATGATACCTGTTGATAATTTAACTTATAAAATCAATTGAGTTCCGGATAATTGATGACAAACCCACTGATAGAGTTATTACACTGTTTCATAAACTAGGCAGACTGCTTTAGACATTGTTATCATTACCAAATACTCCCTGCTGCTCGGGGCACTCCCACAAAGCTGCCAATTTAGCCTCAGCTGTGCCTCAGAAAAAGAGCTGATTGATCCTGACCTTAAATATTGTTGCTTACATCATGGTGTCGAATAACTAAACTTATTATGTTTCTACTTTTTTATGTAGAAACCTTTAACCCAATGCAAAGAAGAGTGCACACAAAAAAAACAGAAAAAACAATTACGACAATGAAATTCTTTCTAAAAAAACTAGCTTTGTTTTCTCTATGAAGCAGTGCTTTTCCCACTTGATCTTATTCTAAGTTTAATCATTGTTGGAGTTGAAGTTTCATCCTCCTTTTCTTGCTTCTTGGTTAAATTTAGATCTGACGTAGTTTCAAGCATCAAACATAAACTCAGTTGGCTAGACATTCACAGGGATGACTCAAATTGTTGTTGAATTTCTGTGATTAATTATTTTAAATAAGATGTTATAGGAAATACAAGTAAATGACAATATGTGGTAGTATTTAAGTATTTCATATTTACCCCACTCTAAGTTTGTTGTCCTCACTGCAGTGTATTAACTGAAGTTATCCAACAAGTTAAACTCTGATGCAATAACCAGGAGACTGCTCTGTAGTTAACGTTCCACTGTTGTTTACTTGAAGAATCCAGCATTACATAGCAGAGTGAAAACTGTAACAAAACAAAGTTCAACTATTTTTAATTTTAAGTTTAGCTTCACATAAAGTCTGATGAATTAACCTATCTTAACACATGAATAAAAACGATCTTTTTAACCTATTTATTACATTTTCTTTCTACTATAAACTTAACTTAAACTATCAATTATTTAACATAACAATGACTTTTACTTACGACTTTGCTTCTAGCATCGTTCACAGTCAGGAATTCTTTTCCATTTTCAGCAGATAGAAACCGAATGTGGAGTAACTGAATACAATGCAGGAAGTAGTAAGGAAACTACAGGAAACAGTGTCAAAATAAAAGGTCCTATTCTTTCTCAACTTTTCATCATAAAAGTCTGTATATAAATCGCCTCAATGGCGACACACTAAGCATAAAATGTTTTTCTCTTGTTTAATAGTTTACTAATGCCGAAGGGTGCAAAAAGTACCAGATTTTAAATATATAACATAGATAGCAGTTATCCCTATATTTTTTTGGTAAATGTGTCAGAGCCAAGGGATTTTTTTTTCTTTCATTTTTTTCCCTCTTGAAGTTGGTGTCCCCTCAGCCACAAAGCGGATTTCCATTGACTGATTCCAGGGAGCGTATTGATGGTTCCATAATTTGGGCACAGGAACACAAAAAGGCTGACCCCCGCTGGGCTCAGCACGACAGCCCAGTCAGCGGGGAGGCTTGCATTTATTAGCCTGGGAGAGGAGCTCCTGCAGAATTAAAGCACATTCACCCACCCATTGATCTCTGTCATGAAAACAATGCATGCCTCCCTCTCTGGCAGCTAGCTCGGCACTGTGCTCGCTCTGAGGTAATTCTGCAGCTATAGAAACGGGATGGCTCACACCCTCAGGCTCAGAGAAAAACATTTTTTTCTTAACAAAACTTAGAGGATTAGATTTTAGAAAGACATTAGATTATTAATCCAGCTCGCTAACTGTATTATGCTGAAACCGAGATGGATGCTACTGTATCTGAGTAGGACATTCTGTTTGTCAAACTTGCACAAACCGCAATGTTTTCAGTTGATTTTGTTGCCTCTTTAATGCAGGTCCAGCCGATTGAAAGACTGATTTGATTTTTTTTCTTCAAGTCATTGTAGTTTGAAGTAAATTTAAAGGCACTTCCTTCCTGTAGTATTAAATCTAGACACTGTATTGAGAAGATAACCACATCATGATATCATCGGATCTACATCCCATTTGCAAAGGACTGCTGCAAAGCAGCATTCTGTAGCTTTATTCTATTGCAAAGCTTGAGTTTTCAGTTTCTGATTTTAATTAACTTACTATCAAAACCAGATATCTACATACCATGTATGAAATTACATCCTTTTTTCTCTTTATCTAACATTAAATCAGACCAAACGTTCTGGTTAAATGCCAGCATAATGACAAGCTAATATCATTATAATTTGTAATGTTGCTCTAAAGCAGCTAATGTAGCTGAGTTACTTCTGCAGTCAGTCCTTCTCTCAATGGCGTGTAACATTACTAATACCACGTGATATCATAAAGTAAAAGCAACTCAATGGATCGCAAAACATTCAATAAACATCATTTCTAATCGGTGCTCTGCTCCACTTTGCTGCTGTGCTTCCTGTTAACCACAGCCACAGGTAAAGACAAAATATGACAACATTACGCTTCGTGCCACATGGTTGATTCACCAGGACAAGATGCAAATAGGTTTAATTTACATTTTCTTCTTTTTGGCATTCTAAAAGTTTGCTTGAATTGCTTAAGAATTGGATATAAACATGGCTGTTATGTTTAAACATAATACTGCTAAAGACCAATTATAAAAAATAGATTGATGGATGAATTCATAGAAAAAATGACCTCAGGCAGAAAGTTAATTAACTCTTGATTATTTTTAACACCTGTGAGGGGACTGGCGCTCCTTAGAGCAGGTTGCAAAGAGCCACTAAATGGTTAACAGCTGTGGTTATTTTCTAAGGTAAGGATTAAAAAAGGCCAAAATAGCAGTTAAAAGGAACCCTTCAAGCTTTTTCTTTTCCTAATGTTCATTGGAGTAGAGCATCCTAACATCATGATGATGGGTCGAACAGGTTGGCCTCTTCAATACTGACAAAAAAGGAGTTTGATCATCTGATAAACCAGTCATTAAAATGGGTCAGGACATCTTTGTGATCCCTGAAAGTAAGTTTCCCTCTGATTCTGCCATTTTCAGTGACCTGCAGCAGTGCAGCATCCATTGCGCACCACTATTCCTATGTCACGGCAGTATTAAAACATTTACAGCAATCAGGATCAATACTTGATAATGCAAACATTTATATTGTTTACAGTGTGTACCACTCACCCTGTTTATCATGAGGGAGAGGAATATTATGTGGGAAAACATTTTAAGGGATTTGAGCTACTCATAAGCTACTCATAGGCTTTTTGTATTTTCATTAACATTTCATCTATAGTTATAGTTCACCTGTGATTTTAAGCATCTGATAGGACTTAATAGGGCTTAATTTCTTCTCCTCACCATCTGTCCCCTATCCTCACAGAAGTGCATTAGTTCGCGTCAGAGTTGGCATAAGGGCCCTTAGGTATCTGGAGGTTACACTAAAAAAATGACTTAGACTGGTTGAGATTTATAATGATCTTTCTGATATTAGGCTGCATTTCCTTTGACTGTATTTAGGTTAACATTTAATTTTTAAATAACTTTAAGTTTTAAATAACTTTGGCAATTCTCACTAACCTGCTACACTGAGAGTTAATATCAGAAAAATAAAGAAAAAGGCCATGTTTCTTCTTACATATGTATGTGTGAATTTATGGTGTTGGTTGTAATTTGCTATAGGAATACCTTGATCTTTCCTGATACTAAATGTAAGCCATCACAGCATTTATGGAGAGTAAAAAGAGACTGAAATATTGAGGAGATTATGGTAAATGTATAGAACATTTCGGTTAATCACAAACAAGATTAAAATGGCAATGTTTGATCAACAATAAACAATAAGATTAGAATATCAGGTTTTCCTTATAACTTGTAGCTCTATGAAACTTAATGAACCTGAGTAACGCAAATGCTTTTTGTTATAAAAGGTGAAATGTTCACACTGTCTTTTTATTTTAGATAGGATTAGCTGAAGGGGACTTTGAGCAGTCTACTCTAACACTTTGTCTTCCCTCACCATGTTAGTTTCCTTTAATCCACTGATGGGAGCCTTCATTAACTAGGAAAATACACTGCAAAAAATTGTAAACTTAATAAGTCATTTTTTCTTAAAATAAGTGCATTTTGTCTTGAATTGAGGAGGTAAGTGAGACACTTTGCCAATGGAACAAGACAATTTACATTTAAAATAAGAAAAAAACAATTGCATTGTCTTATTTGAAGTGCATATTATCTAATTATCTTATTTTAAGAGTAAAAATACTAATTTCATTGGTAGATAATCCTGTTTACCCATTGAAATTAAGGGTAAATATACTTAATTTAAGAAATTTTTACTTATTTCTAGATTGTTTTTGCATTGTACCAGAGTCAGTTACAAGACAGGAGCATTCCTTAAAGTACCTTAAGTCAAAAACGACTCATAAAATTCAGCCAAAGGTGAGTTTAAGAATTCAGCATTATCCATTTGAAAAAGGTCTTAAAATGTGGTGCAGACCTTTTCTGGGAAGACATGAAACAATTATGTCTTAAGGAAGCTGCAATAGGGAGGGAACCTCTAGAGTCTCCCTTTGTGTCCGTGTTGTGTGTACACAACCCTGACTGTTGACCTGAGGAACCGTCAAGGCTTTGATGCTGCTTTCAGTGGCCGGCATCCAATGGGAGGAAGGCTTTGCGGACAGACCGGTCAACTCTTTACACACAGGCCGCAGTGTCAACACACAAGGCTGGAAGACAGAAAATGTCACAGTTCACATATAGTTGAAAGGAGCAGTGCATCTCATTATGCCACCTACAGCTGCTTTTGTCAGCTGGGGCTTGATGTGTGGAGGGGAAGTACTCAGGGAGATGCCATGGCCTGGTATGGGGCCTGCTGCTGCCACGTTTGAAGTCAATGTTGGGACAAGGTCTTTCATATTTGCATGAAAAAAAAAGGAAAACTGGAAGGCTGTGATTGGCAAACTGTTTTGTTGGTGCAAAAAGTGTCTTGAGCTAAGCGCTATTCCACCTGCCCCGCTCATCAACTCTTCTCACAGCCCCCGGAGTTTTCAAAACAGTGCTTTGCATGCAAGGTTTTTTTTTTTTGGGTTCCTCAAACATCAAACTTCCTTTAATCTATTCTTACTCAAAAAGCCATTCAAACATCTTACATAAATTATGCTCTTAGCATTAGAATCAAAGGCGAGCACCAGCCTCCTCATGCTGTCAGGGAGCTTTTTGATTGACAGATATTTCGAGGCTGGCTTCATAAGCACTAAACGTATTAGGTTTCTAAAAGTAACTTTAAACTCAGCCGAATCTCTCAGTTACAGTTGGAATCCTCTAAATTGTAACGCTGCAATTTTTATCCATTCAGCATTTATTGCTAGTTTGCAACAAAAAAATATGTATATACATTATGTGGCAGAATTGCAACTATTCCTGAAAGATGATATATTCAAATGGGGCATATAGAAATTCACAGGGCTTGCTACAGTACATTCAGGTGGAATACTATCTAAGAGCTTATTTTTAGGGTTGCAAAAAATAACTTTTTGTTTAAAAAACTAATTTTCAAAATTCAAAATATATCAAATTGGTGTTGTTTCTTTACAAGTGCAAAACTCCAAGTAATATACATAAATTTTTGTTTGGTTTTGTTTTGTGTTCTATGGTAAGTTATATACAAGGCATGTGGTTGTTAAGTATCATGTTTACAAAGAAACATAACTATAAATGTTTCTTGGAATATTTTTCCTTCCTAGAGTTGAATGTTCTCGTTGGGTCTCTAAACAATGCGATTCAATAATGAGCAAAGCTTAAAGCATACAGTCCAGCTCCTGCTTCCAAGTCTTCCAGTTTCCTATAAAGTTCATCCAAGGAAAGATAAAAAAAAACAAAACATCAACTATAAAAAATCGAAAGCTGTTCAATTCAATTTATTTCAAAAATACCTTATTGATCCCAAAGGTCAATAACATGGTGTTGTAACTCAGATGATTTTGTTCTTTTTAAGCAGTTGTGTTAATAGCTTTAGGCAGGAAGGATGTTCTTTCCCCCGGATCTGGAGAAGTCTTTGATCGAAGACAATCCGTTGTTCTTTAAAAGTCCCCTGAGGAGGACACTCAGAACTGTCCATAACATTCTTAACTGAATAAAAAATTCTTCTTTGTGAAATAATCTCCAGAGGTTCTAGAGAAGTTCCTAGAACGGAACTGTGCTTCTTTATCAGCTTTCTTAAATGATTTGCTATGATTCTGTTACCCCTTTAAATTATGACAGAATAAATTAAACTATCCACAACAGATTTATAGAACATATGCAGCATCTTTCTGCAAACACTGAAGGACCTAAAGTTTCTCAGTCTGCTCTTTTGATTCTTGTACTCAGCTTGACTGTATCATCTTCTGTCGGAAATCTAATCTTGTTTCTTCTGAAATCTAGTCATCTCCCTTATTTTGTTGACATTCACGATCAGATAATGGTTTCCACACCATGCCACAAAACAGTCCACCAGCTCCAATTACTCAGCTTCATTTCTATCTCTGATGCATCCAACAACTGCAAAGTAATCTGAGTATTTCTGCAGATGAGAGGAATCTGTCCTGTACTGGAAGTTGGAGTGAACGGAGTAAAAAAGGAATGGTAAGAGTACATTACCCTGTGAAAGTCTTCCCCGGAAACACAATAGACGTCATTTAGATAGTTTTTAGGATAGAGCTTGTCGGTCCATCATAGTCTTGGTTTATTTTAAAAAATTGCTGAAAATTGGAAGACGTTTGTCTTTTCAAAAATCTGAAACTTACAACTTTTTACTTTCCACTTTTCAACCGTATGGAGATGTTTGTGCTTGATTGTCATGCAGTTCATAAAATGTTTCTGGTAAAATGAATGCATGTGTTAGATATTCTATGACATAACTACAGTGGGGCAAAAAAGTATTTAGTCAGCCACCAATAGTGCAAGTTCTCCCACTCAAAAAGATGAGAAAGGCCGGTAATTTTCATCATAGATATACCTCAACTATGAGAGACAAAATGAGGAAAAAAATCCAGAATATCACATTGTCTGATTTTTAAAGAATTTATTTGCAAAATATGGTGGAAAATAAGTATTTGGTCAGTTACAAACAAGCAAGATTTCTGGCTCTCACAGACCTGTAACTTCTTCTGTAAGAGGCTCCTCTGTCCTCCACTCGTTACCTTCATTAATGGCACCTGTTTGAACCCGTTATCAGTATAAAAGACACCTGTCCACAACCTCAAACAGTCACACTCTAAACTCCACCATGGCCAAAACTAGAGAGCTGTCAAAGGACACCCGAAACAAAATTATAGACCTGCACCAGGCTGGGAAGTCTGAATCTGCAATAGGTAAACAGCTTGGTGTGAAGAAATCAACTGTGGGATCAATTATTAGAAAATGGAAAACATACAAGACCACTGATAATCTTCCTTGATCTGGGGCTCCACGCAAGATCTCACCCGGTGGGGTCAAAATGATCACAAGAACGGTGAGTAAAAATCCCAGAACCACACGGGGGGACCTAGTGAATGACCTGCAGAGAGCTGGGACCAAAGTAACAAAGGCTACCATCAGTAACACACTACGCCGCCAGGGACTCAAATCCTGCAGTGCCAGACGTGTCCCCCTGCTTAAGCCAGTACATGTCAAGGCCCGTCTCAAGTTTGCTAGAGAGCATTTGGATGATCCAGACGATGACTGGGAGAATATCATATGGTCAGATGAAACCAAAATAGAAATTTTTGGTAACAACTCTACTCGTCGTGTTTGGAGGAGAGAGAATGCTGAGTTGCATCCAAAGAACACCATACCTACAGTGAAGCATGGGGGTGGAAACATCATGCTTTGGGGCTGTTTTTCTGCTAAGGGACCAGGACGACTGATCCGTGTGAAGGAAAGAATGAATGGGGCCATGTATCGTCAAATTTTGAGTGAAAACCTCCTTCCATCAGCAAGGGCATTGAAGATGAAACGTGGCTGGGTCTTTCAGCATGACAATGATCCCAAACACACCGCCCGGGTAACGAAGGAGTGGCTTCGTAAGAAGCATTTCAAGGTCCTGGAGTGGCCTAGCCAGTCTCCAGATCTCAACCCCATAGAAAATCTTTGGAGGGAGTTGAAAGTCCGTGTTGCCCAGCGACAGCCCCAGAACATCACTGCTCTAGAGGAGATCTGCATGGAGGAATGGGCCAAAATACCAGCAACAGTGTGTGAAAACCTTGTGAAGACTTACAAAAAACGTTTGATCTCTGTCATTGCCAACAAAGGGTATATAACAAAGTATTGAGATGAACTTTTGTTATTGACCAAATACTTATTTTCCACCATGTTTTGCAAATAAATTCTTTAAAAATCAGACAATGTGAATTTCTGGATTTTTTTTTTTCTCATTTTGTCTCTCATAGTTGAGGTATATCTATGATGAAAATTACCGGCCTCTCTCATCTTTTTAAGTGGGAGAACTTGCACTATTGGTGGCTGACTAAATACTTTTTTGCCCCACTGTATATGTATTTTTTCTTCTTAAATAATGAAGTTCTATTAAAGCTAGTGCTTCGTTGACTATGGAAGTACTATACCAAACTGAGTATTCTCATTTTAGACTGCATGTTTACTTTTTTGTTTTTTAGAGTTTCATCTGTATGGTTTTTTCTTTAAGGCTTAGACACCCAGTCTACCGTTTGTTAATAACTTTCCATTTCGTTGATTCTGCTGCAGATTTCTTCCTTTTAGATAAAAATCAATGTGTTCCACTGTCGGTGGATGTTTCTGAGGATGAGAAATTGCTGCAAAATCAACTGCTCTTTCCAAATGATGGGGCTCTCATAGATAGATAACTTTTTTAAATCACACAGTACTGAATTGGGCCATATCTAACCAAATCTGAGCGTGACCTTGTGATTGCATGATTCTGAAATAGATTTGACTTATCTCAATTGGATTTGGACCAGTTTGATCAACTGTTTATCGGATATATAAATTTTATTTGGTTCAAATATACATACACACAACGCTACATATTGGTTATTAAATCTGCAAAAGTATAGACAAAACAAAAATTCTACACCAGGATATATGAAACTGACTTCTTGTTATACCTTATCCTTGTCACTTCTGAATGCACACATACAAATAACTAGACACCTGGTATATAAGAATTTTTTTCTACAGCAATAAGTTGACATTTACTTAATTGTCAAATTTTCAATATTGTGGTCACCTGCAACATCATGTGGAGACAATTGCAACAATTGCAACAGCTGACTATGCTAACTATGCTCGCTTAAAATCTTAGTTTTGTGTGTTAAGGCTTATTAACTACCAGCTGTATGCAGACAGCTCCTATCCTGGCACTAAAGCACATTGGCTGAAGTGTTATTAATTAAACAGTTTTGTATAAAGCCTGTTACATCCCATCCCAGGGCTCGATGTTAACCATCGCCCGATCGCCCGGGGCAAGTAGTTTTTATTGTCGGGAGAGTACAAATTTCATTGCATTTGCCCGCCGGCCAAGTGCAATGATCACAAAAAAAAATTATTTATCACTGAAAATGACTCTAAAATCACAGACATTATCTGAAAACAACCCACAAGCGTTGCCGGCGCCATTTATGTTGTTTTGTACACATTCTCGCGTGATTTTCCGCTAGATGGCGTGATTTTTTTCTCCTTGGGGAGAGAATTCTGCAGAGCAGCAGCTGGATGATGAATTTAATCTATACTATAATACACGCTAAAATAAAAATTATCAGTCAGGGATTAGGAAAATAATAATAATAATTCTATGCACACAGTGTAAATATTTCTATCATATGGCAGTCTTCTGTACAGTGGTCATACATTAAAAAATGTTCATTAAATTTTTTAGAGTGGTGCATTTAAATGTTATAGAGCTAAACATGTTAAATTGGTGAGTAGTAGTAGTGTAAGTTTTTAACCTGTCAAGTTTTTTTTACATTTTTAACATTACGATTTATATTTTTCCAAGCACACAACAGTTTAAACCAAAGTTTAGTTAGAAAAGAATGTGCAGGAAGGATTGAAAAACATGTTAACACGGTAATGTAGGCTTGAGATCATTATCTGACGCATGCATATACACACCAGGAACCTGGAAACTTACTGAATTACAAAAAAACATTTAAAAAACAAACATGTTTCATTGATATATATACAAAAATGAATATTAGGAACTATATTTATCAAACATTATACTGGGCAAGTAAAAATTGTTTCTGGGCAAATGAAGGGAAAGTGGGAAAAGTCCTTAATGTCCACCCCTGCATCCTCTTTGGAACCTTTGGCTTGGTTAAAGCTGAAAATTTATTTTGTAAACTTAATGTGTCGTCAGCAAAGCCCAGTGAGTCAGTAATGTTACAGCAAATGTGTAAAACATGAAAAAGTGCTGAATCTTCTTGATAGTGCATCCATGAGCAATATTGCAAGCACAACATGCTTGAATTATAACACTGGGCATTTTTAAGTTAAATTAAGTTTTTACTTCCCTCAAGTTAATGTCTGATTTGGGTAAATGGTGAATGCCAAGGCCAACTGAGCATTACAACCATTGTCTCTCGTTTGCCATTTTTATTTATCCCAGAGGCTTTGTGATTGTTACATCTATAGTAAAGCTAATAGAGCTTTCCAGATAGAGAGCGTGCTGTACAAATCACATGGAAACATGGTGATGCTATTATCTGGGGCTGCTTTATAGCTCACACAGCATACCTATAATATAGTCATGAAATTTTCTCTCATGCAGAAATTCCTGCAGGATCATTTCTGGTTGATCAGTTGGTGAAGTTAAGTTCAGGGAGACTTTGTGTTTTTCACCATGACATCAACATCAATAGTAGCCAGTCCTCCTCTGGATGGTTTAAAAGCAATTCTACAAATGACAATGAGGCCTTCACAGGCTTCTTTCAGGCTCTTGAAAATATTTGGTGGCCATGAAAGATTGTAAAACACATATTTAAATTAGGTGCCGATTTATTTTTTACACTTTGGACCAAGTTGGGTGGGATAACATTTTACCCCTGATAAAAAATGATTTTAAAACGACTTGTTTGTATTTACTCATCGTCTTTTTTATGATATATCATTTGGTTGGATGCTGCATGGGGGTGCAGTGGGTAGCATGCACTGTTGCCTTGCAGCAATAAGGTTCTTTCTCCATGGAGTTTGCCTGCTATCCCTGTGCATGTGTGGGTTCTTTCCAGGTACTCTGGCTTCCTCCCACAGTCCAAAAACATGACTGTTTGGTTAATTGGCTGCTCTAAAAATGTCCTTAAGTGCGTTTTCATGGTTTTGTCTCTTTGTGTCCATCTGTGTTATGCCTGCACCCCTCCTCTCCCTCATCGACTGGCAGAGATAGGCACCGGCCCCACCACGACCCTGATAGGCCTAAGCAGGAGAAAATGGATGGATGAAGTTGGTTTGATGAAGGAAGAAAATCGAATGTGACAAGAAGGCAAAATAAAGAAATATTGAAGTGGGAGGTGTTCGATACAAGCTACCTTTATGATCCCGATCTTTCAACATTGATCCCAGTGATGACATAGAGACTACAAAATCAAAAAGAAAATATCTTGAGCTTCAAATTATTTTTCATGTTGTGGGAAGCTTCCTTATCTGTACTGACTTGAAGATTTCAGACACTTCAAATATTACAATGGCCGTACAGCTCGTTGTTTACCCTTTGTGTCTAACACAGCTAGCTTACACCTACTCATCCTACTGTTTTTAACAGTGATACTGTATTTATCAGTTACCCCCGCTTACATTTATGATTGTATAAGGGTCTATTCTGTAATGCACAGTGAGTAATCTTACCCAAAAGACAGTGAAGATGTCAATACTTCTTAAATCTAACTTTAATCAAACAGAATTTTTTTCGTCTGCATCACTCATTCCCTGTTAGCAGCCTCTATTTGATCCACAGGACAGTAGCATTGAGTTTTTTTGTGTTTCTGTGAAGCCCACAGCTTGAAAGCAAATAAGCACATTTAGCAAAATGTCAAACTATTCCTTTCATGAAGGTATTAGACCTTCACCCACTGTTAACGCTGACTACAGTTAGACAATGTTCTTATACTCTAAATGCAAAATCGGTCTGCTACCCTGCACTTCAAATAAATGTCCTCCCTTTATTCAGGCTTTTTTGCTGTATATAATGGATGGGATTAATGGCCTAAATGTTCTTCCTCTTCTGCGTTTTCTTTATCAAAAGTATGACACATAAAATACACTTTGCACTTCAAATGAAAAGTTTGATCCGGTGTCCTTCCTCAAATGAGAAAAAGAAGATGTGGCGGTGCTGAATAGCACACCTCAAACAACCATGGAAGGTCATAGACCCGGCCTGTCTTTGTGGGAGAGAAAAAGGAAAAAACACAGGGCCTCTTTCATAAACAAAAAAGGAGAGAAACAGAGAAGAGAGCACATTTACTGCTAGTGTGTGTGTGTTTTGTGGGTGGGGTGGAGTGGGGGTAAATAGGCTCTCTTCTTATCTTTGTTCAAATAGGGTGGAAAGGGAAAGTCAGGAGGCACACAAAAGGAAGAAAGCAGAGCGGAAACAAAGCCAGGTACAAGATAATGACAAGGTCAAGTGTGCACTCAATGGCTCAGTTCAGTCAGTCACAGATAAGGCCCAGCCAGCTGACAAGGTGTGTGCAACACAGGGGGATTGGTAGGTCAGCTAGAGCTCCTGGGATGCAACCAGCATCTCTGACTACAGCAGAGTTACTGTAAGAGGAGGAAACACACAGTTCTGCAGCACCATCTGCTGGAGAAATGTAAATGTTTACTGATGTTTGCTTCAGACATAAATCATTTTAAAACCTACAGCCAAATATTGTAAAATAGTTCCATCTGTTAGCTAAGCCTGCAAATATATCTATGCATATGATCAGAGAAATAAAAGAAAAAGATGCAAAGTGGATTCAGATAGCAACGCCTTCTCTGTCTGCTTCCTTCTGCAGCAAAAACCACCAGTTTGAAAGAGGAAAATTGTCATCTTCCTTTTAAGTTAGCTAACAGGGGGGATTTTAGAAGAGCGCAGAGTTCCCTCCATCTGACGCCAAGCATGACATTAAGTTTGATTTCAAAAGACAACAAATAACTAGTAAAAGAGCTACAGGCTTGCATCTTACTCTCACAGACCATAAACGATAGGATTAGTTGAAGGCCATCTCTGATGTGTCAGTCATCTCCAGGAGTGAGGAGAACAGCAGATAAAACATCTTTTGGTCGGACCAGTGAAGTTAAAGAGGGAGAGAAAAAGACAGAGAGAAATGCTTCCATAGATATCTGATGCTACTGATGTTGATTCTGACCCTAATTCTGATCTGGAATTCTGATCTCATGCCTGGATAAAGGGATAGACAGCCTTTAAGGGGTGCTGTTTGCACTAAAAGAGAAGCCTTGGGCAGATACTCAGAGGTAGGCTCGGTCAGTAGGACGTCAGGCAGCACTTTGACCACTCTGAGCCTTGAAGTTGGGAGGGGCAGAGGGCCTGTTAGGTCTCAGCCGACACATCCACACTGAGGGTGTACACTGAATGAAGGCTCCAGGGGAGCGATTGAAGTAAACTGCAGGGAATAGGCAGGCTATGCTGTTGTGACTGATAAAGGAACGAGTCAGCAGCACATCGCTCTCCTTCATTTACCTACCTTTTTCTGCTACAGAGCAGTTTTAGTTTTTTCTTATTGATTACTCATATAGAAAATCCTCAAAGCCACTGACATGCTAAGTGATTACGGACTAGGGCTCTTGGACCCCAAAAAGCCTTCCTAACTTATTTTGCAGAATAATAGAAGGAAGGCTGCAGGAACAGAGAAGACATGTCAACTCATTTATATCAATTAAACAGCTAATTAAAAGGGAAAGGCAACAAATCCTGAAAACGGTGCCTTGCTAAAGTAATCACACCCCTTAAACAAATGTTGGAATAATAAAGCACACATTTGCAATCAGCCCCTTTTATTCTGACACCTCTTAATAAAATCCTGTTCAGCCAGCAGCCCTCATAACTCCCCTTGTTAGTTAATAGTCTGCCTGTGTGTCATTGAAATCCCCTGAATTTCAATGGCCTCAAATTTTTGTTAGAAAACATTAAGCTATTGAATTGAAGATGAGGATAAAAAGTTGAATGAGACACACGATGTGTGGAATTTTTAATTTTTAAACAGGGTCAGACTATAACTGGATATCAAAAGCTTTAATAGGACACTTTCTATATACTGTGTGCTTAAGTCTGTTTTCTCTTCAACCCAACTGTCTTCAATAGAAGGAAAAAAGAAAGTTAGGTTGTGAGGTGAGGCTAGAGAACTTTTGGAAACTGTAAGTCTTCGGAAAAAACTAAACTTAGCGACAAGAGGGCAAAAAAACTAACAACATGTCTGGTTTAATTGAATTTAATAAAATGTAAGGCAAACTAAATAAGCATACATTATTTTAAAGCTTAAATATCAAAAGCTAAGTTGTTAAAACATTAATAAATGTACAAGTTTGATGAAAAGTTATTGAACGGATTAATGTTATCATGATACACAAGTGATATCATGTAAGGGTTGTTTTGGTTTTCTATAGATTCATTCATGTCTCTGTGCTTTTTATTGTGGTTAGGTCTCAACCTGTTTGATTCTTTCCTTTTATTTACTTCTGGTTTTCTCTTTTACTTGTTCCTCTTTAAGAGTACTCTGGTCCCTGTGTGTTAGCTCGAATAACATCCTCCTGCAGCGACATGGTGCCTTTATTTTTACAATCCATACCAGAAATGCACACCAGAAGTTACTTTATTTTTAAATGTTTCCTTAAATTATCTCATCTTTAAACTGAAGGCCAGTGAAAGTTCTAATTTATTCTCTAATTTAACTTGTTTTTATTAAACAACCCCTGGCTGCCATTAGTAGATGGTAAAAAACGGTTTCTTTGTTTACCTGATTATCTTCATTTTTGTCAATGAAGTCCATTCAAACGCCTACGAAAAAAAACATTCACACCAAAAGTTTTGCAGGAAACCTGAACAATTTTATTACATTCTGTTTATCCTTTCCCCTGAAGGTTTAACCCTAATCCTAACACTGGTGGATGAGAAAGCTAGACCTTAGTTAAGTGGATTCAATGTGATTTATTTATTCCCAATCTGTTGTTTTTTCTGCTTAAACAGATAAGCCAGTTCACAGGTAGATAAGTTTGATATGTTTTTCAAAATAAAGTTAAATTCTTGAAAAAACATTTCTGTTTATTTATATAGTTCACAACATATGTCATCTCAAGGCCCTTTACAGTTCACCAGATCATACAGTCAAATTGATTCAAAGTTTTCTATATAAGGAAAACCAATTGATTGCATCAACTCATTGACTTGAAGGCAATCCCTCACACTAAGCATGCTTGTAGCGACAGTGGAGAGGAAAAACTCCCTTTTAACAGGAAGAAACCTCCAGCAGAACCAGGCTCAGTGTGAGCGGCCATCTGCTGGGGCCGACTGGGGGTTCAAGAAGACAGAAGCAGAGATACAAAAGCAACTGTAAAAGGCGGCCCCGACCAGGAAACACACAGCCAGGAAGTTGAGCTCTGAGCCAGCTCCCATGTTAGAGGATGAAGAGAGCACATCCAGCGAGTCACAGTCAGAGAAACAGGACTACACTGAAAAAAGACAGATCTCCAGCATCTATAAACAAAAGTGTTCACGGCAGCAGCACAGCTGATATTGCTGTCCAGGGTGGTGTCCCAGCAAAACAGGGAAAAAACTCAGCAGAACAACAAATGTTGTAGGGAAAAACTTTAAATGAAAAAATCTACTTAGAGTTAGGCTCAAATTAATACTACCATGATAGATGTGAGAAGAAGTCATTCATTTCCCCAAAGGATTTTATTTCCTTGTTAAGTAATACAAAAGATAGAAAGTCCTGACTTGAATCTTTTGGAGAATTGTAAAGAAAGCAACATATCAGAATGAAGGAGAGAAAAAAGCCTCTGATATACAGTAAATGCAACAGCAGATCAGCACAAATACATAAAATCACCATCAATTGTACAACTTTTCCTACCACAATGCCAATAAAGACTTTCCTATTTTATACCCGAGAAGATCTAAGTAATGTGTGACATGCCACGTATTTCTAAATGTTAATAAAACACTATTTTAAATATTTATATGTTTGAGATATTCCTATGTCATTTCCAATAATAATAAATAGATTGATGGTTAAATGAAAAGATCATTAAATCTAAATCTACCATGGAATATTTTGAAAAGTTGGAGATTGAAATTGGTGATTATTCCTGCAGGAACAAAACAATGGGTTTTAAATGCTGATTGCCACTAAATGTTACATTTTATTTTTTTTTAAATCTGCAAAACCTTCCCTCTTTTCCTTTAATTTAACAATGTTTTACTAAATTCCACTGCTGGGGATAAAAGAATGAGAGAATATGTTTGCAAGGTTTTATGCAATTTATTTCCTTGACTTTATCGAAAATGACTTGGTAAATTGTGCATCCCCTCCAGGAGGAGGCAGTCTTTGGCCAGATAGGCTGCATCCACGGCTCTGTATATTCAGGATTAATCTGCCAAAGAAGGGAGCCTGATAAAGAGGAAGCCAAGCATAGAGAGAACCAACAGCCTCCTTTCTATCAATCAGTGACTCTCTCTTCTACCCAAACTAAATTGATCTGTTTATGCACTGTCCATGTCCAAGTTTGCTATAGGAATAAATCATGCTGAATTAGAGATGGGAACCTGTCAGCTCCAGTGAATGCACCACATCCCTCCTGCTCTCTGTGGATGGAGCATTGTGTGATGAAGGGGCCACCTGGCTAACAAGAAAGACAGCCTGAACAGCTAACCGGCTTGCATGTGCATAAAAGTGAACAGAGCTTCCTGATGTCCCTCTACTTTTACAGCAATGGGATAAAAACGTGTGATGAAATATTGAATTCCCTTGGAGCGCCGTCAAAGTTATATTTTCAAACTGTAATAATTTAATCAAAGAATATAGCTGATTAAGGATAAAGATGAAATCCATCACTAAAATTTGTTGGGCTTTAGACTAAATGCTGTAACGTCCATCAGGACGAGAACAGAGTTATTAATAAAGCCTAGTATCTGCACTGACGAGTCAAACTTACCTAGCCTGACAAACTCAGAGAGTCTAAGACTATTTTGAACTAGAACCAAAAACACGGCAGCATGCCCCTCATGGCGTTTCAGCCCTCCCCTCATTTTCTATCTGTCCCTTTATTCCTTGGTTGTTAGGCCATTTTAGTGGCTCCAAATGTAGCTACAGTTCCATATTGTGAGCGATGGTGTGAGGAGAGATAATGTTAGGAGGGCTGGCTCTAAATCACACTCGTGCTCATCTACTCTCCTCTACTGCCTCACCTTCGTGGCCGGGTGACTGATGAAGCAGCGTGCGGTCCGGGCTGCGTCTCGTCTCCTGGGTCATCCATTGCCCCCAGAGTGATAAGTGGCCCTGTCCTGGTGCCTGCTGCAAGCACAGTCAATCACACAGCGGAGCCACTGCACAGTAGCAGCGTTTGGAGGACAGCAGAGCAATAACAGAAGTCAAGGCGACATCTGTATCACCTGAGGTGACTGCAGAAACTCCACCACTGTGGTTTCAAAAAAGGGTTTCTACTTTTACCAGAGTGGCAATGACTCAGTGTTTAAGCTGGATGCTTAGGAGGCAGAGAAAAAGAAGCACTGAGGAAGACTGACTGTTGGTAAAGATTTAAACATTCAGTTTGCCTTCAGTCGCAAACATAGTCCTAAAGGACTTTGGTTAGACAGATAGATAGATAGATAGATAGATAGATAGATAGATAGATAGATAGATAGATAGATAGATAGATAGATAGATAGATAGATAGATAGATAGATAGATAGATAGATAGATAGATAGATAGATAGATAGATAGATAGATAGATAGATAGATAGATAGATAGATAGATAGATAGATAGATAGATAGATAGATAGATAGATAGATAGATAGATAGATAGATAGATAGATAGATAGATAGATAGATAGATAGATAGATAGATAGATAGATAGAGATGGGTATTCATGGTCTGCTTTAGTCAGTATTAGAGCTGCAGAATATGAGGAATCACAGTCATCATCGCTAAATCAATACTCAGCCCGCCACTTGGATGCAGCATTGGTTGACTTGATATATTTCAAGTACTATGCATTAACATGCATGCCAATAACATTCCCAACCAAGTGGATGGATTTTCACATTATACTCAAAGCTATAGATATAACTTTTGGGAAACGATATGCTAAAGCTCACAAACCAGCTGTAGGAGCATCATTGTTATGATGGAACCAATATAAAAGGAGTGAAATAAATTTAAGTTAACCTTGACCCAGATGGCTATTGCAACGTTTCAGAATGTTGGACTGAGGAGTTTTTATCGTGCAGCCCTTATTGGTATTTATGAAAACTAAATAATTCACTTGGTAATTGGCTGGTGTGATCTGACCCAGCCATTAAACTACTATAGTTCAAACTGGTGAAGAAGTTTATAATATAATATAATATAATATAATATAATATAATATAATATAATATAATATAATATAATATATAATAGAATACAACAGAAAATAACTTTATTGTGGCACAATGGGGAAAGTTGTGGACATTATACAAATTTTCTATTATATAGTGGTTCTCATTGAAAATTGTCAGAGTACACGGTGTTTGTATATATGGGATGGAATTGCTATAAAAATTCAAGGTCCCCTTGCTATAAAAAAATATATTATTTTCCCCATACATATAGTTTTGTTAGCATATCTTTTTAAAACAAACACATTAAAGCATTAAAGAACAATAAAGAACATTTGTTTCCTGACAAGTCTAAGAACAGGATTTGATTGATTATTTATTTAAAAGTGTTTCCTATATTGGGGCAAGTTTAAAAACATTTTTTAACATAGACTTAGATACCAAGATCAGTTTTTGGTCCAGTTTGCTGAGAAAACAACAGGCAGGGTTAATTTAATATGAATACCTTGAGTAGGTCAAAATCCTTTTCCATGATAAGATTTAAACAAACAAATGTCTCCACCTACATCAACCAGCTGCAATAGGAGGACAACTATATTAGGGGTCAAACGAAATCAGAACGAATCAGAATCAGAAATACTTTAATAATCCCAGAGGGAAATTACTTTTGTTACACGCACCAGTTAAAGTTTTATACAATATATACACACATCCAACTATACAATATAATAAAGATAAGAAATAAGAATAAAAAGAGATAAAATATATACACATATAGCTCTTCTGTATATATATCTGTACGTATATCTATGCATATGTAAAAACTAAATCCAAATAAAGTGAAAATCCAAGTAAAGTGATACGTGGCGTCAAATATGGCCCCGGGGCTGCACTCTACATACCTGTATTCAAATGTAGTTGGGTTTTTTTAACTCATTTTCCAAGTTCTTTCTCTGGGTAATAGAAAGAAAACAAACTAAAAACAAAAGACAATGAAAGGAGTTTTGAGCTAAGTTTTTTCAAAATGTTATTTGCGGTTAATTGTTAAGGTGGCAAACATCTCCAAGACCCAGAAGAACTGTGTGAAGTTAAATGGATGGAGCATAATGATTCTGCCAGAAATTCAGCTTTGATTCCCTCTGGGATTATCCTCACCAGAGACACGTTTGCTCCTCGGCACTGTGAGATGCTGTTAATAAAAGCATGAACTCAGGCATATTTTTTTAGCAACACGCAAACACACACAGTTACATGCACAAATACTTTACACAGAGAAAGGGAGAGACAGAGGGGGGAGGCGGGAGGAAAAGAAAACTGCAGCCAAGTATTAACAGGCGGCAAGTGTATACCAATTCTATTCTGAAACCCTAGATGGCAGCATAGCTTTCTGCTGCGCCTCTGATAGATTGAATATTTTAACATCTCATCTGATCATTTATATAAGATAACCTGATTACATACAGAGTCATATCTACCTGTTCACCTGCTACTGGAGTGACATGTTGGCCGTCAGAAACCTTCTTGATGTGCAAGGCATCATTCCTGTTAAAAGAAAGAAGAAAAAAAAAATCTAATAACATGGCTGACTAACTTCTCAGCGTGCATGTCTTGCTGTTGTGAGTTTGCATGAAAAGAAGTGAGCATAAATTAAAGCTGAGCACTGACATCCCTTCATTGCTCTTTTCTGAAGAAAAAAAAGCCTCTGGAAATGGAAGAAAAATTCTGACTTGGAACATAGTAATTGTGTTAATCCTTCAGACCTGATCCCAGTTTGCCAGGTAATTCCTGGAATTTGGCACTCAATTTCTGAAAGGAAATTGGGCTTAAGATACGCAGCCCCTCTGATCTCCAGAGTAACTCAAAGGCTGCCAGAGTTGAAAGTTTGAATGTTGGTGTCTTCGCTCCTTTGCTCTATTGTTTTTAGGTTTGAACTAAAAAATAAATAAATTTCCTTGAAATTAAACAATGCTTTCTTTGTCCTACACTGCTCTTGAAAATGAGATTTTTCCAATTTAATTTGTCCCAATAACCTATTTGTTGTAATATTTAAATGTTTCATGTCATAAAATTTTGATATCAAAGATATCCCAATTGATACAAAAAGACATAGCTGATCTGGTTGTTGCATTTATTTAAACTCCCCCAATGAACTTTTGTATCATGAACTTGGGGTTAAAACATACTAAGTTGTAAGCGTAGCCTACCAAATGCTCTGCTAATCAGGCATATTTCAACAGCTAAATAGAGCTCCAAGAATTAACAGAAACTATGATTTGGAGACAAAAAGAGCACAAGAACAGATTTCAAGAGATGTTATAGTCTTCTCTGCCTGCAGAGTAAATATGATTAATCTCTTTGCAGCTGCTGCTGGCTGTTTTAACAGAGTGCGGACAGCTTGGAGGTTAGCAAATATTTAGCATAATCTAATTTCTCTATTTACAGATTTCCTATATTTTTAGAATGATCCAACCCAAGAGCTTCTTATCCTTTATTTTAAAAAAAAGAGGTCTTTTGCCTAAAAGCCTCATAAAGTGTAGTGTGAGGGATTGCCTTTGATGCAATTAACTGGTTTTCCTTAGATAGAATGATTTGAATCAATTTGACTGGATGATCTGGTGGACTGTAAAGTGCCTTGAGTTGACATTTGTTGTGAATTGGTGCTATAGAAATAAACTGAATTTAATTGAGTTAAAGTAGTTTGTTGACAATATACTTCATACAGCAGGTTGTTTTGTATACTTAATATATACAGTTGTGCTTGCAACTTCACATACCCTTCCATTAAATGCAAAAAAATCAGCTGCCAGTAAAATAAATTGAATTATTGTTATAATAAATAAAAAATGGAAATCATGACATGGATTTTTTATTTATTAATACATAAAATTGTTCATAAATATTCAGACTTCTGCACCTGTTGACATGTATTTTGGTGCATCAGCCACTTTAAATGATTGAATATATATATTTATTTATCCAGATCAACTTTGTGTCCACCCAATTTTTCTGTGATGATGTGAAAGATTAAAGGGTGTAAATACAAAAAAAATAAAGAAGAAGTTTCTTGCACTAAGCCTCAACGAATCTGCTGACTCTGGATAAATACTGTGCGGCTGCACGCATTGTATTTGTGCGTTCAGTGTTGCTGTAAACACACTTTTTGAGTCTCAGAGGCCGTCATGATTCATTCCATCTCGACTGCACCCCTGTAACGAGGGGAGAAGCTTATCATCTGTCTCCTTGTCTCGTGCCCTCTAGCAGCCAGTCTTCAAACAGTGATGTACCCATCACTGACACACCTTAATTGCTCCACAGGAAACGTATAGGAAGAAGCCACAACCACACATATAATCATCATATTCAGAAGGAGCTTCAGGTGAGACTCCCAAAAAATTGTGATCCTACTGCTACAACATTTTCAGGGTATGGTGAGCCAGCTACCTCCTTAAAAGCTATGATAACCTTTCCAATATCAGAAACTAATGAGGCAGAAAGAGGAGCCAGAGCAGACAGACACTATCATTTCAGCTCCATGCTTTTTCATAAGATAAGCTTTGTCAGAGGTCAGATAGTGTGTGATAGCTTGACCAATTTCTAGAACCATTTCTGGCAGCAGCTTTCGATTTGATGGCAGCTCGGATTGTCGACTGTGGCGAATGAGCAGCAGCCGTAGTGCTTTTGCCTCACAGGGGAAATCTTTTAGGGCTGCACAGAGTTGAACCACCGAGCGCTTTTACTCCCGGTAAGAAGATTGCTCTCATGTTTTATTGAACACTGCCCCCGGCGCCTCTCATCCTTGACAATCTGATTCTATGAAGGCCCACCTCCTGACCTTAATGTGCGACCAATAGGGTGTTGCATTTCACTCAGGCTGACCCCTCAATCATCGTCATCAGCCTCACGGAACCTTTGGATAGACTTTATAGGCTGCCATAAGACCGGATTAATATATTTGCTGCCCTCCTACTTTGTATCTTTCTGTCCTTGCTCATAAATAACCAGGGTCATCATTGCATTTCTTGAATTCATTAGATCACATATAAGGCTAGACAACCTCCTATCTATTTTTCCTGTCGCTCTAATGCCTTCCATTCAAAGTATAGACATTGCATATGAAATTAAATATGTAGGACTGACTGAACCATAATTTAAATTTGAGTTAAACTTCATTGTAACCTGTCTAAAAGCAGGATTGAACTTTTCCACCTTGTAATCGATCTGACCAGTTTTATGATGTACTTTTATCAAATGTGTTTAATTTAGGTCAAGGCTTTTCATCTTGCCAGCTACTGCCTGTAAGACCGCTGTAGCTGTCACTCAAAATACGTTTTAGAGGAGATTTAATTTACTAATGCTGCCATGGAGCCAGTGATGCTGCCACATAAAATAAACTTTGTCTTCTATTATCTGTTTTATCACTTAATGTCCACATAGTTTAAAAAAGTACCAGGAACCTCATCGTCTAAAGTGTTCCTTTATTACTAAGTCAACAAAATCATGCTTTCCATGTTATTTAGAGTTCACTCTTACATTGGGATTTTCATATATTTATCCTTCTGAATTCCTGAAATAATACAATCATCTTTTTATCTATCTATCTATCTATCTATCTATCTATCTATCTATCTATCTATCTATCTATCTATCTATCTATCTATCTATCTATCTATCTATCTATCTATCTATCTATCTATCTATCTATCTATCTATCTATCTATCTATCTATCTATCTATCTATCTATCTATCTATCTATCTATCTATCTATCTATCTATCTATCTATCTATCTATCTATCTATCTATCTATCTATCTATCTATCTGTCTGTCTGTCTGTCTGTCTGTCTGTCTGTCTATCTATCTATCTATCTATCTATCTATCTATCTATCTATCTATCTATCTATCTATCTATCTATCTATCTATCTATCTATCTATCTATCTATCTATCTAATGTGCTTTAGGACTATGTTTGCGACTGAAGCAAACCGAATGTTCAAATCTTTACCAACAGTAAGTCTTCCTCAATGTTTCTTTTTCTCTGTCTCCTAAGCATCCAGCTTAAATCTATCTATCTATCTAAACTTAATTTATCTAAACTTTATTTCTTTGTTTCCGCTTTGTTTTTGCTGTATTTACCAGTGAAGTGCTTTGTATCAGTGTAACTAGACAGAACATATATGAACAGATGTACAATATTGTGCATGTGTGTGATATAATGAGTAAACAGTGACCTATTTAGAAGCAGTAATGCGACTTTAGATTGGTAGCCAACTGTGGTTAAACTTAAAGAAGTAAACAATAAAGCAGTGGAGCTGAGCAAGTCATCAACCCAGAGAGGAAGTTTGAAAGGAAAGAGGAAAAATTCAAGATAATGTGTGAAAAATTATTAAATATAAGGATAGTGTTGCTTTTCACTGAAGCAGGAACTAAAGATTTCCCTGCCAAGTTGATGGATGTGTCAGCATACAGCCATACTTATCCTAAAACTACTGATGGCAACACTATTCAAGGCTCCTTGTTATACTGATGGAATAATCTATTGGGTGTGTAATGTATACGACAGCTGCAATTGCTCAAAGTCTCAAATTTGGTAGAATGGAGTAGAAACTGTGTGAGTGCTTGCTACTATGAGAAAAAAAAAGAGAGAGCATAATGTGAAAGTTTGAGCTAACAAATTCTACAGATTGGGAGAATAGAGATAAAATGAAGCCGAATGATGAAAAGGGGCCCCTATGTCCTCCAGCAGTCTAAGCCTATAGCAGCATAACAACAGAGGATAACCTAAGCCACTCTATAAGTTTTTTCAAAAAAAAAAAGTTTTAAGCCTTGCCTTAAAAGTATACAGGGTTTCTGCCTCTTGAACTAAAATTGGTAGTTGGTTCCTCAGGAAAGGAGCCTGATAACTAAATGATCAGCCTCCCACTCTACTTTTAGAAATTCTAGGAACCACTAGTAAACCTGCAGATTGAGAGCAAAGTGCTCTATTAGGAACATAATGAATTATCATATATCTTATACAGTATAAGACGGAGCTTGGCCATTTACTGATCACACCCAACTAAATTATTTTCCGGCTTATAGAAGAGCATGTAAGCAGGGCCTTGGCCCTCTGACTGAAATGGTCACTGTATATATAACACATTTAAGACAGCAGTGGGCCCCTGTTGGAATAAGCTTTGTGGCTCTGTGATGGTTGCAGCTACTATATTTAGTTGCGCTGAGTGAAACTGAACTGCTGGTTAATACAATTTCGGACCCACCTCTCCAGCCAGGTAATGGTGATTTAGATTTCAGCTGGTTGTCTGTTTTTCTGGTTGCTGATATTTCTGAAAGAGCTGTTAGAACGAACTAATATGAACTGAGTGATGCACAGATTTCCTAGAGGAAAACGACCCCCTGAACCTGGTGTTCAGTGTATTATGTTGTTACAGAAAACCTGTACACAGGAACAGTTGCTCCTCTCTAGTGGTGGCTCTGTGTTGGTGCCATCCATCCATTGAATGACGTACGTAATTAAAACCATACCGGCTGCTCTCATGTGTAGGGGATTTCCTCCCCCTAGTGGCCAATCTGTATTGTGGCTGGTTGCACCCCCTGGTGGCAAAACTGTGACAACGCAACCACACTTTGAATTTCCTAGGAGAAGGCACCCTTCCTCTACCTGGAAAGTTAACTTGCACATTACAGTTAAACGCACATATTTTTATATCTGCCGTTTAGGCAAATAGAACTTCAGCAAATGGAGCTTTAGGTTGTCCCTCCGTAAAAGTTCAAAAAAATCCACTGACTTGGTTTCCAAGATTTGAAGATGTTTCGCTACCTCTCCAGGAAGCTTACTCAATTCAAATGTCTGGATCTGCAGTGAGTTTGAGTCTTTTCATAGACAAGGCCTTGTATTGCTTGGAAACATGCAAATGGCAACTAGTGAATGGGTCGTTTGGTTCCATTGTTAGCCTGTAATATCTGAAACCTGTCTATGATTCTGAAGGTCGGTCAACAAAGGGGGGGATTGTCTCCTGCTTTAGGAGACAATCCAGCTTTAGGTTGTGTTTTGCTAACAGGGTTAGTGATTGTACTGGCGACCTGTCCAGGGTGTACCCCGCCTCTCGCCCGTAGACAGCTGGAGATAGGCACCAGCACCCCTCGCGACCCCACTTGGGATCAAGCGTGTAAGAAATGGATGGATGGATGGATGGATGGATGGATGGATGGGTTAGTGATTGTAGATTGGGATCTATGTAACCTACTTCGTCATTACCCTAGTTAAATAGAATGGATAGGGAACAGGATCAGAGAGCAGAAGGTGGAGCGTCTTCGGCTCCTGTAGTAATGGAAGCCCTAGTTTTAATTAGCTCATTGATCTCTTTATCTACAGAACAACATATAACTTTGAATAGTCTCAGCATAGAAGCTTTTGAAAGTGAGATTCAGAAACTTGTTGTGCGAACTAGAAATCCCAAAAGCAATCTACTGATTGAGGATGTGACGGGTCTGCTGTATCAGAAAAAAGTCACATTTAGAAACAGAACTGTGTCTGAAGGCTGAAGCCAGAGCTAGAAGGGTGGAAGCGTGTAGATAGGCGTCTTTTACTGTCCTGGATGAGTGGCAAAGGATGGAACCCCCCCCCTGTTCACATGAAGAAGGGTCAGACTTGAATGGCATGTACAGTTCAGGTTACAGAGCAATGGAGGGCATTATCAGAGGGTTTTCCTGAATTCTTCAACCTGTCCACACAGCTTTCCACACCATTTGTCACCCTTCATCATTGTTCCAGTACACAAAAACAGCAGCCACCACCTGCGTCAATCATCATCATTGGAGTCATCATGAAATGCTTTAAGAGGATCCTCCAAAAGCACATAAAGGACATCCTGTAGTTTGCTTGCACGGAAAAATTGTTCTACAAAGGATGCTGTCTCATTAGCACTTCAAAGGACCCCGACTCATCTCCAGCATCCTAACACCTTTGTTAGTGGTTCTCCAGGCTCTTCTGAAATCCACAATGATTGTCTTGGTTTGGGGATTAGTATCAGCTATTAATCTTAATAAATACTGACATAGAAATATGCAGCAGCAGTGTTGCAATTGCATGTTTCACAGATATTCAACACTCTGAATTTTCTGTCGAAAGATAATAATGAAAAAATTAGGCGTTCTATTTGCAGTAGGGTAATTATTTTGAAATATAAGCAACCCTTTGAAAAAACAAAGTAAAAATTGACCAACACAAGGAAAGAGGCTGTTGCCTATATTTGGCAGTCTAGGGGCAAAAGGCAGGGTAAACCCTCGACAGGTCACCAGTGACACAAAGTCATTCCTTAAGGCAATTTAAGTCGGGCATACACTGTGCCATTTTTTTGCCCTTTTCAGTTGTGTGAGAATTTTCAGATCGAGTCGACTTTCAGCCCGATTGTGTGTCATGCGTCGTGTACTGTACACGGGGTAACGAGGGGCGATGAGCCTCTCACGACCAGCTACCGATCAGGAATTGTGAGGTCGGGAGAAAACAAAACATATTTGATTTTCAGTCGACCGTCGTGGGCAAATTGCTCAATGGGCATGGGTAAACAAGGACTTATCTTGTTCTTCGTCACTGTGGAGCTGAGTCCAACGTGTTTTTTAGACGTACAGTGTGAGCAGGTAGATCGGATCAGAGTGTCGTGCTACACAGTGTAAGATCTTACATCCTGAGCTGTGAACTCAAACTGTACGACAAAACCGCACAGTGTATGCCCAGCTTTAGAGAAGCCAATAGACAGTTAAGTTTTTGGACTGCGGGAGTAAGCCAAAATTCCCAGAGATCCCACTTATGCCCAGGGAGAACATGCACACTCCATGCGAAAAGACACAGGGCCGGATGTCAAACCCAGGACCTTCTTACTGCAAGGCAACAGTGCTAAACACTGTTGCACCATGCACCCCATCCTACACACATTCTAATTCAATTCAATTCATAGATACTTTTGGTAATCCCAAAGGGAAATTAAATGTAGCAGTATCTCAAGACAGTCTTTCAAGAAGATGCCATTCGGCCTCGGCAGATGGCTGCTCACATGGAGCCTGGCTCTGGCGGAGGTATCTAAATGTTAAAAGTGAGTTTTTTCTCTCCACTGTTGCCACAAGCATGCTTAGCGTGAGGGATTGCATTCAAGTCAATGAGCCGATGCAATCAACTGGTTTTCTGTAGATAGAAAACTTTGAATCAATTTGACTGGATGGTCTGGTGAACTGGAAAGTGCCTTGAGATGACATGTATTGTGAATTGGCGCTATATATAAATACTGAATTTGAATTGAATTACATAAAAAAAAAAAAATAGTTTAGCTAAGTAGGCCTTTATATTATTAAGTATATAACTGTCATTTGTAGTTCATGGTTATGTGTGTTTATTTACTTTAACTTAAATTTGACTTTATGGTTTTATTGTGTTTTTAAATGTTAATGCATTTCACGATGTCTAGTTCCCCATCAGTGTTATCACAGGAATCTACATTTTTTTGCAGCATAATGATACTTGCTTGTTTGCTTAAATTAACCATTAGTTTGTCAGAAAAGGCATTGAAACAGTCATATCAATCCACAGACTGAAAAAAGAAACAATTTGATAAATAGATATATCCATCAAATAAGTTCCTTTTCTGGAAACACTGAGGAAAGTCAAAACATTGTTCTTTTTCTGTTATTTTTCAAACTTTGGATTACTGTATCTTGATGACAATGTAACCATAAATATTACAATATCTGTTTAATCTCTTTGTTTTTTAACATTAACTTTATATTAACAGTAAGTCAGGAAAAGACTGATCTGTTTAATAAAACATCGAGGTTTTGCTCTGCACAAAATGATCCATGTAAAAAGCACATGTATGTATAATTTTTTATCAAAATGTGAAAATCACTTTAGATATTATTCCTCAGGCTATGAAAAGAAATAACTTTTTGGCTGTCATATTTTATTCTTCTCACTGATTATTGTTCATTGCTTCTCCAAGACAATGATTTGTCTCTTTGAAATGTCTAAGCTGCTTCACTGACAACCAAGAAAACCTGAGAGGGAAGAAAAGCTTGGCTCCTTCAAATGGAAGGGAACTTGACTGAGTAACCAAACATATGTTTTACAGTTTTTCAGCTTCCATTTGGTTTGCAGGTTTTGAGAGACAGCTCACAACAGGGGAGATCACATCAAATTTCTCTCTCAGCTGAATGATCATTAAGCTGCTTTGTTTTCATTCAGCCATTTTTTTTTGTGGATGACAAGAATATGAAAAAGGGTGCAGAAAATTTTAAGATTTTCCTGAGCAATTTGACATTTATGCAAAACCAATGTTTCTAACCACAATCAACGTAAGGCCAAATTGCATAATGAGCTGCACGCTGCCTCCCCCAGATGCAAATATCTGCAGGCATAACAGAGAAAAAAGCTATTTCCATGACATTTTTTTAAATGATTTGATAGGATTTTTTTATGTGTCGTCATACTAAAAAAAAAATTACATTCTTTTTACAGCTAGCTCTAAAGCGAATTGCGTCTTGGGATTGATGATAAAGATTCTTAAACCAGAATAAATAGAAACTTACAATGCCCCTTACTCATCACTGCATTCTTTATGATCTAGTTGGTTGGACATCACTAACAATTCATAGAAAACAGCACTGGTATATCTTTATCTATAAAGCAATACTTGGTAAACTCCCACTGTACCTCTGTAACCTCCTCTCTGTGAGTTCTGGTAGTTATCAGTTGCACTCCTCTCAGTGGTTACTTTTGAATGTACCCCGAGCTTCAACTGAGTTGGGAAAAACTGCATTCTCCTACTCTGCACCTTGGGGATGGAATAACCTCCAGAAAGAGCTCAAATTAGAAACTCTCGTGTCCATTAATGAATTTAAAGTAACCATGAAGAATGTAGTGATTGTTTTTCCTGAGATGCTCAATGTGTTTTAACATACTGCTCTGATTTTCATTATGAAAAATGTAATATGTTGTAAATATGTATGAACTTCCTTTGGTTTGGCTGCTACCTTCGCCAGGTCTCTCTTGAAAAAGAGATTCTGAATCTCAATGGGACTTCCTGGTTAAATAAAGGTAAAAAAAAAATGCCTTCTAAAGAAAATGTATATACAGTGACTAAAAGTATTAAGTAAAACTGTACAAATTCTCCTTAGCAACATGAGAAAGGTCTGTTTTCCAAAAAGGGAAAATTAAAAACAATCTACTTTGTTTCAAAGTTTGAAGATGTTTCGCTTCCCATCCAGGAAGCTTTTTCAATTCAAAATGTCAGGAATAACGTTGAGTTGGAGGTTTTATACAGTACCCCATCAAAACCTTGTTTTCGTTTTGAAAACAAGCAAATTGAAACGGACGAAGGGGTCCACCCCTTTGGAATGGGGGCCATTTGGCTTCTTTTTCTAGCCTTCAATGCCCAGTACCCATCTAAGTGTCTCAAAAGGGGGGTTGTTGAAGGGAATCGGTAGCCTGGCTGAATACGGGAGGTCCTCCACTCTCCTGTAAAGGGGCTGGGGCTGCGATGATAGCGGGAAGGGATTAACTCAATTGCTGCACTGTAGGTTTTGAAAGCTGGAGTCCACCCCCTCTGTTTAAGGTTGGTTTTTCTTTCTCAACAAAGATTGCTTCCTTCACGCACAGAGAAAGGTCTATAATTTTCAACATACGAACACTTAACTATGAGAGACAAAATGACAGAAATGACAGGAGATTGTATTATTGGACTTAAAAGAAATTATTTGTTATTTATGGTGGAAAAAAGTATTTAGTCTCCAAAAACAAGCAAGATGTCTGACCCTCACAGACATGTAGCTTGTTCACGAGAAAGCTCTTCTGTTTTCCACTCATTACCTGAATGAATGGAACCTGTTTCAATGTGTTATCTGTATGAAAGACACTTGTTTTTATTCAACAACCTTCACTTGGAGACCCCTTAAAACATCCAGTGCAACCAATCCTGTTTAAAAGTCACCAATAGATTGAAGTGTAAATCCAGAGTTTCTATGAATGCTAAAGAGGCTTGTTAGAAAACAGTAGTGAACAAACAGCATTATAGGGACCAAAGAACGAATCATGGAAGGAATAAACCAAAACAACAGACTAAGAGCCAATAATGCAAAAAAAACAAAGGAAAATAATGAAAAGCTGATTCAAAAAGATATGATTTTAATTAGCTTTTGAAAGACACTACAGACTCTGCTTATCTCACGTCAATAGGAAGAGATTTCCAGAGTCTGGGGGCCACCTAAGAGGAGGCTCTCTTTTTATTTGTATGTTAGTATGGGGAACCATCAGCAGGGCCTGATCACAGAAACCTCAGAAACCTGCCATAGACATACGGATACCAGGTCCTCTGAGGTAACCTGTTATTGTCTGTGAAGAGCTGTCCAAGACGGTAAAAGAATCTTAAATCACACTCCCAAATAAAGAAGCCAGTCGAGGGTTTTGTCAGATTCCTGGTAGGGACAAAAAAAGCAGACAGGGCTGATATAAAGATTAAAATTTCAAAATAAGGTAAGGGTATAAAACCATATCAGAAAGAATTACCCACCTGGCTAGAGACTCATGGCAGTTCTGTGTGTGGAGTAAAACTAACACGGTACAATACCTGCACGCACCATATCCATAGTGAAAAATAGCTATTGCTGCAGGGAAGCTTTTTAGTTGATAAGAAATTCACTTTAATATTTGTAAATGTTGCAAATCTTTTGAAGATTGTGAAAAGACTAGGGGCAGACGTTTACTATCAAGTAGCACAGTCACCCTAAACATGAACATTCCTACAACAGAACAGTTCAGATCAAAGTGTAATCATGTAGAATATATCGGTTAAAGTCCAGACCTGCATCCAATTGACAGTAGCTTGAAATTTAAAATTCATGGATGTCCTTAATCGAATCCCTTGAGCTACTTTAGAAAGTAGAATGGCCAAAAAAATGAGTGAAGCTGTGTAGATGTGCTGGTATAGATATACACACAAGAGACTCACAGCTCTTACTTTGTAATAAGGTCACTCAAATAAACTTTTTTTGGGGTTTAAATGCCACTGGGACATCGTGTTTAGAAAAATAAATGCCTCAGTTTCTGGGTTTTGGTGCATGATCTTTACCTGCTTTTTTTTGTTTTCATATCCTCTGTTGCAGACTTTGTATATTTATACATGAGAGGATGTAAAAAATGTGGAATGTAAACAATAGTGGCAGATTGTCTGTTCTGTCTGTCTCAGTTTCAGATAGGGGATAGGTAGAAAAAGTGTTTTATTGCAAACCCACTCACACGGACCAGAATTTGCGGCTTGAGTCCTATCAGCCGCTGGAGAACACCTTAGGAGTCAGTCGGTGCTGCAACACAAGAGCTAAGAAGAAGTAGAAATTACACACAAGACAGTCTGTTGAGCAACGCGGTTATCATAAATGATATGTTATCATAACTAGAGCAGTAATCATTCTATATGTAACAGGAGCTTTAGAGAAAGTGAGATGTTTATTTTCTAAATATAACGTCTCAATGGCTTTTTAAGTCCAAAACACATTATGGCAAAGATTGGTTTACCCCAAAAGGCTGGGCTCCTGGCACAAACAGAATAAAATTGCATATGCTGTTAAGTGTCAGTTATTCAAACAAAGTAAATATTGGCCAAAATAAAAAAATTACCCTGTGCTGGAGATAAATTCACTGCAAAAAAATCTAAATCTAGATAACTCATTTTTTTTCTTAAAATAAGTGCATTTGTTCTTGAATTGAGGAGGTAAAAGAGACATTCTGCCAATGGAACAAGACAATTTACACTTAAAATAAGAAAACACAATTGCATTGTCTTATTTCAAGTGCATATTCTCTAATTATCTTATTTTAAGAGTAAAATTACTCATTCCATTGGCAAACTATCTCATTTACCTACTTAAGTTAAGAGTGAATACACTTAATTTAGGAAATTTTTACTGATTTCTAGATTGTTCTTGCAGTGAACATCATCAGGCCAAGATTCAACAGGTTACTGTCATCTCCAAGCCAGGAGTCACTCTTTCAAGGGTGAAGATGTTCTCATTCTGGATAGAGAGGAATGCTGGTTTAAAAGAGGAGCAAAGAAAGAAAAAGTGTCAACACTCTATCTTTAAACAGAGGGGTGGATGTCTTTATTTCTGTCTGTCCCAGTCTCAGAGGTGCTTTTGTTCATTGTTTGCATATGAGGTACCGGTTTGGATTTTTACCATGATCAAGTTGTTCCACGGTACTGGTTATAAGTCTGAGTATACATGTAACTCTTTAGAAGTATGACGTTTCTTAGAAAAGAGAGGAAAATATTGACAATGAAAAACCGTGAAGAAGACTTACTTAATCTTTTTAGGCTTTTTTAACTGGATTACTCAAATGCAGAAGGAAATATATCATGTCTCTTCTAATTTTCATTGTTTATTTATTTTATTTTTTTAATTGATATAAATACATTCTTTCTTGTTATAAAAAAAATGTGAAAAAAGGTTGATATCTATAAATACCTTTGCAAAGTAGAGTCCAGCATATCTAATGAATCATGTTTGTTTAAGTAATACTTTTTTCTACTTGCATCGTATAATTTCATAGCTTGTTGAGACATGCCTTCCTCAGCGAAATCAAGAAGGAGCCTCAAATTTCAAGTAAAGCCTTGAGTTGAGTGACCCTCCATGCATGTTTGTGCATGAGCATCACACTGGGGCCTGGATGGCTCTGCCCGGACTGCTGCTGCAGACTTCTCTGTTGTGGTGGTGCAAGGATTACTACAGGGATTAGCAGGCTACTGGCAGCACCCATCAATGGGACAGAAATGACATTTCCCATCATATACCCTCTCCATCTCCAACCCGCTTTTTCCACTTTGCAGACTTAAAATGCCAGAAACAGCAGATTACGGTACATGAGCTCAACTGCAAAGGAAGAAGTCACACATCGCGCAGTGGAGATCAGGCTAAACAAACTTGTCTTTAACTGCCTGGTAACATTCAGCCCATATACTGAGATCTGCCCCTCATGGCTCAGTTTAAATAAGATTAGGACATTGCAAGCAACACTGCCTAGCTTTAATATCATAACAAAAACCCACCTATTTTAAATAAAAGGTCCAGTATCATGATTTCAACCCATTTTCTGGCTATATTTTGATTTCATGAGCTTTGCACTATGGGGAGTTATGCAAACTGGCCCTTTAAAAGGGCTTTAAAACACCAAGAGCATAGCAATAATTTGTGTTTACCAATATAACATGTTTTGGTTTACTTCTTGGTCAAATTGTTCCAGACTTTACTTTAAATGCTTGTAGGCAATAAGAGAAGATCAGCCTTTTTCTGTGTGTTTGAACCATCTGTGCCCATTTCTGTTCAGGTCTTTGCTCTAAACCTTTTAAATTTTCCAGACTTGGTATTAATGTTTGGAGAAAAGCAGCTTGTAGAGACACTCTGCCAGCATTTTAGGAGGGTGAATCTTCAAATTCCTTTTCATCTTTTATGCACTCAGAAAAATCATTTTTTCCTCTCATGCAATGAAGTCGACTGCATGCTAAAATATTGCTTTTCTCTTTTCTATACATGTTTGTTTGAAATCAAATGTTATGGAAAAATATAATTTGGTATTAAGTCATAAGCCTTTGTTAGTGGAGAACAAAAAAGAGGCTTTACTTTTAAGGAAATTAGATAAAAACAACTGACGAAGCCTAATCTGTACGACTATATCTTCCAGAAAATACTTTGTTTTCAACAGAAGAGCGATTTTGGCATTGGAGCAGTTTCCTCTACTTCAACATTACTTTGTCAATTTAAATTGTTGCAAACTGTATTAGACTTTACCAGCTTTAAAGTCTTCATAATTGTTACTGGTTCCTTCCATGAAAAAATTATATCAACAACCTTAAATAGCAACAGAACAAAGTGCAACAAGCTGTGTCAAAGTTTATGATTAATAACTCACAAATTCTTGACGTAATTAAATCTATAATCTGCATCAAAATAATTGCCAGAAGTGTTAGAAATCAGCATGATGTTGGTCGGTATAATAAAACAACCTCAACCTAATCAGAGCTGAAAAGGTGTTAATATACAAGTGGGGAAATATGAGAAATGTCAGTGTTTCTTAGCTCAAAATAACTTTGAAACCATCAACACAGCAGAAGCTGGGTAGGTGCCATCATTCAAGAAACTGCATAAATCTTCTCATTTAAATCTAATAACATGACCCCACCACCCACCCAGGTAGCTAGAGATAGATCCCAAAAAAAAAAAAAAAAAAAAGATTAGAGATGTTATTTATGTTGATTTTAAGAGCATCTTCCATATTTTTTCAATTTCATTTTACAGCACATTTAGTTTCATTCAATTCAGGTTATTTACTGTGTAAAGCCTCATAGATAGAGAGGGTGTCTTATGTACATCCTTGTGTTTATACATAATCTGCAACTTCAGTTGAAGTCTTTAGCTAACAAGTTGTGTTTTTGAAATTTTATCTACATTAATGTACTTTGAGCTTGATTATGTGATAAGTGTATGACCATTGGCATCGACTTAATCATGCAGCTACATGAAAACAAAAAGCATTAAAAGCACATACTCTTCTAATATATTTCTCATAGGTATGTTTCTGCACTATATGTTTTGTATCATATTTTAATTTCTAAACAGGATCTTGAAAAGCCACTCTTGTTAATACATGAGTCCAAGTAGGATGCCAAATTCTGTTATAGGAGCCACTATGATAATATACCACGGGTCTTATGTACAAGTCTGTGCTTGTGTCTGAAAAGGTGTAGGAGCGAGTAAAACTTATTGCTAACCCATTTACCCTCCTATAGTAATAAAACTCTACTAATATTCCCAATTCAATTTATTTCTATAGCTCCAATTCACAACACATGCCATCTCAATACTATTTACAGTTCACCAGATCATCCACTCTGATTGATGTTTTTTGTCTAAGGAAAACCAGTTGATTGCATTGACTCATTGACTCATATGCAATCCCTCACGCTAAGCATGCTTGTAGCGACAGTGGAGAGGAAAAACTCCCTTTTAACAGGAAGAAACCTCCAGCAGAAGCAGGCTCAGTGTGAGCGGCCATCTGCTGAGGCCGACTGGGGTTCAAGGAGACAGAAGCAGAGATACAAAAAGCAGCTGTAAAAGGCGGCCCCGTCCAGGAAACACACAGCCAGGCAGACGAGCTCCGAGCCAGCTCCCATGTCAGAGGATGAAGAGAGCACATCAATTTACTAGTTCTAGTACTATTGCTCCAAATGTACCCCAAGTGGGCCAATAAATACATTAGATCAATATTTTACATGTAATCAAAATACATTTATAAATATACACATTCACATGTACCTACACATATATTCATTTCTGCAATTATTACGTAAATCCAGCATGACCAGAACTATTGCAAACTCATCGAAAGTGACATAGAGTACCCATTAATATGGTTAGTTATGCACTGGTAATGGTTACGTTTAAGGATTTTGTCTGACAAAAAAACAAACAAACAAGAAAAACAAAGACCTAGCATCTCCTTAAAATTAAGCCGTATGCATATTAATGATGAAGAATATCCTCTCCAGGCTAAAATGGAAACAATTATCATGTTTCTGAATAAACTGTAAAGCTACATCCAGCAGCACAGCAGCTTAGCTTACAGCTTAAGGAATGTAAGCAAAAGCAAACAGGCTTGCTTTGTCTTAAGGTAAAAAAAAAATTCAGCCTTGGATCCACGATTGGATTTTATCGAAAGACTTTGAAGACAATTAGACGATACACTCAACAAACCCCCAGCCAAAGTTTTTATTTCAGACTGGAAATTTCCTGTTTATGTGTGTGGAAGCTTATTTTACTTTTACAGAATGGGATTATTAATTTTCCTTTGTCTCCTGTCTTTCCACTGATATTAAATAAATTGAAGGTTTTTAATTCATGAGAAGAAGAAGAGATTGCAAACTTGAATAAGAATTCCTGATTAGAAGGTAAATAACTCATAGCATTTCATGTATCACAGGGAAGCAGAACTATATCCTTACAGAGCAGGAAAGATAAAACAGAATATGTGAAGGACCTTTTGCTGAAATCCAAGCAGGAACGATGCACACAAACGTTTCACAATCAGGCTCTGTGTAGTCAGCATTTTTATTGCACTCAGTGTTATTCTAAAGCAATGTCAATTTAAGACCATCTTTTAAGACCATCTTTTCTCTTGGTTTGAAATGAAAATGAGACTGGAGACATTAAAACGTTAGTGGAAGTGCGTGTGGCTAAATGCTCTTCTGCAGAAGTTACCTCGATCTGTCACACAGAAGGATGATGTACACTGAAAACACATTCCCTCCCTCCTGGCACTCACATCTATCTCCAATTTATGGCCACTCTCCCCACACTGGCACATTTCTGCAGTGACATCCATCTATTTCAGCATCCTGACTAGAATATCAGGGAGCCTGTCTTGTTTCCCCGTCCTTAAGATGTTCAGGACGTTTTCTTGATAGATTTAACCATATGCTTTCTCTTCATCTGGAAGCAGAGAGTGACAAGTCAATAGTTTCTTGTTTCATGCAAAATGAAGGGCGATGGTGGAATTTTGAGGCAAGATTTATTTTCCTAAATAAACAGTATATAAATCAACCTTCCAGCTGTCACAATGGATTTACTAGTGAGCAGCAAAATCTAGTTACCATCAAGGCCAGTAGTGCAGTATGTCTATAAAAGTATATATGCTCTTTAAAATATTCAATATACCATCATATTTGTAGGTTTCATTGTAGCTCTGAACATGCAGTGTATTAGTTTTCACATCCTATTTATCCATTTTCTTACACGCTTATCCCAAGTGGGGTCGCGAGGGGTGCTGGTGCCTATCTCCAGCAGTCATTGGGCGAGAGGCGGGGTACACCCTGGACAGGTTGCCAGTCCATCGCAGGGCAACACAGAGAAAAACAGGACAAACAACCATTCACACACACACTCACACCAAAGGAGAATTTTGAGAAGCCAGTTAACCTAACAGTCATGTTTTTGGACTGTGGGAGGAAGCTGGAGAACCCGGAGAGAACCCACGCACTATATAATTTCTGTATTTTGGAATGTAAAAAGAAGAATATATAGAGTCTTTCCCCCCAAAGATTTTACAAATTCAGCTTTCAGCTATAAAATACTAATTCCATTGGCAAGTCATTTTATTGGCCTACTCATATTAAGGGTAAATACACTTAGGAAATGTTTACTTATTGAGAGAACTTTTTTGCAGTGCGAACCTGGGACAATGACCTGCCATACCTAGGCTAAGAAAAAAAGCAGTGGATTGTGTTTTAGTGGTTTGCAGTACTTTTCACCTTTTTTTTTATGTGTTTTAAAGGTATAGTATATAGGAAAAAATAAGGGCTATTTTTTTTTCTTTCTACTTCACAGTTATTAACTATTTTCCATTGGTTTGTCTCATAAAACCCCACTAAAAAAGCCAAAAATCTTCTTGCCCTAATGTCACCACGTGTAGTTAAAGAAACGCAGCTTTTTTTATATATAAATAATAAAAAAAAGGTTAAAAAAAGAAAAAGAAAGAAAAGCAGCTGTTTTAAGGCACAAGAATAAAGTGTCTCTTAACATCTTTCAGTGTGAGGAACAGGTAAATGTGAGAGGATCTGCATCATCCAGCAGCAGCGCCATGGCACAGTGGAGCAACCCCAGCACACAGATGCATCTGCTTATCACTGTGCTGCAGTGATGGAGAAGCTCAACTATGCTTTCAGCTGTAGCGTAAGGCAGCCTCCTCCCGTCTCCAGATGCTCTGAGCTGTTAGTTATGCTCTCTGTGCATTGATATGTTAGCTAATCCTCTTTATTAGTTAATAAAGCCGTATTACATTTGCAGCAACAAGTTTCACTCTAGAGCGTAAGTGAGTAATGTTCAATAGAGTGATATAGGTCACAGCATTCACCATTTTGGCCACTGAGTTAATGTGACCTTTTTTCTCTTAAAGATGCATTTTTAGTTTAATAAACTAATTGTATACCAGCTTCTGTTCTTTAGATATGCAAAGCAGAGCAAGCAAAATAAATTGTGTACATAAGAAATTCTGATCCTGATCCTAAACTGTAGGTACAGTAAAAGTTGTTCATAATCTATCATTAAAAATCCTCTTGACCATTAGAGGGCACTAAAAATCCACATGAGGCCTTCATACATTTCCTAACTGACAGAATAAACCATAATTACTTTTATTGGAAAAAATGGAAAACGGTTTTAAAGTTAATTAAAAGCAGACAAATTGTTAACCTTTCACAACTTTTTTTTTAGAAGTGTCTTTAAATCAGCTTCACTGAAGAGCACAGAATGTGAAGTACAGTGTGTCAAGTTCTGGCTAAAGTGTATCACTTGGAATGGAGCACATTTCTGGTTTAAATAAATCAGCTCTTTGTTAGTAAAGTAGAATAAAAGTTATATTAGTTTGGACCAATTTAGTGAAAAAAAAATACTTTGCATCCTAACTTTTCTATACTTTAATATGAAAAGAATTAAATGAGTGCAATGTTAAATCAAACATTTTCAAACCACCAATCTTACGACAAACATGAGAGCATACATAAAAGCTGAAGGTTGTTATATTAAAAAGCTGAAATGTTTTTATTTTTAGCTGAAGTTTTTATATATGTTTGCATTTTTTATTGATTAGCACTGACTGTCCATCTCTTTATTTTTTCCTACTTGCTTTGATTCTGTTTTATCTTCCTGTATTTTAATCATGTAAAGCACTTTGCATTGTCTTTGTACTGAATTGTGCTATACAAATAAATTTGCCTTGCCTTGCCTTAAATTTAACTATGAAGAAGGGGAACCCTCTTTGAAATGTTGGATCTGATGGCCAGATGTGGGTTGCCTGTACTACAGTTCCACCCCAAAACAAAAAGCCAAAAGAAATTGTTTAACCTCTCCGAAAATCAACACATATATATAAAAAAACATAAAAGGTTTGATCTTATACTGTAAATTCAATAACATTAGTTAGTCTACTACGAATATATAAAAAGTCTGCTGATTAGATAAAACTTTTTTATTGTTAAATCCTTTGGTAGATACAGCGTAAGGAAAAGGTTTAATGGGAACTTAAGCAGAAAAAGATTTGGGGTTTGACCTACATTGAAGCTCATAACCTACCAGCTATCACAGCAGCACTATTACCGCTTAATAATCTGCAAACTATTATTTGCATATTATCTACTAATCACAGCCTGTTTTAAAGTTAATTGGTGAACAAAAACATTCTTTGAAGAGAAACTCCACAACAAAATGTTATTTTTTTTTTGTTCCGGACAATCACATTAGTCACTACATTTTATTTATTAAATCAGTAGCATTAGGGTCAGCGTGTTTTATAATATGACATTGATCAATGCAGGGTATTTGTTTGCCAGATTTCTATGGTCTGGTGATGGTGTCCTGTGAGCAGTATGTGTTAAAGGGACGGGGTGCTGTTAGTCCGGGTGCAGTCAGTTACAAAAATGTTCAATTATTTGTTGACATTTATACACATTGACATTTCTGAACAAGCAGAGACTCAAAAAAAAAAAAAAGAGGTAAAACTTTGCAGCTGGTACTTTTTCCATAATGATGAAGTTTTACGCATAATAAATCCAAAACAAATTAAACTGTTTTGGAATTGTGTAAAATATTTAAAATGAGACTTTTACTTGATAATTAATTACACCTATGATATATGTGAATTTACTGTAGGTCTGTTCATTTAACCCATTTGAAACGTTAGTTGCTTCATTCCCAACATGTTTCTGGAGCAAACTGGTCTCATCCAATCCAGTTTCTTGACAGCTCATGCCCACTGTGGCAATAAACATTTTCAAACCTTTTTCTTTTTTCTACTGAGATTTAGCAGCAAGTGAGGACATTGGGTTGTAAATACTCAAGAAGTTGCAATTTTGGAGAGAGGTCACTTTCATCATGTAGTGGTTAAAGTCTCATAACCTGTTATTTCGAAAGAATCACTTGGTCAAAAAGGGAACGAGAAACACATCATGTGGCAACAGATCACCATTTACTAAAGCTGATAAAAGCATTAAGCTGGGTGTGAGCATTGCGTGGTTGACATATTGGCTGAGACGCTAAGGAGAAGGTGGGCGACATTCAAAAGTGAATCCCTGTCAAAGATGACAAGATGACTCAGGGCTTCATTAATACAGACACTTCTCATAACTCTTCAAGGCTTCTTATATCCATCCATCCATCCATCCATCCATCCATCCATCCATCCATCCATCCACATACCTCCCTCCCTCCCCATCCATCCATCCATCCATCCATACATACATCCACATACCTCCCTCCCTCCCCATCCATCCATCCATCCATACATACATACATCCACATACCTCCCTCCCTCCCCATCCATCCATCCATCCATCCATCCATCCATCCATCCATCCACATCCCTCCCTCCCTACCATCCATCCCTCCCTCCCTCCCTCCCCATCCATCGATCCATCCATCCCTCCCTCCCCATCCATCCATCCATCCATCCATCCATGGTTTTTAACAGTTATGTTTATTGGACTGACAGACTGGGGAGAATCCAATCATCCATGGGGTGAATATGCAAACAATACTCCAAAACCCCAGGTAGGGACTTAATAAAGCGGGGTGGGGGTGGGGTGAACTCGGAGGTACTAAATTTCTTCCTAACCTCGCCTGGTTAAATGTGACTAAACAGTAAAGAACTAAAATTAACGTTCGATCAACAGTTCTGCCATCAGATTTAAAGTCCGCGCAGGGTTAATCTGCACGCTGCTTCCTGAGAGGATCAGCAGTGACACATGATGGCTTTAGTGCTCTCAGAGGGTTGCGCACAAGACACTCAGTGATCTGCTAACAGGCGTTAAGCACCGCAGAGTCCCGTGAGCGGCGGGACACCGGGAGCCAGCCTGATCTGGATGGATCTCTCCTCCGCCGAACACCCACATCCAACATTTCCTCACCAGAGTCTCACCGGGGTCGTTACGCACGGCTTTTACGCATAGTCGATGAGCGGTTCTTGACGCGCGCTCCGCGTTTCACCTGCAACGCGCGGACCACGCGACTTCTTCCACTCCCACAGGTGTGATGATGTCGAGCCAGCGAACTGCAGGGATGAGTGACACGATCGGCTCTGTGTTCTGTTGAAACGAAAACTCAACCGCAAGGACGATGGAAAGTAGTTGTCTGCAACGGCGAGTCGCGCAGTGTGCCAAAATGAGCTTTAACTGGCAAAGCTGGATGATCCCATTGTTGGTGTTTGCAACTGTACCAGCAGCACTCACACAAGGTAAGCCGAGAGTGACCAGATTCTCTGTTTGATTCCATTTAGATATAAACTGACTGGAAAAGTAAACGTCCGAGTGCAGAAAAGTCCCATCGGAGCCTCCTGAGACAATCTTTAGTGGTAAATTAAAAAGCAGTTTAACCCTTCATCTTCTTTGCATATTTCTTTATAGGAACTGAGTTCCTCTCCGCTGAATCATGGATACAGCAGCTTTCTCATAAGGTCTGAATAATAAACAAATGTCCAAATTAACACCAAAAACTTTCATCTGGCTCCTCAGTAATACTCTTCTTCTGTAGTACAGCGTTGCAGCAATCCTAAACTCAACATAATTATGTCTTACTTGCAGCAAGGGATTGTCACAGCAGTAAGGGGCGCATTAAATATTAAAGGATGAAATCAGTGAGGAGTATAAAGACTTGATGGGTTTGTATTAGAATTTAAGCCATGCCTTTAAATCCGAGGTACATTGTCTGCTTTGATGTCAGCCAGGGAGCCAATTTTCCAACACACACAGCAAGGCAAACATTAAGGAGTACATTTATATTCCCAACTTGATGAAGAAGGAAAAAAAAGAAGGGGTTAAAAACAGATGAAGGAAATCACAAAGGCATTAACTGTAAAGCAGGGAAGTGCCTCATGGCTTGCCATTTCCAGGGAGATTCCAGGCTGACTTTTAATAGGATGACAAACGCTGAGAAATTGGGATAAATCAGATTTTTTTTTTAAAGCAGCTTTAAGAGTTTCATTGGAACTAACAATCCCTACCAATCACTACATAAGCTCAAGGCTCATTCTGTCCGTCTTTTCTATCTCCCTCTTCTCTGTCCTTCCCTTTCTCTCTACCTCAGTACTTTAAAGCTGCATATCACAGGATCTGTGCTTGTTTACACATTGCTATGAATTTGCCACAAGTTATGAAAATAAAAAGCTGTGGGAATGATGTAAAGCTGGGTCCTTTTTCCAAGAGTTATGTATTAGTCTTACTCGCGATTCTGGTAGTAGCCAAAACCTCTCAATGAAAAATGGGGCCAGTGTTTTGCAGGTTTTGAATAGTATATATTTTTTTCCTTTTATCTTAGGTTATGAGCTTAAGGTCTTTGAGTTTGGAAGCCCTCTTTGCCATCAGCATAATCTTTAGCTCTTCTGTCAGGACTCTGCTGCCTGGGCCACTGAAAACTACTTATAAACAGAGGAAAAATGGTCAAAATGAAGCTAAATTTGTCGGGGGTAAGCATAATAATGGGATTCCTTTAAGAACTAGAGGACTATTCTCCTTTACAAACTCAGCTCTGCTTTTTAAATGGGTCTAAATTTGGTTGCAGATGTGACTGATGATGTGTTTGTTCCAACTTTTTCGCTGCTTCACTTCACAAATTGACAACTATTATTTTGGTTTTTAATTTTCTGACTGAAAGCCTTGTGAATAACCAAGGTGCAGATACGTTGTTTATTGTTTTTTTGGATCCCTGTTAGCTGCCAGTGCAGTAGTTGCTAGTATTCCTGTGGTCCATAATATTAAAATACAAAACAGATTATGGGGAGTGCTGGTCTAGTGGTTAGAGAAGTGCTTTGTGCTCTGAGAATGTTGCAAGTACTTGGTTCGATCCTCATAGCCTGAACTCTGGGTCCCTGAGCAAGACCCTTGACCCCACACTGCTCCCCTGGCGGCGCACAATCGCAGCCCACTGCTCCCCAAGGGGATGGGTTTAATATAGAGATAAATTTATCCAGTGTGAGAGCAATAAAGTTAAATTAGAATTAATAATGCATATAACAAAAACATAAATATTTTAATTTGAGATTTAAAGTTATAACAGCAACCCAATATAAATTGGCGTTGATCTTGGTTTGGTTTTTTGGACCTTGCCATTTGAATCTGGACCAAATTTAGCATCAAAGTCCTGGAGATGATGGTACCTGCAGAGACCTGGGACTGTACAAAGAATAATGTTTTTTTTTTTCCCTCTACGTGTAACCTTGGGTTATGTTATATCTCTGGTTAAATAGTAGCCAGTGCATTTAACATATGCTAGCTTGCTAGCATCTCTTTTTTTGCTGCAGATCGCTTTTGGAAAGTTAATTATCTCCTTAATTACTGTGTGTTTTATAAAATCAAGAGGTCTGTGTCTGTCCCAAGTAGATGGACCTACAATGTGTTCTGCCAACATAAGTACAAGTTTTCATACTGAAGGATCCACCATTTCAGCACATTTTCAACTGTTAATAACAAAGCAGCTTCCCCTTTAGATACCTAATAAATAGCTATTGGATATGTTATTAATTCATCCTTAAAGACTTTGTAATTCATTCATAAAAGTTTATTATGCATTCAACATATTGTGCAGGCTAAAGGAATATGTGTTTGAATGCTCAATGTGCTTATAAGGTAGGAAATTAGTCTGAAATGTTGAATATCCACCCCAACCTAGTCCAACTTTATTCATATATCCCTTTAAAAGAACAATAGGACCAAAGTGCTGCACAAAAGAAGAAATACAAACACCATAAAATGTAATAATACAAATAAAATCAATGTATAATAAATAAATAAGTAAAATCCATATAGACAATAAAATACAAAAGCATTTTGAGTACTAAATACAAAAAAAAAAAAAAAAATGAGATTTTTAAAAACATTTAAAAATGGTCAAAGACGAAGCCTGCCTGATATACAATGGGAAATTATTCCAGAGTTTGGGTCTGGCTGCAGAGAAGGTTTTGTCTCTTGCTTGCCTTTAAATAATTCAGTTATGAAGGAGTTATATTAACTATAAATTGATTTATAACATATCAATAAACTATGTATTTGCCATCTATAAACTTTAATGTAAAATAGAAGATAAAGAGTGCAATTCGCTTAAAGATAAATGCTCCACAAATAGGACACCAGTCCAAATATTGAAAACAGACAGTCATACAACTTGGTGAAAATGTTGTGTCACTGGAGCACAATTAGTATTAGTACCATCTGGGCCTTTAACTAATGGTCTTCATTTCAACATATTGATAAAACAACCAAATCACCTTAAAAAAAGCACCCGTAATATCATGAATAATCAAACAATGTTTTTTTCATCATCATTAGAATGCAGACACCCATTGCCGACTGCAAAGCTGTTGGGATTGGGAAGTTGTTTTGCACATATGGTAAAAGCCATCAGTGCACATTAGGATTCACAAAGGATTTTCAGGCTTAGAGCATTTTATTTAGAAAGATGCAAAGATTTATTAAACCTCAAAGAAACAGATGCAGAAAATACAAACTTTAGGGAAAATATATAGTTCATCAGACATAGATTAAAAAATATATAAATAAAAAAAGAAGGAAAAAACTTTTATTAGGCAGGTTTAATCTTTTTATTTTTGCTCATTGAATAATAAAGATCTTCCTTATTAGGAGTAAAGTAATCAGAAGACGAGGCCGCAGGATTTGTTATTTATGTCCTGAGATGAGACATAATCCACATCACAGCTTTGTTTGATGTTCAGTTTCAAAAAATAACTTAAACACACTCATCATGAGCTGGAATGTCATATTTTCAGGCTCCACATGATTCATTTGAACCGCTATTTTCCATAGAGCAATTATCATACAAAAACAAATTCGGTGATTTATACAGACAAGAACTGGATGTGCAAGTTTGAGTTATAGACAAACTTTATTAAAGTTTGTTGGTTTTCTGCCATGGGAGGGACTTTTAAATGAAGTTTTAGGTCCTAGCACTTCCACTAAGACTGATGCAACAAAAGAAGCTTCATTTTAGATTATTGTGGTTTTGAAACACTAATTTGTTTCAAAGTTCAACCACATAACTGCATTTAATGTAGAGGCAGTGAACTTAAGAGCAATATTTCAACCAACTTGCTTAATGTTTCCCAGTTTTGTGATTCATTAGATGGACTGTAATAAAGACATGAACTGGGGCAGAATAAATAGAGACATTATCAAACTAGATACAGATAGAGCACAAGGAGAGGTTGAACATTTGCAGTGTAATGGAAGGAACCAAGAAAGAAGAAATAAAACCAGTGAACTTCTATACTGAGGCAAGGCTGGGGAATCATATTAGATCCAGGTGAGCTGGATCAGGGGAATGTGGAACAGCTGGGAGAGGAGAGGGCTGAGTATGGCAACAGACTGAAGGGGACTAATTAACACAAAATAATACGAAGATGACTTAATTAAGCACAAAGGAGACCTACACTTACATAGAGAATAAACTAAAACACCCAGATCACAAAAATAAGTAAAGAGCTAAAGATAAAAAATAAGATACAAAAACGTGACTGAAACATAATAGAGAATAGAGTTTAATAAACTGATAAGGAAAAACCCAAATAAAAGTAATTGACACAAATATCATTGGATCATGGCACTGAGATCCTCCCACAGCATAATGCTGCCTTCACCTTACATCCCTGCTTCAACACTGCTGAATCAAATGATAGATTACCTTTTTCAGCAGTTTGATAAAGGTTTGGTTGAAAAGCCATTAAATTAATTAAGCTGTGTTGGAGCAGGGATGCATCTAAAACCTGCAGGACAGTAGATTTGAGGACCAGGGTTGGAGACCAGTGCCATAGAGTTTAAATTAGTATGATTCATTTTCTCCATAATAGTCAACTGGAAAGCTCTGCCAATTAATTCAGGTTTCACATTTATTCTTTTTCTCAATCAGCACCCTTACAAACCCTGACAATTTAAAAGGCGGATCAGTGGTGACTCTTCAGCTCTTTGTGTTGTTCTTAAACATTATTAACAATTTCCCCTCATTATAATAAAATAAAGCCCTTTTGGATAAAGAAACTTACATTTAACAAACCTTTGTTTTTAATTTTACGCCACATGATGACAACTTCCTGCTTTACTAAAATGAACAAGCTAATATCTTGCAGGGCCAGGAAAATGAAAGGCAGTTTAGAGTTTTATCTGATAACTGATGTTATCTGACTTGGCTGAGGAGATGAAGCAGCTCAGGTTTCCAGCTGAGAACCTTGAGAGGCTTGAACAGCTTGAACATTTGCTGCGGCATATTTACTTGTATGTTTATCTGCTTTCATTTGGATGAAAGTTTTGCATTCACCAGTGAATGAATAGCAAATATTGGGAAAGAAACAGTTCATTTTCAGTCAGCCTTTTTCAAATAGTTCTAACAAAAGCTACATTCAAACAGATTCATTGCTTCAGTAAGGTACCCTCCTTCAGTTTTGTGGATTAAAAAGAGTCAGACATGAGAGTAACAAGTGATCTGTGAAAGTCAGCTACATGGGGGTTATCGGGCATTGCTATTTGGTAACTAAATCAAAGCTACAGAGGTTTTCCTTCTTTTTGGACAAAATAAGCTGGTTTATGTTTACTCCAAACGGAGCTGCTGCCAGCTCTGATTTCAAACAGCGCATCTGTCACTGTGGCCTCTGGTAGGATAAACCACAGCAGCCCAGATTCAGGCTTTAGTCTGTTCCTCACGCTGCGCGGCGCAGCGCCCACTCAGTGAACATGAATGATACTCATGTCTGTGTGGGCAAGGAAGGAAAAATGAAAAAAAAAATAAATAAAAAACCCGGCATGCTGCTGGCTTTATCTGAGGGGTGCTGGCTTGAAATGACTGTGACATGTACAGTGCAGTCAGCGCAGTGTGAACTGTCCAGGCCATCTTGACAGGCTTTTTAGCTGGAGTAGAGGAACAAAGATGAAAAACGGATGAGATAGATAGATGTTGTAGGGAGAGTCATCAAATGCTAGCAGCCATGAGGAAACGTGATGAATGGATTCGCTTTAAACCTTCTGAACTGGAGATGCAACATTAATAATTTAGGAACGAACACTTTATCTGACATCTCCAAACATTTCACAGATACATAGTACACAAATTTTCTTTTTGATTTTGTACAAGAAACTTTTGCAGTTGTATGTTGATCTGTAAAAAGGTATTTGATTCACTGTCAAACTTATTTTCTATGCTATAATATGCTTAGTGCTCTTAGTTTTATTGCAACTAATCAAACATGAGCTTTTATTACGAACTAGAGTGAATACTTATTTGTATAATACTCACTATTATATGAATAAATTGTTGATATTTGGATCTGCTGTTGAATATCTCTTTTGTTCTGGTGAAACAGAGATTAAAAAAGGAACATTAAATGACTTTTGACTCAGCTTGCTTCTAATGAAAGCAAGAAATCTGTCAGAGAAGGTATAATACATTTTTATTTCTGCTGGTCCAACATTTTATATGAAAAATATTTTGGTCTTTTTGAAGATGGAGTTATTATTTTAGATATACGGAACCCCTCCACATGTGCAACAAAAAAAACATTTTTTTTCTCTCAATGTTTGATTAGACAATACTGTGTCCCTCATTAAATAGCTAATCTAACCCCTTATAAAATAAACATACTAATAATACTAATGATCGGAAATGTTTTTTTAGTCAAATTTGGCAAAGCAATGTCCTTGATAAAAAACTGAAAAAAATAAAACAAAGGTTAATGTATGGTAAAATTGGCCACATTTTACCACTCCAAATATTAACACTAAATGTTTTAAATTAAAAAAAAGGCTATGTTGTTAGACATCATTCATCTAAATTAATTTAAAAAAATCAAAAGGTTTAAAATTAAGAGCTAAATGATTGCTTAGTGATGCAAAAACCTACCTTTGGTTTTAGATTTTGAAGGAAAAGGTACAAATGTCATAACTACATTTTATCTTGATCTGGTTTAAACATCCATCCATCCATTTTCTTACACGCTTAATCCCAAGCGGGGTCGCGAGGGGTGCTGGTTCCTATCTCAAGCTGTCTACGGGCGAGAGGCGGGGTACACCCTGGACAGGTCACCAGTCCATCAGAGGGCAACATAGAGACAAACAGGACAAACAGCCATTCGCACGCAAACACACACCTAAGGAGAATCTAGAGAAGCCAAATAATCTAACAGTCGTGTTTTTTGGACTGTGAGAGGAAGCCGGAGTACCCGGAGAGAACCTGGTTTAAACATCCAAAATAAAATGTTATATTATTGCAATGCTGCTGTACTTGGCTCACGATATAAAATTTCTAAAGGGAAAAATCTAAATCAAACATTGAACTTACTTAGCCACTGGATTACATCAAAAACGGTTCTTTATTAAATTTACATCTAAATATTAAACATAAGGGGTGATGGGAGCTCACAATGTAGGGGTCCATCCTGTAACCGATGGGTTGTCGGTTACAGGATGGACTCTGTCTGCCTCTTTCTCTGAGTCATTGGACGAGGAAATTCCCCTGCCTTCCCAGCTCTTGTTGGTCTGACGTTCCGCTGACACTGATTGTATGGCTGCCTTGCTTCTGTCAGTTTGTCCCAGGGCAGCTGTGGCTCCAACTCAGCTTACCACCACCAGCCTGTTGTCTCGAAAATGACTGAATGTCACGTAAAGTGCTGTGGGGTCCTACTTAATAAAGCAAATTGCAAGTGCAGGCCATTCAGCTAGAATAAAGCATGTGCCTGGGATTGCAGCTTCTACAAACACATGACCCTGCCTTACTCTGTGGACGAGTTCAAAACGACAGCCTGTCAATGATTATTAGGCTCCCTCTAGTCTCTTCTGTCTTGGTTCGATATTCTAGTGTGTGTGGAGTTCCCCGACTTCAGAAGAGGATGCAATCAATTGAATGTGACATGCAGCCAATTAGAAAGCCTTTCCTAAGAAAAAAAACTAAACAAAAAACAAACACAACTCACCAGTTTAGCTGGTAGACTACAGCCCCTGCTCACTCTTGTTAGGTTTGTTATTTATACATCATGTGCATTGTTATTCTGTTAGCCAGATTAGACAGAGTAGAAGGCCTTCCTTCACATTGTGGATGTCACTGTGTGTACGGAGGTCATCTAATCAGGACAGCCTTCGTGTCTTTAAAAATACACAGGATATGGGCACATCTTGGAGCTGGTCTGATAGAGGAGACGTGTCTGTAACCCTGAGGCATAGAAGCAAGCTGCATGGAGTTCAAGACATGGATGGCGTGTCAGTTTCTGATACGGACAGCTAAACATCAACATGATGCAACACATAGACTCATGAGCTATAAGAAGCAGGAGATGACCTTGTTCGGGGCTCAATCTTCGCCGGACGCTCGCGGACGTGATTTTTGAGCCCACAGCTGTGCAAGCTCCAAGCATTTTCTCTGTCCTGTAACGACCTGATCTGGAATAAACTTTGTTACTTTTTTACTCCTGTTTTATAGTCCTTTTTATATGGTTTTACCCAGTTTGAGTAGTAAATAACTTGCTCCCAGGAAAAGAACCGTGAGGAAGCCCCCGAGGCGCAACAGCTTTTTTAAAGGGACATAACTTCCTCATTTTAACACTCTGTTTCCACTCTTTTAACATTTTCATATTATCATGTTTTTTCTGTTAAAATGTGTCTAATTGGTAATATTTATGTTTTCTGAACTTGATCCTCTTGAACTTGATCTAGTGAGGTCTAGTAAGTTTTCTTGCTAGACGTAAATTTTCCTGCGTGAAATCTGTCTCTGTGTGTTTTGCTTGGCGTGTGGCTGTACACCAGAGATCGTAGGACCAAACCTGTTATAGTCATGTGTAGATGGGATCTTTGAGGTTTTGAGAACCAGGATTTTAATACCAGGCACCATTCATAGTTATTGACCCGATTTTTGCTCAAATATAATTAGCTTATATCCGAACTGTACAAACCCAGCATATGAGTTATAGAAATAACTAGAGATGCACCGATCCGATACCTGGATCGGATATCGGGCTGTAATCCAGTGCACTTTAGATGGAATAGTTTTTTTTATTTTTTTATTTAATATAAAGCACATTTACATCTGTGTTTATTTGTTACTTTGTTTTAACAATGTTTCCATAAAGGCTAAAGCCTCTACTTAAACAGCCAGTTGAATTGAATCGGTATCGGCCGATATGCTCAGCTCAATTATCGGTGTGGTATTGGATCGAGAAAAAGTGGATATGTGCTTCTCTTGAGATAACCCAGCTATGTTTTTGTGCTCAAGAACGAAGAGATAATTTTTATCCATTAAACCCCTTAAACCTACAGAGCGTTCACTTTTCCTGTTCTTTAATCTTTATTAATGTCACAAATAAACATGAATTAAGTTTATTGTGTAAAAAAGATGTTATAAGAAAATAGGGTATTTATTTTTTTAAACTCCCATTAGAAAAAAAATCCTTTACTCCCTGTCCTCCATCTTGATGTTACTGTGTCACTCCTATCTACTTAATAGATTTGGTAAAAGCTCATCATCCAGGTTCACTTTCCATAAACCAGAGACAGTCAGCCCTGCGTCTGTCTAGTGCTCCAGTACCATAGTCACTTGGTGACCATTAAGAATTTCATTATGATATTGAGGTTTTGAATTGGACGCATAAACTTTTACTAGTAATATTGTTTTCAATTCTTTGTAAGAGAAATGGGGGGAAGCTTAAGGTTAAGCTCAGAAGCCTTTTTAATTCTTTTATGCCCTACTCAGCTGATGGGCTGTCCCTCCATGAACCTGGTGCAAATATAGATGGGTACTTTCTTTCATTATACCTACGTGTTCACTGTTGTGTAATATCTTGCTTTTTTATCTTCTAGATCTGAGCAGCAAGGAACTCGTCGACATTAAGTATCCAGTCTCTTTCCCCGTCTTCCTGCCTGTCAACTACGAGGTACGGGATGCCGACTACCTCTTCCTTAAGGAGGCTGGACAGGACTTCATGAGGAACTCCAGCATGCAGAGTCACACGCAGCCCTTTGTTATTTTAAGAGCCAGCCGCCAGCCAGCTGTCAACGCCAGCTATGGTCCTGTGTCCACAGAGAGACCTGTGCCTCTGGATCTGGTGCAGTCTGTGCAGCTTTTTAATGCCCCAGATGTCTTTACATTTAACTGGAAAATCCAGGCCTTCGTGCTGACACCCCGGGTTTTCTCCTCTAAACCCAAAGTTCGCGTTCTCTTCTATGTCGCAGGGAGGGATTGGGGCAGAGGCAAGGGAGCCGAGGATGAGCTACCATGTGTGACAGTTTATGCTTTCTGGCAAACACAGGAGGTGAGGGGTTTTTGTGCTATAGGAGGGGAGAGGGCAACTTGCATGGCTGAGCTTGTGCCTGAGCCCAGTTGGTTTGCTGCAGGCTTAGAGGGCACCAGCAGGGAAAGGCAGGATCCATCTGCTGGGAACTCAGTGGAGCTGTATTACCAGGCCCAGCCCAGGGTCAATGGAAAGTGCTTTTCTGTGAACGGAAGCCGCTGGAGCGGCTCAGCACAGCTGCCTGAGTATGTTCCTGTAACTCCTATGCAGAGGATTGGAAGTGTGCAACTGCTGCAGATTCCCAAGGGGATGGCGACGCTCTCTCGCCTCAAGCTTGGGAACGCAATCGTCATCCGGACATCATCCAAACCTCTGAAAAAGACTGACATCGCCACATTCTACATACTGATGGCCAACTCTGCCCAGCTCACTAACTTTACTCTCAGGTATAGCTGTGTTTGCATTTGCTTTATTCCCCTTTCAATCAAGTACCAATGCAAGAAAAACAAAAAAAGTAATCTGAGACAATTTCACTCAGTATTAGTCATCTTTCCTAATTCTTGCACTAATCCACTGGCATCAAAATAAGGCCATGTTAGGAGCACTGAGATATAACAAGGATTATGGCATTTCTCTGAAAATATCACAGGGTTTTTTTCACTGAAGAGGACTAGATTATTTGCTCTAGTGCAGCCTGATGACATTAAGAGCTGTTTCAAGAGTTATAGTCATCATGGTTAATGTGGGTCAAATAAAGTCACATGTGACTCATTATTCCTAAAGGGATATATGCCCAGTATTTGTGCTAGGTTAGATTATGGAGATCATGGAGATTAATAGCATGGCTCAGGCGAATTTAAGGCTTTTTTTTTTCATTTTGCAGTGCTGCATGTTTTTCTTTTACTGCATGTGATGTTTAGGATAAATTCATCCCTGGGGTGGTGTCTGGCTTATCACTTTGAAATCAAATAGGTTTTTGACAGTTATGATAAAATTACCTTTCTTATCTCCTAAAAAATAAATCAACCATAGCTCAACCACTCAATGTAGATTGTTATTGATGGAAATACCGGGCATTGCTAAATTCTTCAGAACTTTTAAGCGTTTTTATTTTTCATCTCATATTATTAAATCCCCTAGGCAATCTTGTTGAAATCTTAAGCAAATTACAGATGTTTATATCAAACAGGTAAGAAACTGATGCATGCCTTTTCTGTTGTTCGCTCATTGAAATCTGAAAAGTGTGGGGTGCTTTTCTATTCTACCTCACATATACCAGAGTCACCTTTAACTGTAAATATGCCTGCAGGTTTTCATCATGATCTCCATGTGAGGTTTAGCGTTCCTGTACTGAAATATTTTATCCACTTAATCTTAAGTGGTTAAAATCCATGATTAGATGAACTTGTTTGAAGAAATATGTTGTAATTTTCCTATTAATGTAAAAATAGCTTTTTGGTGATGCGTAAATCTCACTGTTATTTAAAAATGATCTATCCTTTCTTATATTTTTCACTCATGGAGGTTGGTTGATGAGACAGTTAGGTCTTACTAGTCTAGAAGACAAAGTAAAAACAGGCAGGGTAAAATTGTCTGATATAAATTTAGACAATGCCACACTGCATTACTGCCTCAAAGGCATAATGAGCTGTTATTGAATAGTCAACTGCTGAAAGAAACAAATGTGATCAGCTTTTGATTTACTGTTTACTATTTTAGCTATACACAATTAGCAGCAGCTAACATGAGATCAAAATCAAATCGGAAAATAGCGAAAGACTGTTTCAGGTGACAGTGAATTATCTTTCAGTCATTGCAATGCATCGTTCTAACATATCAGAAAAATATTTAATCCAGATGCTAGACATAAACAGCCTCAGTTAGAAACTAGTGCTTTTTTAATTAGTGTTGCACTGATTCTGATACCAGTGTCGGACAGGGCCACAATATTGCACTATAATGATGGTATCGGTATCGCTGAGTACCGACAAATACTGTAGGGCACTGACACCATAATGAGAGCCAAAAGTTTATTCAACAATTGTCACCCATTCCAGGTAGGCAATAAAAATTCTACTGGATTCACTTTGTATTAATTTTTTTTCCTGCTTTGCAGAGGTAGGCAGCAGCTTGACAAAGCCATGATGGCAAACATTTTACATCCAAGTAGTATGCAGTTCTTCATATACACACATCAGTTTCAAACTGATGGTATCGGTATGGTATCAGTATCAGCCGATACTGCACAGCCAGATATCGGGGCCAGAAAATGGAATCGGCGCAACACTACTTTTTATCATAGTTTTCCTTATGGGTAAGAATTTCTTAGCAGTAGCTGTACAAACACCAGCTTATTAGGCCAACTCTCCCCTCTTCCTCTGTCATTCCTCCTCATCTTCATGAACTCTTGTGATGTATTGCTTTTTTGGCTATACAGAGCTTGCGCTACAAGACCCATATATAATTAACCCAGAATGCACTGCAACGTATGCAGCATCGCAACGTCTGTATGAAAATATTTTTTTGATATTTTAAGAAACTAAACAGTTTGCTATATTTTTACTGCCTTGTTTTTACATAAAAAAATCCTAAATAAAGTTTCTTTTTGCAACTAATCGCTTTAACAAAGCATCTCAAGCTAAGTAAGGATGATGTACTCAGCATACAGTACATTTCTGAGTCTTACCACAGATTTAAGGTAAAATCTATGTAGCCTTAGATTCACAGTCTCTAATGCTGCGTTCAGACTGCAACCAGCAGAGGCAGCAGAAGCAGCTAGTTTACATTCAAAGTCAATGGCTGACGTGCATCAAGGCGCAGCAAAAAGTCCTGCAGCACCTTTTGGGTAGTTTCTGAGCATCTGATGCGTCTGACTTGCTGCGAAAGCAGCAGCTGCTGGAGTCGGAAAAATTGAACTTTTGCTGCTCGACGTGGCACATCAACCAATCAGAGAAGCTGACTTGGGAGCTGGCAGGGAGACAGACACAGCGCTGCCGATGCAGATCGCTATGATCACTCCTCTGAAACAGTTTAGAAACGCCTAAATGAACTTAAAATGTCGAAACCTGCTGGTAAAATATGTTTGATTTTATTATTCTGGTGCCTGCAGTTTGGATTACGTACGTGAAAAGTGCTAGCATCTACCTCCAGCCGCCGTGAACAGTGGCGGAAAAGGCTGTTATTGAATGGGATTCCCAGTGACAGAGCACCGGCGGTGTACGGGTAGCTGAGCGGCGGTCTGAGCGGAGGATCGTAATCTTGATGAACTGACTGCACAGATTAAGTTTTCAGGTTGACTTTCTCACTTAAAAACATATTAAAACTACTTTTTACCCACTGATCACAGCAAATATAGCTGCTATTGCTACAGGCAAAGAAAAGATCGGGTAACTTCGCCCAACGTGCATCAGACCCACTTTTCGACCGTGCAGCAAGAGCAGCAAAGATGCTTCAGCCGGGCGTCAGAACTGAACTTTTACAAGCATCAAAAATGGAGTAGCATGCGCGTTTGTGCTGCTTCTGATGCTTGCGGTCTGAATGTGGCATAATAGTTTTTCTTCCAGGATTGCAAACTATTTATCTTAATTCTTCCTGGCCAGAGGCATTGCTCTTGCCATAGAGGTGTATTCCAGTAGCATAATAGTGCCACCACCATGTCTGGTCTTCGTATCGCCTAGGGTGATATGGAGGTTTGGTTTGCCGCCTTGGTTGCATGTAGACAATCAAAGCACCTTCTTCACATTGTTTGTCTTACATTGTTAGGAAAAAAATGCAAATGAGTTCTCTGTGTGACTCTCCATGATACTTGTCCTGTAAGGTTACAGTAGTGCGTTACTTTACATGATTTAAAAAAAATACATCAGAACATTGGTGAACCTATAGCTTAGGGGGGTTGAAAAAGAAGATAATAACATGATTTGCTCTGTTTTCATCAATTGTCAGTTTGTTTTTCTGTGATATCTGGAAGTGATGCAATATGGGAGAGAAATGGACGCAAAGTAAATTAAATGCACCTGACTAGCTCTCACGGTTTCATTAAAGTTCCCACAGCCATCTACAACCTTTTGTTGTCTTCTTCCAGTCAGAGATCAAACAGAACGGCTCTGAAGAAACGTACGATTTGCTGAGGTTAGCTGTCAGAACAGACGGAGCTGAGATTTGCGCTAACCTGATTACAGAGGGATTTTTTTCGTTATTATTCGAGACAGGAGTGTCTTTACTCCGAGCAGGTGAATAATGATCTGTCAGGAGGCATAGAACGCTCTTTCTCAAACAAGGCACAGATATTAATTTGGTTTGTTTGAGCAAATAATATATCTGCCTGTGTTTTTGAGCAAGGTTGCCTTACTTAAAACCTGGCCAAACAAGGGTCCATAAAGCTGATGCTCTCCTGTTAGTTTTTCTGGACAACGGGGACATATCATGCCTTGCAGGTGCAATAATGCCCCTTAAACTGTAATAATTAATCCACAAACTGTAAGGTTTGCTGGAAGGCTCTGCTTTATAATACATATTGTAGAAAAACAGAGTTTTAAGAAGTTGTGGAACAAAAGGAATAGAGGCACAAATAGGAAAGAAAATGATTTACACCTTTAACTACTAGAAATAATCATTTTTTGTCTAATTTTCTTTAAATAATCTGTCCAGCGCCTCTGTGAAGATGTCACTTCTTTGCCTGAGGATATTAGTGAATTAGTAGACTGGTTGGGAGAACGTTTTTGGAGAAGCTAAAATTAGGATGAGGGTATTGAACAATATCATAGGCTTTGAAAATCTGACAACCATCATGTAAAACGAGAGGCCAGGCATAGGGATCATTAATAGGAGCTACAGCTAAAGGCTCTGGTCACTGGAGGAACTACATAATATCTATTTGTTGAAACATCCGAAAAAAGGCATCATTCAAATTATGAGTTTATGACAAGCCATGTGTGGTGAAAAACTACCACTGTGAACATACTGTCTCCAGGAGGAAACCTGGTGGTCGCTGTATAATGGTGTTGGAGGTGCATTCCTTCAGCAGGGACGATGACACCGGCTAATGTAGGGATTGATGAAGATAAATATGACGAGATCATGGATAAAAACATATCAGGAGCTTCGAAAGACTTGAGGCTTGGGAGGTAGTGAAAATTCACCCGGTCGCTGGCGACCATTTTTAAACCGTTTACAACTATCAACTGTTGTCGCACAAACTTGTCCCCACTTCCTCTCCACCTTGGCCATAACTAGACCCACAGCTAGTTCCTGATTGTCCCTCTTGCGTTGTGGCGTGGAATAACATAGTGCAGACCATGCTTCAATATTGGGTATAAATCTAAAATATCTGCGACAAGCTCACTGCGACACACTGCTGCAGTAGGATAACCGGCCCTTTACAGTTCCTCGGTTATTTTATTTTCCATTTGGGTATGCAAAATGGGCGAGATTACCCAAAATTAGCTGGGTGTTAAGATTAATCACAAAATGCATGCTGTATGTTGGATCTAGGCAGCCCAGTCAAAGTCTAGGCCCTACATTCAACTGAGACTTGGTGGTAAGACTATAAAATAGATGTTAAAACATATTTTATCCAGTCTATCTATGTATGAGCCAATTTTTTCTGCAGATCCCAAAAACTCCTATAGCTATAACTTCCAAAAGACTTGCAGCAGAAACATGGCCCTACTGAGGAACATACAAGCCTCTTTAGGAGGTCTGAAAACAAAACCAATAGAAAACCTTGGAAACAATTTATTCTTTTAGTCCTTCTAATTAAACAGTTCTTTTTCGCCTAACAAACGGTGGAGTTTTAAGGTTTGCAAAGACTTTAGCAAAGTGCTGAACTCAGGTGAGCAGGTCAGCAGAAGATAATAGATAATTTATTAATCCATTTCTCCCATGGTATATATACATTTTGAAAAATATAGATATTGACAGTATCCTAAGCTGAGTGTAGATAAAGAAGAAACACAAAAAAAACATGCCGCTCAAAGGGCTCCATCTGTCATTTTGGGGGATCGTTGGAATCAGATTATAAAGTTAAATCATTCGTTTGTCTTAATTTTCTTGTTTTTTTCCCCCCATCTCTTTATTTTAGTTGAAATAATGAAGCTGAAAAAAACAAAAAGTTAATTTCCCCCCCTCTTGAACCTGTCGCTTTTAATCATTGCCGCTTTATCTCATTTACTTAGTCACCCAAAAGAAACGCAAATTAAAATCAGATAACCGTGATGCCACCTCTGTTCCCCTTCCCTTTTTTCCACATTTTCTTCAGTTCCCCCTAAGTGTCCCGCTTTCTGCATTTGCTTAGAAGATTGACAGTATTATTAGGAATCCTTTTAGTAAGCTGTCACATCTGTACTGTAGATTTCAGTAACTAGACTTTGAAATTTCCTTTTTGCATCATTCTATAAGCAATATGCACGCAGTACTCTTCCCAGTTACAAAGTAACACATCGTTGCCCTCACTCATCTTATCTGCATATTAACAAGCCCTGTGCATCCAGACTTCAACAGATGTCTGTGTGCTCTATCACTTTCTCTATATCCCATTAAGCTTTCCTTAATGCTCTCTCATCAGCATATCTATGCCCAGAGTGAAGGGATAGACAAATTTAAAGTTGACTGTAAGGAAAAAAAAACAAGCAGTAATTTCTCTTTTCAATCGAATACAGCTGTTACTTTATGCAACTCTGCTGCTTTCATTTCACTGTGTGGAAATTAGAGGAATTTCTTTACTGTAAACCAAAATGGTTAGTTTGGGTTTATTTTAAATCCATTAAAACGACTTAAAGAAACATTTGGACATCAAATTAAATGTAGGCATCTGTCTCTGCAAAATACTGATTCCGTAAAGCCTTTTAACTTGAAAATCTGATCGTTTATCTGTAACAAATGGGGCTTTTACATCCATTTTGAGGCATGCCGTCGCAGCCATCTGGCAGCAGTTTTGGCACAAAGGTGTCCCCAACTCCACTACACCATAAGAACGATAAGCACGTTGTCGATGGCTCTCCATCAGACTGGCTAAACGTTGGACATTTGCCTGCATAATTAATGAGTACATCTGTTTCTGATTTCACTTTCACTTTTTTTTTCACTTTTTGCACAGTTAGATTGAGAAAATCACATTGGAGAAGAATCAATTACAAACCTTATGGAGCTTTTCCATATTAGCATCGATAATGGAATATATAAGAGGTTGGGCACCAGGTTACTCAGAAAAAACCCAACATTCTTGCCTTTTCTGAGTATAATTTGAAATTATTTCACTGTCACATTTCAGTCTGAAAAAAACCTTCATTTTACAATTAAGTCTGTCTGGGAAGCTGAGCTGCAATCCTTAATGTCATGTTCTGCTGGTTTATACATTTGTGCCCCATTTCTCATTATTGGCAGGTTTCCACAGTGCTTTGCAAAAGCAGTCATACTGCTTGATATTTTTCACGTCATATCACCATGGACTGTAGAAGATGTATTTTATGCAGCAAATTCTAAAACAAAATAGTGCATCATTGTGCAACAGAAAAAAAGAATAGCCTAATTGTGCAGCAGAGGTGAAAGGATACCTGCCTTTCAACAGTTTTACAAACCAGTTTGTGATTTTGAATTTGTGTTTGGAGCCTGAGGCCCATTATTAAAAGCTAACCCTGAGTTCAGTTAAATTGCATGATACATTTTAGCTCACTGCTCTTTGCAAAGTAGATCAAGCCCAGTCAGACTGCTCAGAGGGCAGAATCTGCTGTGATCAGCACTTTTCAAATCTTACAACAGATTCTTCATCTAAACCAGTGGCTCTGAGACTCTGAGTTCAAAAAATTAACAGCTTTTTCATAAACACTGACCTAAAAATATATAATATGGCTTCCTTGTGATTATCACTGCAAAAAACACAAGAAAAAAACAGGGATGCACTGAAATGTAAATTTAGGCCAATAGCAATATGCAATATTATTTTGACTGTTAATATCTATATTTTTCCCTACACATTTGAACAGGTGGAAAAAAACACACAAAATAAACAAAACAAAAAACAATAATGCTAGTGCTTTTCTTCCACCATAACAGCGAATAATGCGGCTGCAATGGTGCCATGCTTTAATGATTCCCTCCATTATGTCCTGAATGAGATCGATATATTTTTCTACACTGCAAAAAACAAAATCTAAATGAGTAATTCATTCTTAAAATGATTGCATTTTTTCTTGAATTGAAGGGGTAAGTGAGGCACTTTGCCAGTGGAACAAGACAATTTACACCTAAAATAAGTACAAAATAATTGCTGTGTCTTATTTCAAGATAATATTATCTAATTATCTTATTTCAAGAGTAAACAATCTTGTTCCATTGGCAGATCATCTTATTTCCCTACTGAAATTAAGAACAAATTCACCTAATTTAAGACATTCTTTACCTACTTCCAGATTGTTTTCGCAGTGTAAAGTTTCAATAACTGACGAGAGCGTTTTTAAAAACAAAAAGAGTATACACATATTTACAAAGAAATCCCTAACATTAACTTGATATTACAGATTTATGAATATATTTAGTGCAGATGTATTTGTTGTCTTCCGTTTATCTGGGAGTGGCTTGTAGGGGCAGCAGGCTCTGCAGACACTCCCAGACTTACCCCTCTCTACTCGCCTCTTCCAGCTCCTGTGCCTGAGGCGCTCCAGGGCCAGCCCAGAGACATTGTCCCTCTAGAGTGTTCTGGGCTTTCCCCCTGGCCTCCTACTGGTGCGACTTGTCTGAAACACCTCCTGAGGGAAACATCCAGGGAACATTTAAACAGATCTCTGAGCCGTCTCAGCTGATCCCTCTCGAAAGATATATAGTCTGTTAGAGATCATCTTTATCATCCATAAAAATAAATGTCAAAGCTTAAAACACACACATTAATTACCTACTTACTTCTCCATTAATTATAGATATTTCCTTCTTATAAGGGATTATTTCATTGTTTTATTTCTTCTCTCCTAAAGACTGGATACTCTAGGCTGGAGTAGAAGCCACAATAATTACACAATCATAGAGATAAAACCCAGTGCAGTAAAATATTGCTCTTCTGACCAGATGCGAGAGGAAGCGGACACCCCGTTTTTAAAGGTGGACCCAGAATTATAAGTCTAATTAGCATTATTTAATGCTCTTTTATTCTGCGACTGTGTATTTCTTTGAAAAGAACATCTGTGCTGATTTCTTTTGTCCTTTCTCTGCTAAAAAGAGTTGAAGTTTACTTATGTCTGAGAGTTGTCCCTTTAAGATGATTGTTTCTGGGGTAAAGAGCTGGAGGATTATAGACCCAAAGTGTAGTCTTTTATAACAATTGGATCTCTTAGAAAAAACTGGATATTTGATCTTATCTTTGCAGCTAACAGTACTTTACAGTCTCCTTTTTAAATATTTAGAAACAGTGTTTAAAATAAAAGTAATTAATAGAAATGCACTTCTTCTAACTTGTGTCACTAATAGCAGTTAGCCTGGTCAATAATTATGTCAGTGAATAAACTTATTTTGTTTTTTAAATTGTTTCTGGGAACATGGTTAGGCGATATTTTGTGTAATTCTCAGATTACAGTTTGGACTCAGATATTAAATCCCTTGTATCTAACAAAGCACAAACATGACCTATATACCACCAGTGGTGCCTTTACTACAGAGTCTTAGATCTTAAACTGTCTATTGCTATTTTGGCTGCATGTTTAGGATGGTGATCTGATACTTTTTACCCTTCAGATATTATCCAGTTTTAGTTTTGTCTGTCTACAATTAATCTATAACCAGCTTCCTTGTCCATTCTGAACACAAGAATACCCACAGCATGATTATGCCATCGCCGAGTTTCATGCTGGGAATGTTCAGGATTAATTGGACTTTAATAATTATCTTCTAGACTAAACTAAATGTCCTTAGATAGTGGAAATGAGAATACACAGTACTGAGAATTAATCGTACGCAGGTGAACAATTTAATAACCTGTTGAGGTATGATTGGAAAAACCGTCACTTGATGTTATTTTGGAATATTAGTGGTAAATGATTTGCAAATATGCAGATTGAAAGGAATGTTATTTTATTCTTTTAGGCTTCACAATCATACTCTTTCTGAAGGTTTGCAGAGTTTTACTAAAACTCAGTTTAGTTTCTGGTTTTAACCTGAGAAACTGTGCAAAAGTACAGGAGAGGAGAGGTGAGCAATACTGTAATCTATTATTTTCCCATGAGAAATAAAGTAGATAAATAAATATTATGTAAAAACTTAACTACCACCTGCCACTCATACCTTACCTGGTCAGAAAGTGAGATGAATGGTTGTTGCTTCACCTGAAAGCTGCCTTTCTCATGCACTGTCAGCTCGAGTCTCCACAGCCATCCATCTTCTCTGCCCCGTTGCCTCTGACCTGCCCGCTGCCTTCCTCAGGGCCCACTAACTAAAACCATGGAGATGGGTTTCTGCTTCCAATGGCTCAAAAGAAAAACACCCCTTCCAGTCGCAGGGGAATCTTTTTTTTTCTCCTACAAAGAGAGAAAAGGGGACTTTAGATAAGACTTCTTGTTACTGCCAGTTTTTATTAAGTAAACCCTGCTCCACTTTGCCCTAATACATGGAGGTGTTCCATCATGGCAGGCAACCATATTCAGAGGCAATTACTAGATTAACCACCCTGTTAACTTTTCTCATTATTACTCCGAATATTCCATCCTTTTTTCCTCAGTGATTGCGGTGCATTAAAGGTTTTAGGTTTCTCCGATTGAAAGCAAACTGCTCATTCAGACTGCAATTATTATTCTCTATAGTCAGCAGAGCTGCTATTAATTCCAAAAGAGGTTATATATTGCTGGTTAGACTAACACAGAAGGAAGCAATATAAAAGTAGAAAAAAGTCTAATTAAGGGTTTTCTATAAACATTCGTATCGGATTCATTGTGGATGGTTTATTATTTTCATCCCTGTTTATTATAAAACTAAACCAAGCTGCTGGTGTTCGGTATTGTCTTTTAAGGGGTGCATCCTAGCCAGGTCGCCAGTCTATTGCAGGGAAATGCACAGGCATGCAACTATGCACAAACATTCACCTAACAGGCAATTAGGACCTAGTCAACATATCTATCTGGTTTTGGGACTGTTTGGGAAAGCCAGTACCAGGAGAGAACCCATGCATGCATACGGATAACCTGCAAACCCTATGCAGAAAAAGCCTAGACCAGGATTTGGACCTTTTCTAGTGCAAGACAACAGTGCTAAACTGCATCAATATGCAGCCATAATCAGAAAAAAAAGAAAGCTAAATCTGAAAGGCATGCTGTGCATGTCTATTCAGCACCCATGCATCCATTATCTGACACGCTTGTCCCGAGTGGGGTCACGAGGGGTGCTGGTGCGTATCTCCAGCAGTCAATGGGCGAGAGGCAGGGTAGACCCTGGACAGGTTGCCAGTCCATCGCAGTATTCAGCACTCATTACCATGATGTGAACAAATGTAATCACATTTTGGTTAACATTCTTGACAGCACATGTGAAAATAAAAAGCAGCACATTATCCTAAACAAATCATCCCCACAGTGAAACATGGTAGCGATAGTATCATGCTGTGGGATAGCTTTTCTTCCATATATAGAGTCAATCAATCCTAGAGGAAAGCCTATTAAGAGGTTGCAGTGGAGTTCAGAGTGAGATTTAGATTAACAGCTGAATGACCGTTAATATACAGCAAAAGCTACAATAGAAAGGTTTTGATACAAACACTAATTTTAGAATGGATGAGTTAAAGGTGACATAACCCAAAAAACTGCAACTACAGAAAAAAGGTGGTTCTGAAAAATTAGTAGTTCTGTGGGGCTAAAACAAGGATAATTTCAGAGGTTTAAAACTTGTGAAAATATTTGGAAGTAAAATGTGTCATTTTACTTTAAAAATCACAATAGTATAAACTGAAGTTTGTTAACCCAAGATAAGAAAATGTGAAAAAGTTCAACAGGTTGAGATAATTTAGCGATATGCTTTACGCATAAATTAAGGAAACTAAAGAGTTATTTAAACAAATAAGTTATAAACAAGCTATCAACATGCCACTGTTATTTCCAATACTGGTTTTAAGTGGACACTGCTGACACTGCATTACCATTAGGGTGAACAATAAGGGTGCAGCCACCTTCCATCTTCTCGATATCGGCTAAACGGAAACCATATCAAGAGCTTGTAGGTCCTTTTACTGAAACCTCATCTATTCTCCTTTGCTCATTTAACCACATTGTGTGTTTTCCTCCTCTGTTGTTGCCACTCTAGCCTCCTGGGAACGTTCAGACTGATAACAATTACCTCCTTCGGTTTTGCTCTGTCAGTCACTTTAATGCACACAGAAACGGGGTTTGCTACTAACCAGAGCGAATCTGGGAATGGCTTCCTTCTGGGGATTTATTTTCAGTTCCAATTTGATTGTGATTAAGGAATTACGAGTTTTTTAGTTGTGTATTTGGAGTGACAAAATATGTGGAAAAAACATGCAAAAAGGCTTCACCTGAAATGAAAGTGACACTGAATCGAATTGGTTTTAAGATTTACTACATTATGCTTTTCAATGATTATGTGCCAATATGTATCTGCTATCTACATAACTACATAAGTGCAAACAATAAAAACTGATCATGTAAATTAAGTTTCCAAAATCTATTTATAGTTTAGTTTGACACAATAAAACAAATCCAACAAAACCATTAGATGCGTTAAACTAACGGGATCATGGTTATATTGATAAACAATAACTGTGCCTAAATAAGAACCAAATTAAAATAAAAATTAGGGATTTCTAGATACAGCATGTCTTGATAACAATCTGAAACATACATTCATTTACTCCTTATTTTATATTGTGAGATGCTAGAAAAGGTTTGATTGAGTGCTATTGATCAAACTAGGAACACTTGTAAAAAACAACAAGCTTGAGAATAACTGATCTATGTATTATTAACCATGGCGTTATATAAACTTAAAAAAAGAGTTGGATAGAAGTGGAGTATTTCTTTCAGCTTGCTTATAGTGGAGATTTTACATGCAGGCCGATATATTCTGATATAGGATTTTTGTCTGATTTATATTAATATTGGATCGGGACATTCCTCATAGTTGTGTGGATGTATTAAATGTTTTTTTTTTTCTGAAAAAAAAAACAATCAAATTTTAACATTGCAGAGACTGAAACATTTTTTACTTGAGTTTTTTTTCTCTTCACAAACTCTTAGTGAAAAGGAGCAAAATGAGAGTAAACAGCAGGAATAAAATGTGAAAGGTTAAACTGACCTTAAACAAACGTCAGAAACTACTATGAGGTTTTAATCCACCCTTTTTCATTCATTGGCCATTTTATCTTTTGTAAAATAACAAAAAAAAGTGGTGTTCAGAGAAGCTGCAGATCAAATTTATGCCTTAAAATAGCTTTACTTCAAGTGTGCTGAAGATTTCCTAGATGGATGTTTAGGTTAGTCTTGCACCTTCTTACTTTCTATACATGCCATGGAATTTACTCCAAATAAAAAAACAAGTTTTTATTCAACCATTTGTGATTTTTTTTTAGAGTTTCTGGTTTAGAATTTCTGAAAAATGCTTCAGAATAAATCATCTATAAATTAACAAAATAGTAGTTCATGTATTCAGCTCTGAGAGAGGACTTGATTTTATTAAAAATCAATACATCATGAATCTTACATGGCTGAAGCCACAGGGTACAGTGGCAATTATCTTCTAAGTCCATGTGGACAAAGATGCCTGATTGTCCAATGCTGGATTGGCCTAAAAAACGGCTTCTAAAACTACCCTGGTTTCTCGTAAACTTCCTGCTGTCAAGACTGGAACTGATATTGGAGCAACAAGCAGACTATCCTTTCTGCTGATAGAATTTGCAGAAATAAGAGTTGGTTTAAAGCAAATAAAAAGCCATCAAAGAGGGGCCTCTTAGCTGTTCTACTCTGCTGTGACAGATCTGGGCTCTGAAGCTTAAGGGGGTTTTAACATTTTGAACTCCTCTGGATTTTTTGTGTGTTTTGTTTTCTTTTTCACCTCCAAACACACCCTTGAAACTGATGCATGGCATAGAAATCTTAAGCAAAAAAACAAACAAACAAAAAAAAAACAACCCTTTCAATTTTATAATGTAGTCTTTGAAAGTAGACTTTAATCAGCTTGGATAATGTTTCAATCTGAAAAACTCACACAAAGATAAAAGACAATTAGAAGAAATGCACTCTGACCTCAGCAGGAAACATAACGTTTAATTTTGATAGATATGCGTGAACAGGATTAAATAATAGGGCTGTTTCCCCCCCAGGCCTGAAACAGGTGGTTGAGTGGAGATAGATGAAGTTGGTCAGTCTGTAGACTGCTTGTTAGCGAGACGGTCTGCTGAGCTTTATGAAGAGATCCAGTGGATTGCATGAGCTGATACTAGATCTTCACTCAGGGACCTGGAAGATGGAATTCCAGTTTGTATAACAGAGGTTGAGTGAACCTGTCAATGATTTGCAAGCATGAAGCGACAGTGGAGAGGAAAACTCCCCATTGGAAAGTAACCTCTGGCAGAACCAGGCTCAACGTGGCGGTCTTCTGCTGGACCAGTTTAAATGAATGCAGTAAAAGTCCAGGAGGAATGAAACACTGATGAAGCTTTAGCTATGATGGTGGAGGAGGGGCTGGAGGTGGGTGGAAACAGGGTCATCTGAATCAAGTCACACAGTGCATCGGCCGCCTGCGCACTAGAGCAGACAAGTTGCGGATCTGAGGCCTTTTAAGACGAACTATGGATGCCGATTGGTTTTCATGGGGGTGTGGTTCAAAGCTGATTGCTGTCCTACATCCACTTGCGACACAGCCAATCAGTTTCTTCAGCTGAACTTCCGCCTCGGCTCCATTTTTAACATTTTAATTCTTGCCCATAAACATCCCCCTTTTACAAGTAGAAGGGAAATTAGTACAGTTGCTGCTGTAATGAAGTAAAATTCCCTGAGAAAAGTAAATAATTCATCCAAACAATTTGAACAGATTTCTTTGAAATTATAAGACTGATTATTTCCACACATCTGACCTATTAGTTTTCACATAACAACTCTTATTGAATTGATGAAGTAATTTTGGGTCAATGGAGTTTGTCCTGTAATCGGTTGGTCCACTCTGTCCATCTCAGTTGTTGTGTGCTTTGTTGTTGTGTCCCTGTACATAAGTTAAGGTCTGAATGCAGTGTTAAACTCTTCAGAGTCCCTAATCCAGAGTTTTCAAACTTAAACTCTTAAACGTCCCTAATCTGTTTTATACTAATTAGTAGGAGTTTGCTTTAGCAAAAGGAAAGATCTACTCAGTATGAGTTGGCCATAATGATATTTTTAATTTACCGTGTAATGGCAATTAAATTGTCCTTTGACTTTTAAGCAGTGGCATTAACTTTTTTTCCTTTTTTACACTTGAGGATTTCTCCTGTTAGCCTTGTCCTCCCTCTGTGAACTCTTATTAATCAGACTAATGAGCTTCTGCAGCGAGCAGGTGGGACAGGAACAGGCATCCTCTAGGGCCGTTACACAAGCTTACACCAACACTCATAGGTTATTAATTTCTTTCTAATTGTAACCTTTACCTTTTAAGCTCATCCTCTTCTTAAATCTCAAACTGTCGAATTGATTCACGGAGAGTATAAAACCCTCGTTTTCTTAAACTCCAGCTGTTGCAATAGTGGGTTAAACACCACAATAGATGGTCAAATTAATTCCCATTTTGGTTGATATGCAAATGAACCTGAGCCCTAGAACATGTGTTCAAAATATGGAAACTAGTAGTTTAGTATTTTTATATATCAGGAGATAAAGCATGCATTGTCCTGTTGTTTTGCAGGGCTCAACTGAGGCCATCAATTTTTTCTTTTGGATGAAATTTAAAACCAAAGTCAGGAGCAAGAGGAGTGCTCAGATTGCTGCCTCTGCTGCTCTTTTCACAGATTACGCTTCCTCAGAGACTCATAATGCGCTCAACACTTGTGTTTATCTTGAAGATTGGGAGATAAACCACACAGCTTTACATGCGAATGAAAACCAAAGAATTATTTTTTTTTCTAAACTGATTAAGAGAACTTGTTTATGTTTGTGAGCAAGCCTCACCAGAGATTTGAAAAACACAAATGAAGATTCCTAACATATAAACGGCTTCATTGTCTCCAGAATGGTTTGTTTTTTAATTTTTGTTTTTAAATCACTTGCCTCTCCAGGCCCTCGCAGTTCTTACAGAACAGCATCTCATTAACATTTGACCCACTAAAAGCTGCTTACGCTGGGGAAAACCCTCAGGGATGCTCTTTTCTGCCTCATAATGTACACAATTTATAAATAAGTGAGCCAAGAAAACTCCCCATCCATCTGTGCATTTTAAATCATGAGAGCACACAACCATTGAACAGACATGAAGGTGGAGAAACTGGCAGCGGGGTTGGATATGAGCAGCAACACAGTAGTTGGTTTTTTTTTTTCTTCAATTTTTTTTTTTTTTAATACAAATTCCTGTTTGTGTCTTGAAAAAAAACTATTATGATCCCCTGCAAAACTCTTTGGTATGAAGCACACTGGGAAACAAGGTGTATATTTATATATATATATTTCAGCACATTCTTGACCTTTTTATTTGTGGCTTTTTGCAGAGCTTCAGTAAAGAAAGGTGTGACCTTTCGAACAGCAACACCCAGCAACCCTTTACTGTGGGACATAACACTGGATATGGGAGCAGATGGAGCCATTGCTGTTATTTGTCAGAGAAAGGCCCCCATACCTGGGAAAAGGTAGGTTAATAAAAAAAAAAACATGGCTACATGCCTCAGTCAGTTCATTTTATGTGTCTAGCTTTTTCCCTTGTGAATTTTATAATCTCATCTCAACTAACACCCCTCCTCTAACATAAAGTCAAAAATAAAAAAATATTATTATGTGGTTTTCAGTGAGTACTTATTTTTGTTACTATAAAAATGGATCTCTTATATTTCTATTTTCTGGCGCCACTTAGGATGCTAGCATCCAAATAAATAGCCGTTATTAGCGGTTATCAGTCCAATGGCTTCAGATTGTGCCTCCTACCTCCCAGTAGACTTAGCAGGTAGTTATCACTGGATTAATCCCGACCCTAATCCTAACCCTAAGGCCATTCCTTTATGCCTACCAAATTTATCTGTTATGTGTAATATGGACCTAATTTTACAAAAAAAAAGATCGACCTGTCACTCATATTAAACAAACCAAAAACAAAAAATGTAATGCTTCCAACTGAGCTGTTTTTAAGCACCACATTCAATCCCTATGAATGAAACATGTGGAATTTATAAAAAAAAAAAAAAGTTGAAAAAAAATAGTTGTGTTGTAAACGGAGTAGATAAAACATATAAAGGTCATTTTGTAAATAAACTGTGACTGTTACCAGCGATGAGCTGTAGATGATCAGCCCTTGGAAACCTACTAGAGGAGGCGGAGTCTGAAACCATTCTATGGGACTGATAACTGCTAATAATGGCCATTTAATGGTTCATCACATCTTTCTACAGCAAATTCTTTTTGCAAATCTTAATCATCTATAGCAGCGGTCCCCAACCTTTTTTGCATTGCGGACCGCTATATGTCAGACAATATTTTCACGGACCGGCCGGCCGGGGGGGAGGGGGGATTTCGATCAAGTAAAATGTTACGACTGGCATAAAATCAAATACAAATAGCATAAAAATAATACAACAAGCCGGTCCCATCTAGGCGTAATAGGAGAAAATGACAGACGAATTGTGCTCCTGATGTCCAGTCTGCACCATAGCTTTGTTTTGGTCGCTGTAACTGCAGAAAATCCCGCTTCACAAAGACAGGATGTTATAGATAGGATGAGTCTTGACCTGAAATAACCTGTGCCAAGAGGCACAGATGCACCGACTGATGTAATTGGGAGAGAATACCGCAATTTTTTATATTTTTCAAAATAAAACATCACTCAGACTCTGATCGTCGATAAATTATATATATAAATATATATATATATATCTATATATATATATTTATATATACTTTTTTCTGTGCAGCCCGGTACCAAATGACTCACGGACCGGTACCGGTCTGCGGCCCGGTGGTTGGGGACCACTGATCTATAGTAAACAAGTCTAACCCACTCTCACAAACTGCCACTCTGTGTCTCTAAACAAGACCCTTAACGCCCGATTGATCCCCAGGTGCCCCACCATGGCAGCCGCCTGTTCCCCAAGGAGATGGGTTAAATGCAGAGATAGATATATCCAATGTGAGATCAATAAAGTTTAATTATTATTGTTAATCATTAATGGGCTTCCTGCACTCTGCACTGATACCGCCTGCAGGTTCTCCTATAAATGCATCCTACTGGCTTACCTTACTGTAGCTGAGAGAAAGCAGCTGGATGAGCTGATCAGGAAGGCCAGCTCTGTGATTGGATTCCCTCAGGGCTCAGTGCAGGAGGTGGGAAACAAAAGGATCCTAACTAAATTAACATCTCTGTTGGCTAATGTCTCCCACCCCATGCATGAAGCTGTTGCAGAACTGGAGAGCTCCTTCAGTGACAGACTGTTGTATCCTAAATGCACCAGGGAGCGTTGTCACAGATCGTTCCTCCCAGCAGCTGTAAGACTCTATAACCACCACTGATCCCAACAACCTAAATAAGTTGCTAGATTCATGCAGATTTTGCAGTTTTGTCTCAGTTAAATAACATGCTGCTGTCATTTCGCACATCTCTGATGTTGCTGCTATTTTCAAATATCCATTACTGTATAAATGTCCATAGCTGATATTCGTTATTTATTCTCCAGGTGCAATGTTTTTATATTGTTTTGTTGTATATTGTCTTTATAGTACAGTATTTTATTCTTTGTCTTTTAACACAAATATGGACCTTTTTTCTAAGGTCTATATTTGTGTGACATTTTTTTCTAGAATCTCTTTGCAGCTGTAAATACCAGGATTTACCCATTGTGGAATAATAAAGGGATATTCTATTCTATTCTTTTTTATTCTATTCTATTCCTTTATTCCCTTATATTAAGTAAACTAACTAATGTTTGTATTTTCTACACTTCCAGCTTTACATGGTAACAAACTCCTAAAATGTTACAACCCCTTAAATTTTAAAAATGATAGATAAACGTTTACCTCCTTCTGGCCAGTTAATGGTGCACTCTAGCTTGCAGGCTCTTTTTCTGTAATGTATAGCCTTTTGATAGATATAATAATGCTAAAGCCAACCTTTTGGTTAGCATTAACCTAATATGGAACCTACCAGTTCATATGAAGAGCAACATCTTTCGTCGACACCACCTGCACTCAAAGGCTCTACCAATATTCACCCTCTCTTTGCTTTTTTAGTTTAAGTCTGAGAAATGTGGACCCAAGAAAAGGTCATCTCGTGTCGACTGTGGCCTCTTAACCAACAGTACATATCTATTTATTTTGGATCCATCAACATTTATAAAGCAATAATTTTTCTTTCTGTAAAATTACACTTTTATTCTGCACCACTCTTAGTGTTCTGTGGATTTATTGTTTTTGAAAAGTTATTGTTTCGATGGAAAGCTATGACCTTTAAGCGATGTCTCGAGCTTCATCTATGAAAAACTATTTAAAAGACATCTGCAGGACAGTCAGAATAAACATGGCCCTAGAGGTTCTGGGAATGTAATCGTATTAAAAGAGCTCCTACCTCTCTTTATTTGAGATGTCCTTTCTAATTCAGCAGCTTTAGCCTTTACCTGAGTTAAACTGGTTTTGATAATGAGTACAGGGCCCTTGAAAAGCCCACTTGTAACATTTTGTCCTATTATTTCCATAAATTATGTATTTTATTTTGATTTTATGAAATAGACTAATAAAAAGCTGCAACATACTGTGAAGGGGAAGAAATATTATATTTTGATTTATAGAAATTCTTTTACAAATAGAAGAGTTCATTTTTATTCAGACTCCCACTCATACGTTCATACTTCTGGGACTCCTGAATGAAAAATAGTGGAATCAACTACCTTCAGATGTTGCCTAATTACTAAACATTGGTGCATAATTGAATCTCAAACTAAATAAAGCTGAGCTGCCGGGGTCTCAGAGGCTTGTTAGAAAACATTAGGGAACAAACAGCATCTTCAAGGCCTATAAACTCAACAGAAAGGTCAAGCATAAATTTGAGGAGAAATTTAAGAGTTAGGTTATAAAATAATATTCCAAGCTTTGAAAAAAAATCTCTGTCAAACCTAGCATACAGTAAAATGGTGAATTGGTATTAGCTCATGATATCCACAGCTCAGCTAGGATGATCTGTCCACACGAAAACTATTAGAAATCTGGCCTTAATTGAGCAGTGACAAAAAAAATAGCTGATAATAATTTATTTAATAGTTATTTTCATTTATCATGGCGAGATTTTGTATATCCTAATTTTATATATCAAAGGTCTTGCTCAGACCTGTACCCACTCAGCAAAAACTCCCTTTATAATTTACTCGTTGGTGTTGTTTTCAGTTGTCCACGAGGCAAATACAGTAGGGGGGGAAAGCAAACAAGTGGAAGAGACTGGTGAGATAAAACATTTTTTTGCTGACTTTGTATAAAAATGATATCCGGAGAGGAAAACTAAGACTGAATATTGCCCTGAATTCTTTGTCATTGCAGTGATGGAGAGAGAAAGTGTCAGTTTGATGGTTTTAGCATTGTGCTGCAGGGATGCTTTCCTTAGCAGGAACAGGGTAGCTGCCCAGAAGATGAATAAAGCTAAAGGAAACTGAAGGAAACTTACTTGGTGTCACGAAAGACTGATGTTTTAGCTAAACCCTAAAGCACAGCCAGAGCTACTACTGAATGATTAACAACAAAGCATTTATGTAATTAACATCTTATATCAACCCATTCAAAGACCAGATAAAAAACAAACTGAGAAACTATTAATCCCCTTAAATGAATTCTTCTACTGGTTTATCAAACAACACATGGATAAAAATTCAAAAAGTTCATTTTAACTACAGTGCTATAGTTTAGAGCAGACATAAATCATGAAGCTGTACCTATTTATCCTTTTAAATGTTCTGATTTTTTAGACAGGAATGAATTATGAGGTAGCAGTTTGGATGCTAATGAATCACCCTTGAATTATAGTGAAAGAAAATTAAGAAATAAGGAAAGTTAGTATACTTAGTATACTTGCAGCAGTTAGTATACTTAGTTTAGAAAGCTCAATCAAATATACATCTAAATCTTTAACATATTAGGGATGTTTCTATTCTTTCCAACGCTCAGTTTGGAGTCGTAATTAAGGCATCTTTAGATAATTGGGATGACACCTAACCCTTTATTACTTCTTCTGCTGTATGATTAATCATTTTATAATATATATTTTCACTGCAGGTTTGAACAAATCTTTTTTCTCTTTAAAAAAAAATCCAAAACATGAATTCAGTCTTATAATTTCAATTCCAAAATCAGGGGAATAACATTTTTCCTTAGGCTTTATCGTTAAAAAGCTAGAACCACTTAAGACCAGTTAAAACAGGGTAATTAGCCCAGAACTTTAGCATGAAAACATCTTTTGCAATTATGCAATATAGCTTATATATATTATTGAAGTTTATACCCCAGTACAAGTTGTAAAAATAATATTTAGATGTCCTTAAAAACCTGTCAGAACAGCTTCTGAAGCCTCATCAGGGATATAATTTTATACCATCCAGATTATATAATGCTCTTATTAAGTGTATTATTATTTCATAAATTCATAATTCTATGTTACAACCTTCAGTGAAGGTCCTCTAGACATTATTTAAAGCTCTGGTTTCAAACACAAGACCTTAAGGTCTGGTGTCGTTCTACTTTTACACGGGTCTCTGTTTTAATACAGCTGACTTTAAAGTTATCTCATTAGCAGAACTCTGTAGAGCTTGGCTGATTGCTAGTGAGGCATGAAAGTGTAGACATTTCTGTCAGGTGTATAGACTAAGGATGCTGCAATCTAAAAGATGCTGAAAATCAGCCCCAAATTTGACTTTAAAACTACTGGTCTTATTACTGAGGTTACAGGAAGGTACCTCATGTAACCTCTAGCATTGTTCTGGTAATATTTATTTCAGAGAAAAATCTGGATTTGGCGAATGTTCTGGATAACAGAAGCGAAAATCCAAAAACATAAATCCACAAAATCCACGAAAACTGAGAACCCAGGAATACTCCCAACAATGGGGCAAAGAAATTACGAAAAACCAGGAACAGTGACTGAGCAAGAGGTGCATATATGGGAGAGAGAAACAAAGACCAGGCTAATCAGCAGATTGGGAGCAGGTGTGGACAGAGGAGCCTAGAAAGGAGCTAGGGAAATAGAGACCAACACAAGAGGGCAACAGAGGGAAAAAAAGAAATACCTAAGAACTCAAGTACTCATGGTTATGATTCTACTCACTTTACATACGATCACATTTAAAAGTGTTAAAAAGCATAAATCTTAAAAAGCTAAGGTCTGGATTCATCTAATTAACTCTTGGTTTTTATGAAGCATAGGCACCTCAACAGTGGAGGATGTGAAGAAATGTTCTGACCCCACAAAATCTGGTCAGTTGCTGAAGTCAGATATCAAGAAAACTATGTATTATTTGAATGATACTGCAAATATTTTAAAACTCTGCTTAAGACTTATCGCCTGCTTTTAAGACTAGTAGTTTTCAGTCATTGTGACCCTGTTTATTCAGTTTAAACAAAGAAAATGATGATTGTTCTAACTCATCCTTTGCATAACTGTTACATTTTTAAACAAAGGTGGTTCCATTTTAATCTGATATATTCAGTTAGACACTTTTCATACATGGACAGAAAACACTACATAAACAGTAGTGTTAAAAGTCCACACATTTGTTAATTAAGTAGAAGTATAGATACTGAAGTTTAAAAACACTCTGGTAAAAGTTGAAGTATCAACTTGACCTCTTTATTTAAGTAAAAGTGAAAAAGTATGTGCTCCAAAAACTACTTCAAGTATAAAAATATAAAGTAACCTTTGAAAAAAAGCAAGGTGCCACTACATGAATTGAAAGCTCAATTTTTCGACTATTTTGAAAAATTCTTTGAGATAGGGCCAAGGATGAGGGAGGTCTTGTTGGTCTCCATCTCCTGATATGCTCTCGCCTGTGTCAGACCTTTCAGACATTTCAACATCTTTTTCTGAATCCGACATTGTAGCATGGCATAGACAATTCACATTTGCAGTTTGAAGAACACCTGCTTGCTTCTGATGATTTCCTTTGGCGTCAGCACAAATTTGACGAATAGCTAACCAATGAGTGTTTCCGTTATTTTACTCATCCAATGAGACTAGTTTTCACTAAATGTGGATGGCGCCAATCAGTGTGCGAAATACCTGTCAATATTTGGGGGGGTCCCCATCTCCCGATTGTTGCGCAATACCGATCTAAATTTTCTCAATATGCAGTAGGCCTATAACATTTAATGTCAATTCTTCAGATTCACCAGACATACAAGGACTCGAGAGGACGTTTCTCATTCACCAACAGTGAAACAGATAAAGGCACAACAGATAAGATCAGTTCCTAAAACTAAAATTTAAACATTCAATTTCACAATAAAATATAAAATGTACAATAATGTAAAATATGCAATACTTATGCTAGTGCAAAAAGTCAGATGGTAATGGCAGCAGGAAAAAAAAAAATAATAATAATAATAATTATTGCCCGTGTTATTAACTGCGGAAAAGCTCATGGCTAATTTGCATACGCGAACAGGATTGGCTGGCTCCACTTGGCAAAAAACAGAACATATTTGTGAATAGAGGTTTTGAATTTTAATACTGGACATTTTGAGCTTTCAAAACATTATACATTTTTTTATTTTTTTTGACACAACTTAAGACCCGCTTTAAATTTTGTTTTTGAGGCTTTCAAGAGGTCTCATGGGTTAATCAGAGGGGTCGAGCCCCCCCGGACCCCCCGTATTTCGCACTCTGGTGCCAATGATCTGCAGATGGATGGCGCACATGATGTGAAATAAATATAAACATAAAACCGAAGCCAAGAGTAACGAGGAACGTTTGTTTTAAAAATGTAGGGAATAGAAAGTACAGATACTTGTGTGAAAATGTAATGAGTAGAAGTCAGAAGTAGGAAGAAAAATAAGAAATGGCGTAAAGTATAGATACCTTAAAAGTGTACTTAAGTACAGTAACAAAGTATTTGTTTTTCATTACTTGACGCCTCTGTAGATAAATTAAAACAGATCTAAAATAACTTTCTTAGCTGTCATAACAGGGCCAATTCCATAAATAAATCCATCCCCTCCCACTTCATCCATCAATTGATGAAGGGGGAGATAATGTGGGGCTGGTGCCAATCTCCAGCAGTCTATAAGTAAAATGCGTGTTACACCCTGGGCAGATTGCCAGTCCATAACAGGCCAGTGCCAATTCCTTTTGCTTTATAACAAAAAAAGTAACCAAAAGGTTTTCTTGGTATGTTAAAATGACCATTTTCAGGGTTTAAGTTCATAAAACACTCAACCATCTTAAATCAAAAGACAACTGGTGAATCAGGATCTTTCGCCAAACATTTTCTACTATACAGACGATCTACCAATGTGGGATTTAGCAAGGAGAATGTCAGCTTCCATTTTTCACCTTATGCAATGTATTTTGCTTAACTATAGGCATTACTTCTCTTTAAGAGCCATCAAATCATGTGTGACTGGCTTCAGCATATATAAAGTCAACCTAGTTTTAACCCTGAACACATTTTACTGATGAAAACATAAAGTAGGTCATTGGAAGCTGATCATTTCAGTAATGTTGGACAACAACATAAAACACTGTTCAAAGGTAACGCAAACAAGATTGCAGGTGTTTCAATCCGTTCGAGCAAAGCAAAGAACATCAGACATACTAAGTGACTGCAGGATTTAACAGTCAATGGCATTCATAAACAAGGGATCATAAAGGTCTAGACCATTTTAAATCATCTTCATTAGTGCGCACTCAAGATATTCAATATAATTTAGGAACCAATAAACATACAAACTCATCAGCAGTGTTACAAACCTGCTGTCCATCCAGCTGTCCTTCCATGTTGTTGTGAACTACATAAATCTTTGTTGCTTTCCAAGCCTGCAAGTGAACCCTAAAGTGGCTGCTTTGAGATTAAATTCAAACTGTAAGATTATGTGTGTCTTTATAGCCGTTCCAAGAAAGGATTGCATAACTGAAGCTTTATTGGAATGTTTCCAATAAGAAAAGGCTTAATTGTGCCTAGCAAAGTTTTGCAAAGAAATGATAAAGGGCCTAGCAATAAAAGTAGAGGGGCAGTAATTCACCAGTAATAAAACTGATATAAATCATTTAATTTGCATATTAGTTTGTTGTTATTCCTGAAATCTTAATTTGCATTTGTTTTAAAATGCTTGGATTCCTCTATAATTGGCAGCTTATTTGCTTTAAACAGAGACAAAGCATTTAACCTCTGGGTGTTGGTTTGACCTCAATATTTTGTTGGGTTTTTTTCTCCATTTTTTAGAGGATTATGACAGTTTACAACTACTTTGGGGTTTAACATATTTGTTTCACTATTAAGGCTGATCCTCTCCAGAAAAGACGAAGAACATGGAACCCCTGCTGCGGGTGTGTGCTGTTTAACATCTGAAGGGATTTTAGTGACTTTATGTCCTCCTAGCTTTCGTCAGCTCATATGCTATATCAGGACAGCGGGGCTATTTTTCCAGGCTCTGTTGAAGGAGCCCAGCTTGGATCTTGCAGACAGATTGGAAGCCATAAAAACATAGTGGATGAGGTTGTTGATCATTCCTCTGCAAGCTTCCCAACTATGACAGGAGGGTGTAGAATGACAACATTGCCTATCGTATGTATATCTGTGTTAATGCAGACTTAAGGGGATGTGCTGTGCCTGCTGATGTGAGCCAAGCATCTCTTCTTGTAATACTTGACCAGAGATGCGATTACTATCTTTTAATCTCAGGTCTCTTAGCAATATGTTACAATGATTAAATGACACTAAATCCTTCTTTTACCCTTAATAAGAAAAAACCTTTGCATTTGTTGTTTTTGAGGTTGGTATTTAATATAATATTCATGCATATGATTTGTGAATCTACGTTGCTGTTTATCCAGTATGCTGGGTGGCTATGATACAGCCTGTAGTTATGCAGCAAAAGGGACTTTGTAAGTATGAACAACTCTGACACTGATTTATAACTTGTGCACACTGCAGAGAGTCTGATAAAGTCCACGGTGTTATGTGTATGCTTATTGTGTTTTGTTCCACCAATATATCTTCTCTGTTGTTCGATGAGACAGCAAGAAAAAAAAGCTAAAATACAAACTTGGGACATTGCAGAAAAATTGAATATAAGGCAGCAGGACACTCTGCTCAAGCTGGCATCAAGAAAAGGCCATTGTTATTTATTGAGGATTGAACTTTTTGCTATGGGATACCACTGTTCTTTGAATAAATTTCATTCACATATAATACTTGCAAACAGTATGCCCAGAGAAACTATTTTCTTTTTATTTCTCTGAAAATGCCTCCAGTTGCTCCTCTTCAAAGCTGAAAAAATAGGCCAAGCCATGACTGGTTTCAGTTCCTCAGATCACATGTGTACATTTATTCTTCCATGGGGCAAAATTCATGACACGTCACCATTAATTTAGTGCCAGATATTACTAAGAGTCTTCTCTCTTCCTAGACAGTGGTCTGTTGGAGATTATTTAATTATTATAAAAAAAATATACACTGTTAAATTTAAAGTAAGATAATAGAAAAAATTAGTTTGAAAGCAGCAGCACAATTTGTCCTACTTGGCCATGTAACAGAGAGCATAATACATAAATATACAAAGTGCTTTTTCATGCATTGTAAACCATCACTGTAGAGCAACGTAGGGGGCATGATTTAGGCCGTTCAAGCTGTTCGGAAACAATATCCTTGGAAAAAGCTTAACCAAATTACAGATGTTTAGTTCCATTTAACGTTTTAGTTTTAGCACACATTTGATTTTCAAACTCGTTTTTGACAGTTTTTCTTTCACTTTGATGGAGCTCAAATTTGGTTTGCACCTGTGTATATCCATAGTACTGAAACTGGTTAAACATTAACTGAATTATCCTATACAACACAGAGTTTCCTTGAAGACATTTTGGAATGCTAATATACCATTATTCAAGTTGTCCATCCATTTTCCGTCACGTTTTTCCCCAGCCGGGTCGCGAGGGGTGCTGGTGCCTATCTCCAGCTGTCTACAGGCAAGACAGGATACACCCTGGACAGGTCGCCTGTCAATCACAGGGCAACACAGAGACAAACAACCATGCTCACACATTTACACCAATTAACCTAACGGAAGCCAATTAACCTAACAGTCATTTTTGGACTGTGGATGGAAGTTAGAGTACCCAGAGGGAACCCACCCATGCTCAGAGAGAACATGCAAATTCCATGCAAAAAGACCACAGGCTGGGAATCGAAACCCCGGACCTTGTTGCTGCAAGGCAGCAGTGCTACCCACTGTGCCACTGAGCAGCTCATTCAATTTGTTAAAAAAAACAAAATTGCATTTAAAATAAATTTTTCCATTCCATTGAAATTGATATTACACGAGAACTGCAATTTAAAAACTCACTGAGCTGGACCATATGGCCAAAACTGTATTTTTCTTAATTTCGGTTGTTAGGATATAATTTTAATGTAAACATAAACAAAATAAAATTTCAGAAAGACTACCAAAAATAGTGACAACATAATCCTGCACTAACTTGTAACAACTATTGGATCAAGTTTTTAAAACTGCAGTAATATAACATTAATCAAAACATAAAAAAAATAAAACCCAGAACGTTATTGACAAAAATTTGTATTCATACTCTGAAATATACGGTCATTATCAGAAAGGTGTTTTAAAGTCATATATATATTTCATCATAGAAATATATGCTGGTACTTGTCGTTGTCCTCTTATCTTGTACGAGGTCCTCGGGCTATCGGTCTCAGCAGAAACTCCCAGACTCCTCTTTTCCCAGCCTTTCTCCAGCTCCTCTGAAGAAAGCCTTTTATGGTCAAACTCTGTATCCTATTTCTAAGGTTTTGTCAGGCTACTCTGCAGAGATGCTCATTGCAGGCACTTGTATGTGGGATCTCGTTCTTTCAGTCATCATATAGATTTTATGACCATAGGTAATGATAGGAACAAACACCAATTGGTAAAATAAAAGATGCGTTTGTTGGTTGGTCAGTAAATCCGTCACTCTACTGGGCAAGAGATGCTTACGTCTTTGAAGAACAGAAGTGGGAGATGTGGAGCCATCAAGGGATTTCTGTGTTTTGTATTTGTTCTACCTAGCCACTGAACCAGGTGAGTCCAATCTGCACAAGGAATTTAATTGTCCAGATTGGACTCACCTGGTTCAGTGGCTGGGCAGAACAAATACAAAACATAGAGATGACTTGATTTGCCACAACTCCCACCTCTGTTGAGGAAGCCTATCACACTATTAATAAAGGGTTCTTTTGATCTGTAAAAGCTATAAACATATTTTACCTATTGAAATCAGTAATTGTTTCTAATGAGAGATCTACAGTATATTCCCCTTGCTCTGGTCTTTTCTTTAGTTGAAAGATCACTGGTAGTTTTAAAAGCTCACTGTCTTCCAGGTGGGTGCGATATATGACAGTCATGCGACCTATTTTTCCATCAGTTGAAAGATCTATGACATGGTCTGAGATCTGTTAAATCCACAAAGAGATCTGTAGATCCTCCTGCCAAAGGATCTACTTCTTTCTGTCAAAAGTTTTTTTTCGCTATATGGGGTGAACATTCTATCTTTATGTCCCTTGATTGATCTATAATCTAGAAATCCAACTTTTCGTCAGTTGAGAGATCTGTTTTATGTTGGTAGAGGATCTCTCTATCCCTTGCTCTGTCAGGAAAAGTAAACTGTTGGTCAAGAGATTCACAGCTCTATCAAGAGCTATCACTCTGCCACTTTGGATATCTGTTGGTTCAAAGATCTATTGCTCTGTCAGTTGACAGAAATGCTGTGGTGCTTGAGAGATCTATCATTCTCTCTGTCAGAAAATCTTGTCACTCTGTTGGTCGAGAGATCTATTAGCTGTCTTGTGGTAACCCATTGCTTGGTCAGTCAAGAGATTCATATATTTGTCAAAACATCTGATGCTCTGAGTCTAGATCAATCTCTGTGTTTCGAGATCTAAAACTCTGTCAGTGAAACTGTCTGTCAAAAGAACTGAGAGACATGTGATTCCTTGTCTGTCAAAATATATCTCATTGTTAAAAGATTGATCTCTCTTTCAAGACATTTTTGACTATCTCTACAGTAAATCAGTTGCCAGAGGAGAGATCACTTTGGTTTAAAAGCTCTTGCTCGCTGTAAAGAGATCTGTAACTCGACTGCACTGTTGGTGAAAAGATCTAGCACTCTCCCTGATGAATGGTGTGTTGTACTGTCGCTTTAAAAATTTTTTAGGTTTATTCAATACATTTGAACATTAGTGAAAAATGTTTTTCTTCAGTAACTGAATTACCCAAGTTAAACATTGTAAAGATTGATTACAGAGACTGATGTTTTTTTAAAGCCTTTATTTCTGTTAAAATCATTATTTTTTAACGGACACCAAATTAAAACATAATATCTAAATTCTTTTATTTATTACACATTAGACCAATAAAGAAGTTTTTAATACAGAAATGTGACCCTTATTCAATTCAATTCAGTTTATTTACCGTACATAGCACCAACAATTCAACCAGATCTTACAGACAGATCAGTTCAAAGTTTTCTATCTAAGGAAAGCCCGCTGATTGCCTCAACTCATTGACCCTCACATCAAGCATGCTTGTAGCTACAGTGGAGAGAAAAAAACTCCCTCCTGCAGAACTAGGCTCAGTGTGAACAGCCATCAGTCGAGGCCGACTGGGGTTCAAGGAGACAGAAGCAGAGATACAAAAGGCAACTATCACCCAGCTCCACAGACGGCCCCGTCCAGGAAACAGGCAGCCAGGCAGACAAGCTCAGAGCCAGCTCCCATGTCAGAGGATGAAGGAGAGCACATATAATTAGTCACAGTCAGAGAAACAGGACTACACTGAAAAACAGGCCAAGCTCCAAAATCTATAAACAAAGGTGTTGATGGCAGCAGCACAGCTGATATTTCTCTCCAGGATGGAGTAAAAGCTAAACAGGAACAGACCAGATGAGGCTACTATGAGAAAAAGAAGAGAGAGCAGAACATTAGAAATTGAACTAACAAATTCTGCAGAATGGGTGAAGAGAGATAGAATGAAATAGAATGATGAAAAGGGGTCCTTATTGCCTCCAGCAGTCTAAGCCTATAGCAGCAGAATTAGAGAGTTGGCTCAGAATAACCTGAGCCTCTCCAACCTTTATGAAAAAGGAAAGTTTTAAGCCTAACCTAAAAAAGTAGTAAGGGTGTCTGCCTCATTATAAGTATGTTTAATACCTTAGAAATCCTAAAGAAGTGAGGCATTGCTGCAAGAAATAGGGATTCATCCCGTAACTGGTGAGTTGCTGGTTTGAACCCCTGCTCCATTGATCTCCATAATTGTGTCCTTTTAAGGACACTTCACCTATCACTACTGTTGGTAGTCCGGTGGTACTGATGTACTGTATTACAGCTTTATTTTTGTCAAAGCAGTGTGAATTGTGTTGAAAGTCCTTGGACTTGATAACATGCTATATATACTAGCAAATTTATCTTTTTATTATCTTAAAGCAAAGAGTGTTTACATTTTGAACGTAGTGTTGCACCGATACCGATACAGTACCAGTATCGGACGGGGCCCCGATACTGCCCTAAAATGGTGGTATCGGTATCGGCGAGTACCAACAAATGGGGCACCGATACCATTTTGAGAGCCATAAGTTTATTCAACTATTGTCACCCACTCCAGATAGGCAATAAAAAGCTCTGCTGGATTCACTTTGTATTAGATTTTTTCCTACTTCACAAACGTAGGCAGCACATTGACAAAGCCATGATGGCAATTATTTTACATTATTATGGTATCTGTATCGGCCGATACTGCACAGCCAGGTATCGGGTATCGGGGCCAAAAAAAGGGCATCGGCGCAACACTATTTGAAAGTATGTCATATTATATTTAGTAGTAAAAGAAGGTTTTCTTTAATTTGTAAAAATTTGTTTCCATATGTTTGTTCAGACATTATATTTTTATGCTCATCACAGCTCCATTTATTTTCTTATCCAGGGTTGAAAGCAGTCTTCTAGAGGTACTTCAGATGGACTTTGAGGTTGAAGAACTGAGCAGTCCTGTTGACAGCCAGGTGATCATATGGAAGCTGGAGCTACCATCTGTGCCCAAAACTCTCGCCAAGACTGAAGGAGCCATGAGAATTTATACAACTCAAAGAGACTTTGTTGGCCTGGCTCCTCTTGTGATGGTGAGTGAGATGACAGCTTTCATGTCATCCATGATCATTATAAAAACCGGCATCGACATTACAGACAGCAGCCTCTCCACTAACTGCCAACGCTTCGGCTGCATTTGAGCATTGACGCATAAAAATATCATAAAATGCACTTTGCCTGATCCATTCTTGTCTGGTGTGCATATGCAGAGGATGGAATATGCTTGGGGTTTGTTGAGGAAAAGCCTTCTATCTTCAGCAGACTGTGACCTTGTGTTGTTTTCTGTCAGCTAGCTGATGCCTCTCTTCTGTGTTCTTCTGCTCTATTCTGGCGTGCAATTTTTGGCCATTCTCTGATCCTAACAGCTGCTTCACATGCTGCTATTTCAGTGCCTCAGGCCTCTTTAGCGTGCTACACTACCTCCATAATTAATCTATGATATAATCCCCTGTCACCAAACATTACAGCTGTTTGGATAGAAATATTGAATGTTGGTTACTGTATTTTGTCACCTGAGCCACAGATATTGTAATAAACAAACTGCCTGAGGTGGGAGCACCAGATTTTTGAAGTTATCAAGAAAAATACAGTAAGAAGCACTTATAAAATATGTTTTAGCTCTTTTTTCACTACAATGTCTACCATTTTCACCACATTGGTGCTGTGTTGTTTGTAATATGAAACAATTTCCTGATTTCCAAACAACATGGTTCATCTCACTTGATGAGTAGTAGAATCTAACCTTAGGCTGAGAGCCAAACATAAGATTTTCTAGTCGGTTTGAAAATACATCAGTTTCAGATCTTAACCTTTAAAGCTCACATTGCCGATTTTAGCTCCTGTTATACAAGTAATAGAGTCAAGGGACTAATATCAGCCTGCCTCGTTTTCATTCTCAAAATGGCTAACTGTCACTGTTATTTTGATTTAACAGACAGTTTTAAAAGAAGTAAGCCATGCTGCACCAAACGGGTCTTGGACTCTTTTCATCATGTTTTATTCTGTTATTTAAATTCTATTCAAGGTACGTATGAGATTTTTTTATTTTGAGTTTCCTGAACACCGCATAAAAAAATCAGCATTATGGGTGTATAAAATCCCAGGGTTAGGCTACAAAAATATATCACTAGAGGTTGGTTAAGGGCTTGATTTCAAATCATTTTTAAAATATTACTTCAAGGAGAAAAGTATTTTCAATTTCAGTTTAAATAAGATAAAATCCACTTCTTTCATGCACTTTGGTTCATTCATTCTCAACTTTTTCAAATGTTCATATTTCACATTTGTATAGTTGAGTTATGGATAGTAATAATCCAGTTTTAAGGGATAAAAACAAGACAAATGGTGTGCTGGAATGATGCAGTAGATGTAATTTTCTTTTTATAAATAAAAAAAACAAACTGTTCTTGATTGAGTATTTTTTTAAAGGAAACGGCATGAGCTAACATTTGCTTGTTTATCTACACATTAATAAAATAATTACAGTATTTGGTTTCCTGCTGATTTAATTTAGTTGTTAGTAGTTCATTTTAATGTAGATAATCAGATTTAAAAAAAAAAACATGCATCACATAAAAGTTTCAAATTTATCAGTATGTCACTGAGAATGAGTAAATATTTGATGTCTGCAAACAGATTAAAATCCATCCATCCGTTCATGCATCCACCCATATTTGTGGTACTTTATGTGCTTTATTAAAAAAAGAAATGGGCAGAAAAGAAAATGGGGTTAGACATGCAGAAAAGGTCTCAAAAATGGGAATCGAACCCCAAAAAGCTGCATTTAAGGACTAATAGTCTCCACATATGAGGAATCTGCTCTCATTCTACAGGCACTGCCCCAAAAATTATTTCAAAAAGAAAATATGGATGAGAAGATGATGTTGACTATTTTCCTTAAGGCGGTATGTTGAAGGTCAGCACACTTCAGACTAAACAGCACAGACCTTTCTTTTTAGTCCATACTCATTGGTTTGAATGTGCTTAAAATTTTACAGCTTTCCTTAGAAGGATATGCTTGAACAGAGAAGCTGGGCATCAGCTCTCCTCTCCCTATCACCCATGTGTCGTTCTGCTTCCCCCAGCTCTGCCTTAGAGACTCCCCAAAGGGGCAAGAACCACTTTATGACTTTAGAGCTTAAACATCAGTCAGCTATCTGTCTTCATGTTTCCTTTTAGCCTTTTTATTCTGGTCATTAACTGTAATAAAAATAAAAATAATAAAGAAACATTTGGAGTCTGAATCCTACATATTTCTTAACATTAGAATTTTAGATAGGATTTGCTGTTTGGTGCTTTGATGAAACTGCTTGATCTTTACATTCCCTGCAGGACACAGAGATCCTGAACACTGCTGTTCTGACTGGAAAGAAAGTGCTGATGCCTGTGAGGACAGTGGCTGTGGAGGAAGATGGAGTGGTCACAGATGTTTCTGACTACACAGACTGTAGTTCTACTGATGAAGATGTCCTCAAGGTATAATCATTTCTTTCTCCTTTAAAGCAGCGCTATGTTAGTTCTGACCCACATATCAGCTTAAATGGAGATAAATTATTTTTCAGGTCAATATACAACCAGCGGCGGATTTAGGAAATTTGGGGCCCTAGGCAAAAACAGGCAGGGGACCCTCTGAATTGAGAAGACAACACATGAAAGAGACCCATTATACAGATAAAGAAATTTTAATAGAATAGACATATATTATTTGTTCTAAGTTTTCTCCCTCTCTTCGTGTCCCTTTTCTTATTGTTTTCCTCTCTATGTTTTGTACTCAGCTGACTTTTCATGCTGTCTCAAAAGAAATGAAAGATTTTTTCCAAGCACTAAGCTCACTTAGCTGATTGCTCCTTTCTCTGTTTCCAAAAAGGCGACGGCAAAAGTAAATAACCCAGTCCTTTTTTTCACTGTAGACAAGCCATGATCTGCTTATCTGTTTCTCATTTCTCATTTGGATGAAATAATAGCCACATGAAGCAGATAAGATAAAGGAGAGCAGGAGGCGGGGTTACCAATCTACTTGCTCTGGAGAGCAGAGTTCGGTGCTTTTATATGTTCTCGCCAAAGTCTCCAGTAGCAGAAAAAAGTCACTAGATTTGGCCCTAGGCGCTTTTTTGAAATAAAAGTGCTAAAGAGGTCTGAAAAGTTACTAAATATAGCGACAAAAGAGTTAAGTTTGCATCACAGCTCTTCCCATCTTTTTTTTTTCTTCAAATGGTTTCTTCTGTCTGTTTGGACCTTTCTGAACATGTGTAGAGAATGGACTGGTCCAATGTGGTGGACACTGGAAATAAGAAATAGTTGTATTAACCATACATGTAAACAGTTTTATGGGGCCCCCAGGAACTTGGGGCTTTAGGCAACTGCCTAGTATTGCCTAATGGTAAATCCCCCCCCCCCCCACCCCCCACCCCCACCCCCCGTTTACAACACAGGCTGCTATTCTTAAAAACTTGCCTATGTAGATTAACAGGAATGGTTTAGATTTCACTTTCCAATAAGCTCAGAATAATGACTTGCTCATTAGTCTAAGCTCCCCTTAAAATAAAAAAATGGAAAAATAAACTAAAAGTTGTTATCCAATAAAAACTTACCAGATCATATGTTTGGGTATCTGATGTAGGATTTATTCTAGGGGGATGAATGTGACCTTTCTTTACCAGTTGCTCCATGACTTAGACTGCTGGTCCAAAGTGGTCTGTTATCAGATTAAAAACGGCGAGGGAGGGGTTCATTTTGTGGCAATGCAGTACTGCCAGTTGTTTTTAGGGGCACTACACCTGGAAGCTACAGATCTAGTGCATCTAAGGGCTAAAACATTCACAACCTTTTTTTTTAAGAGATATCTTACAAATATATATAATTAAATCACCAAATGAATATATGAATATAATTTGTGGAGATGTATGTCGGATGGTAAAATTTGTAATATACAGACAGAGGACATATAGCATCTCACAAAAATGTGTACAAAGACTCCCAAGTGAAAGTTTTGTACACTTATGAAACTGATCAAATTCAGATTTTTGTCAATTAAGTCACTTTTTCTGAGTTCTCCCAAGAATTGATATTAAGTATTTACAAAAATTTAAGAGGTGTATTCATTTTTGTGGGATTATGTAAAGTCTGACTTATGTTTCCTTTTTAAAGTAAGATACAATTGAATTGTGTTGTTTATCAGAATACTATGGCAGTTAGTTTTTTTAGATTTGTGTTTAATGTTTGCTTCATAGTTGGCAGAACTGCCTTTTAAAGTGTTGCATCTAGCTTATATGTTTAAGGTATCTTTCCACAAGCTTCTTGATAAAGCTTGCTGAAATTCTGACCCATTCCTTTTGACACAAATGGTGGAGCTGATCCAAGTAATGAGATCAGGCCTTAATAGGAAGCACTTCAATGACTTTGTTGTCTTTAAGCCTCTTTGGCAGTATGCTTAAGGTGTGTAAGGCTTTTCAGGCTTTTGTGATTCTTCCTTTTTTTCCATCCAAATGTAACGATAGGTATTATAGCCAAGCATTTCAATTTAATTCTCATCAGACCACAGGTTGTTCTCAAAAAAGAAATAGTTTTTCTTCCCTGAGTGCATTTGCAAAAACTTAATTTGGCTTTTTATGTTGCTTTTGAAATAACAGCTTCTTTCTTTCTGTTTTCTGGGCTAATATCTCTCTGGATAATGATACTCTTACCAGCTTTAGTCAGCATTGTCTTAAGGTACTTTGCTTTTGCAGATATTTTCCACCAATGGATTAATTTCCCAAGGGAATAGAACCTGTATTCTTCCTTAATGGTACACAAGGATATATTACAGTGCTGTTTCTATTACCATTATATTGTGAGGAGATAACTGTTTTACCTTCAAGCATTTGGAAATTGTACCACAGGAACAACCAGACTTATTTTGCTTAACACAGCAGCCTAAAGAGTACCTTACAGAGATATAGTTAGGTTATATACATATACGTAAAAGACCAAAAACCCTTTGATAATAACAAAATAAAGTTAATATACAACTGAGCATCTGTCCTGACAGTCTTTTGATAATCCTTTTTAAGCCGAAATAGAATTCTAGCATCTGGCACAATGAGCAGACATACAGTACTGTAACAAAATGTGTGCAAAGTGCTGCAGAACTATCAGAAAGCTACATGGTGAACATTTATGCAGCTACTTAACAGAGCCAGACTGAGTCCAGCTGTCCTGCAATGCCTTGCAGAAAAGTGACAGCTCTGTACTAGTGAATAATCAAGAACATTAAGAAAAAAATACATTTACAGTTCTTAACAAACATGCAAACAGGGAAACAGCATAAAGGTAAGAACTAATTCAATTAAACAAAAAATATAAAAAAGTTATGGCTAAATTCTTTTAACTGGAATGAATCCAAATTAAACAAATTGTACTGAAGCGGATCTTGAGTAGTCTTCTAGATTTTAGCAACTGTAAAATTCTATTTCAATCAATCAATTAATAAATCAATCAATCAACCAATATAATTTTTACTTAGACTTAGAACATCATTGCTATAACTTCTATCAGTATTAATTAGGGCTGCAACAACGAATCGATAAAATCGATAAAAATCGACTTTTAAAAGCGTTGGCAACGAATTTCATCATCGATTAGTTGTGTCGCGCGATTAATGCGTCATCCACCGCCGCCGTCATCACTGCCACTTGATTGAAACCGGGGAAGAAAAAAAAATATGGCAGAGCGAGTGGGGAAACGTAACATTAGATTCTCAGGTAGCTCATCTGATGCTTTCCTTACCTTGTTAGTAGGTTACAGACAGTGATAAGGTTGGCTACTTATTTTACTTTTAATTTCATTTGAATTAGCTTAAGCAGCGTTTATATTTTCTTTATAAATAAATTAACTTGCAAATTATGAGGGCAAGGCTTTTAAAGTTTAAATCTTCTGGCAAAGATAAAGTAAACATCCTGCAATTTATGGAAGTAAAGCAGAATAAAATCCAGCAAGATCAGTAATATGTCAATTAATTATATGCCACATTCCCATGTAAATATCTGTCTTTGGAGGATGTGTTTTTTAACACCCCTAGTTCTCTCATTTTTATTCCAAATACAATTTATAATTTGAATCACATGGCTATTTTCATCTCTATGGTTAAGTATTTTCTCAAGTAGCAACTTTAACTGCTATACTTTCCTGTCTTAAAAGGCAGAACTCTTCTAGTCTAAAAAAAACTCATTTGTTGAAATGGGGGGACCTATTGTTTGAACCCCTTAGGGGCTTTTAAAAACAAAAATGTCTTTTTTTGCACTTTATGAAACAAAGTACCCTATATTTTATGGATGTACAGCTACATTTCTCATGTAAGTTTGCGTAGTTTTAACACAAACATTTATTTTTCATATTGCACCAGGACAGTTAATGAGCAACCTGTACTTGTGTGCTTGTTTGTTCTGTCTAAAATGTTTATTTTGGAATAAAGAGGTTAATATAAAAAATATTTTTTGTCTGATTCATCGATTAATCGAAAAAATAATCGGCCGATTCATCGATTTTTAAAATAATCGTTAGTTGCAGCCCTAGTATTAATATGGAGGTTTACTCAATCATCCATCAACTTAGCAGCTCCATCTGTACTCCTCAGCAGCTTTAGCTACAGCTTCAACAAACAACTAAATTTATTGTCTATTCCAAGAATTGCTCTAGTATTTTCTCTTCGGGAATAAATATTTTTTGGGGTACATTTTTTCGAATTGCGTCTTTAAATTTTCTTTATTAATTTCACAACCTTGCTTGGATGTTGCTAACTGGATTAGCTCAATTTCTAACTTTTTTATCCATTGCACACATGCACAGTACTGTACCTCCACTAACTCAGTGTTGTTGCTATAAATATACACAAAGGGCTTTATTGAAAATAACATAATAAAAAAAAAAAACAAATCTGCAGAAAAAGGTACATTTTCAGAAAAACCTTGTATGCAACTGCATTGTGCTACTGGTGTTTACATTTAAACAAATGTCATAAAACATGATGATGCCCCTTTAAAACATATATACACTATTTTACTTCCAATTAATTAAAATGTGGTAAGAAAATTTAAAAAAGATAAAAAGTCACAATATTATCACATGGACTTTTCCAAACAACACATGAATCTTAGTGCATCTAATCATCTGAAATTGAGGAAAGTAAAATGTATTTGTTGTCTGAATCAACAAGAAATAAATCCATTATACTTTACATTCGAATGTGGTGAAGTATTACCAATAGTAGCTTTAGGAAGCATGAAATTACCCTGCTTCACAGAAGTGAATTTTGACAGAAAAGGGTGAGCATGTATCGAGTGCAGATAGGTGTTAAAGAAAGTGGGATTATGAGTGAGTATGAAGAGTATGACAGTGAAATTGTCCTTTTCAACCTTATGTTTTAAATAACTATGCTTTTGTCTAAGCTCACTGAAGCTCCTGGTGTATCTGCTGACCAAATAGCAGCTCTGGTCACAAATATTCACTTTAATCTTCTTAGTATAACAGCTTGACTCAGATATCTTCCCTCCTCTGCTGTGCCTAAGGGGTATCAAATCTGCTAGTGATAGATGGAGAAGGATTTATCTATAATGGACAGATCACATCTAGAGATGAAAGCGCACGTAAGTGTAATCTGCCGTATTGGCTGGGAATTTTTTTTTTAAAGTGCCAGGGAGATGCAAAGACTTAAAATGCATGAAGACATTTTCCTGGTGAACACACATTATAAACATATGCATTTTTAGTGGAATAATGAGGCCTTTTATGAACTTATGTTCTTTGCAGCATTTAGTCCAGATAAATTTCATGGAACTTGTATTAGTTGGACAAAAAAAAAATATTCAATCACAGTTGAGCCAGTAAAGCAAAGCGGATGTTACAATTTCTGCCTGCATTTAATGCCTTACTCAGTGATGAAAATCAAATCCTATTTTAGACAAATATCTTTTTTTAATCTAGATACAAAAAGGGATATTCTTGGACTCACAATCAAGTTCTGTCAAAAATGATTGGAACGGCACGAAACAGACCAGGAGCCCTTAAATGCTAAAGCTTTAAAACATATTTGAGCAAAAAAAGGTATTTTTTTCATATTTAAATTTTATTTACTAAAGCTATTTAAAAGCTTTAGCAGTGTTTCCTAAAATCTGCTGTTTGGATCATATTTACAAAAAGATATATTTTTACATCTCAGTTGTCTAAAAGGATAGTGAATTGTTCATGTTTTCCTTAAGCCCCAACAGAGCCAATGCCAGAAAAATAAGGAGAACATAAGAAAATGAAGAGATCTTTGGTGAAATTTTAAGTACTGTCATGTCTTTAAAGGAGCTTCTGATGCACTCCTATTGTGAATTGTACATTTGTATTAGGATCAGTTTCACTGTCTTCTGCAGAGTCACTTTTCACTCCTTCTGCTGCAACGTCAATGTCTCGTTTTTATATTCAAGGATCCACTGATCATCTGGGAATGACATTTCGATGCTCTTTCTATCAGGGAAACGTTCAAAATGACCCATGGCAGCCTGGCTCATCTGGTGATCTAACTGTGCAGCTTCCAAAGTCAAATGTGTAATAAAGTGACAACAGAGGATAATTTTGCTGTTGCATTGTTTCTTTCCACATCACTGAAACAACAGTCAGATAGGTAATATTGGGGCAGGATTGTAGAATTGGGTCATCCTGCAGGCTTTTTAAAACTATAAAACAAAAGTATTTGTATTTCCCTGTTTTTATGACATGTTTAGATAAAAAGATAAAGAAAAATACAATTTGTTTCATTTCATCACTGAACAATTTATCAGAAGTTAGTCATGTATTGCTGTTTGATTTCAAAATTAGAATTAGTTTCAGTAAAGAAGAATGTACAGAAGTATCTTCTTTCTGACTGCTCTTCGGTCTAAGTCAGGTTAGGTAACCTTCTTTTAGTTTAAAGGGGAAATAATTTAATATACATGCAGTATTGGATTAACAGTTTTTTTTTTTTTTTACATTTAGGCTGTTAAACTTAAAGGTATTGTGGTGGATTTTTTAAAAGACCCACCCTCTCCCCCTTAAAAAAATGCATTTGCAAAAGCATGCACCAGCCCATTTCTCCTTGTGCACGCACTGTTTAAAATGTGCTGTTCTTATAACTCATACAAGCTTACTGTGTCCACATACAGTGGGGACTGTATAGTGGACTTTATAGCAAAATCAGTTAGCTGATCATTTGGACAGATGATCACTGCTTTTTGCTCCCCGTTGGTCACGTAACTCCTCCTCCACTGTGCCTTCGCCATCTTTATTAGTCTACGCTGTCAGGTAGCTACAGCTAATGGCGACTGTGGACCACTGTGACAGCAAATCCCAGAATGCTTTGCGCGGAGAGCTCTCTGGATGAAGCATTCTGGGATATATCTGCTTCTTCTGAGGCCTTTCTTTTCTTCTCAACGACCCTCTGCCATTTTAAAAGAGAAAGGTGAGCTTCAATGACTGTCTGAAACCGTAGCTCACCCCAGATATACGCCTGAAAGAGCGCATATGCAGAAAAAGATAGCTAACGAGGTGAGCACATAGGTCAGCCTTAAGTAAACATATCACCAGAATGATTGGCAATTAGGAGGACCACTTATTTAGATGATCCACCCAGAAATAAAAGATCGTCCTCTATACATTTACATTTACATTGAGTAGTTTACTGCTGATTTAACGAATCATATAAAGAGGAAGAATAGGAGAAATATAATAAAAGTCTAATGAAAAAGTTGCACTTGCTTCAAGAAAACCTCTTAAGCATAAGGGTCAGGGGAGCCATCTTTATTAAAAAGCTCAATGGTCTAATTTAATATTATTATTTTTTTAAGAATATATTGTTCCAGAAACACTTGTAAGTAAATACAGTCCATACGATGACCTTTATGGGATGTGACCCGCTTTATATATACTGTATTGCATTTCAATCATATGTTTTGTCTTTGACACCTTTAGTTTACACTGCAAAAAAATGAAATCTCAATTAGTAATTTTTCCTTAAAATAAGTCAATTTTTTCTTGATTTGAGGAGAAAAGTGAGACACTTCCCCAATGGATCAAGACAATTGGCATTTAAAATAAGAGAAAACAACTGCATCATCATTAGTTCAAGTGCATATTATATAATTATCTTATTCCAAGAGTAAAAATACTCATTCCATTGGCAAATAGTCTTATTTACCTGCTCAAATGAAGGCTAAATGCACTGAATTTAAGAATTTTTATTACCTATTATAGATTGTTTTTGCACTGTAAAGAAGGACTTGCCACGCTACTTGATAATCAAAGAGCGAGGTTGAAGTGGTACATCGTACACATTTCCTTTTGTTGTTTTTTTTGTGGGACTTTCGGGATAACTTTGACCAGGAAATAGCTTGTGATGTAAAATTTCCCACTCTTATTTTTATTTATTCCTGTTAAAAGGTAGTTTTTCCACTGCACAGTCACTACATGCATGTTTCACAACAAACATACACCTGAGTTTCCCTAGAAAAATGTTTAACCCATCAGTCTCTATGATTTGATGCATTTGTCTCTGTAAAATGACTTGTGATGACATGTTGTGTTTTGACGCTATACAAATGAAATGAGTTAAATTATTTGAATATTTTTATTTAAGCTCTAAATCACAGATCCATAACCTTTCTGAAACTAAGAGCTTCTTCATAAGTACCAATTTGTATATGAAGGTTAACCAGTGCTGACCATGAAACCAACACTTCATGTAATTAAACTACAAGTGTTACAAAAGGTGCAGCAGTATTGAATAAAGTATTTATTGAATTCTGACATGTTAATTGACTAGTTTTTTTTTTTACATCATTTTTTTAAAATTCTACATCAGTAATTGTTTCTGCTTTTTTGCATACAACTCTAAACTTGCTTAAAACTGTCAATCATAAAGGCACTTTAATTTTCTCTAAATAGTAGCAATACATTTTGTTAATGTGCTAGCTTTGCAACAAATTGCATTTGATTGTGTTTGCAATATCTAGATACCCTTTGATATTCTAACTATATTCCACTAAGAACAAATCTCTAATCTTAACAGCCTTTAAATACATAACCACATATTCAGTTGTCAGAAGTTCATTTTGATAAAAAAGTTGTTATATTCATATTATTTTATTCTACTACATTGAACTATTTTTCCCTTTATGGTATGAAACTCTTATGGTTTTGCTGCTTACATTAATACCATTGTTACTCCTGGCTTATCATTTTTGCGAACAATTTCAAAAGATTTAACTTAAATTCATATTTTATTAAAAATCTTGGAGCTCAGTGAGTATGTGGTCATTTTCACCACGTCCAATATTTTTTTAGGTTAGAAATGTATGAAAATGTTGTTACCATTATTATGTGTTATTGTAACTTTATAACATTATTTTACAATATTCTTGTAACTAAATTGAGGAGTGCAGAAAGTTTCATTATTCACATTTTACTTGCAAATTAATCTTCCTATAAAGGGTCTTCAGAATACAAATGAAGGCATCCCATTTACCACCATTGGCATCTGTAAGACAAGTAATCATCTGATTCATTGAAAGAAGAGAAGAGCCTGCAGAGAAGATGAAATAAGACTTCTGACAACTGTTTCAAAATGTCCATAAGATCCGTGAGCAACCGAGAAAAGCTGCAAAGGTGGCTTTGAGATTAAGATGCAATGGATGCACTAAGCGGGTAGAGGACTGATATTAGCTCTACACTGCAAGATATTTGAATTAACATAAAATTGCAATGCTGCTTTCTCCTAAAGCTGCAGACTGGTGATCATCGCAGTAGTTTGTTATAGCCAGCTGACATTACTGTGGTAGCATGCAGAGCAAAACTGCTGCAAGCCCATTTGTTGTTGTGGGAACGGCCTGTTTGTTAAAACAGTGACTTTTATGGGAATATTTAATTATTTTTTGTCATTGGATAGATGACAAACAAGTCCTTCATGGACAACAAATTTGCTCCAGATTTGATAGAGGTGGTTAACATACTACTACTAACACAGAGTCATGGTGGTAGACGGGTGATCAAATTGATATGCGTGCTCTGATAAATCGTTTCCAACGGTTTCTCATTTTCCATCCAGGTGTCTGACAGGTGTGACTATGTTTATGTGAATGGCAAGGAGACCAAAGGGAAGGTGAAGATGACAGTAAACTTCACCTACAGCTACCTGAGTGCTCAGCTCGAACTGAATGTGTGGATGCCTCGACTCCCTCTGCAGATTGAGTTGTCAGACTCAGAACTGAGCCAAATCAAAAGCTGGAGAGTTCCTATTTTGACCTCGAAAAGGTGAGAGATTTGTGTATTACATTAAGCCAAACAAGCTTGTTTGGTTTCTACATTTTATTTAAAAATATTTCTGGGATTGAAACATGAAAAATATTTGAGACACAGGATTCCAACATGAAGAGCCATTCAAAAAAAGTTTACTCCAATCAAGCAAAGAAGCAGGGTTAGATCATTGAAGCCGGAGTTTCAGGAAGTAATAGGCAGGATCCTAACATGAGTTTGAATGTCTCTACCTCAGATCTGGTTGGAACAGTGACGAGGCTGAAAGGAAGGGAAAAGGCTGCATGCTCCAGCTTCAGCACGCACTCGTGCGGGTTCTGACCCATTTTGTCGCAGAGCAGGAAGACCCACGGGACCCTACAACGTATTTCCTTGGGTCTGATTGGCAGGTGGATATTACAAGGTTGGTTCGATACTTCATGAAGGTCGAGGACCCTCGAATTGTGAGACTTCAGGAAGGAAGGGTACTAGCAGGAAAAGACTTTGGGACCACAAACATTCAGGTATCAGCTGTTTTTTTATGGGCCAGTGACAAATTTTCCAAGAAGCATGTCGTAGGAACTGGTTTATGTTTAATTCGTAAATCCTTTTTTAAATAAAGATGCAATCTGACTTTTCTTTCTATTTTGTCTAATATTGTGATAGGTTTTTTCTCCACTGTCTGATGTCATCCTGGCAAAGACAACAGTCAAAGTTGTGGATGAGAAAGTGAGCATCACAGAGTTAGGTGTCCAAGTGGTTTCTGGACTCTCCATGACGTTACAACGTAGTTCAGGAAGTAGCAGGGCGATCTTGGCTACAACAACCACACAAGAGGTTCTACAAAGTCCCAAGCAGGTACTATTTTATAGTTTATTTTAATGCTCCTCAGGAAAAAAAAAAAAAAGCTTTTAGGTTATCACAAGTTCTATCTTTTACTTTTTTTTTTTTTAGGAAGCTTTGGTCAGTTCCTGGGTCCAATTCAGCGATGGCAATCAGACACCTCTTGACATCTATGATCCATCAAACTTCCGACTGACAGTTACATCCCTGGATCAGGGAGTGGTGTCAGTGCAGGGCAAACCTCCTGTAGTAGTGGCGGAGGGAGAGGGCGAAGGAGTCTTAGTTAGAGTAGAAATGTCCATCTGTGAGTCCTGCCAAAAGTCGAAACGCAAAAGTACAGTGGCTGTGGGCAATGGCAGCCTTAAGGTCAAGTTTCAGGCCAACACTCGGCGGGCTGGTGGCACTACCCGCAGCACTGACCGAAGCTCTGTTGGAAGCAAGGACAGCAACAATGACTCTGGAAATGATGGGGAAGAATTAGACAGTGAAAAGAAGCAAAGAAAACCATCTCAGTTTCTTACTTCAAGTATCCCAAACTCCAACAAAGAGGAGAGTGCCATTCAGAAAGTCCCAACCACCATCAAATCTACAGAGAAAACCATTATAACCAGTGGCAGTCTAGGAGGAGTGGGCAGGACGAGAAGACCCGGTAATGTTGGCAGCCCATCCAACGTTGTAAATGTCAGCCTAATTAGAAGTCCTGGAGACAGCAGCAAAGGGTATAGCTCAGAAAACATGATAGTGGAGGATATGAGCAGTGTTAGCCTTACCAGCACTGTCAAAGCTCCTGGGAATCTGGTGAACTACAACAATTTCCCCACAAAGGTAGAGAGCCCAGGACCTGAAATGCCAGAAGTAGAAAGTGGTGAAGAAGCTTTGGCCAACCGGCCTCTCACAGACTTGGAGATTGGCATGTATGCATTGCTTGGTGTTTTTTGTCTTGCCATTTTAGTTTTTCTAGTGAATTGCGTATCATATGTTGTTAAATTCAGGCATAAGAAGCCTCCCTCTCATAGCCAGGAGCCAACAGGGCACAGGCATGACTGGGTCTGGCTAGGCACAGACGCTGAGCTTGTGATGACAGTGCCATGCAGTCCAGTCCAGCCAGACTCCCATACAGCAACCACTGTGATTGACATTGGGCCTGACAAGACTGGGTCTCTTTCTAGAAGGCCAAGTTGCTTAACCTCTGCAGCAGAATCTCCTCTCCGTTGTGACAGCTCCCACAGGACCAAACCCATACAAAGTGAGTCCCTCCACTCGCCCACCAGCAAGAGAAAGAGAGTTCAGTTCACCACGTTCTCCACACTGGAACGCCAACATTCGCCACATCTCTCACCCAAGGAAAATGGCCATGGCATTCACTGGGTTGGAAAGGAAGAGTGTACTGGCGTGGAACCTGAAGTGCCCATCATAAAGCCTGGGGACCAGTTATAACACAGAACATAATGAGACTTCACATGCACAGCAGCCGTGGCTTCGATCACCTCAATGCCTTTGTCAGGAAAATGGGATTTTGTATAAGGCCTATTTGACATTTCATTTTCCATTAAGGCCTTTTACATGTATATGTAATATATAGTGTATATACTTAAAATAAGACAATGAATATTGTGTAATAATGCCACAGATGGCTAAGCAGATGCTTTATTGTATACCCAGTATTTAAAACCACATGTTCATGCTGCATGAGGATATCTGTGGAAAACTCTACAGACACTGAAACATTGCATAAAATGGGGAAAAATAAAAAAACAAACAAAATGCAAACATGTAAAGTAACACCCATAATATGGAGCTTACCCAAACATTTTTATCAATTAAAAAAAGGCTTTCATTCAATATGGTAGAGAAACATAAATGACTTTAAATTAAAACCTAAAATAGAAGCTTTTGAAATTTTATCTAACCTCATTTTTAATCAACACTATGGTCTTTCAGAGCATTTCTTAGGGAGCACAGTGGTTCTCAAAAGTGTAAACTTAAAATGCCGGGTTGATGTGATGTTAAAAATAAACACCATGATCAACCATTCTGAAAACCTTTCACACATGTTCTAACAGTTTATTATGAAGGTAAAATATCAAAATATTATTTCTTTCTTAAATCATTTAGTGGATGATTTTTGGCCACGACCATTCTTTCTTTTTTGTTAGAAGTCTGCCAGCATCCCACATTTTGACTTGCAGTATTTGCTCCCTGCATCTTGAAGAGGCCTTTCAAATCTTATCAGTTCAGACCTCCTCAGGTGGCTTCTGGAGATCTGGTTTTGAAATCTTCTCAGGCTAATATTAAACTTACATTTTCCTTAGATAAATGCATTGTTTGTTGATTTCGACTTATGCTTGCCCTCACATTGATGCTGAAATATAGAAACAGTCTTAAACTTTAGATTTGGCATTAATCTGAATGTTTTGGGTCAAAACTAACTGGTATATCAAAAAACGACCCTATAAATTCATCTAAATTGACAGAATCAATTCAATTTAGTTTAAATAGCGCCAATTCACAACAAGTAATCTCAAAGCACTTTACATTTCACCAGACCATACAGTCAAATTGATTCAAAGTTTTATATCTAAGGAAAAACAGTTGGTTGCATCAACTCATTGACTCGAAGGCAATCCCTCACACTAAGCATGCTTGTAGCGACAGTGGAGAGGAAAAACTCCCTTTTAACAAGAAGAAACCTCCAGCAGAACCAGACTCAGTGTGAGCGGCCATCTGCCGAGGCCGACTGGGGTTCAAGGAGACAGAAGCAGAGATACAGACATCAACTGTAAAAGGCGGCCCCGTCCAGGAAACACAGCCAGGCAGACGAGCTCTGAGCCAGCTCCCATGTCAGAGGATGAAGAGAGCACATCCAGTTAGTCACAGTAAAAGAAACAGGACTACACTGAAAAACAGGCCAATCTCGAACATCTATAAACAAGAGTGTTGATGACAGCAGAACAGCTATACTAAAAAGATTAAAATAGAAATTATAAACCAAAAGTTTACATTGGGTTCCATTAGAGCAGACAACATTTTTCTGCCTTTATGTCATAAGTTTGAGCTGGACCTGAAGGTTTTCTTTTCAAATAAATAATGTTGTGAATCACTATAATGCATGGAGAATACAGGAGATAACATTTAGTAAAATAATTCATCAGAATGTACCACCAATGTCTTTCTCCTCAAATTCCCTTTAAAATATCGGTCCTTTATGTTCATGAACTTGGGAGAAATATTTTCTATAATGTATCTGTTGTCCCATACAATAACTTATAACCACAATCTGTCATAAATACCTTATATATGATGTAGAATTTTTTTTATTTTTATCTTCTGACCTGCAAATAGCCTTTTTTTCTTTATTTGTCCTCTAAATATTTTGAATTTAGTCAAATTAAAAAGTCTTCTTTAACATTACGTAAAAAAACAGCATTTCAGCAGGTTTATGTCCTCTTTAGGAGCCACTGTATGTCATATCTGGTTGTGTTTCCTCTTTCTACTCATCCCAGCCTCGGGCAGCTGCTAAATCCAACCTTTGTACAGTAAACTGGAAGGATCTCATTTTCCCCTCTGCCCTTTAAACTAATTGAGATTTTGCTGTGTTTCTGAATCCGGAAAACCTATTTGCTGCACTTCATTAAAAATGAATGAGTTGGTAAGCATAACTTTTTGTCTCACTGGAATTAGAAACTATTCAATTATCAATCATTTTCACATCACTGAACAAAGGAAAAAAAATCAGGAAAGTTTTCTTTACTTTTATTTACCATATGTTTATAGTTTTCTTAATGTAAACTTGTTTTACAGAGTCTACTTACAATACATCTATAGTTATATACATGACAGTTTACTGGCAGTTTTTTCACAGGCATCAAATATATGACGTGACATCTTTAAAAACATTAATGTCTTTGGTTCACTGCTCTTTGGTTAAAAATATATCTTTATTTAAATAAATAGAAGAATTAAAATTTTAAATGAGTACAGATAATGTACAAATATATATATATATATATATTGCAGCTGAAGTTCCTGAGAAAGTATCTAGTAAAGCTGTAAACTAGGCCTTGTGCAGCGTGTCCACCAGTTTCTTATACGTCTCCCTCTCCTGTTTCACACTGTGATGTTCCTCCACGTAGAGTTTTCCATTCCTTACGACTCTCTCTCTCAGCTCGTGATCTGACAGCAGCCTCCGAGACTGGTGCACAAATTCCTGGAGAGGATAAAAACCCAGATCACACCCATTTACTGCCAAGGACCACTTAAAGCTTTCCAGTGAAGTTTCTTGGAGATTTATTACTTTAAAGCATGAGGATAAAAAAAAGTAAAAAAAAATCCCAGGCATGGGAACAAAATTCATGATTGAAGCCCATGAGCTGATTAGTAAATACTTCACAAGTTTCTGTATATTGCCAAAAGTAAAAGATATTTGTGGCTTCAGATGAAAACATTGATGTCCAACAGACCTTTGTATGTTATTTTTGGCTGTCACCTCTAATTTGTTTATAAAATAAATGTGGCAACAAACAATACTTATGTTGCAGCTGAACAATATTGTCTAATCGTTTGTTGAAGAAGAGAAGATAATAAAAACTTGACTGATGTTTGATTGAGTTGTTTTCCATCCACACAATCATTCAGATTCCTCCTCGCTCATTTCTTGGCCCAGCAGGCTGCGGCTAGCGTTTCAGGAAATGAAGTCAAAGTGCCTTGAAGTGCTGTTGCAACGTGGCAGCCAACACTGCTGCGCAGAGCCAACAGGCACACAGAGATTAAGACACTTTCTGTTCAACTCTTCACATTGAGTGAAGTGATCATATCTGAAGAGGCTCCAGGCAGGAAGCTGTTCTTCTCTTTGGCAAAATGACAGATTTCTCTCCAGCTGCGGCACTCAGTTCAGCCAACGAGTAAAATGTCCAATAGAAGGCAAGGACATGGAAGGCCATATATGGTATGAGTGTTTCTTTTTACTATAGTCCACAGTTTTTTTTTTAATAGATGAGGTTGGAGCTTTATCCATACCAAAACTTTTGACTTGAGAACCATCTTTCAACCACAGGGATTGACGTTTTACCACTTGCCCAAAGGGCAAATGACTTTCACATTTCATTTGCCCAGAAACAATTTTTACTTTCCCAGTATAATATTTGATAAATACAGTTCCTAATATTCATTTTTGTATATATATCAATGAAACATGCTTGTTTTTTAAAATGTTTTTTTTGTAATTCAGTAAGTTTACAGGTTCCTGGTGTGTATATGCATGCGTCAGATAATGAACTCAAGCCTACATTACCGTGTTAACATGCTTTTCAATCCTTCCTGCACATTCTTTTCAAACTTGCTTTAAACCACTGGCGGCCAGCCCATAGGGGGCGCTGGGACACCGCCCTCCCTGATAAGAAGAGAGAAACGTAAAATATTTTTACAAATTAACTCATAAATGTCAGTTTTACTCTCTAGAGTGTGTACCTATAAGCAAAACAAATTATATAAACTACATTTCCCTACCTACTGTCATTCATTGTGGATTTCCACAGACAGACTCCTACCGACTCTGTCTTGGGGCTCTGATCAGACTGCCCCACATGTGCAGAGAATCTGCCAATCATGTACGATTGCTAGTTCAATTAAATAATTTAATGGCCAATCAGCGTCTCAGAATTTTATGGTCTTGGGGCTCTGAAAATACTGCCCTTTAACAGGCTTCTGCACCCAATGCGCAGGTGCAGACAATTAGAGGGACGATGGCGAACGTAACGAGCGAGGTGCAACTTCCACCAAATTTGGTGAGATCCTTATTTATCTACCCCTTTGCCAGAAGAACATCCCTGTTGTAGGAGATGAAAATTTCATGTAATGGTTATTGTGACCAAAATCATCACTGTTACTGTTATTATATAGTAAATTAAATCATTACTGTTAAATTGTATTTATTGTCCAATTGTTTATTTGAATTCTTATTCTGGATTAGTTAGAGACATACACTAGGCTATATCAGCCCCACCAAAATATTTTTCACCAGCTGCCACTGCTTTAAACTGTTGTGTGCTTGGAAAAATATAAATTGTAATGTTAAAAATCTAAAAAAAAAAAACTTGACAGGTTAAAAACTTACACTACTACTGCTCACCAATTTAACATGTTTAGCTCTATAACATTTAAATGCACCACTCCAATGTCTAAGAGATTTTTTTAATGTATGACCACTGTACAGAAGACTGTCATATGATAGAAATATTTACACTGTGCGCATATAATTATTATTATTATTTTCCTAATCCCAGACTGATCATTTTTAATCCAGCGTGTATTATAGTATAGATTAAATTCATCATCCAGCTGCTGCTCTGCAGAATTCTCTCCCCAAGGAGAAAAAAATCACGCCATCTAGTGGAAAATCACGCAACTTTTTCAAATCCGGCGAGAATCTGTACAAAACAACAAAGATGGCGCCGGCAACGCTTGTGGGTAGTTTTCAGCGAATGTCGGTGAGTTTGAGTGATGAATAATATTTTTTTGCGATCACTGCACTTGCCTGGCGGGCAAATGCAATGAAATTTGTACTCTCCCGACAATAAAAACTACTTGCCCCGGGCAATGGTTAACATCAAGCCCTGAACCATCTACATAGCTGCTGCTTTAGGGTGAAATAGGTTGTTGTTCCCTTTTGTTTAAGCCGCTTCGTGCATTAAAACAGCAACAGAAGGTATAAAAAATAAACAAACACACAGAATAATGCTGCCATTAACAATTAGAGATGCATCGTGCCAGTTGTTTTCCAATCCAGTCCAATACCAGGGCTGAGCAATATCTGGTACCGATCCAACTCAACTCTTAAATAAATGAACCATATATCTTGCCAAGTGAGTGAAGTGAAGAACTTAAAAAAGTACCGAAATAATATTTAGTAACAAATAATATGCAAAAATAAAGAAATAACTTCCATGTTAAGTGCACTGGATTGGATCTCAGATATAAAATCACAGATATCTGATTCAGCAAATAAGATTATATCAGAGCTGATATCCGATCTGAGGATCGGATCGGTGCAGCTCTATCACCAATATTTACAGGTATGACGTTTTATGGTTTGAAAGCCTCATCCTTTACTCCTATAAGTACACTTTCATGTCATTGTGGCAAATCTTTTGCATTTAGTGTGGCATGTCTGCAGCTGCAATAGAAACTTTAAATCTCAGGTTCTTGGAACAGAGGCTCTAATAAAACCTCATGTTAAACTTGCCTCACAAGCTTCAGCATCTCATAGATGATGATAAACAGGGTTAATAAACCCTTCCTGATTAATACTATATGCATTTTTTATCTTTTTTTAGCATGAAATCATAAGTTGGTTATGATTTCATAAAACTTGGACACAGTAAGGCTCTCTAATCTAACAGATAAAGAGAAATCAGGCTAACATTTAGCTCCTGGAAAGCCCAGACTTCAATCTAATTAAAATTTGTGTAGGATGATTTTAGTTAGATCCTTAAACACTGCAAAAATGATCTAGAAATAAGTAAAAATTTCTTAAATTTAGTGTATTTACCCTTCATTTGAGTGGGTAAATACGATGATTTGCCAATGAAATTAGTATCTTTACTCTTAAAATAAGATAATTAGATAATATGAACTTGAAATAAGACAATGCAATAGTTTTATTTTATTTTAAATGTAAATTGTCTTGTTCCATTGGCAAAGTGTCTCATTTTCATACTGAATTGGAGAAAAAAATGCACTTATTTTAAGTAAAAATTGGTTAATTAGATTTCCATTTTTTGCAGTGTAATGTAATCAAAATTTCCGGCAAAAAAATACTAGGATACAATTTGCTAAGAGGCCTAAACCAAATATTTGTTTTGTTCATAAATAGATTCAAGCATGAATATGTTTTTGAACATGTGTGCTTCTTTCATTTTTTTGCTTATTCATTTAAGATGTGTGTTAAATAATTATCTCACAGGTGTAAATAATTAGATAATAGAAATGCATAATTAAAAGGCCCAAATACAAATGTAAAGAAAAACAATGCTCACGATTAGTTTACATCTGACTGAAACTTTAACAGTTTAAAAAGCTTTAAAGTACTGGAATATTTTTGACACATATAAGCTATTACAAGCTGGAAATACAATTAATCAGAACAAGAAAAAAAAGGCTCTTGAATTAAAAGATGGCAGACAGATGGCCATTTACTGGTCATTGGCTCCAGCTGAGGTCATAGTTTATGCGGTCAAAGTTGTTGCAACCATCTGTCGGACCTTTCTGGCTTCAGGTCAGCGGAGACACACGCAGAGAGGACTTAATTCATGACAAAATCGAGTCAAAGGATGGCGTCTTGAGAGCGCTGTGCTTTAGCCCCCTGACAACTGCACTTAGCATATGTTATCCTCCCTACGCAACAAACGTAATTAAAGCAGCACGCTGCATGGTTTCATAACAAATTTCTGTTTAGCACTTCCCAGTTTGCCGCTACATTTTGTAATTAATCAATATACGGCGATACGGTGTCTAATTATTCTCTTGATTTATTCTGAGCTCAGAAGAATCAATGTGTTCACCATAAAACCACCTAATGAACTGAAAGTTAAGTCAATTACGTTATTAATGAGCCGTAGGGATATTTGGTTGTTGTGAATTACTGTTTCAGAACAGAGAGAAAGCAGTAAATATTTCTTTAGGCGAGTGATGATGCATTCAGCGGCTGTAGCTGCTTTATATTCCTAAACGGTATGTGGGCTGCTGATCTTTTTTTTCCCACAGAGGAAACAGTAACCTGGTCAGGGAGCAGATACCTGAGGAGAAGAGAACAGCAGCCCAGTGACTCCGTGCTTCACCACGGCTGCATTTCCTGGTATATCCCTCGCCAGCACTGGTACTCTGAGATCCATGGCCTGCAAAGCAGAGGCAAACCAAGAGCACCTCAGTAAAAGTTAAAACTAAAATTATTTCTGTTGAAATCCTTGATATGTAAGAGACACATTTACACACAGTGAACAGTTGACTTTGGTATTAATGGTATTAGAAAACAAAATTAAGTATCTCTAAAATTAATATTATATACAGTGGGGGAAAATAATATTCAGTCAGCCCATGATTGTGCAAGTTGATGGGAATCAGTATTCGGTCAGTCCTAAGCAAGCAAGATAACTGGTCCTCAAAGACCTGCAGCTTCTTTGAGAAGTTCCTCTGTCCTCCACTCATTATCTGTATCCATGGCACCTGTTGAAACCCGTTCCTTTTATAAAGGGAACCTATGCATAGCCTCAAACAGTCAGTATCCCACTTTAAGCATGGACAAGACCAAATAGTTGTTGAAGAACACCAAGGTGAGAAGTATAGACTTCAATCTACAACAGGTAAGCAGGTTGGTGAGACCAAATCAACCACAGAGCAATTGGAAAAAAATGGGAAACATACCAGGTTAATCATACCGTATTTTCGCGACTATAAGGCGCATATAAACGTCTTTTTTTCCCATCAACTTACTGCGGACGTTGTTGAGACCACCATGAGAACGTTAAAGGGGGAAGTGTGGGTGTGGACAGAAACTGCCGCCTATGGTGATTTTTAAGAGAAAGACTTTGCCTAAAGAGACTTTTCCAGCTGGAGTCGTTATTAAGTCAAATGAAAAGGGCTGGAAGGATGAGGAGATGATGAAAGCGTGGCTGAGGGAGGTGTATGTAAGGAGACCAGGTGGTTTTTTCCACGCGTCACCATCGCTGTTAATCTGTGACTCCATGCGTGCCCATCTCACAGCCGATATAAAAAACAAGGTGAAACAAATGAACGCTGTGCTCGCTGTTATTCCGGGTGGTCTGACAAAGGAACTTCAACCGCTCGACATCGGTGTGAACCGGCCGTTTAAAGTAAGGCTGCGAGCAGCGTGGGAGCGATGGGTGACTGACGGAGACCACAGTTTCACGAAAAGTGGAAGGCAGCGCCGGACAAGTTACGCCACAGTTTGCGGATGGATTGTTGATGCTTGGGCTAACGTGTCTGCTGGCACTGTTGTTCGAGCTTTCGCAAAAGCCGGCATTATTTCTGAGGAGTCGCACGGAACGGAAAGTGACTCTGACAGCGAAGAAGGGGAAATTGGCATGTCTGATTTAGCGCAGCTGTTTAATTCAGAAACAGAGGATGATGACTTTGATGGGTTTGATTAATACTTTGTAATAAATACATGAATAAAGCACAATCGTACTCAGCTTTGCTCCCGCTCTATTTTTAAATACGCAGCAGAGGTATTTAAACGTAGTAGAGGATATGTACCGGTATATAAAGCCCTATAATCCAGTGCGCCTTATGTGTGTGTTAAATACAGTAATGGCACACATAACTGAGACTGCGCCTTTAAGTACGGTGCGCCTTATGGTCGTGAAAATACGGTTATCTCCCTTTATCTTGGGCCCTACACAAAATCTGATCCTTTTGTGTTAAATGAAAACAGTCCAAGAACTATGCAAAGGGACCTGATGAATGACCTGCAGAGAGCTGGAACCAAAGTAACAAAGGGCCCCATTAGTAACACACTACCAGCAGAGGGACTCAAATCCTGGAGTGCCAGAAGTGTCCGCCTGCTCAAGTTTGTAAATGTCCAAACAGCCTGTCCAGGTCCTTCTGAAGCGTTCCAGAGCATACGGAGATCCAGAAGAGGATTGGTGAAACCAACCTAGAACATTTTGGCACAATCTCAACTTGTCGTGTTCTGAGGAAGAGGAACACCATGCCTAGCATGGGAGTGGGAACATCATGCTACATAGAGGGCATTGCAATTGATCTGTCTTAAGCGAAGAATTATTGTAAGATTTTCATCCAAAACCTCCAACCATCCATGAGATCATTGATGATGAAAGTTGGCTGGATCTTCCAGCAGGACAGAGATCCCAAACACATTTCCTAGGTAACGGAGGAGTTCATGAGTGGCTGAGCCAGTCTCCAGATTTTAACCCCATAGAAAATTTGTGGATGTAGGTTACAGTCTGTTGCCAAGTAACAGACCCCAAAATATCCCTGCTCTAGAGGGGATTTGCATGGAAGAATGGGATAAAATACCTGCTATAGTCTGAGGAAACCTGGACCTCTGTCATCACTAACAGATGCTATGCTAAAAAGTATTGAGATGATTTTTTCTTATTGACTAAATAATTATTTTCCAACATATTTTACAAATAGATAAACATTATTTCATCTTTTAATTTTTGTCTCTCATAGTTGAAGTGCATCTATGTTTAAGGTCTCTGAATAGGGTGTGTAACATTGGTTGGGCTGAAAATGGCATATTTGCTGTTCTACGAGCCCCAATGCAAGCCTGGTTAAAAGCCCCAGAATGAAACTACAGTTTTTCTTCCTTTCATGGTATGATCATGAATATTTAGATGAGCTGTGCGCTGATTTGTTGGTTTAAAACGAGCGAAGCTGCCGAGCAAAAAACGCATAATATCCCTGCCTGTTAAAGTGGGGAAGCCTACTGTCACCGGGTCAGGTTTGGACCAGCACCGGAGCTCACGGCTTGGTTCGAATGCCCGGTCCGGTCCAGTCAGCAGCCCATCATCCCCGGTTTGACGTCAACTTGGGGCTTCATTTGGATTCGCCCATTTATGGAGGAAGTTTAGCATTGTGAGATTTGCAGAGAAAGGAGGTGTCGATGGGGTTTGAACTTCTCTGTATGTCAATTTCACCCACTGAACTATCGTTATTAATCTATGACAATGTAAACTTGGTTTTGCATTATATGATCCCTTTAAAATGACAGACTTCTCGCATCATTGTAAAACGGAGTAATTGCACATCGTGGGTTGTGAACACTGCATCTGAAATGCAGGTGAAATCCAGGCAGTGCTTGTGGAAATCACCACGGAGACCATATTCTGTCTAGATGCACCTTCAGAAATCAAATGAATATCAACTGTAAAAAAGTACAAAAACATATTTGATGAGACAAGCACTTGGTCTACTAAAGGAAGGTTGTTCTTTGAGTTAAAGCTTTGATGGATGAGTAACTATTGCCTTCAGCAGCCATTCCTGCTCTCACCTAACTGTAACTTCTGTGGACTAGAAACTATGGCTATATATTTGGCACCATTAACCTCCTGGTACCACTTAAAGAATCATTAAGAATATTTTTGAAGTCCTAATATACATTTCAATTGGATTGTGAAACTTCAATGGCATTGAATGAATGGCTGACTACAGGTTTTGCTTCACTATAAGACTAATTCTACACATATCAACATTATTATGGGGAAGACTACTGAACTCAGTTGTTTAGTTCTTAGTGTTGGTGATATTGCTCTAAGGCAAGACCTTATTTAATTAGTACACTTAAAAATTATGAACAGAACCAGTGAAAAAATCTGAATGTTAATTTATAGAGACACATGGCGAGCAATGCATCCTGAGACTGACATTTTCCAGCTATGATATTACACGCCACCTTGATGAGTAATTTAACCTAATTGGCAATTCATCCCTTCACCAGTGAGAGGACTGCGCTCACTGATGCATGTCCTGTTATGCATATGTAGAAACGTACAGGAAACACTAGAACTAAACAAACAGAAAATAATGACATGTGGACAACAGAATTTTGCTTTATTTCCCACCTTAAAGAAAATTATAATTGTAATTCAAGTGCTTTTAAGGATGTATGTCTTTTTTATAGCCTTTTTTTATATTTCAAAGGCCTTGAACCTATTTGTTCAAATGAAAAAGTTTTGAAGGATTTTAATGACCCATAGGAACCATCATTTTATCTGTATCTCTGTCTGTACGTTTACCGTAGAAAAAACAAACAAATCTCAGAAGCTTTACATTTCCTGTCATTATTTTTCATGACAAGTCTTTACATTAATAAAATAAAAGCAACATGGGGCACATGACAATAAAGATAAAAACCTATGAACCTATGAATTAATTATTTAGATGGAGGGGGCTTACTTTTCATTATTAATGGGACACATGTCAAAAATTAAACCAGACATACCTTGAGAATTCTAAGTTTTGATGAAAAATACAGAAGCCCAAAAGGAATGAAGAAAAAAAAACAACCTTTGTATAGAAATATTTGGCAAGAATAATCCGATTTAGGATCATTAAGTAAATGTTTTAATCCACCACATTAAGGACAAATGGATTTTTTTGGCTGAATTCCGACTAATTGCTCTGATTATTTTTTTATATTTAATCCTTCAGGAACTGCAGCAGTTTAACTGTGGCTGGAGGCATGAGAAGATGAGCTAATTATTTATCTATAAATGCACTCCAGAAGAGTTTATTAAATCACCTTGTTTTGAAGATTTACCTTTATTTCAGCCAAAATTATCTAATAAGGAATAAAAGAATTAAACTTTTCAAAATTATCTGAATGAGTAATGTTCTTAACTGTAATAAGTTAAACCTAGTGGTAGCTTCAACGCAGGGGGAGGGGGTTAGCTGGGTCATAGAAAGTATATCATTTATATTTATATTCACAATTTTGGCCATTGTCTTTAACCTTTGCTGCAACTCCCAATTAATTATGGGAAATGATGGGCAACAAAGGATAATTCAGACCCATCCTTTAAAACGGCCAAAGAAGGACGCATTCTTAGGAGCAGCGTTTCAGTGCAGCACTTTGACATCAACAAATCCAGCTTTGGAAGGATTCGTGATCTGAATTAAGACACACCACATTTCTGCTGATCGGCCAGGTGCAAAAATTCCTTTCAGGCTAAAAAAGGACTAATGAAGCACCATCAGGACTTAAGGGCTGGTTATACTCCCGCAGCAGTTTGTGGCAGATATTTCTGATTTATTCCTGATATTGAAGGGTGGTCTTTGCTATGTTATTCGACACAACAACGAAAGAGGGACAATCAGGAACTAGCTGTGGGTCTAGATACGGCCGAGGTGGTGTGGAAGTGGGGCTACGTTTGTGTAACAACAGAGGGACATGAGGGCGAAAGAGAGCAGGGATCCAGGTGGAAAAAGGGTCCCATCGTTCTCGTGCACCTCTCTCTTCTAGCTGGTGCAACTTCTCGATTCGTTTGCCATAATGGCGGTCATACAAACAAAACAAGCCGGTAAGGAACCAAACAGGAAATACAGAGTGGATGTAGATTTGACCAATCACAGGCCTCCTGTCTGCGGCACTGGCAGGGGAACATTTGCATTCACTGAGACATGCATGCAGGTCAGAAACTTTTCTTCGCTACTGGAGACTTTGGCAACAACATCTAAAAGCAGCAAACTCTGCTCTCCTGAGCAAGTAGATTGGTAACCCCGCCTCCTGCTCTCCTCTATCTTGAAATTAAATGAAAAATGGAGAAAAGATAAGCAGATCATGTCTTATCTACAGTGAACAGTAGGACTGTGTTATTTACTTTTGCCATGACCTTTTTGGAAACACAGGAAGGAGGATTCGGCTAAGTTAGAAAAGGCTCATTGATTGGAAAATCTTTAATTCTTTTTGAGACAGTATGAAAAGTCAGCTGAGTACATATGAAAAGAAAAGGGGACAAAAGAAAACAGAGGAAAAAAAGAAAAGGGACAAGAAAAGAGAAACAAAATGTAGAACAAATAATGTATATTCTATTAAAATTTCAGTATCTGTATAATGGGTCATTTTTTATGTGTCTTCTCAATTCAGAGGGCTCCCTGCCTGTCTTTGCCTAGGGCCCCAAATTTGCTAAATCAGCCCCTGCACAAACCTATTTTAAAGCAGGTATTGCTGGAAGTAAAATATTGTTCCTCTGCATTAAATACCTTTTTTTTTCCATGAGTTTAAACCCTATGATCAAACAATCTCTGATTACAAGTGATTATTTTTAGAACCTATATAATTTTCTCTATTTGAATCAAAGACTCTCAGTGACATCTGAATTCACTAAGATTATTCAAAGTCTGGGACAAAAACACTCCAGTTCATTTTTTAGTAGTATGGAGAAAGCAGAGGCACGAACAGAAATCTGTCAGGCCCGCTCTTGTTCTGGTTCACTTACAGAGTTAGGGATTTTTATTGCCGCCGGCAGGCTGCGAGTTGAAACACCCAAACATGCTAGGAAGAGTTTAAGCCCACTGTGGGTTGTCTTAATTGACTGTGTTTAAAGAAGATTAAGTGGATTTGGAAGCTGACTCGCTCAGGAATAGACATTTTGAAGTCAGGCAATTAATTTGGGTAACAGCCCTTGAATTAGCCGGATAATATTGTTGTAAAGCAGAAAAAACAGCCACTACTGAAAGAAATACACCTCAAATAAAAAGGTTTGTTTCCCAGATATGCTTACCATTGCTATGATGTTAACTTATAACGTTGCAAAAACTTACCTCCAAGATGGCCGCTGACATGCCCTCTGACACAGAGCTGTTGACTACGGCAAAGCACCTTTTGATGGCGGCATGCAGTTCTTGTTGGCTCCTCTCCTGTGCCAAGAAGACCCCCGCAGCCCTGCAGAGGCAGCAGCAAAGCTGAGTTCTGTGTGACCTTAGGCCAGCATAGGCGTGAATGATGCTGAACAGCGACAACAAGTTCAGGCCAGGACACATGGCGGTGCTGAGCGTGACACGCACTGTGAGTTCAGGTAAAGTCTTAACGAGACAGGCCAGCCTCTTGCTGCAGAGGTTTTCTGCTTTGGTAAAAGCCTTTGGCAAAAGAACTGCAAACTCAGTCAAGACTTGAGAGTGGGAGTAAAAAAGGAAAAAGAAGAAGTGGTTCATAGAACACTGAATGTGCATTCCCTCTAAAAGAATTAGAGAAGTCTGGACAGTTAGTTTCATTTTGCTCTAGAATACAAACATTTTGGTTCATAATCAAGGATGATTATGAAACAAGTGATCAGCATTTATTTTCAGGTATATAACTGGATGTTTAAGAAGCTTTGGAACAAATGCACTTAGAACATATCAAAGTGAATAATATCTAAGTAGAAATTCTTCTTTTCATCAGCTAAAATGCAAAAGCTGTGTGGCAGGAGTATCCTGACTTTTTACCATGGGAGCCAAAACTGTCAACCAAAAGTTTGGATTTTATTTCATTTAACCCTGCATTTTTTTTTCTTTTACTTGTTCAACAATTAACTAATTATACAAAAGAACAACAACAAAGAAGTCTGATTTCCGTAAAAAAATAAAGGCACAGCCAGGCCCTCAGACCCACTACAGACGGCAATGCAGGTGCCACCAGGGAATGGCCGTGGCCACCCTGTGTGAAGCCCTGCTCCCCCCGACTGGCCAGAGTAAATTGTAGATATGATTAGCTGTTTTCTTGAGTCTTTATTATTTCTACAGGCAGGTTCACCACAATAGATTCAAACCCTGAAATTATGGCTTTTAGTTTCATGTGCCACCCAAGATCTTTAGTGGCCCCATCTGGCCACTAAATCTATGAAAAGATTTCTGTAGTGTAATGTATGAGACAATCATAATTAGGGATCAAATAGACTCACTGCAGCCATATCAATTAAATGTAAATTTAAAATCAAAGTATTGCAGCTTTTAATTAATTAAGAAGAACAACACTGCAAGTGATTTATTTATTTTAGATTCGTTCTGTCTATTGTCAGGAAGTGGCACAAATTTGCTTTTTTTTGTTGCCTTTAATAAAAATCAAAAGAAAAAATGTCCAAGTCTGTTTTAAAAGTCACTGCATGTCTGTTGTCCTATTTGCAACAAAATAAAACTAAAAAAACAAACAAAAAAACATGCATAACCAGTCCACTGGCATTTTCAATTTAAAGAGGGTTTTAATTTTGCTGCATCCTTTCAGTAAGAAAGAATTGTACCCTAGTATATTTTTTATGTTTATCTGCATCAGTTGCAAACCTTATTAAAACCATTCTTGAACTGTGATCCCTTTAGGAGGTGATGGACGTCCCCACAGGTTGCAGTATGTGGTCAAAAACCTTCTGTTTCATGCTCCACATCGACTTTATTGTTGTTTATTTTAGCATGTTCTGGTTGGTTATCTTGCTATATGAGAAATAGCCTTCAAAAAATAACTGGGCTTTATCCTTCTTTAACCCAGTCAGTTGTGTCTTATACTGTAGATTTCCAAACAGCAGAGGTGGGACTAAAATCGGCCCCCTTTTGGCTGACTTGCATTGGGGCAACTGTTTTTAAAGTTCAAAGAACAGACGCCTGCAGGAATCATTTCCTACTTAAAAAGTGACAGATATACAGATATATAGTTCAGTTAAAAACAGGATTGCTGCACTAACTTAGTCAGACATTGTTATAAAAAAGATTGGTATGCTGAGAATTCCAATATAGATTTTATGCATAGAACTAAAGTCTCCTGCTTCTGCCGTTCTGAACTGATTTATGAATCCCTCCTGCTACCTCCACCTCAAGGCTCCAGATGCAGCTCAGAGGTGGCTCATCTTTTCAGGCGTTGTGATAGAAATGTTTTGTGAAAGAAGCTTTCATCTCCTCAGTTCATAACACTTTGGTGCAGAAATTTTTAAAGCTCCTTGAATCTCCAGCCTTCCCTGCTTCTTGCCAAAGGTAGTTTGTACCTTCTCCACTGCTCTTGGTTCCTAATTCTTAATTTTCATATGTTCACCTTCAATTTCGGTTATTATTTAACGGTTACTGCGGATGCAACTATTAGGGGTCTTAATGCTCACAGTTCTTTTGTTTCTTTAGCACATCCCAAATAGTTGTACTAGCTGTAGCCAACGTTTACATAAGGGATTGCTGGACTTTATTTTTTATTGAATCTCAGCATGGTGGGAGCCAATTTTTTCACCTACTCACAATTCATTTTTGAAACCAGTTTAACTTCTCTATAAATAACAGGGTTCCTACAGCATAAGGCAAGTTAAATTCAAGACGTTTTAAGACTTTTTAATGCCACTTGAGATAAAAATTTAAGACCAAATTCACAAGAAACACAAGAAAAACCTGCTTATGACAACTTAACCCAAAGGTTTATTTTAACATAAACCACTGCACTAATGTTTCAAATTTTGAGAAGCTTCCCATACAGGAAGAAAGCTAAAAACACACAAATGACAGATATATTTGAACAATTATTTAAATGAATTCACAAACTTTGTTTTGCAGAGACAAGGGTGGAACAAAACTGAGAAATACCGGCTGTTTCTCTGTAACTCGATTTTGACGCTTTGTGTTTCGTGCTTCGCATGTGTGACTCCACTGCCTTAATTCCAGTCGTTCTGAGCTTGAATCGCTTCTTGCACAAAATCCACTGAGCCTCATGTATGTTCGCTGGTTTTAGCCATGGAGAAAACTCTTGGCTGGAGCCAATTTTCGTTACATTTACACTTGCTCATATTTTCCAGACAAAAAGTTAATGGCGCATCTCCCAAATGTCCCGGCCGCAACAACGCTTTTATTGGTTCCACTATCATTATTTCAAATTGTTAATTTTAATGTTTTATTTAGATTACAAAAATAAATCATGATGAAAATATTCCTTTTTATGAGGTTTTAAAAATTAAGACCTACGAAAGACTGATTTAAGACATTTTAATACCAATTAAGGCCTTAGTTTTATTTTGAAGAATTCAATGCCTTTTAAGACTTTTTAAGGACCCGCAGGAACCCTGAATAAAGTCTGAAGAGGACAAACCAATTTAAAAGCAGACATTTTAGCCTCTTTAGATAGTTTTAATTAGTATAATAATGGGCAAGAAAAAAAAACACCTGTGAGTCATATGGGGAGTGGTGGCCTATTGGTTAGGGCAGGGGTGTCAAAGTGGTTCCAGAAAGGGCCGTGTGGCTGTAGGTTTTCTTTCCAACCAATCATTAGCACACCAGACTCCAGTCATCTCATCAAGTTTGTCCAATCTGATCATGATGACCCCCACTCCCACAGGCTGCCACTCTGGGTCCCCTAGGAAGACCCTTAACCCCACACTGCTCCCCGGGCGCCGCACAATGGCAGCCCACTGCTCCACAAGAGGATGGGTTCAATGCAGAGGTAAATTTCTCCAATGTGAAATCAATAAAGTTCAATTACATTTCTAAATACTTTCATTACTTAAATAAACCCAAAGGTTCGCAGCTTTAAGAAACACCAAAGAAGCTAGTCATTTTTTTCCAACCACTTCAGAGCAGAGTGTAATTATGTTTCTGCCAGAGCCCTTACCGTTTAACGACAGCTTCCACTTCAGCAGTAAGTGCAGGATCAACCTGGAAAATAAATACATGTGTAGATTAAGATTATAGAGGACAAACAAATGTAGATCCGTAGCCGCTTTATTTTCATCAAGCTTTCCAACAAGAACTCAAATCAGACAGATAACATAAACAATGACACAAGAATTTATTTCATGAGAAAATCACTCAGTGAAAATCCAGTATTTTCAGAGATTGGGGTCAGGGTTGGGGTGGGAGGCCAATCTGATTAATTGCAACGTGGGATTTGCATGCATTAGCCTGCCTCCAGAGAAGTCTGAGCGTAGCCATTTGGGTCAGAGATGCCACCAAGCAAACTGCTACTTGTTTTACTACAGCCTATCCAGTTCATTTCTAAAGACAGAGTGCCAAAAAAACGACCATTTTGAATAGAAAGCATTTTGGTGTTTTGGTGAAATCTGCGATTAGTTTTAGAGCTGTGGTAAGTTATTTGTTATTCTGCTGCAAATGGAGGGGAAAACAATTTCCCTCATGGTGATGATAAAGCTTCTTTTCATTTAGTTTTTTCTTCACCCCAAAGTGGCAAGTCACTAAATAAAAGACAGTATTTATATATATATATATGCAATTTATCTCTTCATATAAAGCTATATTTTCAATAATAATGATAAAGGCAAGTTAGAAAGGAGTAATATGTTGCTGCCAAGCACCGCTGACCTGAATTTTCCTCTTGTTGACAGATGTCGCACAGCCAGAGTGCTTATTATGAGGGGGAATTTATAGAGCATCATTACAGTCAAAGCAAGGCTCTGCCTCCTGTTTACTACCTGTATTTACTGCGGTTACATTAACATCCTCTGAACAGCTAAGGTTTATTATAAAGAAATTAAGAAAGAGGGGGATAAAAAGGGCAGCCATAAAAAGATCTTTAACCAAAGGAATAGTAACATTTAAGACATTTAGGTCTATTTACCTCAAAGAAAAACAAGCATGAATCTGCTGTGATTCAGGGTGAGATGAACGAGATGAATCACACGTCTCTGCTTCCACTGAACCGTCTCATCAAGCATCAACAAAGCGTAGCGAAAGCACGAAGCGGCAGTAAGATAGAGCATATGCCCCTGGCTATGTCTTACTGAGCGAAACTATAGGCACAACATACCTTTCGCCACTGTTTGAGAGAATGAAAAGATGCTTAAGTACGATGCACCCATGTGAGCTCAAAGTCAGTCAGGGGGAAGAGAAGATGAGACCACGAAAAGGAATCAATGTGAGAGATTGGAAATGAAACAGCAGGATAAGAGCTTGAAGATTGAATTGGATTTTTTTTTTTTTTTTATCCGCAGGATTAAGACAAAGAAATCATCTAGTGCTTTATAAAAGTATTCACACCCCCTAAACTCTACCATTTCCTCCACTTTACAGCTTTAATATCATTAATTGGAATTTATTATTGTAGACCAACACAAATGATGCTTGGTTCCAAAAGTTTGGAACAAAAATGAAATCTGAAAAGTGCATAAAGTCCAGTATAGTACATTTCTTCCAGTTTTTCGCACCAAACGGCTGAACATTTGGCCCATTCTTCTTTACATATTTTTATTCTTAGTCTGTTCCTGTTAATTAGAAGCCTCCCCACAGCATGATGCTGCCACCACCTATTGGTATTGGTCCAGATATTTAAGAAAATTCTAGATCATGTATTGGTGAAAATAGGCCTGATCCATAGGGATACATATATTCAGCCTATTTCTATAATAAATTCAAATTAAATTAAGAAAATCCTTAACAAGAAAAAAAAATTACCCCTCTAAGGGCATATTTGATTTCCCAAAAAAAAAAAAAAACCCACTGGACTCTGTTTCCAAGCTTAAAGACATTTCCCTTCCCATACAAGAAGCTTTTTCAATTCAAAATGTCAGGAATAGCGCAGAGTTCAAGGTTTTATACAGTCGCCCAACAAAGTCTTGTTTTTGTTTTGAAAACATGCCAATTGGAACACACGAAGGGGTCCACCCATCGAACTGAACGCTATTCCTGACATTTGAATTGAAAAACTTCTTGGATGGGAAGCGAAACGTCTTCAAACTTTGAGACAAAGTCCAGCGGATTGTTTTTAATTTTCTTTTTTTGGAATGACTATGACCTGGATGACTGAGAACCTTCACCAGTACATATTTGATTTTATAAATACACTCAAGTTGAACGCTTATAGCTGATATTTGTTTTGAGGATGGAATTAGTCCTGATAACAAGATTTACTTATATTATTATACTAATATCAGGCTTCCCATTACAAGACATGGAGAAGCAGCGTTTTAGTTTTTATGCTGCATTAGTCAGGAAAAAAACTCCTAGAAAACGGTAAAAATGCTGAAAAGTATCTTAAAATAAAGATTAAAACCTTTTTTTTTCTAACAGGGCTCTAAACTAGATTAGAACTAAACTTTCTAAACAGGAATAGTTTCCATTATTACTCCAACTTTTATTTCATTTATTAGTAATTATTGTATTGTTCAATTTAAATAATGGTCTGCTTTTAATTATTTGAGTATGAAAATGTTTTAATTATTTAATTACATTTATGCCACTAAAATGTACTCGTCTTTGTGTATTCCTATTATTTTTGTATATCTACAGCCCTTTGAGTTGCCTTTTTACTGAAATGTGCTATATAAATAAATACACTTGGCTTTCCTTTGGAACATACATGTGTCCAATCATACATATGATAGTTTTCTGTAGAGAGGAGTTTATGAAAGCCTCATAAAAAAAAATTACAGTAAAGATGATAATATTAAAGTAAAGAGCACTCCAGTATCAGAAAAATATTGGGATCTGCAGATATTCAAAGTATCAGAATCGGATGGAAAGTGTAAAACTGTGAATCAGTGCATCACTAGTTTCCTCAGCTGTAACCCCGACCTGTTTGCTACTTCCACTGTCTACACGGTGTGTTTTGTTCTCCAACGTTCACCTGAGAGCTTTAAGGAAATAGCTGGATTTACAAAGATATTAAATGACACACAGAGTTTGACTCTATTCAATATTTGATGGACTTCTTAAAGCAACTGGTTACTACAGAAGAGGATTAGGGCCACTGAAAAAAAAAAAAAAAGTTATCCGATTTTTAAATTTTATTTCAGTTTAGTATGGGAAAAAAGTCAGAATTCTGACTTTAATCTCAGAATTCTGACTTTTATCTCATAATTCTAACTTTTTTCTCAGAATTCTGACAGCTAACAAACATGTTAGCATCAAGCCATAGCCATGTCTGTTTTAGAGACTAGCTCTCTTGTTTAATGACCTTCTGCTCCTCTATTAATGAGGGGACCCCTCGGGCACGTAAAAAGTCGCCTAATTCCGTCATTTTCCCCCAATGTGTCACTGGCCACCTCAAACAACTCACATCTTTGTCAGTGAAGCTGAGTGCTTCCACATCTCTTCCTTCATGGTGCCCATCTACATATAGTCAGAATTCTGAGAAAAAAGTCAGAATTCTGGGATTACAGTCAGAACTCAAAGATTAGAGTCAGAATTCTGAGAAAAAAGTCAGAATTCTGAGATTATAGTCAGAATTCTGAGAAAAAAGTCAGAATTCTGAGTTAAAGTCAGAATTCTGACTTTTTTCCCCATGTTAAACTAAAATAAAATTTAAAATCAGTTTTTTTTTTCCCCCAGTGGCCCTAATCCTCTTCCGTAAGTTACACTTCTTTTGGTCTTTACATTAAATTGAAATACACAAAAATGTATGTTTGAGAATATAATTTCTAAAAATCTTTAAAATTCTGTTCTACTTTCAGTTGGTAAATATGTTAAACGATAAAAACCTTCAGGGCGTATGAACGGCACTGAAAATGCTTAAAAGAAATCTTTTTTTTTTTTTTTTTCCCAGAAATCAACCAGTCAGATGATGATGTAAGTTTCCAGCTGTGTTTTTTTTTTTCCACTGCCTGCACAAGTGTGGTTAATATGTCCATGGGAGATAAACGGGACACAGAGGAATGATGCTGTCTGACCGGGCCACAGACTCTGCCTGTAATTTAAACCTGCACATTTCCAGATAAATCTCTGTTTATTTGTGTGAAAATGGGAGAGCTTAGCACAGTTCATTAGTCAACAGCAAGTGCTAATCTGGGGTCAGCAGTGGATCAATTTAGCAAATAGCAAAACGGCCAGAGGCACAAATGATGAGGGGGGGAAAAAAAAGCAGAGGAGGGGGGGGGGGAAAGCACCATTACTGTTGCTGACAGTGAAGACATTTCCCTCCAGAGCTGCTCTTTAATTCCAGCTAAACAGCTAAAGCCTGTATCTCTTCTACATCCAATTAGAGGCTCCCCGACTTCATAAGCCAGGTTTCTCTGGACATTCAGAAGCACAGTGCTTTTTATGACAGACAAAATAAAGAGAAAATGAATCATTATTTCAACATGAATGGTCAAAATCTCTATATAAATAAAAGGTATAAAATCCCTGCTTACCTTTGGGCCGATTATGATCAATATATTGAGAAGGTTTGCAGAATGCCACTCTGAAACATGCAAAGAAAAGGGAGCAATGAAAATCAGCTTGGAGAGTGAGGAGGTGAATATTTTTTCATATTTCGACTATATATATTGATGCATGTATTTTTATAGACGTCTTGCAGTTGCACCGTCTTACGGCAGCACACTGCTCTTGCTTTTAGGCACGAGTGCACTAGATTTTAATCTAGCAGCACAGGAAAATCCTCACAGCTCATCTAAACATTTATGTACATTTTGACGCCCTCTAGTGCTGTCTCATTACCATAGCTGGAAACTATAAAAGAAAAAAAAAAAAGGATGACAGATTAAACAGCTACTTAAAATACTTAACAGCTCTTAATTTATTCAAGTTAAAGTGAAATACATGTATCACATGAAGAAACAGTACAAAAACTGTCTGTTTGATATAACTAGAATATTATGATAATGCATTTAAAAGCAATTAAATTTAGAGTCAGCTTTGGAGATTTAACATCATTTTTAATTAATAAAGTATTTTTGCTTTGAATTAAATTGAATTTCACCACAGGGGACATCCTGAGTTAATGTCAGTGGATCCTACTTAATATGTTGATTGAATTAGAATTTATGCCTTTTTAAAATTTTAACACATGACCGCTGCTAAAATCCAACTAAAACTGGTTTTTACTTCGAATTTGTGTTAGACCAAGAAAAGCTTGGTTTATTTTTGAAAGTAGAATAAAAATGTGTTGAATGCAGATAATTTTGCTGCCTTTATTCTGATATCTCTCCATAGAATTCAGGAAATTAGAAAACTAGAATGTTTATCTGTACAATCATATCCAGGTCATGACATCATCGCCAAAAACGAATCTTCATAAGACATGACTGTTAAGCTAAACCAGCAGTCAGGCAGGAACAGAGAATCAAGAGGCAGATATAAAGAACCAACTCTGGAGGAGTGGTAGCATCCCATAGCTCAGGTGGAATAATATCTCTACACTATAAGTCATGCACTCCACTATGGTTTTCAAAAATATAGATATGCTAAAATGTTTTGATATCTGAATACAGTACTAATTTGGTATTTATATTAAAAGACAGGTGTTGTTTGCAGATTTTTGTTATTATTTGAGATTGCTAGTTTTTTGCACAATCAAAGAATAATACCCCAGACAAACTTAAAATATTGTTAAGTTGTGTAATATTTGGGTTATTTATTGATTAGGGCTGAAACAATTAATCAAATTAATCGTGATTAATCAATTATTGAAATAAACTCTAATTTAATAATCGATTAGTCGTTAACTGGAATATAGAGACTCTAAAACGTGCCTTTAGTGGAGAGATTGACCCACTTCGAGCAGTAATTATACAGACAATATAAAAATATAATAAACATTTTGCATTTGATATTAAAAAAAAGTAAAAACTGTCAATAAGCTCTATTCAGAACTGCTCAAGTCAAACAGTTTTAGTTTCACCTGATAAAAAGGTGTATTAATAGGGGTCCAAATAAGCTCTATTTTTTTCCCCATAAAAATGATTAAACATTAATAAAAAGATAACTTCAAAAATGATTGTATAAGTTAAATACCATGTTATGACCCTTTATCTAGCTTTGGTGATTCTGCTGGGAAAGCATGTTCCCCTTTAGGCTTCAAAAATGTTTTTTTCATTTTAATAACATTTTATAATTTTTTTTTCTTTATGCCACTGATTTATCCTGAGTCTAGTATAGCATAAAATATATATTAGTGATGCGGTGGGTAGACACTGCTGCCTTGCAGCAAGAAGGTTCCTGGTTCGATTCCCGGCCCAGGGTCCTTCTGCATGGAGTCTGCATGTTCTCCATGAGCATGCGTGGGTTCTCTCCGGGTACTCCGGCTTCCTCCCACAGTCCAAAAACATGACTGTTAGGTTAATTGGTTTCTCTAAATTGTCCTTAGGTGTGAGTGTGTGCGTGAATGGTTGTTTGTTCTGTTTGTCTCTGTGTTGCCCTGTGATGGACTGGCGACCTGTCCAGGGTGTACCCTGCCTCTCGCCCATTGACAGCTGGAGATAGGCACCATAATGCAGCGGTCCCCAACCACCGGGCCGCGGACCGGTACCGGTCCGTCGGTCATTTCTTACCGGGCCGCACAGAAAAAAGTATGTATGTATGTATGTATATATATATATATATATATATATATAATTTATCGACGATCAGAGTCTGAGTGATGTTTTATTTTTAAAAATATAAAAAATTGCAGTATTCTCTCCCAATGACATCAGTCGGTGCATCTGTGCCTCTTGACACAGGTTAATTCAGTTCAAGACTCATCCCATCTATAACATCCTATCTTTGTGAAGCGGGATTTTCTGCGGTTACAGCGACCAAAACAAAGCTCGGGCAGAGTGGACATCAGCAGCACACTTCAGTTTGTCATTGTCTCCGATTATGCCTAGATGGGACCGGCTTGTTGTTTTATTTTTATGCTGTTTGTATTTGATTTTATGCCAGTCGTATCATTTCACCTGATCGTATTTCCACCACCACCTACCCCCCTCCGGCCGGTCCGTGAAAATATTGTCTGACATATAGCGGTCCGTGGTGCAAAAAAGGTTGGGGACCGCTGAGATAATGGATGGATGGATGGTATCCTAGTGGTTAGGGCATAGATCCCAGAAGCCTGAGGTTCTGAGTTCGAGCCCCACTCCCACAGACTGCCACTCTGGGTCTCTGAGCAAGACCCTTAACCCCACACTACTCCCCAAGATAGCAGCCCACTGCTCCCCAAGGGATAGGTTAAATGCAGAGGTAAATTTCTGTGAGATCAATAAAGTTCAATTATTATTATTATTATTAGAAATCTTTACATCACCACAAGCCTACACTCCATTTTATGGGAGAATGTCAAAAGAAAGGCCGTGAGAATCCTGTTTACAGTTTATCATTTACATGGATGTCAGCCTATGCAAATAGCACAGCACACAAGGAAGATGGGTTGTAGAATAATATCAATGGACATTAAAACAACACCATAGAGGTAAGTGAGAAAGCTGTTTTTGAAACGAGATAAATGCTCCATTGAATTGATGGAAAGATGGATGGACTTAAACAGGATAATACTGTAAGGAGACCTGTTAGAAGCTGCAAAAGAGATTCACCTTCCAGCAGGAAAACAATCCTAACCACAGAGCTATTTTGAATGCTGCTCTTTAACAAGCCTTAGCTTTTAAAGGCATAAACCTCCATCTAACTCAGGGGTCTTAAATGTTTTACATGCCAAGGACCCCCAAACTGATAGAGATGGAGCAAAGATCCACTAATTATATATATTGTAGGAAATTGTGTTATAACAAACTGGTCCTATAGTCACTCTATTACATATAGAGTAACGTAACAAAAGTAATTTCGCCCTGGGATCATTAAAGTATTTCTGATTCTGATTCCTGGTTGATGGGACAGGTGTTGTGAATGAAACGGTGCCCAGCTTGAAAGAGCTGCTGTGTGTTGCTGAATGTGTGCATTGATGACTGAAAGACAACTTCTGCCTCCATTTATCTGTTTACTACAGTGTGTTGAATTCATGTTAATGTTTATTTAAAGACGTTTCAATAAGTGGAAAACATTGCAGGGGGGAATATAAGAAGTCTAATCAACCAAAACTTTTGCGACCCCCATGCAGTACCTCTGGGGCCCCCCTAAGGGTCGTGGACCCCCTGTTGAAGACCTCTGGTCTAACTGATTGCTTGATTCAAGAAAATATTGAATAACTAGAGTAAACTCATATTTTTCCTTACTCAATCCTTTATGTTGGTCTGTCACATAAAAAAAGATTAAAATTTATGACTTTGAGTTAAAGAAAAAAGTTCAGGTGTAGGTCCTTTTACTTTCCTCTGAGTGTGGTAGTTTTATCATTCCTGGTTCATAAAGAACTAAAATTGCAAAAATAACAAGACCTGAAAAGGCTTCTGCCAAATAGAGAGGGTCCTTGACTCTTCTGAGGCCACAGACCAGAAGGAAGACACGCAGCTCATCCACACGCTCTGTTCTCACACCTGGAGTAAAGCCAAACACAGAGAGAGGGAAAAACACAATATAAAAAAAACAAAAACGCTGCATAATGAACATCCCAAGTACATCAGCAGATAATGAAAGCAATACATCAGCCAAGGTCACGAGGAAGAGAAGACAGCAGTGACTAATGTGCCTGCACAATGCAACAGGGAAAAAGAGTCTGCTAAAATTATTGAAAGGTTGCAGCCTAATCGGTGCAACTGCGGCGTCACGGTCACACTGTCCGACCATTGGGACGCAGATTTGCTTGTTGGACGACTGAGAAATAACCAGGAAGAGCCTGAACAGGCTTACAACATGCAAGGGTTTGAGAAGTTTGCTGCAGCTGAGACAGAACGCTGTGGCGCTGGCCCCGGCCCCAGATCATCCAGCCCTCGTGTTCAATCTTTAGATTAGTCAGAAACTGGCAGGCGGACAACCGCACTCAATGCCAACAACTACTGTAACGGCCAAGACCCAGTGAATGCCCCAAAATATTACTTTGATCTGAATAATGCTGCCCATTTTATGAAACGCATCTCACTGAAATAAAGGGACAAAGATCAGAACGTAAAACAAGTAGGCAATTGGATTCATTTTCTATATGGGAATTGCTGTGCTGAAAAAAAAATACAAACTCTAAAACAAAAACTTTTAAAGCAATGCCAAACACATTAACCCATATGAGCTCAGACGTAGCACAGCAACAGTCAAGGGAAATCCTCTGCTGCCAGATAAGTCCAGATCAGGAGGCTGAAGTAGTTCTTTTAATGCTATTAAGAACAACTTAAAACAACAGCATCAGGTCAGAGGCCTGACCCCTTTCCAAGGATCTGATTGTCCAAAAAAAAACAATAATATCTGCAGGATAAATTAGATTTCCTCATATTGGGATCAAAACTCTTTAGATGGACACCTAGTTCAATAGCGTAAAGCAAGGAATGGGCTGCAGTGGGATGTTTTAACCCTTCAAAGCCTGAAGCACAAAATAATTGACAGAAGATTCTAATTTTCCAAAATTAGAATCGTCATCAAACTTTCTGACAAATGAAATAAAAAAATAAATTTTGTATATGTTAAATTTCCTCATTTATTTGCATCAATTTTGATACATTACGCATTCCTATTTCATCTTTTATATGTTTTCTGTTGACTACATGTGTCTGATTATGTAAGTCAGGGTTTCAAAAACAAAAACATCACACTGATGCTCAGGTGTCAAATGTGATACATTTGGCTTTAAAGTCGTAGGGAAATCAAATTTAGAGTTCAACTCCTTCTGGCTTAAACATGTATATAAATGTACTCTTTAGCAGTTTATATCGGCCCAAAATTGAGAAAATTTCTCTAAAAAAAAAACAAAAAAACCCCGTCTTAAAATCAGTTTTTTTCGTTATCTTATGCAGGCCAGTTAGTTATACGTCAGCTTGTACACCTAAATTTGGCCAATCATATATCCACGGTCATCTGTCAATCAAATTTCTTCAATCAAATAGCATCTTGATTCATATGTCGCAGCTAATATACGCAAAGGTTGAAATAAGAAATAAGAATCATTTCCTTTCCCATTGAGTTCTATCCCAGTGTTCACTGGGATGGAACTGGCAGCGCTGCGAGGCAAGGGCTCAAACATGTACGGCTGTAAGCCTTCTACACCAAACCAAGCATTTGCCGCCCTGGCGTCCTCTTCCACAACAACTTTGTCGCCAGTTTCCTCCTCTAAATAAAAAATGGATGATGGAGGAGACTCATCCACGAACTCCGACACAAAACTCTCCTCCTTCCCATTGGGAACCTACTAGCACTACGTTGCTAACTGTTTAGCAAAAATACTTCTTAGAAACCGGCCACAACCAAACTGGTTTAATTTTGTAAACAATCTTCTTTAAGAAACCTTCTGCTATCCAATCATTAATCATTTAATTGAAAAAATAATCGACAGATTAATCAATTTGTAAAATAATCATTACTTGCAGCCCTAATATTAAATGACTCATAACCTGGGAATCTACATTTTTAATGTTAGAACATGTTGGTGTTGGGCCCTAGTTAAAACAATACTGGAAAGTAGCTTAGTTTTTTGTAGCGAGTGCCCAGCGAGTGTGGTCTCTACAAAGCACGATTTTGGTTGTCTTTCTGTATCGAGGTCTATCCTAGAAGCAGTAGTCTAGTTGTATAAAAAAAAAAAAAAAAAAAAGGAAGGAAGGGGGAAGGTAATTTATTATTTTTTGGAACCATGCATAGCCTAATTAATATAGTCTAACCTAAAGCAATATGCATGGATTGGTTGTTCCATGTCAGGTGCGTCAGCCATTGACCTTGACCAATGCACCTTACAGTAGAACTGCAGTCAGTCCCTGAACTGGCATGGCATTGACTGCCCCTACATAGTTAGGGACTAATTTCCCACTGGGATCAGCTTCATAGTCATGGTAGGACACTTCTTTGATTTTATTTATTTTGCTCAGGTTACTCGTAAGGCCCCAGCCCACCAAATGTTGAAAGAGCAATTTTATTGCCATTACTATTAATATATAGTAGAAATTTTACACATTCTGTATTAAAATGTTACAGCGGATGGTATGGGGGGCCATCAACTCTAGTACTGCCTAGAAAGGAGCTAAAATTAGCCCGCCTTGCTAACAACATTTCCTTCTCTATTCCACCAAAAGGGGCCAATCCACCAATCAGGAACTCACCTGCAGGGAGTTGGCAAGTGTTGCTGCTTGCGTAACTTTTTACCTATATTTCAGGAGCCGGGAAACAATGGTAACCAAACAATGGGAAACTCTTTCTCATGTGCACATCCTGAAGTGTAACCTGTGTGTCAGCATCTACTTCAGGGGAAAGGCTGCATTCTGCAGACATTCCAAGTATGGACCAATAAATATGATCATCCAACATTTAATGCATTACTAATAATCCAAAATAATGAAATAACCCTGATGGTCCAGCAAGATGTACTGTGATATAGCCTGCAGCGAACTAAAACAAATAAATCTATGAATGCATGTTAATCGAAACCTGTCATGATCTGGCCTGTTTGCTCTCCCTTAATTAGTAATTCCTCTCACCTGCCCTCTTCCTTCCCTGCCTCAATTATAATTTATTCCCCTCACCTGTTTCCTCTGGTTTATATTCAGTTCAGCCTGAGCATTCAGTGCCAGATCATTACTTGTCTTTCTGTTAGTCTGTCTGTTTGGTTTTTTGTCATGGTTCCTGTCCTGGACCCTAGCAGCTGGATCCTAGCAGCCAGTGGTGTTTGTCTCGTCTCCTGATCATCCACTGTTCCTCCCCCGCAGAGTCCTCTGGGTTTTTGGCTCATTATGGGGGGAGGTTCAGTTTTTATCAAAGTAAGCCTGGCTCCAGGTAGGAGACCAGTTTAAAGTCCAGCTTCAAGTTCCGGTTCCTACGTCCTGTCTCGGCTACCCTCTTCCACTGAGCTTGCCTGTCTTCACCTGATCCTGTCTGCTCCTGTGCGTGACCACCTGGTCATGCTCCTGGTCCCAGTCTGACTTTGAACCCTCCTGGAAGCCTGTGCATGTCTGGAAGTCTGGATCCTGCCACCTGTCTCTGTTCCTGCCTGATCTGGATCCTGCCTGTTCCTGTCTGTTCTGGATCCCTCACCAGGATCAACTTCCAGCATCACCTCTGGGACTGCAGCACTGGGGACACTCGTGGTCTGGACTGTTAAACCAGAGTATGGAACTTTACTTTTTCATGATAAACAGACCATCATGGTATCACAGCTTCTCTTTGCACATATTTTACTCGTCATTACACCAGCAACACTGCTGCTATTTAAAATTACAAGCCAACTCTAAAATCATTAACATGTTAAGAGGATGGAGTTCCTTAACAGTTCATGATGCCACTGCTCACCTGGGTGCTGTACCTGATCTTCCCCTCTAATCTCACTTCACAAAGCAAACAGACACCGTCTCAAACTCATTGAGTGGCTTAAATGGGCTTAAAGCTCCTGGGTTTTGATGCTGAAGTCTGTCGCTGGAAAGCACAATGCGTTCGTGGAAGAGCACATGCAGCTTAGCGTGTTCTCATTCAGCTAGAAGCATTGCTTTATCTTTTATCTTCCCAAGCTGTGGCCTTTCTAAAGTGTTCCACTGCAGAAATGAGGCCCACTTAAAAACACATTTCCATTCCAAATCTCTACTTACCTTCACAATGCTCTTCAAACAGAACACATTGTACATTTGGCAATTTAGAAATGATCAATTTATGTGATGCCAGATGGAACGGTCCAAGCAATAGAAAAATCTGCTGCATTGTGAGTGGAGAAAACGCACACATGGGATGGTGCCCCCTGCTGTGCCACCAATGCGTGGAACGACAAGGGGAGGATGTAAGCTGACAGAAAAAGAAAGCATGTGGGATTTTTCCCAAAGTGGCTTTCTGCCTAAAGAACTCTGAACTGGAAAAGTTCCTCACTCTGATTACCGGACAAGACAAAGCAGGTCAACATCAAGAAAATAATCAAGATAACGAACAAATAATGACTTGGATTATAAAAGAAACAGAGGAACTTCTCTCATTCAAGCATAATTCTTCGGAAAATCTTTTCTAAAAGAATAAAGTATGGGGTTTAGCATTAAGTCTCAGCACAAAGTTTTCTACTGTGCAGCAAAGCATTAGTTCTCACAGGTTTAAAATAAATTCCCACCTATAAAAACAAAACAGCAACAAAATAAAAGCATCATATGTTTTTGTTTTTTTTTCTGGTCTAAACAGAAGAACAATGCTCGGGCAGTTTTAGAATATAACTGACTCAGATTACACATTTTTTTGCGCACACTCATATAACCACACAATAATAGTGCTGTCCGTTTAAGGAACAACGAATGGAGAAGTGAGAAGTGGGAAAATTTGTATTACATGCAGCTGCTGGGGAACCTGGTGATAAATATCCTGAGGTTAGAGAGCTATAAATCAGCTGTTCCTCTCTGTACTCACAGGGGTTTTCTGGGAGCACTAATGTACTTGGGATGGGCATCATCTTGCAATGTCCAATTTAAATTCCCAGATGCTTGTAGAGTGAAGGTATGCATGTGCAGAGCTATTCAAAGTAGCAACAAGGTGTTCATCTAAGTGATGACTCCAAAGCATTTACAGTATTGCTCATGGAGTGGATCCATTAAGTATTTACAGAGTGGCACTTTTTTCCCCACATTTAGTCACGTTACAGACATATTCAAAATGGTATTAAATCAATTTCATCAAAATTCTGCAGACAATTAACCTGACTCTGCCAGATGGATTTGCTCCGCATATCCATCTGGAAACCTTCCATTAAAGTAATTTTGGGAAGGGGCGAAAATACTGGTTAGCTGATTGGTCTATGTTGGTGATAGACGGGCCAAATCAACCAATCAGATCAACGAAGCATATGACGTACTAACAGCGACGACGAAAACACAACCACAAGCCAGGCTACTCTTGCCGAAACCAGACGAGGAAGAGCAGAAACAGCTTTTCCTCTGAGAAAAGCCTCCAGAGCAGTGTTTTGCTCTTCTTTCAGTGAAGAAATACTCTGTAATTCCGATAAAACTTGCTCGATAGCCCCGCTAACGCTAGTTTCATCGGCTGAAGCCGCCATGTTCTTTAGACTGAACGGTCGCACTTCTCGTTGCTTCACACCTCAACCCGCCTCAAAGCCAACGCTGATTGGACATTCGTTTGGTGAACTGCTCCAAATTTTCTTTAACGGAGAGTCTCCAGACTGATTTGCGAGTGAAACCTTGAAAGCTCGCGAGATCAGGATGGTCTCACGAGGCTAGCAGACAATAGCCCATTTTGTCAATTTGGAGACGTTTGGGTCCCTTGAAAACGGGTAAAAAACAAACAAAAAATTACAAACCTTAAAGAAAGGGAGAAAAAAAAATAGCTTTTCATTTTCAATGCAATACCTGAAGCTAGGCACCACTATCTATGGGCATTTTTGTCTATGCATTTTGGGTCATTTATTGGCCCCGATACCCAGCTTTGCAGTATCGGCAGGTACCGATACCATCTGTTTGAAATTGATGTGTGTGTGTGTGTGTATATATGAAGAATTGCATACTACTTGGATGTAAAATAATTGCCATCATGGCTTTATCAAGCTGCTGCCTACCTTTGTGAAGCAGGAAAAAGACTAATACAAAGTGAATCCAGTAGAACTTTTTATTGCCCACCTGGAATGGGGGACAATAGTTGAATAAACTTTTGGTTCTCACAATGGTATCGGTGCTCTATTTGTTGGTACTCGCCAATACCGATACCACCATTTTAGTGCTGGATCGGGGCCCCGCCCAATACTGGTATCAGTATCGGTGCAACACTATTTTTTAATCCAGGATATCTGTCCATTGCTGCATTCATCTTTCCCTCTAAACGACTGTTTTTGCGGTCCATGCTGCTGACAAATAAAACCACATACGTGATGATATCACCACCATGGTTCACTATAGGAATGCTTTTGGCCTGGTTGTGGGCTCTCCCTACACATGATAACGGCTGGCTATTTCAAGTGGTTGCGCTTGGAATCCTGAGGTTCTGAGTTCAAACCCAACTCCCACAGACTGCCTGGTTCCCTGAGTAAGACCCTCAACCCCGCACTGCTGGGTGATTAAATGGGTTAAATTAGTTAATTTAGTTGCTCTGCATTTGTGACAGTGTAATGACAATAAAACGCTGGGGAAAAAAATAAACATTGAAAAAAGAAAAAAAAAAGCTGGCAATCTATCTTTATCTCATCAGATTTCTGGTTCCAAGGTGTGAGATTCCTTAAGGACGCTGATGAGTGGCTTTAATCTGGCCACTCCACCAAATAAGTCTACTGTAATTAATGGATTGCTGCAGAAATGGTGGTCCTTCTGGAAGGTCTTCCTCTCTGTACAAAGGAATACTGGAGCTCAGAAGGAGTGAGCGTGGGGTTCTTGGTCACATCTCTGATCAATGCCCTTCTCCTCCAAACAGTCTTAACATGTCTAAACCAGCTCTCGGAAGAACCATGCTGGTTCCAACCTTCCTCTATTTTCCAATGATGAAGGCGACTGTGCTTAATAGGACTTTGAAAGAAGCAGAGATATTTCTGCATCCTTTTACATGTTTGTGGCTTAAGTCAACCCTGTCTTACAGCTCGAAGGAAAATTCCTTTGACTTCCTGTTTAGTGCTCTGATATGCACTGACACCTGTGGGACTGTATGCAAACAGACGAGTAGCTTTCCTAGTCATTTCCAAATCAATTGAATTTACTACAGACTACATCCATTTAAGCTGTAGAAACAACTCTGGGATGATCAGTAAAATACAGTACAGGCCACTTCTCAATGAGCATTGTAGCAAAGGCTGTGAATACTTCAGAGAATGTGATTTCTAATATTTCCAATAATAATAATTGAACTTTAATGATCTCACATTGGGGAAATTTACCTCTGCATTTAACCCATCCCCTTGGGGAGCAGTGGGCTGCCATCGTGCGGCACCCGGGGAGAAAATGGGGGCCCAGGGATTTAGAGTGGGAGTCTGTGGGAGTGGGGCTTCAACTCAGAACCTCTGCATTCCAAGCTATATGCCCTAACTGCAGTGTAGCTCTCAACTTTTAAAAGTCAGTAATAATTTATTCTCTTCTTCTTGAGCTTGAGGTGGTTTTTACTCCGCTAGGCCACCAGTGCTTTGACCATTTGCCTGCTTGGCCCTTCGTCATCATTGTTGATTGGTTATATCATCTAATTTGAGGAGATTGTTGAAGCCATGGGTGGTGACACAGTCCTGGCTTCACAACTTGTACGATAGTGGTCTCAGTGTACAGCCCTGTGGGACACCAGTATTGAGTGTAAAAGTGGGATGTGGAGTTACAAAATTTAAAAATTGCTTAATAAAAATACCCCATTTTGAAAATTTAAAATAGAACTGAGATTCTTGTAAATTAATCACAATGACTAGGGGGGAGTGGCGGCCTAGTAGTTAGGCTGGAGCATCAATGGGGAAGGAGTGGGAGTGGAAATGTGGAAAATATGAGGAGCTACTAGGCAACCATAAGGATGAAAACAATCTAGTACCTGAGCTCCTCAAGAATTCAGTCCAGCAGAAGTCTTCAGCCACTTCTGTCTGAATACCTTTAAATCAAGCAGGAAAGAAAAGGTGTCAGGCTGCATAAAGTTGCATAAAATCCAAACCAAAAATGTATGTTAGACAAATTAAGCAACACGGAATTACGCAATGGTTCACCGCCATATTATCAGTGAAGCAGCATTATGATTTACCTTGGGGCTGAACATAGATTTTACTGCTGGGCGACACCTTGAGTAGGAGAAAAACAAGTTAAAACAAGAGAGTTAGGAAAAAGATCAATCATTAATTATCTGCAACGTTTGTTTATACAAATCCTCTGATGTTGTGACTGATTGTGCTGCTCTTATTTTGTGTCAAACTACAGAACCAGACATTTTATGTCCTCTATGCTCAAAACATATTTAAACAAAACAAAAATTTTAAAAGGGGAGTCATGGATCCAATTGATAAGATAATAGTTATATTGCAAAATAAATCAAGGAGATGAAAAGTTAATTGTCTGGATGTTATACCAGATCCATCAAAGATGTATATGTTGTGTCAGTTTAAAAAAAATAAAGAGAAATGCCTCTCAGAGCCCGCCTTGTCTTCCTGCTGTCACCACTTAAATAGCAGAGATAAAGGATGCCACAGGCTTCAATCCGCCGCCTGTGGCTGCAATCTCATCTGAAAATAAAACACTGTAATGTTGTTTTAATACCAGATCATAGTGAAACAGGGCCCAATGTTGTTGTTGGTATAATGAAAGCTGTTGTCACACTGACAGACTTTCTGCTTTATAATGTAAACATAAAAGCCTTTTGTTTTCCTAACCAAAATCTCATTACAGCAATCTGATAAGGACTAAAACCTGACTCTGGAAAGAATTGGCATTTTGTGTAAATTAAAACATGCGTTATAATGACAATATTGACTGATCCATGCAGGGTAATCAGTCCATAAGGATAAACCCCCTTTTAGGCACGGAGTGGGAAAACATACTTCATTAGGAGAACAAAGAATAGATGTAGGATGGATGTGATCGACTGATTAAGGAGCTATAAGTTAGATAAACCTCTTGAGAAGTTATTCCTGCTGCTGTAATTCTATTATTTCTAACCATCTTCAGTACAAATAGTTTTTTTCAAATCAAGCAATCTGTCATTTAACTAAAAATGTATCAAGCTCTTATACTTTAAGAACAAATAAACATAACAATAAAGTCATTAATTTACGTCTTTTGTTTGCAAAAGTTGCTAGAGACATTATGTTAAAAAATATTGTTGCTTATCAGGAAATGCATGTCATGTAAAGTATATCTACAAGCCTAATATGGTGCATTTTTTATCTTTCTTTATAATTAGGAATGTCCTGATAAAACCTTTTCATTTCAGATATGATACTGATATTGCAGCTTTTAAATTGGACTGATTCCGACATTAACCAAAAGCATATCGGCACGAATCATACATGGCTTTGTTACCTTATTTTGTACTGTAAAATGTTAGAAAAGGCTTGATAATAGGGATAAAACAGTAAACAAACAAAAACATAAAAATCATATTTGCAATACCAACATGGCTGATTTTTTTTTTCATAATCCCTTTAACTAGAACAAAACTAATTGTTCTACTGCATTTTGCACCATATTTATTTATTTTGCACTGAACTGCACCTTTCCATATCAATGCCTTTTGCACCATGACTTTAAACTGATTTTCATTTTCTCCTAAACTGTTTACATTCTGATCACTGCTTCACTTTATAAATGGTAATGTTCATTTCACTGCTATAAGCTGCTAATTCACTGTTAAAAAGCTGTATACATCCAAATTTCATGTTTTTTTTTCCTTTTCTGAAAAAACAAACACAGATCAAATGTCTGCTATAAAAGCTCCACAATCCAAAGGAAATTGACAATGATTCACACAAATATAGACGCAAATCAATTAGATCAGGTTATCAGAGTTTCCATTTCTGACGTACACACTGCTATCTTATCAAGTCTGCCTAAAATGTTTTATTATAAACAAAACTGTTTCATTCCAAAGCACTTAACCATGCAGACCTAATCTATTATCATAGGGGTTAATTACTTTTAATAGGTTATGAAAAATAGTCACAAAAATGCTGAAGTACATTCAATTTTCATATTTTATCTTAAATATTTTAATATAACATGATATAATTCATTTATACCATTAATAATTTCTGATAAAGAACATAAGTGAACATTACTTACTTGAATTGAATTAACATAATACAATTAAATTTAATAACCACAATATTTAAATTAAATGATTTCTTGCTTGTAGATAATAATTATTCATAGAATCCCATTTCATTAGCATTGACTCTGAATCGATTACAAAATGTCTTAAAATAATCAGTTCCCAAAACAGTTGAAAATTGACACATGGTCATTATGAAATGTCTTTTTGATCTCAAGGAAGTTACATACAAAAAAAAATAAACGGTCAGAGATGGTGAAAATGGGGATCAGTACAAATTTTCATTTTGTATACACTGTTTATACAAGCTGACAATAAAGTTTGTCTAAAGTCTGTCAGCAATATGTACGAGTACAACCAACTCCTTTAATACTAGTCAAAGACAATGTCGGAAATTTTAGATGCAGGCTGATCCATCCATCCATCCATCTATCCATCCATCCATCCATCCTCTAAGACGCTTGTCCCAATTGGGGTCGTGAGGGGTGCTGGTGCCTATCTCCAGCTGTCTACGGGCGAGAGGCAGGGTACACCCTGGACAGGTTTAGTCCATCACAGGGCAACACAGAGACAAACAGGACATACAACCATTCACGCACACACTCATACCTAAGGAGAATTTAGGGAAGCCAATTAACCTAACATTCATGTTTTTGGACTTTTTGAGGAAGCCGGAGTACCCGGAGAGAACCTACGCACGATCAGGGAGAACATGCAAACTTCATGCAGAAAGACCCCAGGCCAGCAATCGAACTTTCTTGCTGCAAGGCAGCAGTGCTACGCACTGCGCCACTGAGCAAGCACTGCAGGCTGATATAACCCGATATTAGTTTTGGCTAATATCTGATATTAATACAAGGGCACCTCTATTTATTTATGATACTTGATTTGTTTTGCATGCATGTAACATCTCACTAGTTATCTGCTTTAGAGGCTTTGCTATCTCTAATCTATTCATGAAACAGTTGGACAGTTTTGGCTGATAGATTAAAAAAAAGAAATTTAAAACAGACTGTAATCAATGACTGCACTTGGTCAAAACAAACAAACACAAAAGCTCTATTTCCAGCATCCTCACTTTTTTGGCAAATCTAGAATTTTATCCCTTGAGAAAAACAGCAGTTTTTTTTTTACTGAAAAATATGAGGAAAAAAGTGGTTGTTTATACCAACACAAATTCTGCCTCTTCTTTCAGCTTTTCAGTGAAAGCCACAGCAAACCTGATAAGAAACAAGAGAGAAAGAAACTTTAAAAAGCGAATCATCACAATGGCTTTCATTAATGGGGGAACATTTTAAGTTATTTAACAAGCAAGGTTGATTGTCACATTTGGGGAAAAAAGCAGGGTTAGTGAAACTAAAACAGAAAAATTCATAGAATTATTATGTGAAAGCTGTCATTTTAGAGGCTGCACCGTTTATTCAGGCCAGGCTTCATCCATTGGGGAGACAAAGCATGGAAGATTTATGCTGCATTATTCTTTTCTCCATTCATTGGCTGCTTCTTCCTGCCACATCTCATCGCCAGGCAAGGCTCTTACTAGCTCCTCCTAGACACATAATTCCTACACATCTGCCCATTGGTTTATGAATATGTGGATGCTTGTGGACGTCACAGAGGGATACATAAAGGGCTTTAAGGGGTCAATATGACCAGAAGGGAGCTATATAAATTCATTCTGTTTGCCATCTTGATCCTGTGCTTAATAAACTTTACTTTTAAATTGATTTGTTATAACCTAAAATACAGAGGTTAAATAAAATCTATATAATTCTCAACTTACATTTTTGCCAACCCATTGTTAAACATATAAATACTAATATTCTGTTTCATACCCCATAAGAAGTCAGATTGGCTGAAGCAGAGGTCCATTATGTCAGTATAAAACTAATATTTTATTGTGTGTCACAGAGGAAATACAGGGCCGCCTATGTAAACAATAATAATACTGTTACTCTTCTAAAAGGTATAGGATTTTCTTGAAATTTTTGAAAAGACCCTCCCTCTCCGCTTTAAAAAAAAGAAAAATGCACATGCACAACCCTGTAACCGTTCCTAAGTGGGAACACCTATTAAACACGTAAAAGAGAATGCAGGAGCACATTTCTCCTCGTATACGTTCTGTTTAAAAGTTGCTGTTTGCATCACTCACACAAGCTTACTTTCCAAAATGAAGATTTGCATTTTTTTTCCACTATGTCAGACTCACCGCCGCGTAGGGCGGGTTTAGGTAAACATATCACCAGAACGATTGACAGTTAGGAGGATCACTTATTTAGATGATCCGCCCGGAAAAAGAACATCCTCCACTATACCTTTAAGGGCAAGGTTGGATAAAAGGGGGCAAACGTGTGCAGTATTGCATTGAAAAGCGTGTGCACTTAGAAAGTAGGGCTGGACACCAGATAATGACACACCCCATCAGATAGACACCAATCTAGTGTGAGACATGGTTTGCTGATAGTGAGGCGTAAACCCTAACAGAACTGCTTATCAGGGTTCCTCCTTCATTCTTTTTGATGCTTCCGGATAATGAGTCCAGTCTGTACTGTTTTTAATCTAAACTTATAGTAAATAATGTAAAAGTTTAATCCTGGTTGAGGGATTATGAAATATTGTTTTTTTTTTTTTTGTTACAATGTTAAGGAAATGTTAATGAAAGAGTAATAGCACCAGAAAAAGAAAAAAAAGAAAAAAAAACAGGTAATAAGCTCCAGACAAAAGCTCCTTCAGGGGATGCTACCCTTGCTTATAATCAGTTTATTTTTTTTGTATATTAGCCAGGTTACTGGAACATTAAGGCTTGAAAAAAGTTGCATTTTCCTTTCATAACCTTTTTTACACATCAATGTTGCTACACCTCCATTTAATGCTGCACGCTGCTGGTACGCTGGCTGCAAAGAAACGCCCTTATATTCCTTCAGGACCCAAAAGTATGACAAAATTTAAAAAAAAGGATGATCAGGAAAAATGGTTTAAAATGACAGTTTGTGAGAAACAGGAAGCCTGTCTGTTAAGCAGCAATTTATAGGCCGGTTAACACAACAAATATACCAACTTATTAAGCGACAGAAATAACTCTGTCTTTCTCATTCCAGTCAGGCTTAAAATGATCCTCTATTCACACTCAGTAGGGTGAAACAAGGAGTGGCAGACATGTTTTGCTTAACATCCCTCTCTGCAGATTGCTGAGTTAGCACTGCTAGATTAAATATTTGTTAAATGCTGCACCCTCCTCCTCTGTAAACTTCATACTGGATACTAGAACTGCTGAGCTATCCATTGCTAATTCCAAACATATGATAGGAAAACACAGCATATGCTTAGAAATCCGTCTCTAAAAAGCTCAGGGTAGCTTTCTACAGCTTCCATCCTGAATTTGAGACTTGGTCCAGTCTATATGTATACATAAACAAATTAAACTCAGGTTATTTTCGTTTTTTCTCTTACATTTTATTTGGGACAAAGAAAGTATTTCCCTCTAAAGATGCAAAAACATAAACTCCATCACACCTGAAGCTGTTGGTGGTGAAAATAAGAGCATAAAAAAGCTTGACAATAAGAAAACAATAAGAAAAATGAAGGAAAAGTAGGACAAAATTCACCGGGAGATATTAATTTTGCAGGCATGGCAGTGTATTATTAAGTGGCCCAACAGGAGCTGTGTGGTGACCGAATTTAAAGATCAAGGTCTGTGTGTGAGGAGGCAGCAACAGTGGGAGGTGCATTGATGTTTGAGGCTGCAAGAGCTAGATCTCACCATTTCTCCCAAAAGGGATTTATGCCCTTAAAACCTTCCAAATAAGATCTCTACCATACCCTTTTTATCAGGATGAAAAGAGAGACAGAGACTGATGTCAGGTAAATTCACATGTTAATGACTTTCTGTCTAACTGGAGGAGGAAAAAACTAACAACCTGCACAGTTGGAGCTAAACTCAAGATACTCAGACTGACTGTTTAATCCAATAGTAGGAGGCAGGAAGAAGTGGAGAAATCCGGAGATTTTTAATCAAATAGAAAACACTTTGATTCTGGTTTCTGCTTTAAGTCAGAAATGCTTTGGGTTAGAATTTCCTTGAGCAGATTGGCTGTTTGTTAGTGTTTTGTAGAGATGGAATGGTTCATGAGAAAAACAAAAAAACTAATTTAAACTGTGGAGTAAAAAATATTGAGGTACGTCTGTTCTTAGCCTCACAGTCTCCAAACGAAGGTTATGAGAGATAAGAATGAGTTACACAGCCTCCTTCATGGCATGAAGGGGAGATCTGTTGTTTCGAGAAGATGCATCTGGCCAGTGAAAGATATATTAACCTAACAGGGAACGGCCTTTTGTTTTTACTCCAAATGTTCAAGTGTGAGAAAGTTCTTTATGCAGGGGGTGGGTTGGTTCCCCTGGGGAGGTGTTTTGGTTGGGATTTTGGTAAGGTATAAATATATGTACTGAGCTTTGCCCAGTCAGAGCTATATCTCTCCGTCTGAGAACGTTAAATGAATTTGAACCTTTTTTTTTGCAAGAAATGCCTCTCCCTCAGCTTCCTAACTTCACAAACCAGAAAGCTTGCTTTTCCTGTTTAGTAAAGAGAGTTGGTAAAATAAACATTCAAACACCAGTTTTCTACCTAAATATATCTCTAAACATGCTGTTGATAAAAAAAAAAAAAAATCTACACCGGATGTCGGGAACCAATCATCCAGTCCACCTAAAACCTACAATCATTCAGAAATTGTCTTTAAATTCACGTTTAATCTTTTTTAGGAGAAAGGAAGTGAAATAGCGAGGCTATTCGTGAGAACTTGATTTTTGTGTATGTACATCATGTGGAAGTAGCGATAGCAGCCTTAGCAGTGTGCCATGGGTTGTTAACCATAGTTTCCCGGGGTCTTAGACCTATGATTCCCAACTGGGGGTACTCGCACCCCTAGTGGTCTGCGAGTGCACTGCAAGGGATACATAAAAACATTTTTTTCTAACGCAATAAAACAAAATATGGCTGGGATCTGTTCTACTTCGTTAGGACCCAATTGAAAAATTAAACAAAGATTTTTTTTCAACCAAAAATTTTATTATTCTAATATGGCTGAATTCTACTTCAGCTTTGACACAATCAAAACCAAGCAGAAGAACAGACTGGAAGTAGAGAACAGCTGTTTCTCAACACCTGTTCAAAGCAAGCTAAGCTGTCATGATTGATGGAAATCAAGTAAAACAAAACTAAAACAAATGGAGTTTGTCTGACTGTATTTTTTGTTCATTATTTTGTTCCAAATTCTTCATTTTTATATGTGAGTATATATGAATTACTCAAAGTAGCTCCAGTTTTATGAAGGCAGATTTATAGTATGATTTTATTTTGTAATTGCTTCTGGGCAAGATATTTATGTTGGTTTTTTATATCAGTTGGAAAGAATAATATGCCAAAGAATGAAATGCTCAAGTTAAATAGATTATATAAAATAATTTTTATTTTATAATTAGTTATTCTACATTCCACTTTTGGGCTGTCATCTATACTTTTGATTGAGGGGGGGACACATGGCACAAAATAAAAAATGCCCAAAGGGATACACAGGTCCGAAAAGGTTGGGAACCAGACAGAAGATAAACAGTTTCAGCAGCAGCAACACTTCCTGACTGTAGCTGAGTAACTGACAGCTGGAATCTCCCCTTTTGGTGGAATAGAGAGGGATTGCTGAATGCAAACTGGGCTGATTTTAGCACTCTCTCATGAACAACGTAAATTAAGAAGGAGTAGCAAATGGTGCTTTGTGGACACTATTCTCTTTTGGGCTTTCCTGGTTTAAAGGGGTGATAGAATGATTCTACAGGGTATTTGGTGCTGCTCCTTAAAGCTGCAGTCTGTTACATTGAGAAGAGAGCAGACTTCGACTGAAAATTTGAAGAAAAACAGGTTTCACGCCACTCCCCCACCCTCTCTGCTTCACTCATGACCCACCTCCAAGCTCCACCCCTCTCACAGCATCTGCCTCGTCTTATCTCGGGCTCGGTCGAGTTCTTTCTTTTTTGATTTTTTCTCTTCCATTGACATCTTCTTTTTTGAAGTCTTTGCCGTGTAAGCAGTTGTCGGCAGGGGCAGTAAGGGCAGTTTCTCTTTCGCTGGTGGCTGTCACTCCGCCATGACTTCCACGCGCGTCCTTCTGACTGCGGCAGCCGGGCGGCAGCGGCAGGTTCAGCGGTGAGAGGGAGAGGGCGGGATTCAGCATGTGTGAGCTGTGATTGACAGTCCATCAGACACTCCTCTGCCTTTGATTGGTTGTTTTGTCTCGTCCCGAAATATTCTTTCCAGATTGCAATACAGGCAGTATGCGGGACCAATTGAAGCAGTTTTTTTCACAGGTTACATATCACATGTACTGCTGTCTGGGCATAGGGACAGTTTAAGCCAATATGACAAAAAAGTGATTTTTAAAAGCTTACAGACTTCTGCTTTAAGGTCTCTGAATAGGGTGTGTAACATTGGTTGGGTTGAAAATGGCATATTTGCTGTTCTATGAGCCCTAATGCAAGCCTGGTTAAAAGCCCCAGAATGAAACGACAGGTTTTCTTCATTTTATGGTATGCTCATGAATATTTAGATGAGCTGTGCGCTGATTGGTTGGTTTACAACGAGTGAAGCTGCTAAGCAAAGACGCATCATAGCAACAAGCACTCACTCACTGAAACATCAAATTGTTGATATGGGAGGGTGACCAGACGTCCTATTTTTCCACGACAAGTCCTACTTTTAATATCTAAAAAAATGTCATGGGCGAATTTCAAAATCTGCACTACAGTGTAATTGTATCCACGAATTGACGTCAATTCGGGGCTTCGTTTGAATTCGCCCGTTTTATGGTGGAAGTTTAGAATTGTGAGATTTGCAGAGAAAGGAGGTGTCGATGGGGTTTGAACTTCTCTGTACGACCATTTAACCCACTGAACTATCGTTATCTATGACAATGGACCCCTTTAAATACAGAGCCCACATTAAAAGAAAATACATAACAAAAAACAAATAGCCACTTTCACACCCGTTATTGTCCAGCATGTTTAAACTGAAGCCAAACACCAACCCAGACCATATAACATGAAAAAGTCAGATTTTTGGGTGATGATTCCTTCAATTTGTTATAAACGTACTGAACCAAGCTTTAACTAGAGACTCTAACAATAAGAGATAGACTGATATATTGGTCGGCTGATATTTTTGGCCTTTCTGTTTTTTTTTCTTACATTGGTACCGGCTGATGCATGCATACATGCATGATTCGCAAATTCATTATTGCAATCAGCAGCAATGTCTGGATCGTATTAGCTGTATGTTTTACTACACCTTCTATTTGCTATCCACTGTTACATGTTTTCAATGGTTTGGTAAATCGAGACGTGTAACATTTATCATTGTGTCATTTTATCAAATAAATGGATGAAAAGAGAGCAATATCGTCCCCAGAATAATCTGCAGCACATGTTGGGAATCTGTTAGACTGATTTGTAAATAACAGGCAGCAGCTTTAAAATCTGCATTGGTCAAATTTTAACCAAGCTGCTTCATTCCTTCAGGTTTTACAAATGTTTATAAAACCTGGTGTGAATTATCCAATACATTTTATGGCATTTCTGGAATTTTGAGAAAACAGAAACAGGAAGGAAATTGTGGATTTTCTAAACCATTCCATCTCTAATATTAAATATCTCAAAGAGAAAAATCACACCATTGAATGTTATCAGATGTTGATTTAAATGCATAAAAATAGCGTTTACTTCCTGTTTTCACTTCAAGATGCTGCCAGCTTAAAAAAAAAAAAAGAGGGTGTGAGAAAAACATGTTAAGTTACATTAAGTTAAATAACTTGCTCCCAGAAAAAGAACCGGTAGGGAAGTTCCGAGGCGCAGCCGCCTTCAGGGGGACATAACTTCCATATTTAACAGAGCTAAAGACAGAAGTCTGACTGATAAAAACATTGCTAAAGCAAATAGAGGTTGATACGATACTCTGACTGGACTACAAGTACTGCAGTTCTTGTGGAACCAAGCTTTTGTAAATTGCGGTTAGCAGTAAGATCACCTGGCTTTCAGCAGCACCTGCTCCATAACCACACGCTTCTGTTCATCTTTCACATCTTCATTTATGTCTGTTCCCCCAAAAACCACCCCGAAGGGTAAATGGATGTCTGGTTCAAAGGAAAAAATACAAAGACATTTTACAAGAAGTGTAACTCCCATTGAGTTTTTCAGATAAACATCAAAGTAAGATTGGATCATTGATGCAAAAGTCTTTACCCAGGAGAAGTCTGCCCGCTTTGAAAAGATGAATGGCCAGCGCCCCCTCGAATGGAGGGTTCTGGGACAGTAGATGCGCCACGTCAGACGGAGACTGAAAATCTGCAACGTCTCGTAGTTCACAGATGTGTCCTGCTGATTCAATGTGAGATCTTTCACACACACGCAAAAAAAAAAACATGCAGGTAAGGAGAACTTTCAGTCGTAGTTTGGTGTTATAAATAGGGATGCACGATATTGGGATTTTGGCCGATATCCGATATGCCGATATTTTAAAACTCATGTAGCCGATAACCGATACCGATGTTAAAGCTGGACAAAAATAAGTAGCCATTGAAAATAGCAGTTTTGTTATCCATTTCTGACACTTTGAAAAATAATATACTCAAATATATTTTCATATGCTGATATCAAATTGATTTTTAAAAACGCGGTATCGATCTATTTTACTTTCAAAATCTCGTGAAATTTCATCGTTCTGTTACAAACTCTCGTGATATTTTGCAAATTCTTGTGAGATTTTGTTAGTAAAATAGATCGATACCGCGTCAATATATCAAAATATAAAAATATGGCAAAATTTCAATGACATATAGCAATATTTCATTACTAAAAGAGATTGATATGGTGTTTTTAAATTGCAATATATCAGCATATGAAGATATTGTGATATTTTAATGTATCAATATTTTTTCCCTCCGCTTTAGAAGTTTTTAAGTCTGTAAAAAAGAAGTTTTAAAGGAAGAAGAAGAAGTAGTATATATATATATTTTTTTTAGACTTAAGAAACTCAGAAGCTGATCAAATGTCGGGTTAAATATCGGTGGGTTGGCCGATGTCCGATATTCAGTTTTAAGGCCGATACAGGCCGATACCGATAGAGGGCCGATTATATCGTGCATCCCTAGTTATAATATCCTTTTTTGTGAAATTATTCACTTCATATACCATTTAACAGTTAACTAATTTAAAGAGGGTCAAATTTCAGTCCAATAATATGTGGGAGTCACTATCGGGCCTGAGTTTAAGACATGATCATAGAAGTACATCATTCATAATAAAGCAACAATTTCATTCTTATTAATCATATCTAAAAAGACTCAAAATATAAAAACAGAAATACATGTAAAAAAAAAAAAAAAAAAAAGGGGTTTTGGCATATTTTAGCAAGACTTTTTAAAAATTGCATATTGTATAAATTCCCTTTCTTTCCATTATCTGCAACAGCATGTTTGGATGTACAGTAGTAGGTGTAAGTGCAAAACTACTGAATTTCTACGTGTCTTTGATTTTTATTTATTTTTTCTATTTTCACACAAAATGAAATATTATAAAATAAGGATGAATTTTGGATTTGCAGAGAACTTTTTAGCAAGAGCTGTTGCCAGCCATTACCAATACCTATTTTTTTTTTATTATTTTAGGCCTTCTGTAGAAATGTATTTTGTGGTTTAAAAATAGTTTAAAAGCCACAGGAAAAGTTGTTAATTCTTTAGCTATAACACAAAGAAGCAGGCTACAGAAACAACATCAAATCTCATTTACTAATATGCCCATTATCTTTATTATTAATATTTCCATGGATCTGACAGTTTTGTTTATGAGTATGGTTACCAATAAACTTAGTAAGTTTTTTTCTTATTGGCATTTCAAATGTTGATGTTTCTTCAGTCTGTTTTATTTTATTTTAAAGAGACTGAACAAACTAGTAGGAAAGGCTGTTTCTGTCAGAGGCTGCGCTCTGGATTCAGTGGAGGAAGTAGCTGAGAGGAGGCTGCTGTCCAAGCTTACATCCATCAAGGAAAACAACTTACACCCTTTTGCACCAGAATGTCTTTATTGAAAAGACTTTTACACCCTGTTTGTAAAAGGGAGCACTACTGGAGGTCATTCATCCCTGCTGCAGCCAGACTCTACATTGTGACACTACAACGGCAATAACTTGTGCAATCTATAATGTGCAATTTACTATTTGATACCCATGATACATTCTCTCTTCTCTGACTATTTGAGTTGATGTAACGAGTACATTTCTCCACTGTGAGATCAATAAAGTCAATCAATAGTTTACATTCTTATGCTGTTATTGAACTAAAAAAAAAATAATAATCTTTATATTACAGTTGTGTAATCCTGCTAAAAATAATGATTTAAACCAAAAAATGAAATTTTATTTTGATTGACCTCAGCACATAATATAAGCTTTAATATGTTTCCCTCCTAAGTTTTATTTAGTTTTAACCTCCAGAGAGAATCGTCATACGATTTTATTTTTACTGTCGCATAGAAACATGTTTAAATCTGCACTTCAGCTGCAACGCCCCCCAACCCATTCTAAGTGCTGTGTATTACTGACACCGAAACGGCAAGAGTTAGGAAGTCATTATCTTACTATTGTTATAAATGCCTCTGTGATTCAAAAACTATGTTTTGTACAAATGTGATTATACTTAAGAATCTGCACAGTCCTAATTAATATCAAGGCCCCAAACCACTGCAATTTAATAAATAATATAACAGCAGACTGTCTAGTTTATCTTCATTTCTACATTTTAACAAAAACACAATTGAATAAAAAGTAATTAAATGTGAAATTTATTAAAATATTTAGAGTACATATAACGTTTCAAGTAATTATAGTTTGTTCATTGGTCTGCAGTTAAACTGACCAATCAAATGTTAAGGTTTATTAATCAACCAGTATGACAGAATGATGCAGGAAGGATAAATAAGGAATAGACTAAATAAATACAAGAATAATGATAGGTTTATAACATAGTTTTAAATGAGAATTGAATTATTTCATACTTTTTAATTTGTATTCAATGTACCAGTTAAAAGTCTCCATTTTTAACTACCACATACAGTATAAGTTTATAGTTTGACTACTAAAATACATATGCATGTATTGAATTATGTATTTACATATGTTTGACAATGATGTTTAGTTTTTCATTTTTTTGCTTTTACCTTTCTATGACGATTTTACCTGCAGCAATTTGAGATTTTTCCAAAATGTGAAGTGCATTACATATAAAATGTATTATTATTTTTATCAAACAATTTACTTATTGTCTAATGATTAATCAGTTGATATAATTTGTAATGCAAATAATTTACTGCTCAATTGCCACACCTACAAAAACCATTGCAAACGACCTAATCACACATGGCAATAGGTCCTTATTAAGTTATGTAAGTGTCACTGTTTTGCACTCAGGGCTTCCAATACCTTATGAGGTTTTAGTACAATAATTAAGGGAATTCAGTCAGATGACATTTCAAAGCACGCAGTTCTACAGAAAAATTCCTAACGCAGTTTCGCTCAAATAAAGGATGTGAGTACTTTCTCTGTCACAGGTTTGAAAGTAACAGCGGCCGTAAAACCACTTTGACGGATGGCATCATCAGTTTACGGATGGTTAATCACAACTGCTTTGCATTTAAGGAGGGAATAACCACAAGAAGAGCTCCTTCACATAACCGACGGCAGATTTAAATAAGGTAGCATCAGATCGAGAATCCCCAGCAAATCAAACTCGTTAATGATTACCTTATTCTCTCAGCTGTCGTGAAGTTCCCTGTTTTGGGGCTTAGGCAGGCTAAAAATAGTAATTTCATATCTCCTCTGTAGCTGGTAAATGACACAGCAGGCAACACCTATGAGTGTCAGCTCTCCGGGTACTATTACATTTCCTGGATTCATTCCCGTAAAGTGCACGTAGGGTAAAAGCTAACAGAACATGTTTCTCATCCAGGTTGCAGCGAAACACGCTTCAAATGTTTACAAGTCCGTCTCTGATATCGTCCCCCGGAAACAAATGCCGGTAACAAGAGCAGAACTCTACCATTATGTAGTAATTATTATTTTTTTTGTCATGGCCAATATTCATGACTCGACCATATATACAGGCCAATATTCATAACTCGAACAACTTCAAGAAAAAAAAGTTAAAACCACAGCAAAGCACTTCCTCTTTGCTGCAGTACGCCGCATGCGCTAAATCTCCAGAGTTCCAACTCATAGGGATGTGCCTGTCGATCCCTTTTTGAATGGACCATCCCTTCTGGCCTCATTTAATGATCGGTTTCCATGGAACCTGAGTGTTGCTGCTTGTACTGAGCGCTGTGTCACGGGACAGGACTGTGACACTGTTGTTGTTAGGCTCCACTTCTCATTTGCTAAAGTATTTGCTTCTAACAGGAGAAACTAAACGCTTGAGCGGATAACTTTAACTGGAGTGACGAAGAAAAGAGTTTAATTAATTCAAGGTAATGTAAAACAACACGCTTACGTATTTACAGTACGTATTAACAATTGCTTTATTTTGGAAGACACCTCAAAATGTTGCTAACAGTTATTATTATGCTTAAATGTTTGCCACATTGCTGGGGAGATATCTGGGATAAATTAGTCTAACAGAAGTTCTTAAAAGCAAGTAAGTTATTCGTGTTTATGCATGTGACAAAGACAGGGTAAAATATCTTTAGAAAACGTTTGCTAAAAGTTTTATGGTAATGTCCAAAAAAGTAAAAATAAACTTAATGTAAGTTAGGTCCTAACTTAATTAACCAAACTTAATTTAAGTTAGGTCGTCGTGAATATGTTAATTTGTTGTTTTGGATCAAATATTTTTGCAAGTGGACACAAACTGAGCCACCAGGTCCCCAGAATCTTTAATTTTAAAATGTCATTGCTTTGGTTGGTTTCAACTTTTTTATGATTTTGTAATATGTGAAATGTATTTAAAATTTTGAGTCATTTTATAAATATATCACTTATGGAATGTAAACATGTCTACCTGGGTAACATAGAATAGAATAGAATAGCTTCTTCAGCCGAGGATCAGAACGCTTAGGGCCCCGGCCCTCGACTGCCACCCATCACACATTGCTCTGACCCCTTTGGCCCCTCATACAGGTGGTGAGCCCATTGGAAGGGGGACCCCTGTTTCCACTTTGGGCTTTGGCCACAGGGCGCTGGCCAGCGTGCCCCACCTCCAGGCCTGGCTCCAGAGTAAAGCCCCAATGACCCTTATCCGGGCGAGGGAACACTAGATCCATTTTTTTTATTCATCATTAGAGGTATTTAGGCTGCTCTTTGTCTGGTCCGTCACCTAGGACCTGTCTGCCTTGGGTGACCCTACTAGGGGGCATAAAGCCCCCAGACAGCATAGCTCCTAAGGTCATTGGGACAATCAAACCCCTCCCCCATGATATGGTGGCAGCCCAGGTTAGGATGCCTCCTGGACGTCTCCCTGGTGAGGTGTTCCAGGCATGTCCCACCAGAAGACCCAGAGGGAGACCCAGGACACGCTGGGGGGACTATGTTTCCCAGCTGGCCTGGGTGCTCCTTGGGATTCCCCCCGGAGGAGCTGGCCCAAGTGGCTTGGGAGAGGGACGTCTGGGCCTCTCTACTGAAGCTGCTACCGCAGCGACCCGACCCCAGATAAATGAAAGAAGATGGATGGATGGATGGATGGATGAGAATAGAATAGAATAGAAAATCCCTTTATTGTCTAACAATAGGGAAATTGTGGTGTTACAGCAGCAAAGGATTATAGCAAATGTGGACCTTAGAAAGTGTATATCCAATTCAATCCAATCCAACTTTATTTTTAATTTCTCAAAGTACCAAAATTGCTGTATAGTAAAACAACATAACACCTTTATAAAGACTCAAAGAACCATAAAAGCATGAAAGACAAAATCAGAACTATAAAATCTATAATAAAATAAAAACAAAAGTAATTTAATCTAATGTATCACAGACTAAAATCAACATCTCACACAGTTTAGAAAGCCAAGGCAAAGGGATGAGTTTTTAAGAGAGGTTTAAAATCAGACAAAGAAGTAGACAATTTAATTTGCAATGGAAGGTCGTTCCACATTTTTGGAGCTGCCACAGAGAAAGCACGATCGACCCTAAGCTTCCGTTTAGTTTTTGGCACCTCAAGAAGCAGCTGATCGGCTGACCGGTGCATGAAGGTGCAGCAACTCAGAAAGATAAGATGGAGCAAGACCATGGAGAGACTCCAAAAAAATTAAAAAACAATCCACTGGACTTTGTTTCCAAGTTTGAAGACGTTTCGCTCCCCATCCAGGAAGCTTTCTCAATTCAAATGTCAGGATTCGCATTGAGTTTGAGGCTTTATAGAGTGGACCAAAAAACAAAGCCTTGTTTTTGCTTAGAAACATGCAAATTGAATCGGACGAGCAGGTCAGAATGGGGGTCGTCATTCTAAAGGTCAGTTTGCATGTTTCTAAGCAAAAACAAGGCAGTGTAATGAGGCTAAAATTGGGGTAATGTGCTCATATTTGCCAGGTAAAAGACGTGGTGCAGCGTTTTGCACTCTCTGGACTTTAGCGATGTTGGAAGCACTAACCCCCAAATAAGGCGCATTACAGTAATCCAGCCGGGTAGTGATAAAGGCATGGGTTACAGTCTCTAAAAGATCTCTGGAGAGAATATATAATGTATGTATAAGTATATAATATAAAATAACAGAATAGTGAAGAGTTAAACAAAATGTGATTGTATTCTTCATTTATATTCTTCTAAGAAATACTGACCATTATTGAATTCTGCTTATATTTTTCCAGGGCTTGACTTACTTCCAGGGCTGGTTTTGTTTCCATCAGCTCTGCTGAAAATGGATGAGAACAGGGAGGCCAATGAGAGCAGCCCGCTTCTGGATTCAGGAAACCGAGCTTCAGCACCATCAGTGTTCCAGGGAAGGAGGCTAGCATGTGCTGCCATCCTGCTTGCTGAATCATTAGAAAGGGTGGCATTCTACGGCATTACAGCCAATCTGGTACTTTTTCTCAACAACAGTCCTTTTTACTGGGAGGGCACTGAGGCCAGTCAGGCACTTCTGACCTTCATGGGAATTACTTACCTGATTTCACCGTTTGGTGGCTGGCTGGCAGATGCATATGTTGGGAAATTCTGGACTATTGCTGCAAGTTTAATTCTGTATTTTATCGGAATGCTATTTTTCCCTTTTATTTCAAAAGCTGAAACAAGGACACATTTATGTGGAGAAGAGACGGCGTTTCCCGTGCAACCGGCTGAATGTCTTAACAGCACCGCTCCAAAAAATGTAACTTGCTCATGGCGCAGTCCATATTGTGGCTCAGTAATCTACATTGGACTGCTTTTTATTGCACTTGGTGTTGGTTCTGTAAAGTCCAACATCACTCCTTTTGGGGCAGATCAGGTAAAGTATGAAATATATTTTCCACAACTCACATTATTGTCCCACATAGGTGAAATTCTTTGTATTTTAATGCTGCTTATACCATCATTAAGAAAAATTGTGTATTTTTTCAAAGCTAGCGTCATATTTTATAAATTACCCAACTCTGCTAAGTTGTTGAATTACTTGATATAGAAATGCACCAGTCAGTCAGCTAGTTTCCCCTGCCTTTACCCTGATTATTGAAGAGAAAAAAAATCAAAAATCTCTTTACTTTGCTTCCAGGAAATCCGTCTAAAGTTTAATAGTGCTAATTTTAAAAATATGCAACAGTTTTTACTTTGATGCACTGTTTTTCCATTTGATTAAACTTCAAGTAAAGCTTATCTGTTGAACAAATGCAAAAAAAAAAACTTTCCTCCACTTTATTCTCCTTTGTACTCCAAACTATAATTTCTATTATAGTACCTGCAGCATATGTTTGCTTTACATTTGATTTACTCATATAGTAGATTCATCAATTCTGATCCATCTCTCTTTGTAAGTAAGTGAGTAACATTTATTGGTTTGGCATCTTTAACAGTTGTCAGAATCCCAAATAACTGCAAAAAAAAAACTTCCACTTTCTTTGTTAAATTAAATCAATTTACCATAAGATTGCATATCTAATTTAGGTCGTATACATTTTAAGGGTGTGCAAAATAATCGTCAAATCGATGCATCGTGATTCTAATTTTTGTGATCTACTGCATTGATTCTTGAAGGCAAGAATCGATTATTTAAAAAAAAAATGAACAAATAAAATACATGAATAGTTGGCGCACATCAGCCAAACCAAATGGAATACCACTTCCAGTCCAGCAGATGTTGCTGCGGATGTGTTGACGCCTGCTGCTTTGTGTCACAAGCATGTCCGGCCGTGGGATACTGAGACTAGTCATTCGTAAACAGAATATGGAGGAGACTGAGAAAATTAGCCCTGCGGCTCCATCACATTTCAAGTCAGATGCTTGGATGCATTCTGGCTTTAAAAACAAGGAAGGTAAAAACGAAATTGATATGATGCACGTCATTTGCAAAAGGGGAAATAGACATTTGAATGTTTTCGTTTCATTGGTTTAAAGGACCACTGAGGCCATGTAAATGGCACTGATTATCCTTATTTTGTTATTTTAAGTTTGATGAATCCTAAGATCTTTTTGTCAGTGTGTCCACACCAGTAATAGTAATATTTCTGTCCAGTATTTGTTTTCATGGCAACACCTCCAAAAGTCGTTTCAATAAATACAGCTATGTATGAATTCAGTTGCTTTCAGTGATGTATCAATTGAAGACACTGTCCAGATCACACCCAGCCAGTCAGCCACTGGTAATGGCTGTATCCTTTTCTTACAGTGTTCAGTGAAAATATCGCAATGCATTGCGATGCATCGCAATATTTCAAGTATCGTGATGCATCGTGATAGAATTGCATCGTGGCATGTGAATCGTGATTCGAATCGAATCATGACTTCTTTGCCAATACCCACCCCTAATACATTTACTGTTAGCACTCTATATGTAGTATAATGCAGCAATCTTAAAAGTAGACAGACAGAAAAGATAAATCCTATACATTTTATGTTTTAGCCCATATGTTTTACTTTCCTTATAGAATAGGCCTTTAATTAGAATAGAATAGACCCTATTGTTCCCTAGGGGAAATTTGTAATGGACTCAAAAGTGTGTAGTGCATAGTAGTAGCTGCAATTAGAATAAATACAAGTAACAAATACCAGCTAAGGATGTACATGTAGGCTACATACACATAACACATCCAAAAAAAAAAAAAAACCCTCTCATGTGTTTTTAGATGATAGATGTTGAAGATTGGCTATAGAAGTATTTAATTTTAGGATATTGTTTTAAGCTCCCTTACAATTTAAACTTTGGCCTATTTGGATGCTGTTTGTTCACTAATGTTCTCTACAACCTTCACAACACACTTCCAGGGTTATGAATGAATACTTTTGCATGGCAGTGCATATATACTGCCAGAGTGTATCTTAAAAATATTATTTATAGTATTATAAAAAATAATACTATTCTGTGGAAACACTGCAAGAAAACTGAGAAAGTTTTTTTTTTTATAAGTGGATCATTGTATCCTGACACCAAATCCCAAGCTGTGCAAGAATCCTTTCAAATGTCATGCTTTTATTCTATTGTTTCAATGCGCGCTGTCAGAAGGACTGATTTAGTTGTCATGTCAGTCAGGAAAAAGCTTAATAAAAGACCCAATTAGTACTTGCCAGTATGAATTTTCTGTGAACTTTTCTGTCAGTTAATAGCTTATTTTTTTAGATTAAATAGAACATATTCTTGGATTTGATAGCTGGTTATATCTTCTTTTATTTTCAAAAGCAGTGCTCGCCTTATATTTAGTTATTTTTAGGGCAAGAGGAGGTGCATCTGTTCAGTTTCTGAGTAGAAGAGATGGCAATAAAAATGAAGTTAAGGAAAACTGAGGTACAAAGCTTTCTTTGCAAGTACTGTATCAAGTTTATTAGCAAAATAAATGCCTGAAAAAATATTTGTTTGTTGGAGAGATAGAAATTGTTTTATATTTTAAGTTTGGTTCAATCTTGCCAGTATCCTGTAAGAAAGTTATATTACATGATTTCTTCTCTAAAAAGGAATAACTTAATCCTTTGTAACTTGGTGTTGAAGTACACTTCAACATGATGCACATAATTGTTATAAAACCGGGTAAAGATTTCTTTTGCATCTTTGCTTCTCACTGGGTATTTAAGAGGTAAATGAAAGACAATTTCCCCTTATATTGCAATGATAAAACCTGTTATCTTACATACAATAAATTGTTTGTATTACTTGAAGAATCAAATTATTCATTAATGTTACAGCTTTTTAACTGCTTTATTCTTAATGAATTTAAGATGTTCTAAAGATTGCTTAGTGCAGAAAATGGGTGTTTTTTTTAACTTTGGCATCTATAGATCTTTTCAAAACAGAACCGTATTATTTAGTCTGCATTTTTAGTTTCTGCCAATGCAACATTAGGAGTTCAAAGCAATCAGGAATTGAAGGAACTATTAACTTTTGAAATGTGCTTCTTTGTCTTTGGCGATGTTAGCTTGCTATTATTTTTATGTTACTTTCATAGTTCTCCCATGATGCCCTTTAGGCACTGGTAGATGTACATAGTCGGCGAGCACATAAACTGGGTGTAGATAATTGAACATCCTTTTTTTTTTCCATGCAGGGAGATGTAAGAGCTCAAGCTTGTGAGATCAGATGTGATGGTGCTGTGCAGATAAATTACATTTAGGGAAATAATGTGTTTGTTCAAAGAAAGTGCAAGAAGGAAGCAAACATTTCATGAGGTTTGTTTACTTCAGGGAAGTGCAAGTACTAGAGAAATTCCATATATACAGTACAGCTTGCATTAAAGTTGGAAATAAATTACTAGAAGAGTGGAGGATTCTGTGAAAGCAGCAGTTTTGTCAACTTTTTTTTTTGTCTTCTAGCAACTAATTTTCAACCAGGATCGCGATTAAATCCTAATCCTGCTGTAATCTAAAAGGCCAGGCCAAATACTTTTCAGAACCTACCTCAGGGCCTACCAATATGCTTACCATCAAAGGATATTATCACTGGGCAAACCATCATTTCATAATGTACAGAGCCATCTGTAATCCAGACCAGCCTTTTTGGAGAATGATGTCATATTTTTCACCAAACTGGCGAGACGGTTCTTAAGGGAGTTAAACTCTGCCCTGATGAACTGACCCCACAGCCGATCCCTCGCAGATGGGAGCAGCCAAATGCTCTTTTTAATTACAGAACCCAGTCTGCTGTTGTATAAAGTCCTCTAATTAAAACACTTTAGTCAGTTTAAAATGGTCAATGATATAGTCTAGGATTTAGACTGTGACAATTCTGGACTCTTCCTAAGGCTAGGACTCCACAGAGCCTCAGCTACAGAAGAAGCAGCAGCCTTTGTCTGGACCTGACATATGCTGCTGATTCGTTCAAGTTTTGGGTCATCTGTCAACCTGACGCGCCGCAAATGCAGCTGCTGCTCGAGATGGAAAAATGTAGCTTTTGGTGATCGACGCGCCGCATCAACAATCAGAGAAGCTGATCTGTGAGCTGGCAGGGAGACAGACACAGCACTGCTGATGCAGAGCACTATTATCGCTCCTTTGAAACAGTTTATTAAGGCCTAAATAAACTAAAAATGCTGAAACCTGCCGGCAAAACATGTTAGTTTTTATTATCCTGGTGCCTGCAGTTTGGATTACGTACCTGAAAACCACCTTCCAGCCGCGAAGGCGACCCGGACAGAGGCTGCTGTTGAATGGGAGAAGCTGATCTGTGAGCTGGCAGGGAGACAGACACAGCAGTGCTGTGTCTGTCTCCCTGCCAGCTCACAGATCAGCTTCTCTGATTGTTGATGCGGCGCGGCGATCAGAGAAGCTGATCTGCTGATCTGTGAGCTGGCAGGGAGACAGACACAGCTCTGCATCAGCAGTGCTGTGTCTGTCTCCCTGCCAGCTCACAGATCAGCTTCTCTGATCGACGCGCCGCATCAACAATCAGAGAAGCTGATCTGTGAGCTGGCAGGGAGACAGACACAGCACGGCTGATGCAGAGCACTATTATCGCTCCTTTGAAACAGTTTATTAAGGCCTAAATTAACTAAAAATGCTGAAACCTGCCGGCAAAACATGTTAGTTTTTATTATCCTGGTGCCTGCAGTTTGGATTACGTACCTGAAAACCACCTTCCAGCCGCGAAGGCGACCCGGAAAGAGGCTGCTGTTGAATGGGATTCCTAGTGACAGCGCACCGCCGGTATGGGGGGTCTGAGCGGCTCCGACAGAAATAATATTGGAAGGCAGGATGGATAATATGGGTGATTTGATTGCACTGATTAAGTTTTCAGGTGGATTTTCCCACTTATAAACATATTAAAACTACTTTATTCCCACTGGTCACAGCAAATATAGCTGCAAGGCAAAGTAAGGATAGAGTAGCTCCGCCCAACGCGCGTCAGACACACTTTTCCACCACGCAGCCAGAGCAGCAAAGCTGCTTCAGCCACGCGTCAGAACTAAACTGGTACGAGCATCAAAAAGGAAGCAGCAGAGGCGTTTTTGCTGCTCCTGCTGCGTTCGGTGTGAACGTAGCTTTAAGGATCCTTCCTGACAGGGCATTCGTTTGCTTTTAGATTCAGTCATGCTTTTTTATCACAAAAAGGGAAGTTGCATTTGGCATGAAACAACATTGATGAGGCCAGAACCAGAGTCATTAGATATTACGCCTAAAGTTGACAGGGATTTATTAAGGGCTGAAACAATTAATCAAATTTATCATGATTAATCAATTACTGAAATCATTTTCAACAAATTTTGTAATCGACTGATCGTTAAGGGAGTGTACAGACTCTAAAACATGAACTTAGCTGACAGAACGACCCACTTAGAGCTGTAATTATACCAAGATTGTAAAAAGAACATTTAAACATTTTGCATTAAAATAATAAACGTTTTCATCTGTCATTATGCTCTACCCAGAACTCCTCAAGTGAAAAAGTTTTAGTTTCACCTCATTTAATTTCCTAAAAAAATCTTTTTTAAGAATCTTTGGCTATCCGAGTATTAAAGGTATGCTATGCAACCGTTGTTGATTTTCCAGCGAGGCTCCCCCCAGAGGGCGAAAGTAAAAGTGCACTGCCGTAAATATGCTCAGCTGTTCTCCTGGTTTCTCCAACAAGCCAGGCGCGGTTGTTTTGAGCTTAGCAGACAAGCGAAAGCAACGAATCACCATGTCTACTGCGGTAAGTGACTATTTTGTTCCAATTTTCGAGTTTGAAAATTTCGCTGTTTTCTCGCTGGTTCCGCCATGATAACTGCACAAATATTGCCACTGCATGCCTTTCACTGGGGGCGTGTAGCAGTTCTCGGCGTAAAGCAAGACCGACTCTCGCGATGCACGAGACTTCTGAGCCTGTGGGTGCGGGCCGAGGGCTCCTGCAATTGCAAGTACGGTATTTCCCCTACAGACCACCAAGGCGGCCGAGAAAACCTTTGTTCGACCTGAAATGACTCATTTAATCATCCAAAACGTTAAACATATTAATTAACTGAAAAATGTTGCATAGTATACCTTTAATCAATTGATCGAAAAAATAATCGACAGATTAATCAATTTCCAAAATAATCCTTAGTTGCTGCCCTTGATGTATTAGTGAGTAGGTATAAAGTGCAGGCAAAGTGTTCATATCTCTGATTCAGAAAGTAACCACTAGGACCTCCTGTGTAACTTATCTTGATGTTTACCTCAGGCGTTTTAAGACACTTAATCATGATGCTTGTTGAATTGGTTATTTTGTTTGTCAAGTCTGCCTAAACAAGACTTCCTCTTTGCAGTTTATACATTTCCACCATAAACCTTTAAAGATGTGCAGCCTTTGTACTGCCTCTGACCATCTGAACCAAAATCCAATCCAATTTTATTTCTTAAGCGCCTATAAAAAACTAAAGCAGACCAAAGTGCTGTACAGAAAAATAAATAAAACATCACATTTAAAAGAAAACAACAGCTGAGAACATCAATTCACACAATCAAAGCAATAAAATGGAGATGTGCATATCCTCCACAGCCATTTTGGCTTTATTTCTGAAAACTTAGTGCAGGGTTACATGAGATCTAATCTACTTTTAACGTCAGCACTATGCATCAAAGTTATGTTGAGGGTATCACCGTAGATTTCTGTTACTGGTGGCCATTGTAAATAATCATTTCAATCACACATTTCAACTTTTTTTTTGTTAGATGCTGTAAAACCTGTTTTAAGACCTGCTGCTCGCTGATACAACTAGTTACACAACATCGCCGCATCCCTTGTGACCTAAATTACCCTCATTCCCTCAGCTGATGTGGGCTGGGATTACTTTTCCTTATCAGTCTATTCACTAAACACATAGATAACAAAAAAGGTCACATTAAGACTTCTTTAAGTGTTTTGTTAAAGAAATTTTAGTGTGAAAACTTCCTTGAAGGTAGGCGCCGTTTCCTTAAAGATAAACAGATGATCAAACCAAGGTGGTCCCATGCACCGCAATGATCCTATTGCAAGGTTGTCCGTATGCTAATGGATGAGAGAGCCGAAAATGGATGAGAGAGCCGAAAAAACAGAGCAGACTATCTGATCCCTGCTTGTTTGAAATGTTCTTCGCTTGTTGGATGACAGATGTTTATTAGAGCTGCTGGAGAAGCTAATACACTGGAAAACTTTTCTTATAATAAGTGCATTTGTTCTTGGATTGTGAAGGTAAAGGAGACATTTTGCCAATGGAACAAGACAATTTACACTTAAAATAAGAAAACAGAACTGCATTGTCTTATTTTAAGTGCATATTATCTAATGATCCTATTTTAAGAGTAAAAATACTAATTCCAGTGGCAAACAATCTCATTTACCTACTCAAATTAAGGGTAAATATACTTTTTTTTTTTTAACTTATTTCAAGACTGTTTTTCCAGTGTACCTCAAACTACACTGCTAAATATTTAAATCTAGATAAGTCATTTTTTCTTAAAATAAGTGCAGTTTGCCTTGAATTGAGGAGGTAAGTGAGACACTTTGCCAATGAAACAACATGATTTAGATTTAAAATAAGAAAAAAAGAATTACATTTTCTTATTTTAGTGCCTACTATCTAATTATCTTATTTTGAGAGTGAAATTACTCATTACATTAGCAAATCATCGTATTTACCTACTCAAATTAAAGGTAAATACACTTAATTTAAGAATATGTTTGACTTATTTCTAAACTTTTTTTGCAGTGTACTTGAGATGACAAGGATAAACTGCAAAAAAAAATCTAAAGAAGTAATTTTTTCTTAAAATAAGTGCATTTGTTCTTGAATTGAGGAGTAAAGTGAGACACTTTGCAAATGGTACAAGATGATTTAGATTTAAAATAAAAAAAAACAACTGCATTGTCTTATTTCAAGTGAATATTTTCTAATTATCTTATTTTAAGAGTAAAAATACTCATCCTATTCGCAAACTGTCTTATTAACCTACTCAAATTAAGAGTAAATACACTTAATTTAAGAATTTTTACTTATTTCTAGATCATTCTTCCAGTGTATGAGATGCACCAAATTACTGAGAGAATCTACTTTTTATAACAATTTTGACAAGTCTAAAGATGTAAGCTGTTTACAAATTCATCTGCAAAACTACTGGTTGTTTAGATTTTACTCTGTGTGATCGCAGGTCAAAGACAGAGGACCAGAGGCCACGCGCAGATTCTTCAACTGGTTCTACTGGTGCATTAACTTAGGAGCTATCCTTTCTCTGGGAGGTGTGGGATACATCCAGCAGAATAATAGCTTCGAGCTTGGTTACATCATCCCAGCGGTGTGCCTCGGAGTGTCCTTCCTGGTCTTTCTTCTGGGTCGTACTGTTTTCATCACAAAGCCCCCCGACGGCAGCGCCTTCTCAGATATGGTCAAGATCATTTCCTTTGCCTGCTGTTCACAGAAACCAAGACAGCCAAACTTGCTTCGGTAAGAGGGCTCATATCTTTTAGCGATAAGAAAATCAAGTTTTCAAAGAAAGATGATTTGTTGGAACGTTAAATGTGTGAAATCTCTTCAATAACAAAAAGCATTTTTATACAAGCAGGGCTCCATCACAGTATTTGGCTCTCAGCCAAACAGCAGCTCAAAGGGAAATCCAAAACACTTAGAAAAGGTTAGAAACATTAGTTTAAAATAACTAACTAATACATTTATCTGTGATTCCCACTTTGCCGGTTTTGTCTTCAGTGTTTTTCAAGGGAGAATTTTTAATGTGAGCTTCAAGGCAGTGTTTTTTTTTTAAATCTTAAATCTTTCTTTGATCCCCTCCTATAAGTCTTTGTGTGCCTGCTTATTGCCCTGACTTCTGGTCAATGCATTCATCTGTGTTCCCTGTGGTGAAAAGTTATTCCAAAGTGCTAAAACTTGACTTTGAACTAAAATACCACAAGCGGCTCTAAAACTTGACATTGAATATTTTAAGTTGGACAATCCCACAGCCCTTTAAGAATTCCTATTAGAGTATTTTCTCCAGAGATGAGGATTATAGGCTTTAGTGTAGTTTCTTTTGTATTTCTATAAGTGTTTGTATAAAAGGGTAAGGTTTGAAAGTAATTTCATCATCTATATTTATCATTGCACACTCTGTTTTAGTATTTTATATTTTCTTTTTTAACTGTTTTTAGCAATAAACCAACCCTGCTTGATACTGCAAAGTTAACCTACGGAGGGATATTTCCTGAGGAAAAAGTGGAGGAAGTGAAAGCGTTAGGGAAAATCCTTCCAGTTTTCTTTGCCCTTGTTCCGTACTGGATGGTGTATTTCCAGGTAAGATTTATCAATGTTTCATAAGCGGAAAAATATCAAGGAATGTAACTTGACTATACTGGAGTCAGAAATGTAGATTAAAAAAAAGAAGAAAACCCAGATGTGTTAAAATGAGGGAAGATTATTTTCTTTTTCAAGATTAGAGAGAACCAGCTTAGCACCAGAGACCCTGTTGGTCATAAAGTGTAGAGGATCACTCCTTGCTGGAACTAATCTTCTTATTGTGCTGCAGATGCAAACGACATACATCCTGCAGAGCCTCCATCTGAGGATACCTGGCACACCCACAAACACCTCGGTGAACAATCAGGTAATGGAAAAAGGGAGGAGTTTAGCCCAAGAGCATTTTAAAATCAAGAACTTTTCCCTTCTTTATTTAAGAATTAGGCAGAACATCAAACAAAACACCACCTGTTTCTGTATTAATATCTTTGAACCAGACATCTCACTGCTGGAAAAGATGAGTCAATTGGTCCCTGACATGCAATGGCAAGCAACAGCTGGAGGCAGCAGCAAAGACTTGTAATGCCTCGGGGATTAAGTCAGATCTTCACAGACTAATACCTCACAGATTAGCAACCTGGCTGTTTGTGTCCCTCCGCTGCAGCGCCTCCATCTGATGGTTCCTGCTGATTGTGGCTGATGTAACTCACTCTTGCAGATTGTATGTTGCTTTCTTTAAGACTTTGATGGCTCCCTGAGCAGCTTCACATGATTCCCCCCAAAAAAGAGGTTTCACAGCGATGAAACCGATCACAGTAGCACGTTTGTTCAGTTTAATCAGCCAGTGTGACTGTACTGAAAATGTGAAGTGAGACACCTTAAAACCAAATTTGTTATTTTCAATATTGTGTAATTTTTACATCAGTTTGTATTTTCATAAAACAATTACTGCAGTTTTTTTTTTTCATTTTCTAACACCTTAAAGCTCGCAATGTTTCTCTTTTGTTTTGTCTTCATTTTGACGTTTGTCTTGGAGGCTCAGTTTGCAATGATGGTGTTTCAAACTGTTTATTTTTCTCAAAAGAGGATATAAGTTGTCACTTCTACCAACCTTGCCACTTGTTGACATTAAAAGGGAAGTAAGGTTTGGCGCCGTTTGGGGCTCCTCTCCCTCAGCTCAGCTGTTTCCTCCATGGAACAGGAACCCAAACTAATGTTTCACCTTAAACTTTATTGTGGTGACAGTATCTACTGTAATGTAGTAATATTTGTAAAATTGTTTCTATTTTAACCCAAAAAAAGTCCCTTTAGTGTTGAACGGATTCACATGAATGAGAATTCAGAGTGAAGCTACTTCTCAATCATAACTGTCGTAGATTAAGCTCTTAAGTCTAAATAGCTAAAATGATGTCTTACATTATTTCAGTTTTTCTGGTAAATGTGCTTAAAGGCTCACTGTGAATTTAAATATTTTAGGAAAGAGAACTATTAAAGGTAACAGCTATAAAAAGCCACACTTTAAAACACCCATACTGAACGTTTAAGTTAGTTAGTTCCATATTAACCCTCTTTATTTAGTAAACTGCCCATTTACTAAAGCAAGATGATTACATGTACAGTCAATAAAAATTAAAAAGTTTGAAGAAATCTAAAATATGCAAATCTGTATCATCTCTGGGGAGGAATATGGTAAGAGAAAATAAAAGCTAATAACTTTAAGCTTAACAGGTAACATTTTCTGTCGTGCATTCATGTTGCTGAATCAAATCAGTGCTTCACCAAACCCAACATTCCCCATCTTTAAATCAAGACGTAAACATAAAAACAAAGAGAGAAAAAAAAGAAGAGGACCCAGATCTATGAATAATTGAGAACAAATGTAATCCCGTCATGTGCTCCAAACTTTGTTAAATGTTAAAGGTTAAAGCTAACTGCTATTTAGACTAGTGTCCTTATGATTATTATACATAGAGGTTTGGAAAGAAAGGAAACATTTTAAGCTAGTATTTTAGCTTTAATTTGCTAAATTGTGTCGTTTAAAAGCTGGTATTTGATTATGTGGAAATGAGAGAAGAAACTTTAATAGATTGATGATTTAATCCAATAATTGGAAATAAAGTTTTAAAGTAAATTATTTCATTTCAGATTGAAGTAATTAACAGAGACTCAGATTTCATGAATTAGGGCTGCAATTAACAATTATTTTGCAAATCGATAAATCTGTTGATTATTTTTTTAATAATCAGATAGCAAAAGGTCCCTTAAAGAAGATTTTTTACGAAATTAAATTATGTAAAACTAAAACTTCTCTATTTGGAGTTCTGGATAGAGCATATTGACAGATGGACATTTTTTTTTAATCTTAAGTGCAAAATGTTTATATATTTCTTTTACAATTTTGATATAATTACTGGTCTTAGTGGGTCGTCAATAATTGATTATTCCAATTAATTGTTTCAGCCCTGCTATGAATGAACACTGTAGCGTGCCATAGGATGCTGGCTTTAATGGTATTTTTATTCAACTTAAACAATGTTATCTGGACTGCTGCTAAAGCCTCTGGGAAAAATACTCCTACATTATATTCACGTTTCACCTTTTTCTTTTGTAAATTAAATTAACTTTTCTCCATTTAATTGTGTTTGGTTTGTCCACCTGGGGGTGCCAAAGCAGTATGAAGACTGAGGCCTGCTTGCTGATTGTGGATGCATACATGTATATGCAGAAACACTCAGTGCTGTTTGAATGCACTCACATGTCTGTACTTTTTATTGTCTGTCGCTACTTCTTAAAGTAATCTCTTCTCTGGTTCTTTCAGATGAAGTTTACCTTCCCGACCGCATGGCTTACCATGTTTGACGCAGTGCTCATCCTCATGCTCATTCCTCTGAAAGACAAAGTAGTGGACCCCATCCTGAAGCGCCGTGGCCTGCTGCCCTCCTCTCTGAAAAGGATTGCTGTGGGGATGTTCTTTGTTATGTGGTCAGCCGTGGCAGCGGGTGAGCACCCTAACACGTAGTTTCTCAACTTTGTTATTGCTGAACAGGCCATGGAAGATAGAGCTCTCTTTCTGACTTCAACAGAAATGCTTTTAGAAATTCTTGACATTTTTGGAGGAAGTTTTTGCAATTAATCGATTTAAAATTATACATTAAAATAGTTGTTTTTACTAAATCAAAACAAAATTGACAACATGCTACCAATAGCTGAGTATTGTAAGATACATAATATCTCACTTGTTTGATAAACAAGTATATATTATTAATTAACTTACCTGATTGAGGCATTAGCAGCTATTCCTATAATTCTCTGGATTACAAAACATTTCAAAAACTAAGCAGCATACAGTCAATAAATAACTGTTTGCTTCTCATTTAATGTGATGTGTGTGTATTGTATGCCAGAAAGTACAGTTAACAACAACTTTAAAGCTACTAAAACCCTGCTATTCTATCATAAATAAACAGCCATCTTTGTATTACAAGAGCAGTTATAAGTCAGTCAGTTTTTTTCAAGGAATTATTTTTGTCAAGCTTTAACTTCCAATACTAAATTATATGTGCTCTAATAGAAGAAGCAATTAGAGATGTGTTGTAGCTATTTCTTATTTCTTTAACCCTCCCTGTTTATTGATTATTTTTATACAGCAGAGTCAATGTCCTAGTTTGTATTCGTGAAAATAGCAGCAACAACAAAGAATTATTGTTTTTTTTTTTATTAATTCAATTCAATTCAGTTTATTTCTATAGCGCCAATTCACAACACAAGTCATTTCAAGGCACTTTACAGTTCAACCAGATCATCCAGTCAAATTGATTCAAAGTTTCTAAGGAAAACCAGTTGATTGAATCGACTCATTGACTCAAATACAATCCCTAACACTAACCATGCTTGTAGCGACAGTGGAGAGGAAAAACTCCCTTTTAACAGGAAGGAACCTCCAGCAGAACCAGGCTCAGTGTGAGCCGCCATCTGCTGAGGCCGACTGGGGTTCAAGGAAACAGAAGCAGAGATACAAAAAGCAGCTGCAAAAGGCGGCCCCATCCAGGAAACACACAGTCAGGCAGACGAGCTCCGAGCCAGCTCCCATGTCAGAGGATGAAGAGAGCACATCCACTCAGTCATGGTCAGAGAAACAGGACTACACTGGAAAACAGTCCGATCTCCAGCATCTATAAACAAGGGTGTTGATGGAAGCAGTAAAGCTGATATTTCTCTCCAGGATGGAGTCACAGCCAAACAGGAACAGACAAGGCAAAGCTACTCTGAGAAAAAGCAGAGAGAGCATAATGTTAGAGGTTGAACTAACAGATTCTGCAGAATAGGAGAATAGAGATAGAATGAAGCAGAATGATGAAATGGGGGTCCCTATGTCCTCCAGAAGTCTAAGCCTATAGCTGCATAACTATAGAGATAGCTCAGGATAACCTGAGCCACCCTAACTATAAGCTTTATCAAAAAGGAAGGTCTTAAGCCTAGCCTTAAAAGTAGACAGGGTGTCTGCCTCACGGACTAAAACTGGTACTTGGTTCCACAGGAGAGGAGCCTGATATTAATTACCATATTTAGACAGTTAGCGCTCCAAAAAAACTGCTGAACTTTCTTTTTATATTCATAAAAATGTGAACCTTCACCCTAAACCCGAGCTCATAGGGAGCTAACATTTCCAATCCAAGAGAGGAAGAAGTTTTAAGCTCAAAAGTATAAAAAAGAGCAACTCTGAAACCATAGTCTTCCTGTTATCTCTTTAATATTTTGCTCTCACTCACTGCCTGGGGAAACCAGAAAAGTACTTAACAGCTGTATGTAAATTATATTATAAATGGATTCTGAGGACTGCAGTCTGCAGCGATACTGGAAATGAAGTCCTGACTCTTTGTCCCTGCAGTATTAGAGTCCAACTCTGTTGTTTCATGAGCTGATCTGATTATGAAACATTCAGTAATTGGGAAAAAATATGTTTTCAGGTTTATGTCCAGTCTGTCACATTTTAAGCTTAAAAATTGAAGTAAATATATTGCGTTGCAATTCACAATACTTTGGCAGAAGTTGACCATATGCCTATAAAAATACTATTCTATCTATCTATCTTTTAACTTAACTATTGAAAACTTATCAGATGTACCATAATAGTTAGTGGGATGTTTTTTTTTTTTAACCAAATGTTAGATTAATGGACAGCATGTAATGTGGCCAAATTACATCTGTGTTGTGAACTGAGTTTATGATCATCCTTGTGCTTTAATGAATTTTGGAAGAGAAGACACATCTTATTAGAGCAATTTGAAAATATTCTGCTCTACTCCATTAAAAGCATCTTTTTTCCAGCATAATAAATGCTCTTCAGAAAAATGAAATGTGCAAACATTTCCCTTTGCAGGGAAAAGGCTCTTTTCTATAAGGGATGCTTCAGCAACATGTTCATTTCAATGTTTGAACGCTATTCAGGTATTTATTTTCCCATTTGGCTTTAAAAAAAAAAAAAAAAACATGCAATATTTTTGGCTTTGAGCTCAGGCAGAATAAATTCAGAATCTCGGAGAAAGCAATTTTGAGTTCAGGAAGTGAAGAGAAAGGGTTTGGTATGGTGGTGTAGGTTGCGCATTGGTCACAGAACAGAAGGTAAATACATAACCAGGATGTCAAACAGGTCTGACCTGGTTTTTAGGAGTCAAAGCAAAGAACAGAATCACATCTGGGCTTTACAGTACATTGTGAAATACAATAATGACATTGTTGATTTAAAGAATTGCTCATCAGACTTATGCTTGCATCAAATTTTATTAAGAGACAGCCTTTCTTTTGGGCTGCCTTGCAACGGTTTGAATAGTAGCTTCAGTTGGCTTAAACCCTGTCGCCAGAGCTGATCCGTTCTCTTCCTAGTAGCTGAAATCATGTTGTTTACACAACACCTGATGGGAAATAGTGAAAATCCCAGTAAGAGGTATATTGCAATCTGTGTAGTCAGCTGAACGCATTCAATTTCTTCCCACTTCAATGCTGGAATCACTGCTTCCTCCTCCTGTATGAAATGGACATTTGTCAACGGAGTTTTAGGAGATTTCATTGTACATGTGCTGGCAGATGTCTGAGGGCTGAGGAGAGCCGGGCCCGCGCACACAGGGTAGAGATGGCTGACACATTGTCAAGCAGAAAGGGAGTTTTTCTGAGCAAGTCACACAGCCTTGATGATGCTGCTTTTTAACAATATATATTTTTTAAGGTGCAAATTTTTCCACAGTAAATTGCAAGTGCTAGAAATATCTTATTAAACACCAACTTTTTGTAAACATGCCAAGGATCACAGAGAAGATACTGAGTGTTTTAGTGTTTTAGCTGAGGTAAAAATACCAAAAATAGGGGATGCTTGTATATAATGTGAGACTCGCTCTGGGCGATCCAGTGGCCATGCTGTCTGAGATGGACAGCTGGTATTATTGGATATACGGATTACAAGGCTACAACTTTCCTCAAATACAGCATTAAGTCTGGCTATGATAGGAAGCTGTCTCTGGGAGTTATCTGAAAATAGCCGCTGGTCACACGATAGTCCTTATCGAATGAAGCTTTTAGGAGCAAGCGCCGAACCATGACAACCGCTTAGTTGTGATTATTGAACTGTCTGCAGTGCCCTGTTTATTAACTGCCCTAGCTAGAGTGTGCAGATGTGATTTTAATGAAGCAGTAGGAAGTCAACAAAATAAGCAATATCCTCAGGGAATTGCTACTAAATGTTTTTTTTCTTTCTGTTAAGTAACATCATTATTTTTAAATCCACGTTTTCATATGAGTAACTGTTTTTTCTGTCTTTATTTATTTATTTTTTTCTTGTTGTTTCTGCCCACTCAGGTATTCTGGAGACCAAACGGCTCGAAATTGTTAAAACGAACGGGACCATAGACCAGGTGCTTGGTAAAGTTGTCTTCCATGTTGCAGATCTACCCATCTGGTGGCAGATTCCTCAGTATGTGCTGATTGGAATCAGCGAAATCTTTGCAAGCATTGCAGGTAAATTTGTTTGACATCATCTGTTATATTTTGTGATTTCCTGTAGGGCTGAAATGGTTAAATCGGATTAACTACTAATTAGTAATCGATTAATTGTTAACTTGAGTATAGAATTGTAAAACATGCCTTTTCTGACAGACAAACCCACTTAGAGGAGCAAATATACCAACATTTGAACATTTGATCCAGGTGGCTAAAATATTTAATTTCCCTCTCATAACTCTGGCAAAAAATGATCAAATGTATTCCAAATCCACAGAGTTTGTTGTTGAGAGGAATAAACACAGTTAAAGACTTGCAGATGAATTAACACCCCCCCCCCCAATAAATAAAGAGCAACTGTTTCCAAATTCCCAAAAATTGTTATGTGTGATATACTAAAAATTCCCTTAATCCAGTAATCTCTCATATTTCACATTGCCCTTTAAAAATAAAACGGCGTAAGAAGACCTCGTCTACTTATTTATTTTACAATTTTTTAAACAACAGCTGTTGTTTAAACTTGATGCTACAACCTTTACATGATTGTGAGTTATTTTTACCAAGAAATGGATCAGAAGCGCAGATCCGCAAGATGCGCCTATCTGGCTTCAATGCGCGCTCCCAATACAGGGAGGACAGATTTAGGGGAACATAGGGGAACAGAATTTCACAGCAGACCGGGAGAAAAAAAGGCTCTGATTCTGTCAAAGCTTCACATACCTGGGACATCAGTCTGTTTAGCAACAACTGGTGGTGGTGCTGGTGGTCCAGCTGTTTGCTTTTTAAAAAAGCTTCCGATATCCATTGATATCCGCCACTGGCCTATCCCTGTTTAAATTTGCTGCGCGGAGGTGCACGACTCCTGAAGCTGGCAATGACGAGAGGGAAACACTTCTTCTTCTGGGTGGTAATGCTACAGGCTGCTTTCCTGCACATGCTGCCACCATCTGGTGAATTCCAGTACTTCATATTTTACTCAGATCAGCTCAAAAGCGAGGATCCGGGGCTTTTGGGGAAACATCAGGGGCTGAAGCCCAAGTAGCCACCCCCTAGATCCGCCTCTGCCTGCCAGTAACTAATGGTTTTGACCCATGTGATGAAATGTTTGGACACCACAGTTGTAATTATAGCGCTGGATGCTTAGTTATTTTCCCAACATTAAACCCCAAATGATGTGAACATCTCCCCTCTTTTTTGCTACCTGTATTTAGCTCCATTTTTTTCATAACAATACTGGCCTGTCCGTCAGACTGAAAGCATGATTCGTTTGACTTTATTTAAACAGTGGAGTAAAACTAATTTTGCTGCTGCAGATTTTCACACCTGAGCTTTGGATTTTCTCTAGAGTCACAGAGGGCCTCTTTGCTTATTCTCAGACAACTGCCTTCCTTATCCAGGGAGCAAAATATAAATTCTCTTTTTGGATTTTTTTCTATGGAAATTCTCGAAGACTGTTATTTTATTCCATTCTCCAAGTACAATTTTATTTGTCTAAAATCTAAAAGTAAAATATTGTGTTTTTAGATTGACACAAGTCTGAAATTGGGTATTAAAGTTGTAGGGAAGTCATATTTCATTTTTAAATCATTCTGGCTTAAACATGTTTATAGATGTAGTCGATGCGATATTGTCCCAAAAGTTAGAAAATTTATATATTTTTTAAAAATCCTATCTTAAAACCTGTGGGATTTTTTTTTCCGTTAACATATGCAGGCCAGTTAGTTATACGTCAGCTTGTACATCTAATTTCGGCCAATCATATATCAACCGTCGACTGTCAATCAAATTTTTTTGGTCATAGCATCTTGATTCATATGTCGCAGCTAATATACGCAACGGTTGAAATAAAAAAAAGAAACAGTTACTTCCCAGTGAGTTCCGTCCCAGTGTTCACGGGGATGGACGTCTGTGTCTTCGGCAGGCGTAGAGCTAACAGAACTGGCAGCGTTGTGAGGCAAGGGCTCAAACATGTACGGCTGGAAGCCTTCTACACCAAACCAAACTTTTGCCGCCCTGGCGTCCTCCTCCACAACATCGTAAATAAACATTAAAAACAGTTTTATTAATTAATGGGACTTCACACTGATTTGGGTATGCTGTTCACTAAAATATATAGACCCTTTTTGAGCACTTTGATTCATTGCCAGGCTCCACCAGCTAAATTTGTTTGTGGGTTGATATCCAAAGCAAACAGACCAAGACATTAGCTGATGATTAATCATCCTGAATTTCTCCTGGTGTTGCATGAAACCCTGAAATAATGAAGCATTTTACAAAACAAAGTATGAATTTGGAAACTATTTCACAGTTTAACTGAAGGAAGGTTAGTCTTTACTCCAGGCATATGACTGACTTTGCATAACGGATGGATTGTCCCCACATGTTCAGTAAACAATAATAGATAAACGATACTGTGTTGTAGACCAGACTGTCCTATCGCATCAATTTTCAGTTATCTTAAGTCTTGATCTTCTATTTATGGCTATATAAGAATGGGAATGAATTGCTTTTAAATTATATTTATATGGTTAATATCACTTCTTACTTGTACTTGCCACTGCAAGCCACCTCACAGCATCCCTGGATTTATCACTTTGAGCCAGTGGGGAGATGTTTTTGATTTAAGTCATTTTATTATAAACACATTTTCAGCGTTTTTTTTTGGTTTTTTTTAGAATAACATAACAAGTTTCATCTCAAAAGTACCTTAATAAAGCTGGCTCTTGTTTTTCTACAAGTATATTTTTGAAAGCAACATTTTGAAAATTTGCTTCTGCAGCCTTTAGAATTCAGAATAATTCAGGTTGCCTTCAGAGCGGCTATTTTATTGAAGTCTTTCTAATTTAATTGTTTGATTTTCTGTTTAGTTCTATACACATCACTACAAGTTTAAAGGAATAGTACACCCAAAACATGATTAGCCTTCATTTTCTACTCACCCCCATGCTGAACAACACTCTGGAGTACTTTTTTGATATCTCAAATGCATCTGGAGATCTGGGAGGCTTCTTGCTGTCTGCTGACATTCAAATAATGGAGGTCTATGGCGCCCGAGGCAGAAAAGTCCATAAAAGTCCACAAAAAACGTGTCAATATTCCTCCATACTGCTCGTCCAATGTATTCCAAGTGTCCTGAGTTGGTAGCGTCCATAATTTACTCGAAACAAAGTCATTTAGAATGTTTTTAGAGCATAAACAGTAGTGTATAGGATTTCCTAAAAGCGCGAGCCTGCGAGTTCACGAGCCTACGGAAACTGCGGCAGACCAAACCAGATGAAAGTGCGCATTCAGCGTCTGCTCTGCCGATAATGCAAGCGTAGAAGAAGAAATGTGCTGTTTACCTGTGCAAAGAAAGAAACAACGAAAGAAAAATCTCTGAGGACTTCAGGGTTGAGGAAGAGCATGAGTTCTTTGCGAGCTGAATGCGCACTTTCATCTGGTTTGGTCTGCCGCGGTTTCCGTAGGCTCGTGAACTCGCAGGCGCGCGCTTTTAGGAAACACTCTGGAGTACTTGTAAAATGTGGGAATAAACATGTGTTGGCCCCTAAAACTTCCACTTTCTGAAGCCTTTTCTTCAAACTGTAGTTTGTTTTCTCTAAAAAGCTAAATTGTAGGCTGATTTTTTTGGTTAATCCTAAATAAGAAAAGAATCCAAGAAAGTCAAAATTGTACATTTTAGGTTTGACAGCAATAATCGTCTTTTCTTATTCTTTCTGTGTTTTATCTAGAAGATAGATACCAAGCGTTCCCCTTTATCCCTTGAGCCCTGACCCAAAACAAAAAAATCCTTTTCATTCACAGTTCGGAGAATTAAACAGCATATAGCTCCAGTGAGGCTTTATTTTGTTAAATTAAAGAAGTGTTCTCTTTACAGAACAAACTCAGACTGAAACACAACAGGAACTACTTTTCTTTTATTCAAAAGCACAAGCTGTGTTTTTCAGAAATGTATTTGAATGTTGACCTCCACTGATGGCTTTGGGCAGTTTATTTCCTATAGCATGCTGTCACTGATTTGCATTGTGTTTCTGTTTGGAGTCACAGTTTATGGCCTCAGGCTGAATAAAGCCCGTAAAGATTTCTAATCATTAAGTCATTTTCTTTTTACAGTGGATTATGTCATGTTTTCCGTTTATTATAGGGAGAATTGTTTCAGAAAAACAGAACACCTTTTTTTCCTGATTCTCATGCAGTTATGTTTACTTGCAAGTTTTTATATTACTAAAAATGTATCATTTATACTATTTAAACCTCATGCATACTGGAGTCTGCACATTTATGTTGGACATTGCATTAATTTCCTCCTTCTACCGTCTTGTAAAAAGACTGGAATCCACTCATATCTAACATGGTCTCTATGTAAGTCAAATCGGACCAAACAAAGCTATGGGAGTCTTTAGAATAAATGCACTCACAGACCATCCCATCCCACCAGGCTTACTTCAAGGGAAATTGGCAGACTTGTGACATTTGTCTGTGGAAGAAGGAAAATTCCCCCATGTCGTTTGCTGTTTGAATAAATTTGTCTGAAACCTTCAGTTGCTTTGATTGAAGACAGGAGTCTGTAGCCTGGTTGAACGGGATGTAATTTTCTGTGCAGAGTTTTTCTCCTCTCAGTTAGTAACAAAGATACCTGATTTTTTTTGGCAAAAAATTCTCACACAGACTATTAGAAAAAGATCACTTCTAGTAAGAGAATGTACATTTATATATTCATGTATTTTCCTCTCTTCAGTGAAGAAAGGTCAAGCTGAGTATTTAAGCGGTTAAAAACCACAGAGATCATTTTAGATTGTCGTCACATATAGACATTCCCAGGATGTATCCTAATGTTAGAATGCTGTTCACCCTGCAGTGCTGAGCTGGATATAGAAAACCCTCACAAAGCTTTGCTCTCCAATATCACATGCACACTCTAGAGTTGTGTGTTGCCTTTAAAACGATATTGGAGTCTTGGTGGGGTGGGGCTGCGCTTTTGGCCAGGGGGGCGTTTTGGGGGGGTCCCGCGGCGCTCGCGGCCGGTTCGCGGCGGATGCGCATGGGCCCCGGCCGCAGGCGGGGCCGCCTGTGTTTTTCCTGGGTGGTGCGGTCGCGGTGGGTGTTGCGGCCAGTCGCCGGGGCTTGGTGACGGGGGGCGGGGCGTGTTTCGGTGCTCTGTGGGGCTGGGGCATTTCGGTCGGTGCCGTGGGGGGGCCGGTGTTCGGTGCCCGGCCCTACTTCGGGGTGGCCGGCTGCCGGCGGAGCCCGCGGACTCGTCCCCGCGGCTCCCCGGGGTGCCGGCATGGCGGTGGCTGGGGGGCTTCTTCGTGGCTGTCTCTCCTCCTCCCTTGGTGGGGGTCTGATTTCCGGGGCTGGACCCTCCTTGGTGCCTTCGCTCTTGGGGTCCCTTTGGGCACCTGGGGCTTTGGGTCTCCCGGCGCTGGACTCAGTGCTCTGTGGGGTGTGCCTCTCCGGCTCTCCACAACCACTATTGAGCATTTTCTCTATGGATAAACTTTACATGCACTAGTGCACCCTCACAAACAACTACAGGTGCTAGGCTTGAGGTACTTAGAGATTCACTTCCAAACAGAAACCCCACATTCATATCTTCAGGTAACACAGAGTACATGTCAGACTTAATAATATTACTTTAGCGATAGTTTCAAGGTGTTGCTTTATTATATATCTCGTACCATGTCTTTCGGTTGTGCTGTTCTTTTTTCATCTCGTTACAGGTGATGAAGCAGACTGAAAATGTTTTGTCATTGTCTCCTTTCTATCTCCTCTTTCTTTCATCTTTTGTCCTTTTTTTTTTTCTTTTTCTTTTTTCTTCTGCTCTACTTACATTGCAGTGTCCATATAAACTGTAAAACTCCCTGCATAATTATAATAAAGCAATTTATATGCATGAAACAAGTGGAGCAGTATGGCAATTGCCATACTGCAACACTTGTGAAAGTAAAATCTGTTGGGCTCCTTTTGGCATCAAGACAATTATTCTTATTGCCACCTTGCCAGACAGGACACTGTTAAAAAAAAAAAAAAAAAAAAAAAAACGATATTTGAGGATGTAAAGACGTGCAGAAGACATTTCTGCTTCCAACTAAATTCAAACAGGATTCAAGTGTTCTTATCTGATGTGCCCTGATCTCTTTATTTATTCATTTATTGTCTTACATACTTGTTTTCCTTCTAATTTATACAAATGGTTCATGAATATCTAACCCAGCTATTCTGATGTATGCAGTAGGTCGAATAAGTAAACATTTTTTTAATTTAGCTGCATCGCCTTAATCGTTTTAATCGTTAGTTTACATCTTTCCTCAGGTTTATTGTTCTTTTCTTAAAATATCCTCAGACATTTTCTTTTTTTCTTTTAGTCCTGACTTAATAAGCTCTCTATAATCAGGAGTCAAGGAAGCCTTTTAAAGACAGTTTAAAAAAGTAGACCAGCTTATGTCAACAATGCTGGTTATGTTACAAGACAGAATAAAAATGAATGTCATATTCTTGGTTATTTTGTTGCTAGACAATAAAATTAACCCAAGAGTGATTTTTTTATCGGCTCAAGTAATATTTATTTAGAATAATGGCTAACTTTGTGGTTGCAGGTCTGGAATTTGCCTATTCTGCAGCTCCCAAGTCCATGCAGAGTGCGATTATGGGGCTCTTCTTTTTCTTCTCTGGGATTGGCTCATTCGTGGGCTCAGGTTTGCTGGCCATCGTTTCTGTCAAGGGGATCGGCTGGATGTCTTCTCACAAAGACTTTGGTAAGAATCGAAACCAAGCAACGGATCAATAAGCTTTGTTTTTAAATTTTTTTTTTTTGAATAGAAACAAAGGGAGGCTAAGGTGAGGCAATGAAAGAACAAGCTGTGATCACAAATTAGTGAATCAGTCATCACGTTGCTGATTCAGTCGTCTTTCTCTTACTCAGTTATGAGGGGAAGTATTGAAGTAGAGTATCTGTCTTTTTAGTTTTCTGAAAGGCTTTATTTTATCAATAAGCATGTCAGTTTAACCACAAAAGATGTGTGTAAATGCGTCTGAGCAGTGGATTAAATAGTGCTGCGGTGGCAGCAGATGGATGGGCTCCCATTCAGGTGGAAGCTCCTAGTCCAGATGCCCTTTTCCCTGAGCATGTGTTTAAATAAGCCAGCGCTGTGAAATGTTTATCCACAAACGCCTAATAGCTCATTAATACAGCGTGCAGACAAGTTTGGGAGCTACTTCTCATAAAGGTAGCACTGAGGATGCTGGGTCGGCTTCATAAATCCATTCTCTGCTAAGCCTCATGTCACTTCAGGGGAAGTATAACTGAGGCCAGATTGCCTGTTTGACTATCCTTGCTTTCCAAAACAAGTCATTTACAAGGTGAGTTTACAGAAATGGAACAAAACATCCTTCTGGCCACTGATAAGAAACATATGGCACAGAGCTTAGTCAGTACAGTCAGGAAACATGTTTTTTTCTGCGAAATGTTTTTTTTTTTTTTTCAAAGTTAGCGTCTTCGACATCTCTTAACTCTGTAGGTGGAAGGGATTCAACTTATTTCCATTGCTGTGGGCAAAACCGTGCGTGGCAAACTGCATCCTGGGTGCTGTGCTGTGCTAAGTTGTACTGAGTTGCACGGTTCCTGAAGACAGACAGCAACATTAATCACTGGCTGGGGGTCTGATTACATAGCCCAGCCCCTCTTAAGTAAAGCTGTCCCTGGAGCGATACATGGAGATTTTAGAGCTGCCTTGGCATCACACTGGTGGATACTCAGCTCTCCTGTTGTGCTGCAACTGAACCAACCCCCATTCTCTGAAGAGACATCTAGACATATATGGCTTCTGTTTTTCACATAAACGTTTCTTTTTTTTCTATTAACCATTTTTTTATACTTTGGTAAAATATTGCATCAATCCATCTATCATATGTAGCCACTTTGTACATGCAGTTATAGCTGATGCCTATCTCCCACGGTCAGAAGGTGAAAGTTAGGGGTAAACTAGGCGTAACAGTCATCTTTTCGGACTTGGAGGAAGCCAGAGTACTCAGAGAGAACCCACACATGCAGGAGGAGGACATACAAAGTTGACCTAGAAATAGCCCAGGCCAGGATTTAAATCCTTAACAAACATTTAGGGCCTAATTTTATTGCGAATGTGGGATCAGATCAGAAATGTTATTCTGTTCTTCCTGGTCAAATAAATAGTGAGCAACAATGAAGCAAAAGTTTCTGTAGGCCTCATATTTTCCCTCATCTTGTCGCTCCACACAGCAGAGGTTGGTCTGCATCTCAGTTGTCCAGTATTTAGGACCAACCTTCAAACTTTACTGATATGCTGCAGATGTTGTTTTTTTATTGTAAAGTTTAGTAATTTAAAAAACAATCATATGAAAACAATAAGTATTGACCACTTTTAACAAGCTGCTGCTGTTTTAATGTTGCTTAGTAAGATGAAAATGTGGAACTATGAAGGCGTTTTTTTTATTTTTTTACTTATATTGTGAAGCTTGTGTGTTGAAAAAAAGTTCTTATAACTGATCCCTTGTTTAGGGTTTTTAAAAACGTGTTACATTACCATCATAGACCTTATCTGGACCTGTTTTTACTTATAATGGAAAGTGTTTAACCAATGGTGTTCCGTCCTTTTCTGTCTTTAGCTAAACCATAGATGGTTATTCTTGAAGTGTAGGAGAATAAATGCTGCTGAGTGGCAAATAGGGTTGTCAAAAGTATCGATACTCAAAAAAGTACCGATACTGAAACGTTGTATCCGGATACAATACTCATTTTCAAAAGTATCGATACAGCCATTTAAAGTGCAGAATAGTGGAAAATGCACTTTCTGAACACTGTGTGATTGAATAATTCTGTGCATTTTTCAGTTTCAGACTGAAAAACATCTGCAAAACATAGCCAAGGAAGGAACACTTAATTTTTATTTTGTACATTTTTTATCAAGCTTGCTTAATATTGTGCACAGCATACAACCTCAAAATATTATTCTTATTGTTTTTTATTTATTTCTTGTATTTTTTTTAGTAATGAAAATATTTCTGTTGAATTTTAGAGTCTTTGTTTTTATCCTTGTGGTATTGAAAAGGGTATCGAGTATCGAATATTTTACTTAGTATCGGTATCGAGTTGAAAAGTTTAGTATCGTGACAACACTAGTGGCAAAAAAAAAAAAAAAAGTTCTTGCATGCAGTCATCTGACAGCCCCATCAACTTTCTCAGACAACATTCTGTCTGCGCCGTACCAGCGTCTCTGCATGTCTTCCTCTGAATGATGAATGTTAATGTGGATATTCAGGTACATTAACACCACCTACAGTATTTATATATATATATATATATATATATATATATATATATATATATATATATATATATATTACGCTTCATCGACATTTGCATTCAACATTAAAAGACATTTTAAACTCTGGACTTGTTTTTTCCCTCATTTCAACTTGTCCAATATTCATCTCTCCCCATTCTTCATTGTTTCTTTATAACACCCATACAGCCATTCTTGTCAAGTGTGCCGCCATTTTACTTTCATAAGTCAATCAGAGATTAACCTTTACTCTCAACACAATGATCCTTCATACAGCAGGATCCTTTGTGTCTGTAGGAAATGGGTTTGCATTCTAATTTGCTCCCCTTTTGTTGGAAGTATCTTTCACTCAAAGTGGAGGGTTTTTGTGAACCTCTACAGTCACAAGACAGGAAGTGCCCTTTTCCTTGGCCAGTTTCCAAGTCCTGACTGATGTTATATCAGATGTCTGGGATGTGTTCAGATATTCACCATGAGCTGACATTCGCACATTCTATTGGGTTACACTCAGCAAAATGTCAGGGTTTTAATGGAGGTTTTTAATGTCAGATCTGACAAAATGAATATCAAGTATTTCACTTTATAAAGGGGCTGTATGGTAATCATTCTTTCTTTTATTGGTCTGTTTAGAAGACTTCTTAGAGTTAGCAGAGCACAGATAAATATTTTAAGCATGTAGCCAGTTTTGAAACTTTAGCATCAATGATAAAGATTCACAGCTTGTAGAGGACTGAGGAAGATAACTATATTTATAGCTGAAACAAACAAGCATTGATCCTCTTTGATGTCATTCTAGGACAGAGAAAAGCATCAAAGGTACTGAATAATCAAGATATTGAGACATTGTATTGAAGGTCTGATCCATTGATCTATAGTCAAACATTAAATTGGTATTGACCAGTTTCATCTGACTCACATTGTCTGCACAAAGTCACTCACAGGTAAATTGACCCAAAAGTTTTTTAACAGTCACATACTAGATTACTTACCCCCTTTGTTGATGAAGCCATCTTAATCCGAAGCTTGTAATTTTCTAATTTTAGAAATGTCAACAGAACCTCAGAGTGGAAATAAAATATTTATTGACTCTGTTTTGCATCGTATTCGCCTCCTGTTAGGGATTTGATTTAAACATGGCTGTGAGATAATTTTTCGGCTGTGTAATATTTTTCTGCAGTATGTCTTTGTTAGGTCCTCTACTGGTTTAATTAGCTTTCGATAATTTCTGAATGCTTTTGGCAGCCAAATGGCCCCTGGAGGGTGGACACTGAAAAGGTGACCGAGCTGAAATAATAAAGCTGCTGAAAGACGCTTACAAATGGCTTTTAGGCATGTAAGTCTTGAACAGGTTGGTTCGTCTGCCTGCTTTTATTTCCATGCTTGGATCATGAATCAGTTAATGCCTAAATAAACGTAGAATTGTGGTTTTTTTGCAGCTTATAAATAACTTGACAAGACATTTGAAAAGTGTATTGTTGCCTTCTACTTAAATGGTTGCAGTCTTCCTTGATGATGGAGATTTCACACCACCATGTGGACACAATTACTGCTGTCCCTGATTTAATAATAAAGAAAGCACATAATGGTCACAGAAATAACTTAAATCTCACAAAAGTAATCTGAAATAGAAATTCTTTGAAAATTAACAAATGAGAGTCGGGCATTTCTTTTCAATCATGTTGCATAATAATGTTTGTTTTTTTATAAATAAACTCATGAAACAGGCCTGAATCAACAAAACTAATAGTAACCCTAAAAAAGACCGAAAATAATGTGACCAAAGTGACATGTTAAATCAAGGTGTGTCCACTTATTAGCCTCACAGGTGTCTACAATCCTGTAATCAGTCCACAGGCCTATATATACTGCTTAAGATAGTCTTTGTGGTGTTTGGTGATATGTCGTGTACCGCACTCAACATGGACCAGAGGAAGCCAAGGAAAGGGTTGTCTAAGTAGATGGTAAAGAAAGCTGTATAGCATGTCAAAGCTAAATTCTATAAGGCCATCTCCAAGCAGTAGAGAAGGCTTAATGAGGCATCTTGAAGCATTTCGACACATTGCCAAACTGTATTGATACTGTGTTGATACTGTCTCACAAAATACTGACACCTGCTGGAACCTTAAAGACACTACAGGAAGCCTATTTGACAGACTAAACTGAATTGATTTGATGACTGTTGTCAGAAAATTTTGATTTCTCTTCTATTATATATTTATTTATCCCATTTACTCACTGTAAAAGTTTTCACTCAGTCTGTTTCTCTCTCAAGGCCACACAATTCTCTGCAGGATACTGTTTGTAGACCAGACATAGCTTCTTCCCATAACAAACCAGGTTCTTTCTCAAGGTTTATTCATGGCATGTTACTGGTAACCAAAGTGTCTGTAATTTGTTTTGACTCTGACTACTTTTCCATTGTTGTAAGTAATGGGGAACGAACGCTGCTCATCCAGAATGCTGTGCCATAAGGGCTGTATGATGAACTGTTCTCTCTTGCAAAGATATGAATAAATGTGCCAACTAAGTGAAATCCATCTATCTCCGTTTATTTAACTAGGGTGAACAGTTGAATACTTTTTTCCCACGACAATGAACTAGTACAATGACATAATTTAAGTTATTGTAGGTTATATTGTATTATTTCATATCTTTGTTTGAATTGAAAATATCTTTTTTAGATATTTTTAAATGCAGCCAATAAATAATGTGAACATGTATCATAACGTGAAAATTTAGGGGGAAATGTGAATGAGGATGCTTGTGGACAAGGATTTTAAATTTTAATTTTAAAACAATACGTACAGTAAAAAAAAAACAGCAAATAAATTAAGAGTCAATTTGAAAATAACAGTAATTCGGAGAAGTTGAGTGAAAACTGAGAGGAAAAGTATTACACAACGAGGAAATTAAAATAATGCAACGGCTGAAACATTCCTGCTCCTTTTAGGCTGCTCAAAAATTCTTTATAATTTGATGATAAACCACAAAAGATGAGAAATTTTTTAGCAGATGCATCATGTTGACGGATACTTTTTTAAACAGTTTTGTGTGTCAGTCAGAAACAACTCCTGTATCGGTCACATCACTTTCTTGAAACGACATAGTTTCGCTCTATGGGCTCCACACACCGAGCATTGGTGTTGCTGGACCCATCACTACCAAGAAGCTTAATGCTCCTGTGACTACAGCAGAAGATATTATTCCGAAATTTAAGATCCATGGAACTCTTGCCAACCTCCCTGGCCATGGCTGCAAAAGAAAAAAATATGAAAACTCAAGTAGACGGATCATATGAAAGGAAACAAAAAGCCTAGAAAAACATCTTAAAATATTAAAGGTGAACTTTAAGCACAAGGAACACCAGTGTCAGATCACACCACTTATCCTTATTTGATTCACAGTGGAGTCAATGGGAGACGACCAAAACAAATAATTAAAAAGCCAGACGGGAATTTGCCAAACTACATCTGGACAATCCTCAAAACTTCTAAAACAATCTGTCCTATGAACAGATGATACCAAAATGGAACTATTTGCTGGGTCTTTAAGCAAGACCCTTAACCCCACACTGCTCCCCCAAGGGGATGGGTTAAATGCAGAGGTAAATTTCTCCAAGATCAAAAAAGTTTAGTTATTATTATTATTACTGAAAGTTACATGAATGCTTTGATTGCAGTTATTTCCTCAAAAGGATGTGAAATAAAATAATCAGTTGACGGTACCAACATTTTGGTCCAGGCCTCTTTCATTATTTTCTTTATTTTTTTCTGTTGAAGCGTCGTTGGTAGGCAATGATTTAGTTTTGTTTGTTTTCATAAAATAATTTAGTATTACTTTTGTCAGAATCAAGTTATTTCTATGATCAGTGTGGGTTTTTCTTTTAATAAATGAGAGGTCTACTTTGTCCATGCGTGTAACATCCTTGATACATTTTGGAAAGGTGTAGTTTTCCCTTCCTTCTTCATCTTGACAAAAGATAAACAAGAAGTAGATAAAGTGGAGGAGGGGAGGTTCTGTGGAGGAGGGCAGCAGCCAATATCTTGAACCAAACACTCTTAGTAAACATGAATACATTTCATGTCTCATGACCTAGTGGCACACAATGAATGCTCATACCTTATTTGAGATTACAAGGATAAGGCGAAAGCATTTTTCCAAATTGAATGCATTTTCTGTAGATTTTTTTGTTTTTCTATTCAAAATGAAAATTTTTTCCAACAGCCTTTCGGTTATGTGACTGAGTGAAAAAAAAAAGGTTGAATCATTATACTAGACTGGACAGATGATGCAGACTTGTTTTCATGCAGTTTTAATGCATTAACTCTTTCATATGTGGAAAATGGGCTGCATAGTGGTGCAGTGCTGTACACTGGTACACTGCTGCCTTGCAGTAAGAAGGTTCTGGGTTCGATTCCCAGCCCGGGGTCTTTCTGCATAGAGTTTGCATGTTCTTCCCGTATGCATTGTTGCGTGTCCCTGTGACAGACTGGCGATATGTCTAGGGTGTAGCGGCCCCACCACAACCCTGACAAGGACTAAGCGTGAGAAAGTGGATGGTCGGATAGATAATGTGGAAAGTCCTCATTTTATTTAAATTACATTGTAAGAAACAAATTTACTGTGTTACCAAGTAAACCCAGCATGTAGGAAGAGCAGGTCAGCAGAAAGAAGCTGATCAAGGTAAAGCTTGTGACATCAGTTCTCCCTTGGCTAAGCTAAGGGCAAAACATTTTTATGGGAACCACAAAAGAAGGCTTGAGTCTGGACAACAGGACTTTCAGTTTTTCTTAACACATTTTCTTTATCAGCTAATCAGCTCGCACTAGAGCAACCTGTAATTGGAGCTCTGAAGGTTTTTAGAATATGGAGGTCCATCCTTCAAAAAACATTCCAAGTCAGCTGCAAATCAACCTCCTTCTCCTGGGTCATTGTTCCTTTTGCTGTGAGTTGTGCCATCTTGGCCATCTGAACCTAAATAAGTCTGCTTACAAATGTCATTTGTTTAGAAAGGGTTTCAATACAGTGTGGTATGTGATTGGGAAATGAAACCACCATCACAATCACTCCTCTGATCAGTGTTGATCCTCCACAATACTTCAATTCTTTAGCCTTTTTGTTGCAACCTAAACCACCAGAAATGGGATCATCCCATCCAATCAAAAATCTCACCTGTTGATTACATCTAATAGTCGTTTTGAAGACATGTTGACCACAAGGTGCCACTGTTTATAGCAATGCTCTAACTGTGTGCTCTATAGACTTTTTCCTCCTTTTTATATCCTCCTCCTCTCTGTGTGGAGACAAATTAAACCTGGGCCTTCATCCTGCTTAGTGGCTAATAAAACTTAGCCTCTATATGATGTTATATTTATTCCCCAAGGGAAACAGAAAGTCATGGATTGCTAATAAGATGTTCCCAAAGGTTAATAAACTTTAAAACGTAGAGTATAAATGTTCTCTATTTATTTTAAAAGAATAGATGCTTTGAACAATTACTCATCTCAGACGTTCCATATTCTTCTGCAGAACAAGAAGAGCTCACTTTTCCTATGCGAACACGATAAACAAGTGAGGTTTGTTCATCGTCTGCATAATTTCTGCAGCCTTTATGGCCTAGTTTTCTGAGAGTACAGCGCTTTAGTGAGCCAACTGCAGGAGTATTTGTTTTAGTGTCTGTCAAGAAAAAATTGACTGAAAAATCAGACGTTCTCAACGCAAATATGCGTCGTCTTATTCTTCATGAATTATTCAAGCTTTGCTTTGGCTTTTGAGCTGTTTCTTTGGATTCAAACACTTGATGGATTAGGATGATGGCAGAATAGGTACAAGCAGCAGCAGAGGTCAGAGTGGATGTCAGGATTTTGTTTTTTTTTCTGACTCTCCAATGATTTCATTTATGCTCTGGCAGGATTTCAGAGTCATTGGCAAGCTCTCCGTTCCTTGATCAAAGCTTTCACACTATAGAGATGCTCCAGCGCACAAAGCATTGACAGAGAATCACTCCATTTCTAATTATCTCCAAGACAATGCAGACAACAGAGAGAAGGGAGGCAGGAACATCTGTAAGCTTGATAAGCGTGGTGACATTATGGAGTGTGATCTGCTTCACCAATCACAACAGATCATGCAAAGCAGTCAGACGCTTGGTTAAATTGACTAAAACCTTCGCTTTGATCAAGCAAGCGTGCTATGTTAAGTCATTTACAAGAACATTCCGCCTTTACATGGCTGCCTCTAATGCATTGATGTGTGGGTGCTTGTTTTTCAAACCTTCGCGTTTAATCATAACTGTTTATGTTTACCAAGGTACATTTTCATGTTTACATTGAAGTGTTTTGTTATTTTTCATTTTTTAGTTTCATTCAAATATTCTTATCTATTTCAAAGCAGTTTTCAGTAATATGCATAATCATTGGTTTGAATGTGATTTTTTTTCCTACTCTAAAGTATAGTAAAACAGTCTGTGATAACATATAAGCGTCTGCAGAACTTCATCAAATAAGAAATGTTTATTCTGCAATTCATTGAACTCCTGAGGACGTTTGAAGACAATGGGATGGACACTAATCAATCAGCAGTCGGTCTTTAGAGTGAGTGTTGTATGTGAGGAGTTGCCATTTTAAATATCTGCTTCCTTTAATTCTAATTGTTTACTTTCCGTTTGCATCAAGGGTCATCTTATCTCTTTCCATTCTTCATTAATCCTGTTCCTCACAGTTCTCTTTTTCATTAGCATTTTCCATTTCAAACGTATGCAAGACTATGTCGATATTCTGCTAAATTCGTAAAATGCAATGTTTTGCAACTGTGCTATTTTCATTGAAAAGTGAATCCAACTAAAATTGCTCTTGGATATGTTTGTTCACACAATAATTCGGATGTTAACACATGAGATATACCCATGGGGAAGTGATGGCCTAGTGGTTAGAGCAGTGCGCTTGTACTCTGAGAAAGTTGCAAGTACCGTATTTTGGCGACTATAAGGCGCATATAAACGTCTTTTTTTTCCTTAAAATGTGCGGCGCGCTCTATAGCGTTGCACCCTATCTGTGTTGTTACTACAGACGTTGTTGAGATCACCATGAGAACATTAAAGGGGGAAGTGTGGGCGTGGTGTATAAAAGAACAGGTATGTGCTTTATGCAGAACATTGTTGTCTTAACCCTGAAAATGGCAAAGAGACACGCCTATGAAGCACAGTTTAAACGGAAGGCTATCAGCTACGCAGAGGAACATGGAAATCGAACAGCCGCAAGAGAATTCAAGATTAATGAATCTGGCTGGATGGATGAGGAGATGATGAAAGAGTGGCTGAGGGAGGTGTATGTAAGGAGACCACCATCACTGTTAATCTGTGACTCCATGCGTGCCCATCTCACAGCCTATGTGAAAAACATGGTGAAACAAATGAACGCTGTGCTTGCTGTTATTCCGGGAGGTCTGACAAAGGAACTTCAACCGCTCGACATCGGTGTGAACCGGCCATTCAAAGTAAGGCTGCGAGCGGCGTGGGAGCGATGGATGACCGACGGAGACCACAGTCTTACGGAAAGTGGAAGGCAGCGCCGGGCAAGTTACGCCACAGTTTGCGGATGGATTGTAGATGCTTGGGCTAACGTGTCTGCTGGCACTGTTGTTCGAGCTTTCGCAAAAGCCGCCATCATTTCCGAGGAGCCGCCCGGCACGGAAAGTGACTCTGACAGCGAAGAAGGGGAAATTGGCATGTCTGATTTAGCGCAGCTGTTTAATTCAGAAACAGAGGATGATGACTTCAATGGGTTTGATCAATACTTTGTAATAAATACACGAATAAAGCACAATCATACTCAGTTTTGCTCCCGTTCTATTTTTAAATACGCAGTAGTGGTATTTAAACGTAGTAGAGGATATGTACCTGTATATAAAACCTGCGCCCTATAGTCCGGTGCGCCTTATGTGTGTGTTAAATACAGTAATAGCACACACAACTGAGACTGCGCCTTTTAGTACGGTGCGCCTTATGGTCGTGAAAATATGGTAACCGGTTTGATCCCCACAGCCTGCACTCTGGGTCTCAGAGCAAGACCTTTAACCCCACACTGCTCCCTGGGTGCCACACAATGGTAGCCCACTGTTCCCCATAGGGATGGGAATTTCTCCATTGTGAGATCCTTAAAGTTAAATAATAATAAAATATATATATACATATTTCAGCCACGGCTCTAGTCGGCGCCATCATCCTCCGACTACTTCCTCTCTTCTTTTTTTCTTGTTGCAAGATCCGGCTACAGATCACGTGACTGGTGTGATGTGATTCCATTGCAGTTTTGCAAAATGCAACAAATTTGATACAACCAAAAACAAAAAAAACACATTTTCAACACGAAACTGAATACGATGAGTTTTTTTTTCATATAGCAAATTTATTTTCGTAATTATAATTTGCGCAATTTGATGGTTAATGGAAACACATTTCGTTTCTGTCATCCTTGGGCTTAACATCATGCATCACTTTTTTTTTTTCCTTTTGGGAAGAGTGTACAGATGGTTTTAAAATGATAATTATGCCACTAGCAGTGTTGGGAAAGTTCTCTTTCTACGTGAACTAGTTCAAAGTTCAGTTCACACATTTTAAAATGAACTAGTTCAGTTCATAGTTCATAATTCAAAATTTTGAACTAAGTTCACAGTTCCAAAGAATGAACTAGTTCATAGTTCTTTTTTTTTCATATATTGCTCAATTACACCATAGCCTACTGTAGAACCACAGACAGCAATTATTTTATCAGTTGTAACACTGAAACTGTGCGTCAGATTTCATCTTCATATCCAGTTTTGAATCCTTATCCAACCAGGGTTTACATTAGCATTGAGGGGACAGCATTTCCCCATTGTTGCTTTAACGCTTTGTTGCTGTCCATTCACTTCACACTAGTAGCAGCTGCAGCTTCACCCCTACAGTATATTCTCAAAAACATCAGGAAAAATGTGCTGCTTAAATGGTCTTTTTTATGAGGAATTATTAAAAGAAAAACAGGAAAGTAGTCTTTAAGGTGCAAATGTTTTTTTTTAGTTTTAATAATTTTTTTTCCATTTGAAATTTCATTTCAGTACATTCTAAAAATGAATACTGGAATCCTGGAAAATTATACCAGGCAGGTTTAAGTGCAGATTTTTTTACTGAAACCGGCAGGCAAAGTTTGCAGAGAAATGTAAGATTGTTGCCATCATCCTCACCGACCACCTGGTCATAAAACTGTTTTAAGTGATCATACTGCTGCTTTGTTGCATCCACGGTCGCCTCCATGCTGCTGTGGCTTCAACGCTGCATTTTTTTTTGATGACGCACGCGGCTGTAGGCCACGACATATTAAGGCCTGTTTACAGTGTGATTTAGCCAGGGTTTCGCCTGGAGGGCTCTATAGAAATTTGGCAACCTATTGAACGAAGTTGAACTGAGAGAGCGTGCCGTTCACAGACACCAGAATGAACGAGTTCACAATAACGTTCATCAGGCAGTAATACAGTACGTTCAGTTCACGTTCGCCCAAAATATGAAGGAGTTCATGAACTTTCGTTCAATGAACGCGTTCAGGCACAACACTAACTAATACTAAATCTCAAAACAAAAACTTTTTAAAACAAACACCAGAGCAGCTATTAATGAAGCAATTGCCTCTAAGCATCCTTCTGATGGTAACTGGTAGCTCCTAAGGTGTTTATTAGACTTTACTCAGGTAGACAAAATGTGAGAGCTGAGAATTACATATATGTCTAATCAAAGTCAAACCTTTTATGTTTCTGGCTTTTTGCTTACTCTGATAACCATCATTGTGTAGCTAATAGGATCTTTCTGAATAAGAGGCTTCTGGTTTAGTTTTATTCCTGATCATAGGGTCTGAGCTTTAGCCATCTAGCGTCCACTAGCTGCATGGCACCTTAAATGCCCTTTAGGAGACAAAAACATGTTTTTTGGGGGGCTGAATCCTAAAAAGTTTAATCTCCTTTTATCTCTATAAAGCTCTGTTTGTAATAGAGATGATGCTCTTAATACAGAGCATCAACTCATCCTATCTGCTGCTAAGTCATTTGGTCTGCATTACGTGGTAATCAGGACAAAAGCCGTTCTACGACCAATCCAAATATCTTTAGAAAAGACAATTGTTTTTCAGCCTAATCGTTTATAAAACCCCTCAGAGACATGAAGAATATTCCTTTGAAATATTTCTGAGTATTTTGGCTGAATCAGGGCAACCTGTTCAGCAAACATGCAGACACTAAGTGTTTTCTGGCTGAAAGCCACAAAGCCAACAGGAAGAGGTCATTCTTAGCAATTAATATTATTATTATGATTTATTAGTCCCACGTCTTATTTTATGAGACCGTTTATCTTAATTCTTAGTTCTTAATTCTTAGGGTTTTTTTTTTTTTTTGCATCTGCATGATGACTTTGCTGTCCCCCTGTAAACATGTAGAGCTTTAGTGCATCAAACCACAGTGAAAGTGTCAGTTTTATTCCCTTTTCTTTTTTATCTCATCCCAGTCCCCTGAGCAACAAACAGCCCTTTACAACAGATGAAAGGCTGTGTGACTCAGATCACAGCTGAGAGCCCGTGTTGCTTGTGTTATTTTTGATGCTTCAGCCCCCCATCATCAATCGAGCCTTCCTGTATGGGCGGTGGAATACAGGGTCAATTGTCTTCATTTTCAAAAAGTTTAACAGTGATGAGATGAGCCCCCCCTCCCTCAGCTCATCCTTCAGCTCCTGTTGGATCTTGATTCCTGACAGAATCGTGTTTCCCTGACACTTTCACTTCAAATCTGCCCTTTTTTTTCTCTCTAACACATATCAACTTGCCACATGTGTCAGCTGTTGGAAGATTACCTTTGTTTTGAGTTTACTTTATAGTATTTGACACTAAAGTTGTATTACAAAAATGCATTTTGATTGTTCCTCCAGGCTAATGCCCCTGTCTTATCTCCTGTAGGAAACATCAACGAGTGCCAACTGAACTACTACTTCTTCCTCCTGGCAGGCATCCAGGGCCTCACATTGCTCGTCTTCCTCATTGTTTCTGTCAAGTATGACAAACAGAAGAGCAAAACAGAAAGTCAGCGACAGAGATACTCCTCCTCTTGACCTTAGTACCAAGACCACCAGCCTTCTATTGTCGCAGTGCCAAAAGATGTATTTACTAACGATTAAATAGCATTTTTTTTTGTTATTCTTATTCTTTTTACATCGTGAATATATTCTTATTTATCCTTGTTTTACCTTTTTGATCCCCTTTCTCATACAGAATTTTTTCTGACATTGACTGACTGTTTTCAGGTACCGCCGACTGAAAAGGAATTGTTTAAAGTCGTAGGGAAATCATGTTTGAATATCAAATCTTTCTTGCTTAAACAACACAAGTACATAAATGTACTTTTTATCAGACGATATTGTCCCAAAAGTTTGAAAATTTCTATATATATAAAAAATAATCCTGTCCTAAAATCTGTGGGGGGGGTTTTCGTTATCTTGTGCAGGCCAGTTAGTTATACGTCAGCTTGTACAACTAAATTCAGCCAATCATATATCAATGGTCATCTGTCAATCAAATTTTTTTGGTCATAACATCTTGATTCATATGTTGCAGCTAATATACGCAGCGGTTGAAATAAGAATAATTTCCTTTCCCATTGAGTTCCGTCCCAGTGTTCACGGGGATGGACGTCTGTGTCTTCAGCAGGCGTAGAGCTAACAGAACTGGCAGCGTTGCGAGGCAAGGGCTCAAACATGTACAGCTGTAAGCCTCCTACACCAAACGAAGCTTCTGCCGCCCTGGCGTCCTCTTCCACAACATCTTCGTCCCCGCTTTCCTCCTCCAAAAATAAAAAATGTATGACGGAGGAGACTCATCCACGACCTCCGACACTAAACTCTCCTCCTGTTGCATGTTTCCGCTGTCCATAGCGTTCCTTGACAGTGTGGTTTCTAAGTCACAAATTTAGTGCTACTTGGTCCCAATGGAATTTCCCATTGGGAACCTACTAGCACTAAGTTGCTAACTGGTTAGCAAGATGCTTCCGAGACACCGGCTACAAACAAACCTGCTTGCAAACCTTCCACCACAAGAATCCCGCCAACTTGATGAACGACTAATCGCATTCACTTTATTCACTTGTTTAAAGTCGTGCATCATTCGGGAGAGCTCGGAAATGCAATGGTTGGAACAGCCGCTTCCCTACGACTTTAAAAGATTTTGCTCTATTTCTAATCCTGTTGCCTTTTTTTGATCATTTGCACTAAACCTGAGTAATGGTCCCATCAAGAGATGATGTTCTCATGTTATCTAATCAATGAGAAAGCTGACTTGATTTTACGTATTGATTCCCACTCCCTCATTAAAAAAGCCATTTTATGACTTATATCCTATCTTTACAAAGACTAATATTTTTACTAATTATTTGATGATTCCTACATAATTCTTTAATGCACGTCAGACAGATTTTTCACTTTTTAACCCACTTTTTGATGTTTGAATAAATCCTGTATTGTAATCTAATATTTAGAGCAGTGAATCTTCTGCATATTTTTGTTCCACTGCCTGTGATTAAACTGGACTCCTTAAACCACCACAAAGCTATTCCATAAGTTCACTATTAATCCTTCAACAGTCTGGCTAATGCCTAATGACAGCTCCTCACATTAGAAAATAACTATCAGATAATCAGCACTGAGAAGCACAGAAAAAATTATTTAATTGCTGAGAGAAAAAAAACTGCTTTCTGTATTTAGTTCTTTTAGACTGATTTCTGTTTTTGCTGTATTTATAAGACTGATGCATTTGTTTTAGTTTTATTCAGTTGTATAAGGATGAGTGTAGGAGTTTGTGTGTGTGTGTGTGTGTGTGTGCTCTTGTCTTGGCATCAGACTGAGAAAAACTTTTCTGATTTCACCATTAAATTGAGGATCTGTTGTAAAGTAAAGACATTTTCCTGGTCCTCACGAGCTATTTTGCTAACAGTTAGCAAAGTAGGTTTAGGGACAAAGTTGAATTGAGTGTATTTTAGGTAGAGATATGCACTGGTAATGGTTAAGTTTAGCGATATTGTCAGGTCTTGGCTGTAGAAAGACTCAAAAACCACTAAAAATTAATAGAAGTCAATATATGGTCCTCACTACATATAGTAAGATAAGAATGTGTGTTTGTCCTGTAAGATATGAGGTTAGGTAACAAACGAGTTGCAAAGTTTTACTATGAGGAATCTCTCAGGGCTTTAGAAAACAGTGAAGTACTAAAGTGATAAGAGGAAATGTACCACTGCCTTAGGAATCACACAGCTGTTTATTGTGGGTGAAAGCAAAGATGCAATAAAAATAAAACATGTCTAAAGCAGCAGTTTTACTTCCTCTTTGTGATATAAAATAGCTGTTCAATGGTTTTTTGATGCGTTCAAATTATTAGATTGATTTGAATATCTCTGTCTTGTTTGCATTTTGTTAGTGCCTTTTCCATGTCATTGTTTTTCAGTTTGATTACATTAATTTTATGTTTCCAAAATGATTTAAGTCTGGAATAGTGTTTTGTGTTTCTATTTAAGGGCAATAAAGTCTATTCCACGGAGACGTTGTTTGGTTGATCCTTTTTTCAACTAAGAAGGAATTAACTGTGGAAAAAGAAATTGGATAATATCTTCTTCAGAGGTTAATTCTCTTTCCATTGTCTCATTGTTGGATCTGTAACCATTCTCTTGCCCTTTAGTCACTGCTCTGTCCATATCTGTTCATTCATCAATCTATAAATTATACATCTGTCCAACGATTCTTCAATCCACTCCCTCCTCCTTTTTTCAGTTTCTCTTTGTTCCACATTAACATTCCTTGAATTTGTAGAGAACTTTAGGATTTCTTTGAAAACTAGGCTTAAAAGGACTCTACTTGTCAGCAGGCTCTAGTTACAATAAATAATTTTTATATAAAACATTTGCAGACACCCTTTCATAACACTATACTTGTTCTTTAAAAAAGGAAGAATAGGAGAATAGTTAATAGGGGTTTTCATCTACTTCTGTGTTTTTTTTTTTTTATTTTGCCAGTTTTTCAGCCACTAGGTGTAACTGAAAAAATCTCCTTATATTCATATATATAAAATCAGAAAGGAAACAGATAAAACAACACAGTTTTACTTCAATTAAATCAAACTTCTGTGAAATCAAACTGTCCACACTGATTGGCAGTCAATTACACTCGCTGTTGTGAAAGCTGAAAATACAATAGGTGGAAATCTGCAATTAGCAAGACACTCAATATATGGTAAATAGCATGTACTTATATAGCACCTTTATTCAAGTCAGGAGACTTGACCAAAGTTCTTTACACTACATTCATTGACCCATTCACGCACACACTCATGGTGGCGAGCTACATTGTAGCCACAGCTGCCCTGGGGCTCACTGACAGAAACGGGGCTGCCGTACACTGGCGCCACCGGGCCCTCTGACCACCATCAGTAGGCAATGCAGGTTAAGTGTCTTGCCCAAGGACACAACGACAATGAAAGTCGGAGTCGGGGCTTGAACCATCAATCCTTCGATTTCAGGGCAAACTACATCCAATGCCACTGTCGCAATAAAGGAGTGGTTCTGCAGGTGGGGACCACAGACCACTTCTCAGTACCTTTGTTTTCTGGCTGATGTTTTGGTCACCTTTGAATGTGGGTGCTTTTACAACCATGGTTGCATGAGAACGAATACCAGCCACACAAGTGGCTCAGGTAGTGCAGCTTAACCATGTTGGAACATCAATGCGAGCTGTGGCAAGAAGGTTTGCTGTGTCCATTAGCGTAGTGTCGAGGGACTAGAGGCGCTACCAAAAGACAGGCCAGTACACCAAGAAGCAGAGGAGGGCAAAAAGTAGCGTTGCACCAATGCCAATACCAGTGTCTAGGGGGGCCCCAATCCAGCACTAAAATGGTGGTATCGGTATCGGCGAGTAACAACAAATAGGACACAGATACAATTTTAAGCACCAAAAGTTTATTCAGCTATTGTTACCCATTCAAGGTAGGCAATAAAAAGTTCTACTGGATTCACTTTGTATTAGTCTTTTTTTTCCTGCTTCATAAAGGTAGGCAGCAGCTTGACAAAGCCATGATGGCAATTATTATACATCCAAGTAGTACGCAGTTCTTGCACACAGACATCAATTTTAAACAGATAGTATCGGTATGGTATTGGTCGATACTGCACAGTCAGGTATCTTGTGTCGGTATCAGAGACAAAAAATGGCATCGGCGCAACACTAGCAAAAACCCAGCAGGCCACAAAATTGCATGTGTCTGCACAAATGGTTAGAAACCAATTCCATCAGGATGGTATGAGGGCCTAACGTCCACAGATGGGGGTTGTACTGTCAGCTAAACACCGTGCAGGATGTGTGGCATTTGGCAGAGAACAGGTTTGGCAAGTTAGCCAGCTGCACCCTGTGCTCTTCACATATTAAAGCAGGTTCACACTGAGCTTCCAAAAAAGTTTAAAAACAATCCACAGTACTTTATTACTAAGTTTGAAAATGTTTTCCTTCCCATCCAGGAAGCTTTTTCAATTCACTTTCTGGAGGAGACGAAACATCTTCAAACTTGGCAACAGTCCAGTGGATTGTTTTTTTTTTTTACTTTTTTGGAATGACTATTACCTGGATGACCGACAATCTTCACCTGCATGTTCAAACTGAGCATGTGTGATAGAGCCTGGAGACACTGTGGAGAGTGATCTTCACCTGCAACATCCTTCAGCATGAGCAGTGGTAGTGCGTCAGTTAATAGTGTGGGGGAGAATTTCTTTTCAAGGCTACATGTATACAAAATGACAATAAAAGTTGTCTAAGTCATGTCTGACATCGGGTACCGAAATGAGATGCTTAGACCCCTTGTGAGACCATATGCTGATGCAGTTAGCCCTGGGTTCCTCCTTATGCAGGGCAATGCTAGACCCCATGTGGCTGGAGTGTGTCAGCAGTTCCTGCAAATTGAAGGAATTGAGGCTCTGGACTGGCCCATCCGTCCCCTAGACCTGAATCTGATTGAGAACATTGATGCTTTAGTCCAGTCAGTGAGGAGATCACCACCTCATCAGGAGCATGCCCAGGTGTTGTAAAGAGGTCATACAGGCACATGGAGGTCACACACAATACTGAGCCTCATTTTGACCTGTTTTAAGGACATTAAATCAAAGTTGGATCAGCCTATGGTGTGTTTTTCCATTTTAATGTTGTATGTGACTCCAAATCCAGGCTTCCATTGGATAATGCATTTGATTTCATGGATCATTTTTGAGTGATTTTGTTGTCTGCAAATTCAACTTACTGTACAGAACAAAGTATTCAATGAGAATATTTCATTTATTCAGATAAAGTGTGTTCTTTGAGTCCTCTCTTTATTTCTTTGAACATTGCATTTATTTACTTTTATTCCAAGGTCTAACATTTTTTTACTATTATTATTATTATTATCAGAGCCCATTCAGGATTTGCGTTTTAAATGCATACAGGATAGTGATGATGTTCTTTAATTATGGTGCATGCCTTCAGTGTCTGCATTCATGATTAGGCCCATGGTTTGCATGTCCTAAGGCAAGCTCAAACTGCCGTAGAGTTTCTTAATTATTTATATTATAAAAATCACAGCCTATAGCAGCCAGTAAAGAAAATGTTGTTAACACAGAGGTGTAAAGCTGCATTTTGTATTCCCCACTGGCTTAAGTGAGCATATTACTTCTGAGTTTCATCAGACACAGGCTGAATTCAACGTCATTGCAGATCTTTTTTTTTTTTTAACGCTGAGGCCTCTCAGCCACCAGGCTCGGAGACAGCTGCTTCCTGTTTAATTTGGCCCAAGAGCCACACTGCCGCAGCTCAGCAGACAGCTTGATGTTTGAAAACCCACACAATATCTCCAGGTTATGATTCTTGTGTGGTGGCTCTCTCCTCATATTGAGAAGAATTTCTTATGTACTGATTTCTTAACCGGGCAGAATTGGACAGCATTGGTAAAAATAAGAAAGTTGCTGGGAGAAGGGAAAAAAAGCAGCTGCAATCACAAACTAATGAAATAAAACCACTATAAAGTGGCATGTATTTAAGGATGATAACTCGATGTTGCATGTGGGACTAAATCTCATGCATTTTTGAGTATTGATTGAGGTGTCCTAGGCCTGCATGTAAGCAAAGGAATACTCATTGAAGGCCTAAATGAAAAAAAAAAAAAAACTTTTCCTCAATCTGCCCTTGAAGTTGCATTGTTGAGGGCAAAGAAAATACAGAAACATATTCCACACACACACACAAAACTCCCTGCATGCTGGTTATGCAGCAAATAGAAATCAATGACAGTTAACATCACTGCTTCCCTCTACCTGGAGAGAAGCTTTAACCTTTTGGGGACTGTGTTATAAACCATTTAGTAGGCTGCCTATTTTGATCAAAATCTCACATATATTGTTCCTAGTGTACGGCAGCAATAATCAATCTGATCTTAAATTAACAGATACCACTAATGTATATCTCTATTTGCAGAAAAATAAGCTCTCTAGCTATTATTTGAGGTTTTTATTGAAGAAAATTATGTAGACTATTTTTTTGTCCATGCCAGTTTTCATGTCTTTATTTTATATAATCGCTGATGAAGTCTTTAAAGTATTTCTTTCATTTTGTTAGCTGATATAAAAACTTTTTCATTTCTCCTGCCAATACATCTATATGGAAAGGCTGTTGTTTAAACAGACTGGGAGGAAACAGTATTGAAAGTGTCAGCATTTTTTTTCTTAATATTTCTAATGGGGCCTTTGACATAAAATATACACCAGATGTCAGCAGCAACCCAAGCAATTCACTCAATATAAAGAAATTAGAGCAAATATTCAGCAAATTAATTTATGGGAAAATAACTGCAATGACATTTACTGCAGTATAAGTAACCTACAGAAATGTATGCAGGTTTTAAACCTCAAGAAAAAAAAAGGATTTTTCAAAAAATTAGAATACTTTGGAAAAGTTAAATATATTTTATGCTCATTTGAGAATATGTAACTTGCATGTTAAATAAATTTGTCACATTTAAAATAAAATTAAGTTATTTTATAGCTTGTAGCCAAGTCTTTACGAAGACTAATATTTTAATATTTGTAATTCGAACATGATTCTCTACTTAATTTCACATTAAATGTTTGATTACTGATGATTTTTTGTTACAGTCTAATATTTAGAGCAAATATTCTCCCACATTTGTTTCCACTGCCTCTTATTTCACCCCACACCTAAAACTAAGTCCTACTTTACTTTCACTGTTAATCCTCCAACATCACATACATTCCTAATATATTCCTAATGACAAATCAGCATGTTAAACAGATTGTTTAAAATAAGTTAGCGGAAACACAGACCTAAAGAAAAGGATTTCATGGCCTGATTGTCTCTTAATAAAGGCAGCATCAGAGGCTGAGATAACCTGGTGAGTTATTTAGCTGATTAAAGTAGGATACCATGACTTCCAATATTAAACTTTTACACAATATTCAAATATTCTGATATTCTAAATTAGGCTTTTTAAATTACTTAATTAGGCTCTATAAATTATAATAATTAACATTAGGAGAGACAAGTGCTTTAATATTCCCCTTTCTAATGAACATATACCTTGAGGACATGAGATGTATTCCACTGCTGCAGTTTATGGAATGGAAATGCTCATTTACTATCTCTAAAGCTGTGCTAAACAAAATTTAATTTAGTATACAAAATTACAATAAACGTTGTCTAACTCTAACAGAAAAAATTGCAACCTTTATAGGATTCTCTAATCTTTTAAGAGGTAGCAGTAGTAACATGCATTTTCTGCTGAGAATTTGACCTGCTCTTCCTCACTAGCCGTCTCTAGATCTTTTTGTTTTGAGTTCTTCCAGTGCTCTTAGTTCCACACATTTTTTTCTTTTGGTGTAGCGATTTCCTGAGCCATTTTTGCAGTTTCACTTTCTTTCTCTGAGGCCATATAGACTTAGACAACTTTATTGTCATTGGCATTAGACAAACTTTATTGGCCATGACACCAACCAGAAGAGAAATATCAGCTGTGCTGCTGCCATCAGCACCCTTGTTGATAGATGTTGGAGATTGGCCTGTTTTCCAGTGTAGTCCTGTTTCTCTGACTGTGACTGGCTGGATTTGCTCTCTTCATCCTCGGACATGGGAGCTCACATGACAAATCCATTTCTTAAAGTGCATGTGACATGATTTAGAGTTTTTTCAACATTCAGCTTTTTTTCTTTTTTTTTTTTGTCAACATTCAGCTGTCTGATGGCGATGGGGAAGAAGCTATTTTGGAATCTGCTGCACCTGCATTGAATGCTGTGAAGCCTGTTTCCAGAGAGCAGCACGACTTTTCTAGGTTTTATTTTTGGAACTATTATCTTGTTTGGAAATCCATGCTTTTTTCATCTTTGGTTTTCTACCACTCGCTGTGATGCAGGCCACACCATGATGGTCCCATCTGCAAACTTCACATGGTGTCTTTGGGGAGACTGAGTTGACCAAGTTTACTATCATAATGTCGCAAATAATCGCCACTTGCCTCTGTAAAGAGTTACGGGTAAGGCGTGCTTTCTGATGGACTGATGAAACTTCCCAAACTCAAAAGTGTTGTAACAACTTTAATGGACTGTTTCCGCTTAATGTATGATGAAAGAGCAGACATTCAACTGGGGTAGATGAAGAGTGTGTTTAATTAATGCACAGGCACAGTCGAGTTCCAGCTGCCAGTGTGGAAATCCTATGAGGCCCACCATCACCTTTCTGATTCAAGATATTTACTTCTGCAGGTATTCTATGAGATTCAATGACTGGCATTTTTTTTTAAACGTCAAATTATGCCAATGAAACATCAAATTTGACACAGATTCATCTAAATTTCATTATGAAATTAATAAATTACGCCGCATTCATCATTTATTAAATCGTTAGCTTTACAGATCTTTGTAATCCATACCATTGATAGTATACATGGTGATCCATCAGTTTTAAAGGAATATCTTTGCAAAGTTAGAGACACATCAGTCTGAAATGATCAGGGATGGGCATAGTAATTCATCTATGTTGTTAAACAAAACAACCTCTAGAAGGGAGATGTAGATATATATAATTATCTCCCTTCTTCTCCTCTTTCTTTCATCTTTTGTCCTTTTTTCTGTTTTCCTCTTCTGTTTACATTGCAGTGCCCATATAATCTGTAAAACTCCCTGCATAATTATAATAAAGCAATTTATATGCATGAAACAAGCGGAACACTATTGCAATAGCCATACTGCTCCACTTGTGAAAGTAAAATCTGTTGGGTTCTTTTTGGCATCAAGACAATTATTCTTATTGCCACATTGCCAGACAGGTCACTGTTAAAATAAATAAATAAATAAATAAATAAATAAATAAATAAATAAAATAACCTCTGATGTGTTTCCTTCACTGAAACAATTGCTGTTGATATTTGCTCAAACTCTTGGGTTTTGTTCGACTCACCTCTCATCTTAAAGAAAAATGCTTTTCTCTACTTTCTTTCTTCCTATTCTTTGTTTCTCTGGCTGCTTGGACAGGAACTTAGAGGATATCCACTTTCAAGTAACACAGAATTCATTCATTTCATTGTGACTTTATTCACTGATTGGATGTTTAAAACATTGCAAAAAAAAAAAAAAAAAAAAAAAACACAGCCCCCTGCATGCTCAGCTCCCCACAGCTCAACCCTCAAGAAAAATGCTGAACAAACAAAGACCTGGAAGAGAAGCAGTAAAGAGGTATCAATGGAATAGCAGAATAAATGAACAGCAAAAGGTCTTCCTTGCATTGTTTAATCTTTAATCTCCATGACACTGGCTTTCAGAGACAATGAGGTTTGTCTGATGGTTTTATGAAGCAAACCGCTGCTCTCTCAAAAGAGCAATCCAGCTTTCCAGCTGTTTGGTAAAATATCTTTTCTGCATGGAAGAGAATAGATCTATTTATATTCAATAATAAATCTTGCATTTTGGTGGGGGAGAGGAAAGCGCTGCTTTCTAGAATAATAACCTTATTACTCCTGTGAAACATGTCAAATATGCTTTTTACCGACAAGTTAATCTGAAGATGAATTAAACCTCAGGACCTGTAATTACTAGAAATCTTTTAGAAAGACTAAAAGTAGGTTTGAGTTGATTTACTTGTAGGGGAAAACATAATTCCAGAAATGTTAAGATTTTTCCTTAAAAAGATTTTTTACAGTAACATAAATGTTATTTACAAACCACTGTAGGCTTTGGGAGAGGTCCAGTAAAATAAAAAAAAAGGCAAGGAGCAGAGAGGAGGTCTTTCATGTCTGAAGCAGAGAAGATCAAGGAGCTCCACCACCTAAATAGATAGAGCAAATTAATACAAATTTCTTTAAAAGGCATACAATTTTTAATACAGAGATAATATTAAACCTTATAAACCAAGAGGAGGAAATTAATTATTTTAGTAGATGGACAGCTTTAAGATGAGTTTACATTTAGATAATTAAACTGAGAATAATTGATATCCTGATAATAATTGAATATAATACTAAATAATAATAAAAAAAATGTAAAAAATCAAATAGTGCAGAGGACATTTAGAGTGTAAAATGTTCTAAGTATTGAACTTTTTAAAAGAGATGGAAAAGTCACAGATGAATAAATACGTAAATACAAACTCTTGACAAGAGGAAGTGTAAAAACATATATGATTGAAGGAAGATGCAAATGGGGTGAGAAGAAGTTGCTGTATTGGACATGACGATGTTAGCATTTGCGCTCTAAGGGCCGGATCTATCAAAGGTTTGCGTATATAAAAACGTGAGCTATTTCACTGCGCACGCTATAAAATGTACAAACTGATCTATCAACAGCGTGCTAAAAGGATTTGCTGTTTAAAACGTGCTAAATATTGCCTCTTATCCATTTAGTACTTTTTCTGCAATGAATATGCAATATGGGGCGTTTACACGCAAAAGTGCGTCTTGTGGGAGGAGAACATGTAAATATATTAATTTAGCACTCGCAAAGTGATTTATCAAACCTGAAAGCAATTTTGCTAACGGTATCTGACTCTATATTTAACATGTTTCAAAAGAAGGTGCAAATGGTCTGTATGCGTAATTGCGCACACATGGCAGCGGTTATTGTGGCAAGAAGGAGACGCAGAGAACGCATTTTTTCACTCCGTGTGAATATTTTTGGAATGAACGAGGAAACGATCATCAAAACGTATCGTTTATCCAGCATTGCCATTTTGGAGCTGTTGGGGGAACTCCGAATGGATTTGGAGCCAGCCACAATGAGGACCCACGCAATACCAGATATCACAAAACTCCTTGCAACATTGCACTTTTTTGCATCTGGGTCATTCCAGCGTACGGTTGCAGCGAGAGCTGGGATCTCCCAATCTCGTTTTTCAGAAGTGCTGTCCGACGTTCTAAATGCCATGTCGCCCTGACGCCCTACCGGAGAGAACGCCGACCTCCCCCCTGCGCCTGTGGAGCAACATGCCAATGCTGCAGGGATGCGTAAGCGCAGTCATCTTATCCACAGTCACTTCTTGTGAGCCATTTGATATGTGCATTTTTCTACATACCAATACAAAACACCTGTTTTTTTTTTTTTACTGCAGTGAAGTAGAAATTCAGCCACATACCACCCTAGGGAATAAAGGTTGCCAAAGTTTATAATAATAATAATAATATATATATATATATATATATATATATATATATATATATATATATATATATATATATATATATATATATATATATATATATATATATATATATATATATATTTATTATTATTATTATTATTATTATTATTTTTTTTTTTTTGGAGGGGATGGGGGTATCACTGTAAGATTAAAATTTCTTAATGCACTAGTTTGCACAAACTGCAAACTACTTTGCCGCAAACCACAAAACGCGCAAAACCATCATTTAAATAGGGCGTCTCCAACAGTTTTGCACCTTCCACCAGTTACGCAATCACTCTTGTTAAATCACCCGCAAACCATGGTTCAGCCCCTCGCGCAAAATTCCAGTTTGCGAGCGCAAATTACTGCATGCAAAATTGGATCTTGATAAATCCGGCCCTAAGTGGCCTAATGGCTCGTGTGACGCCATCTCCTCTTTGGCTTTTGATTTAAACACAAAGCGATTTTCATTTTTCAGGCTGGTGCGTAAAAGCAGAGAAAAGGACAAGCAGAGAAGAAGATGCATTGATCTTCCGGCGATGTGCTTGGAAATCCACCTCTTTGCACTCATCTGCTCCTCTGTTCAGTTTGGTTTTCTCCATCTTTCTTTTCCTATGTTCCTTATGTTGGTGGTTTTTCCAAACACAACAGCTTTAAACAAGCAGAAAACCATTGTAAGAAGCCTAAAGGTGAGTGCAAATGAATGAACTGTCTAGAATTCCAGTATTTGAGAATAAATATAACAATAAGAAAATCAGGATAAAGATATGGCTGTAAAAAGTCTTGCTTAAACATAGGTGAGGTGTAATGATTATAAAGTTTCTTTTTTTTTATCATCATAAACTTTTTATTTGAGTCTGAATTCTGTATTGTATTAATTTTTAGAATTTATCTCCATTGATTACTACTAACTTTAATTTTTTTAATTTAAGTTTTTTGCATATTAAAGGTCTTAGAAGACAGAGTCACACTTAACCAAAGGACCAATAAACCGCACAGTCAGCTGAAATACTCTTAAACTAGTGTATAAAATCAACAATTTCAGATAAATTTTAAAATATACTTTTGGATTTGAGTATCTTAATACGTGTTTATATTTAAAATGATAAAAAAGGTGAATAAAAAATATATGATTTTAAGCAGGGCTGAAACAATTAATTGGATTAATTGATAACTAAAATAATCCTCAACTTATTCAGTAATCGATTAATCGTTAACTGGAGTATAGAGACTGTAAAACAAGCCTTTAGCTGACAGAGCGACCCACTTAGAGCAGGAATTATCCCAAAATTGTAAATAAAATTAGTAAAATTTTGCCTTTAAGATAAAAAAAATAAATAAAAAACTTTTTCATCTGTCAATATGCTCTATCCAGAACTCCTCAAGTTCGGGTTTTAATTTACCTGGTTTAATTTACTTAAAAAACTTCTATAAGCAACCTTTTGCTCTCCAATTATTAATTGATTATTCGAATAAATAATCAACAGATTAATCGACTAGCAAAATAAGCGTTAGTTGCAGCCCTAGTTTTGCGTGTCAAAGTCTATGTCTGCTTTGTGTTTAAAGCATTTTTTGGACCTTATAGAAGATAAATCTGCATAAAATAAAGCTGCTTTGTTTTAATTGTATTACAATGCCTTACCTGTGTAATACGCAGCTCGCAGATGCCTTCCAAGATATTTCTTCACTAATTGGAGGATTACAAAGTGTCATCACATGTTAATTAAGATAAGCTGATGAAGACTTCATGTTAAAGAAAATAACCAATTAGGCAAATCGGCTATCTCCACTAACTGATAGTCGGCATTGCCAGGGGACTTTTAGGTTCTCAACGCAGTCATTCCAAGACATCCAGAGTGATTCAAAGATAATGTGTATCCAAGGCTGTGCTTTTTCACAGGATTAGAGCAGCAGAGATGAAAACATATGCAGAGCCTGCCTCGCTGCCTCCTGTTTTGGAAAATTTGTTCTTGTCCTTTGACTGGCTGTTTTCTGCAGGAATGGGCACAGAGGCTAGTTGAGATTGCTCGCTCAGATAGATCATCTGTGAAATAAGCAACCGTAAAGCGCTTCAGCAGCATACATCAATCTGGATTTATGGCAACAATTCAGAATATCACAAGCAGCTCTCAGAGCCTTTTATTTGTACAAAGTGTGGCATGACTATCATAAAACAGAGCAGATAACAAGATAAATCTTTTAGAGCTACAATGAGGAATGCCATTGCTGCCAGACGTAGCATCATATTCCACTGACCTTCTGTTGTTCTCTGAATGACAACAACAAAGATGCTGATGATATGTTGCCCCTTTGTGCATTGAGCCCCCCCTCCTGTATGGAGTTCAGATCATGTAGCCGTGGAGCCTAACTGCATTTGCTTAGTGTAACAATTTATGGGTTTGGCTAATGCTGATATCTATATTTATGTAGAGGTAATTTTTTTGTTCAAAGACACAAAAAAAAAGGAGTGAAAAAAAATATGAAATGTTTCAAAATAAAGCAATTTGATCCTTTTTAGATAAATTAACTCTTATTCTGGCAAATATCGATTTCAAGTATTTAGGTAAAATGCTTTTATGATATACAATAATATTCTCTAATGATATATTTTTATTTGCTTCTTTCAAATTTAATTTGAGCTCTTTAGGACGTTAAAAAATTGAAAAAGAAACTATTTAGTAAAATTAATTTTATGTTTGACCATATTTTTAGGTTGGGGTTAGTGTTGTTCAGTGCATCTAAGTATATTAGAATTATGCTATAATGTCAAATAATAGCATTAAGATCAATATTTTAAATAAATCATTATTGGTCTTATAAATAAAACTGGGTTACTACAAACAATTAGTGTTAATTTGAATCCATTTGACTTTTTTTTGTTTGTCATAAAAAAGGGGAGGTTAACAGCAATAATAATGTTGGACGTTAATACAGAATATCAGCAAAAAATTTCATGTTGGAACATTTCAGAACATTCCAAGTTAATTTATTTCAGTACCTCAGGTCTAAATTAAAACCTCCATGATATGTAAATTGATCGTACACAGAGTAATTAATTTTACGTTTCATCTTAATTTGGATAATTATGACTAAGAGCTAGTGAAAACGGTGAGATCTTTTTTTCTGTAAATTACAAATGATCAATTAAAAAAGATTATTTCTCAATACATTAATTAGTTAGCAGGGCGGTCTATGAACGCTGCAGTATTTGCACTTAGCCGGGGCTCCTCTTGCATGAATTACTGCACCAGTGAAGTGAGGCATGGTACAAAGGTGCTGTCTCTCATTTTCCTTTTGCCATTACTGCACCTCACAAGTTTAAGTCAGGCCAGTGGTACCATTGTGATTAAAGCAGATATTAGTACTTCTGCAGTGTGGGCAGGAGTATGCTTCCAGAAAATGAGATCAGCATCTTCATAAAGCTTCTTAAAAATGAAAATATGAAGCAAACTTTACTCTTGACCTCAAGCAACTCAGATTCTGTGCCTCCGGCCTTGTTTTCCAAATGAATAACATTTCCCTTAATCTTAAAATAGATTTTGGATGACTGAGCAGCAGTCTAGTCCTTTTTTCATTTCTTTTTTTCTTTGTAAAATCCTTTTAATGTCACATCGACTAACTTGGTGGCTTAACAGAGGGAAGGTGACAGCTGTAACCAATGTCCTGAATACACCTACTGTGCAGCGGTTCCTGAAGCACCAACTTCAGGTGTAGTCCATGCCTCATGGATCTCACTGGAACTACGCAACAAGTTTTGACCATTTTCAATCACAGAAATATCAATGAATATGCTCTGGTACTGTACCTTATGATCAGCCTGTCTCTTCAGCCATGATCATATGTCTTATTCTCCTTGTGAAGGATACCATGACTGCTTGGCAACAGAAATCAGCAATGATTGCGTAAGTCAAAAAATGTCACTGTTATTGTCATGGTCCTGATGCTGGTTGCTGGCTTGATTGCTCATTCCATTCACCTTTAGAACTTTGCTCGGTTTCTCATTACTACTTATATGATCCAACTGTTTCCAAATCTGATATATGCTGCTTGTTTTCCAGCCACCAGTGCCAGATTATTCGAGTTGGTGATTCAGTAACTCTAACCATCAAGTTTGTCTGTTAATCAGATTCTGACCTATTTTCTGCTTTGGATATTGGAGTTCTTTGCCTTGCCCTTGTCTTCTCTATCTGCTGTGTTTTTTTAACTGTTTTTGCTGGATCCTGCTGGTTACCAAACCTGCACTGTTTCACTGACCTCGGCTTGGATTCTCCTTACGGACACTGTTGCTCCCTCGTCATCAGCTGACGTCAGCTCATCATCACTCAGGGTGCTGGTAGCGGCTACCACTGCAAACGTTGGACAATCTCCCTTTCGTCTGGGATCAGACTGGAATTTCAACCAGGTCAGTGACTTTTTACTCCTAATCAGGATTAGCTCGACATTCCAGTCACCGACCTGTGTTTCCTACCTCTGCAGTGAATCCAGTTATCCGCCTCACTGACGATCAGTCGCTTGCTAAATTTATGTAAAGCTTGTTGAAAACCGTCCTGAACTGTCTGTCTAAATATTGGGTCAAAGTGTCTGAGATTGTTACAGTTTAAAATAATTTTGTGTTTTTAATTGTGTCTATTGAATCTATGTAAAATGTGTTTCATTGTTTGAAATAAATTAAAGAAATGAGGTACCTTAGAATAAGGTACCACGGGTCACTGAATGTACTTATTTAGTTCATGGCATGCCCTGACTAGGGTGAGATCATGTAACAGGACATTTAGAGGAGGTATTCTCTTGAACAATGCTGCCTTTTGTCCCAGAAGAACAATCTGTAAAACCAGTCGACCCAGTGTGTCAGAATAACCTTGTCAGCCTGTTTTCTCCTTCACACAAAAAAAAGGGCCTCTGTTGTTTCAAAACTACTGCAAACTGACTTTTAATAGGACTTCAAGAAGGGCGACATGAATCATACGGCGAATAATTATTGGGAAATTGCAAATCCAGGCCTGGCACTTTAGGACCACAGGGAGCAGAGTCAACCATTAGTACAAGTTTGTTGGTCTCACATCATCAACTTAATTAAAAATCCATTTACGATGAAAGCCTGGGGAGAGTTCTTTTCTTTTCCTTTCAAGGAAGTCAAGACTTCAAGCCTGACAAAGCCAGATTCTTGAAATTCTACACTATAGAATGGGAAGTAAAGAGTCAATATACCTCCTCTGCAACATCCCAGCAGGTGTGGGCACATCTTATACTGGGGCCAAGGGGAGATGAAAATGGTGAGCCGGACTGCTCAGTTCCGAGCTGAAAAATTGGAGGCCCCTGACATATGATCATAGAAAGCCCTGCAGAGGTGCTAAAATTGCAAACCCCCACCGCCATACACCCCATAAATCATGACCCTGGTGCTGACTGTAAAATCCATCCAATACACAAACTCTCAGCACACTGCATATGCTGCACATGGACAGTAAAAAAATAGGCATTAAGGCCTAAAGAGAGCAGGGTGATGGTAACTTGCGCAGAACGCTAAAATGTTCCTTATTTAATTAATTTCTGCCATCTATGTTTTGAAATGAACTAAAATAGGTTAAATTGACTGAATCTATTTCTCTGCAATCTGGGGTTCATCCACTCATCGGACTTAGAGGAAAGTGTGATAGTAAAAATAATTGGATGCAGGATCTCAGAGAAATCCCCAAACAGTAGATATGAATATAGTGCAATTTTTTATTTATGAAAAAAAACAACAGAGTTAACAAAATGTATGGAACATTAATATCGCCGTGGTAGGAATGGATGTGTTGGTGTTATGGCCCTTAGGTGCTGAGCCATGTACTGTAGCAGCGTTAGTACCTCCCCCCCAACCCACCCACCCAGCAAAAATGAGCTGGTGGTAGATGGGGTAATGTTCTATGAAGCTGAAACTAATACATGCCCTCCAAAGCAAATACAAATGTTCTATAATCCTTTTTCTGTCAACATCACTGTTATGTCGGAACGTTAGCTGGAGACAAAACAAACTGACAATTGGAGTCGACCAATACAAACCAGTACAGTGTTGGCGACACTACTGATCTTTATTTATTCACTGGATTGCTTGGTAGTACACGGTGCTGTGAAGTCACCAGCCACCATATTGGAACTTCCTAGTTAGACTGGTTGGAATCTAAACAATACGTTCACTACAGCACGCATCCCCAACCTCAGTCCTCAAGGCCCGCTGTCCTGCAGGTTTTAGAGGTTTCCCTGCTTTAGCACAGCTGATTATAATAATTGCAGTAGACCAAAAGTCTGTTATTCAGCTTTCAATTAAAATCAGCTTTACTGGAGCAAGGAAACCACTAAAACCTGCAGGACAGCGGGTCTCGAGGACCGAGGTTGGGGATGCCTGCACTACAGCATCGGACAAAGATGTTCTAATTTTCAGGGAGGCTGTGTTAATGGCGCATAATAATACTGGAGTCAGATTTACGAATCTCACACACGCTAACTTATGATGTGCCAAAAGTGCTATATTGATGATGTACATGTAATATAGATGTATTGATTACATTGTTATGGTAAATACATTACATTACAGGCATTTTTATGGCAGGATTCTGTGAGAGTGGGGAGTATCAAGTTGGCGGCAGGTGACTTCAGTTTTTTCGGCCTATCAGTAATCCAGGGAATAAATAGAGCTCAGTGGGTGAATGAGGAGCCTAAAATTTTGTCTTGTTTTGTTACTGGGGAGCAGAATTGAAGAATACAAATTGAAATGCTCTCATATACCTGCTGGCTATGGAAGTCCTGAAAAGACAAGAAAAAAAAAATTCTGGAAAAGAAAAGTTTGAAGTTGTTTTTTTCTGCACTGAAAGGTAAAAGAAAAAAAAATGATAGAAAACAAAATTTTGAAGTTTTTTTTTTTAATCTTGCATTTCAGGTCTTCCGTAGTTAACACTGCTGGAAAAAAAAGATGTCAGTTGTGGTTGAATGAAGTAAAATGAATGAACTGGACAGAAACAATAATCAAACATTCTCACTTAAGCATTTCACTCTTGACACCAGGTGAGGCGAGGTAAATAAAATATTGTGTTTTATTGGTATGGATCATGGTTGGGTGTATCAATATCACCCATCCAGCCATGCAAGTAGAGTTTGCCTTCAAATTAGAGCTGTTTCTTTTGTTTACAATGAGCCAGGCCTCCTACATGGTATTTTTCTGGCGTTGACACAGCTGCATTGACCTTCAGATTCCCATCAGTTTTACTGGACACTCAGTTTTTCAATTAGCTGCGAGTAGATGTTGGGTCACTGGAAGCATTCCTGCCATACTGACCATTTATTAAGTGATTGTGTACAGGTCAACCGACCTTGTTCTGGCTGTGAAAGTTAACTCTCTTAAATAACTATCCCGATACACAATCTAAATAACCTTACATATTTAGAGAAAATCAGATTTTCTTCAGCCAGTTTTGAAAAAAGCAAACAAACAAAGCTTGTTAGATACCATTGTTTAAGTGTTTGAAGGTTTCATGCACAGAAATATCTCACAATGTCTACCAACAGAAAAGTGGTCTAAAACTAGCTTCACTTGGTACAGTGCTTCCAGGTTCCTTCCAAAGGAGAAGCGCACACACACCTCAAAATTGTGCATACACTCTAGATTTTGTGCTGGTACACTTAAGGAGGTTGTACTACCTCAGTTGAAATATAAAACATAATAAGAAAGAATAAATCTGGCATTTTATTTAGCAGATGAGAAAAAACAGAGAAATTTGGTTAATTTATTAAGTAATTTACGTGATGAAAATCTGTTATAGGAAATAGACATTGGACTCAGTGTAACAGCTTAGAGAGATTTTTGAAGTATTTTTTGTATTTTTGGTTTCCTCAGAACTTATCAGCTTTAAAAAAAAATGTTTTGCTCTGGAGTTGCTCTGGAGTTGTTCGTCTATATAGTTAAAAAACAACCTTCTGCATTTTTGTCATTATTACATTGTTTGCTTATATTTTGCTTGGAGAAAGTATGGTAATGAACTACATTCAAGGCAATGTGCTGGAAGGGGCATAAATATTTTCACACAGCCTGTTTATATAGGTGAAAAACTTACTTCAGTGTTTTTACCTTCTGGATTATGTACTATTATTGCTCACCCACTTTTGTTCTGCAAAAGGCACCATACAGAACTTCTTCACTAACAGCCAACATGACTTTGCATCACGTTATTCTTCCTCTGTCCAACAAACGAGGGCTTTAACATCATTTTGTTTGTTGCTGACTTAAAATAACTTTACTGACTTTATATAGATAACAATGATACCTCTCTTTGCCTTAAATAAATGCCTCAGATGTGGTGTTTCGGTATGTAACTGGAAAAGCTATCCTGGGTTTTGTGGAGCATTGGGCTCTTACTGTTCAACACACTTTAGTAACATTGATCAAAAAAGAAATCGTAGATCAAGATCATTATATCTAATAAAGGCCTTTATTTTTTATATTCTTTATTTTTTTTTCTTTATAATTAGGAGAAAACCTTTTTATTTTAAATGCCTGATTCCTTTAAGAGCTTAAAAATAAAATGTTTAATTTACATTTAGTTTTTTTGTGATTTGATATCAGTTTTATTGACTGTGTCAGATGGGCAGCTGATATGGAATCATGTCAGATTTGTGAAATTAATGGAAAACGTGAGGCAAGTTGTGAGATTGTCAAACATCTTATCTTAATAATCCAATTGAGGTTTATCTTAGGTAATTGTACGTATACACAATAAGTATGCTCATGTATGGCTCCCTCTCTTCTTTTGAAGTAATATTTAAAGTTTTGAGGATTAAGAATAAGATCCAATGAGCATCAGCATATTATGTGGATTTTCTGCCTAATGAAAAATAAACCCAAGCACTATGCCCTACTGGGAAGATAATAACATGCACTGAAAAAAACACAATTTATCAGTTGAATGGCTTTGTTTAGGAGGTTTTGAAATGCTTATTATTATTTGTGCAATTAGCAGAATGAAAAAAAACAACATTCTCCAACCTTGAAATGATTCCTTGAGGGTTTTGTTTTTCACAATATCCACTTTTTTACCTCAGTCTGGGACATGAATTGTTATGTGAAGTGCATCGCACTTGTTTTTGCCTTTTTACATTATGTATAGGATTTAAAGGAATAGTACACCCAAAACATGATTAGCCTTCATTTTCTACTCACCCCCATGCTGAACAACACTCTGGAGTACTTTTTTGATATCTCAAATGCATCTGGAGATCTGGGAGGCTTCTTGCTGTCTGCTGACATTCAAATAATGGAGGTCTATGGTGCCCGAGGCAGAAAGGTCCATAAAAGTCCACAAAAAACGTGTCAATATTCCTCCATACTGCTCGTCCAATGTATTCCAAGTGTCCTGAGTTGGTAGTGTCCATAATTTACTCGAAACGAAGTCATTTAGAATGTTTTTAGAGCATAAACAGTAGTGTAAAGGATTCTCTAAAAGCACGTGCCTGCGAGTTCACGAGCCTACGGAAACTGCGGCAGACCAAGCCAGATGAAAGTGCGCATTCAGCGTCTGCTCTTGATAATGCAAGCGTAGAAGAAGAAATGTGCTGATTACCTGTGCAAAGAAAGAAACAACGAAAGAAAAATGTCTGAGGACTCAGTGTTGAGGAAGAGCATGAGTTCTTTGCCGAGCTGAATGCACACTTTCATCTGGTTTGGTCTGCCGCGGTTTCCGTAGGCTCGTGAACTCGCAGGCGCGCGCTTTTAGGAAATCCTATACACTACTGTTTATGCTCTAAAAACATTCTAAATGACTTCGTTTCGAGTAAATTATGGACTCTACCCACTCAGGACACTTGGAATACATTGGACGAGCAGTATGGAGGAATATTGACACATTTTTTGTGGACTTTTATGGACCTTTCTGCCTCGGGCACCATAGACCTCCATTATTTGAATGTCAGCAGACAGTAAGAAGCCTCCCAGATCTCCAGATGCATTTGAGATATCAAAAAAGTACTCCAGAGTGTTGTTCAGCATGGGGGTGAGTAGAAAATGAAGGCTAATCATGTTTTGGGTGTACTATTCCTTTAAGAGAAGTGTTCGTCTTACTTTAAGTGAACAACAGAATTATGTTTTTCTGTAGACTCAGGAAGAAGTTGGGATCAGACAGTCAAACTGAGTGGTTTGTCAGTAACAGGCAGATGTTAAAACAAACTGAGAGATTTGCTACAATGCTGACTTTGACATTTACTTCAGAACTCCCTAACATTTCCCAACTGAAATGCTATTTCACTGTTTAAATAATATATATCTGGTCTGCAACTCTGCAGACAAGATCAAAATCTAAAACATTTAAGTGGGCAAAACTGAGCCTGATCATTTTTCAATGATACAATGGTACTTAAAAGTACCGCCAAAGATTTGTAAAACCTTTATTCTATCAGTGAAAACACATAAAGGGAGCATGATCAATGTTTCAAACATTAGAGCCAACTAGAAGTAGACCAAAAAGGGCAAAACCTCGACATGTGGAAAGTACAGAGTTGGAGTGAATTGTTCTACACTAATTCTGAATCTTTTTAAGACAGATTTTAAAGCTTGAAATATCTAAAAATGAAATAGTTGTGTCTCTTTCTACAAGGAGTTTGCATTGTTTAAGTCAGGAGACTTGATGAAAGTGCTTTACACTACAAGCTATATTAATAGCCACAGATGCCCTGGGGTCAGACAGAAGCAGGACTGCAATACTCAGGATCCACTGGGCCCTCTCCCCACCATCAGTAGGCAATGTGGGTGAAGACACAATGATATTGAGAGCTGGAGCTGGGATTTAAACCGATGACCCTTTGGCTGCAGGGCAAACTGCTGCATCTGACACCACTGTTGCCCCATATGCATGTCCTCCTTTTGCATGTGTAGTTTCTCTCTGGATACTCTTGCTTCCCACAGTCCAAAAGACAAGACTGTTGGGCTGATTGGTGTCTCGAAATGTTTAGGTTTCTGCCCCCCCTCCCATGACCCTGATGGACCAGTGGGTATAGACAATGGATGGATTATCCTCTTGCTGTGAACCTCAATGATTCCTGTCTGTTTCTGCCTGAGCAGCTTCTGTGTTGAGACCTGTGACCTGTCACTCCCTGATCCCTCTGCTGCACTAGCAATCAGGTCTGAGTGGTTGCACCTGTAGCAACTCCAATTGCACTTGAGGAAAGCACTATATATTAATCGCTCTTGCAGAGAAAAAAACAGCAGATTCTTGAAAGCTGTTTGTATGAGTAGACCATGAAGTATTCCTTGTTTTGACCTTTTGATCTCAACCTGTTTCTCTCCTGTTTTCTAATGCCTGTCCAAGCATTACAAAACCATAGATATCATCATATATCACAGCCATAGATATCTGCTATTGTCCCAATTTAAAAACAATGTATTGGTCAAATGAGCAGAAACAAAGACATTTTAGGTTACAATCTTATTCTTTTTGTTGATCAATGAAGGTTTTAAACCAAATGTTATTGTGGGGGCTGGGTGGCTGGTTGGGTCCAGGGTTTTTTCATGGGGGCACAGGTCAAAATAAACAAACAAGCAAATAAAATGGGCACTGATTGATTGTTTAATCAAGTGAGCCAAAAAGCTGTTTGTGGCTTTGGTGCTCTAGGTTGCAGACCACTGATTCAGCAGATGAACGATATCATTCTATCTCAGTATGGCTGAAGCTAGGCGTACAGCACCTTCATTTTTAAATAAAAGTTAAACTAAGTATGGTAAAAGTAAAGACTTACATTTGTGTCAGGGACAATTCAGTTAAGGTTTCCTTGCCAAACATATACAGTAGTAGCCATTCAAAATTTCCCCACTTTTCTTGATGGGCCCTTGGTTGGTCCCCTACAATTCCTCTTTAAACATTGATATTTGTACTAAAAACCTGGTCAGACTCTGTAATTCAGTGAAAGGGTGGAGTCAGATTAAAAAATCCTGCAAGACAGGGTCACTCTAGTGGTTGGAAGTTTGAGGGGATTTCGCTGGGAGTTGGAGGGAAGTGGGCTGCCATTCTGTGTTTGACTTAGAAAGGCCTTTTCAATGGCTACTGTATCATCATAAGAAACTGGTTTAATATCTTGTCCTCAGTCTCGAGGCCATAACAAGGCCAGGACCAGTTCTAAAGGGGCACTGCCTCTTTTAGCCCCGGTCTAGAACCGTCTGTACAGTTGATATTTCTTAGAAATTCACATTACCTTAAGTACCATTAAAAAAAATAAATCCCTCAGTCATTTATAAATCTTGAAAATTTCAGAAACTAACAAACCTGTGTGTTTCATGTGTACTGTAAATCATCCCATTGACACATTGTGAAACCTTGTATTTTTTTTTAATGTGTTTTGAATGATGTGGGTTTGGAAACTCTTTGTTTCCAGTGGTCAGTTTGGCAGTTTGAAGGACTGTACTTGTTATTTTTTTTAAGAAAAAAAGAAATTTGCCTCTGTCATGAACGAAAATCGATTAAAAAAGGCAGATGTACAGTTTTGACATTATTGTGTATTCCTTAATTGTTATGAAAATACGATATACAGAGCAACAATACAATGATTTAGAGAATGTACAGTTTGTACATAAGATTTCTTCCTTACGGAGGAGGATAAAAAAAAAAATTGGAAATTTGTGCCTTTTTTTTGTTACCAGCAACATGCAGAAGCTCGTCTCAGCTTGCTTTCGTCCAGAGACTCCTCCAATAATCTGGGATATGTTTTATGAAATAAGTATCCAAAGTATTACGAAACTTTTCAAATGATTTTGATGTACACACAAGTTCCGAACATCTATGTTTCTTGGGTAGCGTTTGTTTTAAAAATCTGTCTCTGAAATGTCACATCCATCCTGGGTTATCGGATTCTAATCCCTGGATTAACAAACAACAAAAAAAAAGATTATCATCTGAAAGACTAAATCCACCTGATCACCTTCTGTTTGTTTTTGTTTCTATAATGTGTGGATCCACGGCCGTCCTCCTATATTTGATGACCCTTTGGCAGTTTGAGGTGATTCTGTGGTTTAACTTCTTCCTCTTTCCCCAGACACGGGTCTGTTTAGACCCAATTTTCTCTGAAAGGCAAAAAGGTGAGTTAACAACAAGTGCACACAGTAGATTATGCCACCTCTTTTAGAGCACTGTCATTTAACCTTTCCATGTAATTACGCAATTCCTTTGAGTCTCCCAGCTGAACGTCCTGGCACACCCACTTGATGTCCTGGCTGTGACTTCCTGTAAGCGTATTAACAGCTGGGCGGCTATCGTCTGAACAAAGAGTGGTAAACGTGGTGAACTTGACTCTTTTCCTCTTTGTGGTGGGGGAGTCTCCTTTGCCGTCCTTTACTGTGTCGGCGGCCCGGTGGACCTGTCCTTGCACGTTCTTCTGCATGGAGCCACCGTTCAGCAGGTGGCTGCCCTCCTCCAGGCCACTGCTGGAGTCTATCATGGAGGTTTGCTCCTCCTGCTGAGGTGACAGGCTGATCTGGCTCTCCAGCAGCTCCGCCTCGTTCCCGAGCCACACCCAGTCGTGGGCATGGTTCAAGTTCTCCTGGCCCTCAATGGAGAGCTCCTTGTGGCGGTATTTGAGAGTGTATGACACGCAATTAATGAGAAAGACTAGGATGGCAAGGCAGAAGACGCCAAGCAAGGCATACATGCCAATCTCCAGGTCTGTCAGTCCTCGACTGCTGTGCATGAGGTCATCATCTGTATTACGGCCGTGAGGCAGATCTACTTGTGCAGGAAAGTCTGCAAAGTCAATTGGCATGTTTTGACCACCTCCTGAAAGTTTAGGTCTGCGGATTATAGCACTTCTAGTTGTGGTAGCTCTCCCTGACACCCCGTCCTCAATGTCAGAGATGGAGCTGCCATAGTAGTGGGTATCAAGGCCAGTCCTGTCCTGTGATGAGAGCCTGCCTCTGTTCTCCATGTCGTCTCCATCTGGGCCATAGTCGTTGCTCCCACCCCTTGAGCTGTCACTGGGACCAAATTTAACCATGACATTATAGTTTCCTGCAGCCAGGATGCTGCGGCGCTTGAACTTCTGGCAAACTTCGCTGACAGTCATTTCCACCCTGATGAGCAAACCTTGACCCTCAGCCTCTGTCACAATGACAGGCCATTTCCACGAGGGGTCCTGCTGCACAGTGACCACTTCCTTATCTAGGGACGTGGCTGTCAGCACAAAGAAGTCAGGATCGTAGAGATCCAGTGGAGCCTGAGAACCGTCGCTAAACTGGAGCCAGGCGCTGATCAAGGCCTCCTAATGAAACACAAACAGAAAGAAGATCATGAATATAACACTATTACTTCAACTATAAACAGATCATGTTAGCACACGTTAGCTCCCTCTGCAGGTTAGAACGCCTCAGATCTTTGCGAAAAAATAAAACCCTTTACAGAAGAAGAAGGAAGGAAGCTGACCATAGGCAAGAGACAGCAGCAAAAAGTAACTCAATACATAACAATGGTACAAAAAACAGGAAAACAAATGATTTATTTTTGATGAATGGATGGATGGATGAATGGAAAGACAAACAGCAGGATGGAACAGATACATGGAGGAAAAGATGAAGAGAAGGATGAATGAATGAATAAAAGATTGAATGAATGAACGGACAGATGGACGAAGGACCAGATATTGTTTAAGAACATTGATTGGATTTATTGCTTGAATTAACACTTGCTAAGATATAGTTGGCAAACTCTGAGGCAATTCTCTCAAAGTTAAAAAGGAAACAGATTAAGGGAAAGGAAAGAAGAGATTAAAGGGTTACATCAAACATTGTTCATGCCAATAAGGATTTGCTATATATTTGCTCTTAAAGCCGCCTTGTGCTGAAGCCTAACAACTGCCTGTTTAATGTTGCTGAAGGACAAATCCCAAGAGGGGAACAAGTATCCCGCCACCATGGTCTGCAAATGTCTCCTAATTACTGCCACCAGAGGACTAACACTGCTCCACTGCCTGCTTCTCCTCGCACTGTGAATAAGGAGATGTAGAGATAAATGCCTGCTCCGTTCCTGTCTCTTCTGCAAAAGAAAGAAAGCAGAGGAAAGTGGCGAGAAGCAGCACAGAGAACGCATGAGGGGGCTTGATGGATCAAAGAGGCCAGTATTCAAGATGCCCTACCAAATTACTGTAGCAGGACTGAAAGTTTGATAGAACAGCAGCACTTTGAATATAAGTCATATTTTCATACAGCGGCTGGGATTTCACACTTGCATTTTTTTTTGGATTAAGTTTCCTCTTTTAGCTGCAACCCAAAAAACATGTCTGTCACACTGTGGCTCTCAAAACTCTTGTTCTAAGACTCCTGGAGGTAGAGAAGAACACATAAACCTTTTTGAGGAAATGCAGGCTGCAAAATTTGCTCATTTTTATTTAGCCTGATGAATACCTTTTTCTTTCTAAAGTTCATTTTCCAAATGTCTGATTAAACGTGCAATTTTAAGCACATTAAGGATAGAGACTACTGTGTTAAATTAACACCATTCTCAGTGGTAATCACACCTGCCTAAACGGTGTGCAATTACATCTGTTTGGTTTTAATGTAAGGCCTCAAAATCAGCAGTAAATTGAGCTTAACACCAGCAGCTAACAAAGAGAAGAACAGGTCATTACGGCTCTCTTTCCACTTTTAAAAAGACGCAATGATTATTCCCATTAACATATAACCTGCATGTATTATCTTTCAAAATGATCTCAATAACTGACAGCTAACCAATACAAACACCCCATTTAATTTCCTGTTACTCGAAGTGCTACAAACGCAGCAAAAGTAATTATACTTTACTAAATATCTAATTAAAGAATTTGGAATTTATTAAAAAATTATCATATAAATTGTATTTGATTTTTTCCTTTAATGAATCTACTGATTTCATTGATAAATATAACCAATTCTGACCTGTTTGGGGTTCTGCAGAATGTCTTGTGTGCTGGTGCTGGCAACAATGGCCCTGTTGCTCCCTGGACTTAACTGCAGCCCCATAGTCAGTCCCGTCACCAGCTGCACGCCAAGCTCTGTGATGGTCACTTTGTCATCCACCACTGTTACTGTTTTCTCAGCAAGGATGGAGTCTGACAGTGGCGACAAAACCTGGTGGCAAAATCAAAGTAACAAACAGATCTTTAAAAAGGTTATAGATGTGGTTAAAAAAAAACAAAAAAACAAAACAAACAAGTAAAAATGTTTTCATTTCCATGTCACTGTGTGATTAAAAGGAAGGGGCCCCAAGATTAAACTTTTGAGAACCCAGCAATGTAATGTGAATCAGTGTTTCCCAACCTTTTTTGACATTTTGTCTTACCATGAGTACCCCCCTCAGTCAAAGGTATTGATGATTATTCTAAAGTGCAAGGTAAAATAACTAATTATAAAATAAAAAAACATTTTACTTAATTACTTTATTACTAGTAAACCTTTTAACATGAACATTGCATTCTTCATTTTATGCTTTACATCTCAAATAAAAAAAACAACAACATATATATGTTACTTGGATGTTGGTAAGGAATCGAAATAAATACAAAAAAAATGATATTATAAAAAAGTATTTATAAAACTGGAGCTCCTCTGAGTAACTCCCTTACAATCACATTTAAACTTGATAATTTGGGTACAAAATACAGAATAAAAATCATAGTCAGACTGAATGAATGATTATTACTTTGTGTTCAACAAGACGCCTGAGCTGCTTTGATGACCTCTGATAGCTCAGTGTAAAAAACAGCTGATCCCAGGCTGTTCTCTACATCCAATCTCTTCATCTGCTTTGTTTTGATTTGTGTCACAGCTGAAGGTGAACCTAAACACATAAGCTTACTTTTTGGTTGATAAAAGCTTGTTTAATTTTTCAGTTTGGTCCTCACGAAGCAAAAGAGATCCCAGCCCTTCTTTATTTTACTACCTAAAAAATAAAATATTTTCATGTTTTCCTTGCAATGCACTCGCAGACCACTAGGGGTTCGAGTACCCTGGTTTGGGAATCAACGACGTAAAGTTACGTACGTACATAAAGAAATCCATGTTCTTGACATAAAACACAACCAGCCAGAGCTCTACCAAAGAGACCAACCCAGTAATATAAAATGATCAACAGTATTAATTCTGTGCTAACCATTTAACTTCTTTTCTATAATTTTAAACTTAACTGGGAATTTTAGCATACTTCTTTTACAACGCTAGCTGTGACAAAGCAACTGGTTATTTATCAATGCTGACTCTGTTCATTCAACATCCCTGCAGTAACACACTCAGAAGTTAAATTCCTTGAATCTTTTCTCTAAACTTAACATATTTTTGTTTTTTAATAATATTCATGTGAAGGATCTTTGTTCGGAATCTTTGACCCTCAGCTTTTCTTTGGACAGATATTCAACAAAACTTAAAACTCTGTACAGCTTTAAAGTCGTAGGGAAGAGCTGTTCCAATCGTCGCAGTTCGGAATTCTCCCGAGTGGTGCCCGACTTTACACAAGCAAATAAAGTTAATGTGATTGGTCAATTATTAGGAGGGCGGGATTGCCGTGGCGGAAGGTTTGCAAGCTAGTTTGGTTGTGGCCGGTTTGTCGGAAGCGTCTTGCTAAACAGTTAGCAACTTAGTCCTAGTAGGTTCCCATTGGGACCAAGTAGCACTAAATTGGTCACTTAGAAACGTCACTGTCAAGGAACGCTATGGACAGTGGAAACATGCAAAAGGAGGAGAGTTTAGTGTCGGAGGTCGTGGATGAGTCTCCTCCGTCATCCATTTTTTTTATTTAGAGGAAAGCGGGGATAAAGATGTTACACCCTCTGAACATTACGCCTGGGCGGCAGAAGCTTGGTTTGGTGTAGAAGCCTTCCAGCCGTACATGTTTGAGCCCTTGCCTCGCAACGCTGCCAGTTCTGTTAGCTCTACGCCTGCTGAAGACACAGACGTCCATCCCCGTGAACACTGAGACAGAACTCAGTGGGAAAGGAAATGATTCTTATTTCTTATCTTAACCGTTGCGTATATTAGCTGCGACATATGAATCAAGATGCTATGACTGAAAACCTTTGATTTACAGATGACCATTGATATATGATTGGCCGAATTTAGGTGTACAAGCTGACGTATAACTTACTGGCCTGCATAATATAACGAAAGAATAAACACAGATTATAAGACAGGATTTTATTTTTAAAATAGAAATTTTCTAAATTTTGGGACAACATGGTCTGATAAAGATTACATTTATATACATGTTTAGGCCTGAATGATTTGACAATTAAATATGATTACCCTATGACTTTAAGAAGCAATCACTCATGATCTTAGCTGATGTAGTGTGCTAACATTGATGTTGCTACACTTTGTTTGAATCCCCTGTATTTAGATACTCTTAACATACAGTAGTGGTACCAATAAAAACTATTCCTAAAACTAAATAACAAAACTAAAAAACTGTGGATTAATTAAGTAAGATTAATTAATTAATATGGCAATAAAAAAGGCTATCCTATGGTAGGTTGCCTGTTGAAACTTAAAACATTTTAAATTCACAATGCTAACTACACGACTGTGTCATAACATTGTTTCTGGCTCTCCACTCACTGTGACGGAAATTTCACATTTATTTAATAAAATGAAAATATCCTCCAGTCCAAAAGCCATTCTCTCTCCATTAGTTTTTTAAAAAAAAATTCACTGTTAGTGGCCTTAAATGCCATGAATTTTTAATAATTTTTTCCTGAACATTTACAGTCCTATTTATGTCAAAGCTTCTTGAATAAGTAGAGGCAAAGAGACAGATAACTTATGTAAATCTTTGAAAACTTGGCCTTTATATTTTAATGTGTTGATTGTGTTGACCCTTTAAGAAAGTAGTTAAAAACGTGATAGTCTGCTTTGTGCAGGACATTACTTGATTGATTGATTTACTTTTTTGATCTCACAGTGGAGAAATTCACCCATCACATCGTCTCAAGTACAAGTATAATGACTTAATCTTTTTTTTTCTAGTTTTACTTGTAAAGCATTAAATGGCCGTGACCTGAGAAAAAGTGAAAAATTAAGTTTACTTACTTATTTTTTTTTTTAATGGATGACTGCAAAGCACTAAGCTGTGCCACTGCAACATAAATAACTACTGTTATGCTTCTCACTAGCATTTTAATCACTTTGTAGTCTGCCGATGACAGTTTTTTAATTTCCTGTCTAAACACTCAGTCTTCCCCAAGAGAAATAAACAGCATGACGAACAAATAACAACAAAGTTAAAGAGGAATTCATTTCCAAAGTTCATCAAGGTAAAATATAGCCAGATATAAATCACTGTTGGTCACATTGTCTGACTGACAAGAAGTTTCTGGCAAGACTTTTGCAAAAATATTTACACCATTAAGCATTTTACTTTAAAGGAAAGTGACTCATTAGGAGTTGAAGCTTATTTATATATTTTTTTCTTTTCTATTTGTTCATCTTAAATAAAAAGAAGCCAAGGTATCTAACTTTATACAATATCGTAAAAGCAATATTTTTCTCTTTTCTTCAGCTGGGTTGAATTCAAAATTATGGACTGGTGTCTAAGTGGTGAAAGTACCTCTGAATTTTTCTGAACAACAAAAACATTTCAATCTAAGACAAAAAAGGGAGTGTAAGTAGAACCTTTTGTTGAGCTGTGACTCTTGCACGGTGCATACATATGCGTGTAAATGTCACCGCGTTTGTCAGGCGACAGGAAGGCTGTCATAGGTAATCACAGCTGTCACACCTTTGCGTTCCCCACACTTTCAAGTTTTTGATTGTTTTGTGAGACTGCAAGAGTTTATGGAGTTGAACGGATGTCTTCCCTCCACTACGCCAAACAGAAGTCTCTGCTTTTGCAGATTTCATTAGGAGACTGATATTTATTCAGTCAGAGTGAACAATTGAAAAGCCCTATGGTCCACTAACGGCTTCAAGTCTGTGACACACCAGTGAGCAGCTGTCTACTCCGAACTAAAGGACGTACTAATCAAATACAGCAGTCTGTGCTACTTGTTTTGTCTTTCTGAAAAACAATGTGATCATGTTCTTTCAGAACATTACTCATATTTAACCTTTTTAAACACAAATACACCTGAAGGTTATATAATTATCTTATTTTCTGCCTGGGGGCATATTGAGAGCTTTACTCTGTGCATAAGGATGAGAATCATAAAAGGTGAGTTCATTAACAGATAAAATCACTTTTTTATTTACAATAAATCAAATTAACATCAGAAAAATTTAGCAGAAAACCAATAGAGTGGAACAAAAATTGAGTTAGCCCTAAAGCACCTATAACACTTCTTGAAAAATTCAAATTGTTAAAATGGATGATTTTAAAGAAGAAAAAATAATGTAAAAAAATCATTTAAAAATGCTTTGATAACTATATCATAATCTACATTCATAGTAACATAACAGCATTTCTTTGAGTCCCCAAGTTCTTGCATGATGTGCCTTGCAAAGGTAATTATACCTTCTAAATCTTTCCAAATTTCTTCCATGTGACCTATAACATCAATGTTTTTATCAGGATTTTGTATGATAGACTGACCAAAAGTAGTGCTTTTTGAGGAAGAGTGAAAAGGAACCATGTTAATGATAATTGGAAGTAGGTACAAGGAATATGTAGATTGCTTTTGCAAGGCAGTTTCACTTCCAACTCATCAAACATTGATGCTTTGTCAAGCCTCCTATGACTGATGCATGGGGTCCTGACCAGGCTATGTTCAGGAAACTATTGCAGATGCAGAATCCACAGCTTATAGCCTGATGTGGCTAAAACCAAATGAACCACTAGTATACACCAGCTTGTATTAAAATCTGTACGCTTTTTTTTTGTGAAAAAAGGCTGCGCATACAATGTACAATACCTCCAATCTTTGTACTCAGCTACAGCTCAAACTGTACGACGAAACTGCGGGGTTTAAAATTTCACATCTCACAATGTATGTTCTTAGACCTTACGGCCCGACGCTTTGATGCAATCTAACTGCTCACACTAAACGTCCAAAAACCACACATCAGACTCAGCGCTGAGAGATGGTGCTAGTCGGACTTGTCAATTTGGAAGAAGAAGAACTGCCTTGTTGTCACATCATGGACAACAGCAGCCACCCTCTGCACACCGTCATCAGGAGCCTGTTCAGTGACAGACTGCTGCTTCCCAAGTGCCGGACCAATAGACTTAAGAACTCTTTTGTCCCCCAAGCCATCAGACTGTACAACGCCTCACTGGGGGCGAGGAGGCGACACAGGACAGGGGGAAGGAGTAGCAACACTTGTATTTTATTTTTTTTCTGTTTAAATGTGAACTCCATATTTATTTGTATTTGTATTTTGCTTAATTTAATTTAACTTAAAACTTTTTTGTTGCTTAATTTTAACTTAATTTAACTTAATACTTTTTTGCCCTGTAAGCTGCTGGTAACCTTAATTTCCGGAGGGAGTCTTCCCAAGGGATCAATAAAGTACTGTCTAAGTCTAAGTCTAATTTGCACATGTGCAGTCTGTGAGGTTTTGGTAGATGCCCAATACTCTGCTTCAGCAGCAGGATTTGCCCACGAACCTCACCAGGACCGACTGAATTTCAAACATGTTTGATTTTCTCCTGACCTTACGAGTCCTGATCGCAAGGTGGTCGTGAGACGCTAATCAGCCTCGTTACCCCCTGTATATTACATGATGCAGGACGCTCGATGAGGCTGGAACTCGGCCCAATCGAAAAAATTCTCGCATGATTGGAGAATCAGGCAACAAACCTAAAAGGGCAAGAAATCGCACAGCGTAGACCCGACTTTAGGTAGAGAAAGAATGCCGTGTTATGGTTGCAGTAGAACAATCTCTGCCAGGACTACCTCATGTCCCCAAATGTTTGTTGGGTTCACGGACATAATCACACACCATACCTGAAGAGGAAGTTTCTAGTTTGGGATCTTTAGGGTTTCATCTTTGCTTTTTTGAAAATGCAATGATTCTTATGGCTTCTTCAGGCCATGCATTTTAAAATCAACAGTTGAGCAGTTGGCAGCGGGAATGATTTGCTCCCTTATTCAGTGAGAGCGCAAAACAGAGCTACACCTCCTCTAAACCGGAGGGATTCAGTCAAGATGGTTCAGGCCTCTGATCATTATTTTCTTAAGAGGTACATCACACTGAGTCCACAGAACTTGCTGCTTTGACTAAATATCCCTTCAGATTTAGAGACGCATTTGGATATCCTAAAATGTGCAGGAGAGTAATTTCTAGATTTCCTCACTGTAGGAGTTACCCCAACAAGGGATTTTGCATCCGTCAAAGACCGTAGCTGAATGAATGCTGATGCGTTACAATGCCTTAAGTTAGAGATTTCTAATTCTTCACATACCGCTTTCTTGCATGGTTCTTGCTCCATCACAGCTGATTTAAATGGCTGAATTAATGCTGATCCTCAGCATGTGATCAAGGACTGCAGAGACCTGCTAATGAACTATTCCTTCAATCAGCTATATCAAACCAGGACACCATCTAAACCATGCACATTTTTGACTCTTGAGGATTAACGCTGGACACCACTGATGTGGCTAAAGAAAAATTTCCAAATTTCCTTTGATGCAAGAATCTAAAACTGTGGCTCACAGACACTCCTCAGCTAATAAAACTTAATCTAAGCTACTTCACACAAGGAAATGAGCAAACATTTCAGTTTCCAGATGTGCACAGATGGTTCAGAGGGTGTCACAGAGGGACCATGACTTAATGTCCTCCAGCTTTAAAATAATAATATTTGGAGTTGTTCATTCACATAAAATTGAATAATACAGTGAGGTTTGACGTTAGTGGTTTAATAAAATATAAAATTTCCAGAGGTATAATTATTCCCCATGGCCCTTCAGTAATATTAATCATAACAAAATAAATTGTTAAATAAAAGGTATCTAACTACTAATAAAATATTTTCTATAAGAACAGAAGATTCTCATGGTGCTTCATCTTATACCTGGATAGTAGTCATTCCTGTGTCTTGTCCAACCAGGATCCTCCTGTCAAGCAGCTTAGCAATCTGGGTGTCTTCTACCTTTAGGAAGTCCCCTACAAGCTCTGTGATGTCCACCTGCCAGTCAGTGCCAAGCATGAAGGCGGTCTGACCTCGTTGTTCAGCTGACTCTGCAATGAAATGGGTCAGGACTTTGACCATAGCATGTTGGTACTGCAGGGTGCAGCTCCGTCCACGCCTGTCATCATCATCCTCATCGTCGCTGTCCCACGAGGACCTGACAACATAAAGTAAAAATTTATGCTGGGCAACATGAATATATGTGGATTTTTCTTCATTTCATAGCCTCAGATATAATTGCATCTACTACTATAACTGATCTACACATTACACAAGTCATCAAAACCAACAACCTAACCAATAATAAACTGATTGGATTTTACCAAAAATGTAACAATCATGAAAGACTTGGGACTTCTAGCAAAACTTTCCTACGTCCATGATAAACTTTAAATAAAAAAGATCTGACGAATACACAACCTCCAGGAAAGCTTTTTAGAGCAAAAACATTTCTTTCAACTTCAAAGGTTTCTAAGGTGTGGAGGTGCAAAGGTATTTCAATGCAGAAGGTAGAGCTAACTCCTTTAGACTGACTCAACTCTCAGTGTCACTGTTACAGCTGAGGCTTCAGAAGAGAACCTGAAGATGTAAAGCCAGGCATACAAGAGAGTGCAATAAATGGTGAATTTTACCCAAACTTCAGCTCCAATTCTATTTATCATTTAGTCATAGATCTACTTCAAACTTGTGTCAAACAATCCTAAATTAAGCTTAGCTATTCTTTCTGCTTCGTTTCGCCATACTATTCTACATTTAAAAACAGACACATCAGCAATGAGTCCCCCAGCATGTTTTTGCCATTTGTGCAAGAAAATTCCACTCAGATTAGGCAGACATCTTTTACCACCAATCTCATAATTCAGCCGTCCTCTGGATAAGCTGCTTTGGTTTTGAACACCCTTGTCCTGTTGAAGGCTGCGCACGACCCGCAACCATGACAACCAGTCAAAGTTTGTGAAAAGAGCCTGTAGAACAATACATTAGATGAAAGCCATAGTTTGACCAAGAGGCGGCTCTGGACATCTTCTTTCCCCTGATGACATCATAAAGGGGAAAGATAATCAAACAGAGCTTTTTAAACACACATTAGCTAAGAGGTGGAGAAAGGCAATGATAGTGTAGGGATCTGGGGATGTTCCACCTTCCTCCAGCAGAGTGCGCCGTGGGTCTCCTGGGCTGGAGCCCTCCAGCACACCTGAGACGCATCTACTCATCAGGAGACCTTCCCTTTATAAGCAGCTGCCAGACCTTCCTTCAACGCCGCAGTGTTGACCTTAGTTTGGTTAGCAACCTGAGCCTCTGTTACCTGAAGAATCTAAGTTGTCTCTAAGTGAGAAAACTGGTTCTAACCTTCCTCTGTCTTTGCTCACAGGAAACCTGTCTCAAGCCTGAAGCTCTGGGTGAGCTTAACCTGCCTTCCAGCCCTGGTGAGCCAAACCTGAAGATTCCTATTTGGATTTCCCCCGCTGCTCTCTGTGAAGAGCTGGAAACTCTGATCAAGGTCTGCCATTCAAAGTCAGAAGCTAGACGCTGCAGCTAATTGTGTACTCTGCTGAACCAACAGTCTCAGGACCCAACGGTTCCCTCTCTCACAAGAGAAGCCTGGACCCCGTCAAGGTAGAATCAGAATTATCTAAAAGGACTCTATAATCATCTGTCTGCCCAGCTAATCAAACTATCCATCTCTGCAGACTTCAGTGAACCCAACCCGGACCTGTTCCAGATCCTGTTCATATTTTTGTGTCTACATCTTAAATAAACTCTGTTAAACTTTTACCCTGCCTCCTTTGTGTTCTGCATGTGGGTTTGAATTAAAACCAATCATGACATATAGAAGTGAGAGGTTTTTTTTTTTCATTTGCAAAACACATACATAACCTACAAATATGACTGTTACAAAATGTTTATAATTTGATTTTTTTGCATAATATGGGTTAATAATATGGCTTTAATATAACCCAGATTCAATTTGTTAAAAAATGTGTTGCATATTGACATTTTGAAAACAGGCTGTCATAATGAAATTAAAATGGCTGCAGGCCCGAAGTGGTTGCTACATATACCACTTTGAAACATGACATAAACGCAACAGTTTAGCTTTTGCTTTCATTTCTCATAAGCTGCAACCAAAGATCTAAGACTTTTTCTAGGTACACAACAAGCCTACATCTCTCATATATTATTTACAAATCTTTCTAATACTTTGTTAGTGAGCACTTCTCCAATATACAATTATGCTGATTAGACAGCATGAATACTGCAAAGTTGTACTGCAGGTTGGCCAGATATAAAGGCACTTTAAAATATGTTGTTTTAGACATTCAGGCTTAAGGTATGTCCACCAGAGCTGTTGCCCATGAAATAAATGTAAATTTTTCTACGATATCCATTTCAAAAGAAGGCAAAACAAAACAAATGAGCACAAGGAAGCCGAGAAGGAAAGAGTCAAAGTGGGATGCCATTGACTAAGTTATTTATTGCTAGCACTTTTCTATCAGCTGCCATTAGGCAGACTTTACAGTAATTTCTGACTTTTCATGGTTCCTGTAGGCTTGGGACATAAAGGTGCTTTTTCAGATGACTGACTGTTAAAAGTATCTGTCTTTGTCTAGCAATTGCTGTATTTTGTCCCTTGCCTCAGCCTTGGGTTGATACTTTCTTTAAAGCCACGTTTTGTAATCATTTGTTCCATAATCCTGTGCAAAAAGTGTCTGAGGTGAAGAGAAATATCTAAATGTTTTAAAGGTGAGCAGATATCTATCTCTTTGACCTACATTTAAAAAGTTTTCTCACATTTCATGCAAAGGAGAAAAAAGGAAACAGTGTTGATTTTGTAAGATGCAGTGGCGCTAATGCATGGCCACGTCCATTCTACATATTTCTTGTCAAGACGAACAATCCATTAACTATTTAAAGAAATATGCAGTCCAAAGTGGTGTTTAGGATGGCACTCCATCATCCATTAAAGGTAATGCATTTTCTTTTTATATAGAGTTGGCTCTGAAAACCCTTTTTGTGTAAAGAAAGGTACATTTTAGGATTGCATAGCAGCTTTAAAAAGCAATGAAAAGGCAAACTGCAATTAGTTTTATGTTTTTCTCAGCGTAAAATGAGATGGTTACTTTAAACTTAAGTATTACATCTACCGTAGTGGTTAGAGTTATTGTAAAACTAGATACAGATCTGATATTGATTTCCTCTTATTGCCTATATGTGCTTATTTTGGCAACCGTCCTTGTTAAACCAAGCTAAGTGAAACATACAGAGAATGGAGTATTTCACGAAGAACTGTTAACCAGACAGAATTCAAGTTATGAGGAAACGCTGCTAATCAAACCTGCTATAGGTTCTCCATCCTTTGAATAGCCATCATTTTTCTTTCTCCGCTTCTCTTCCTCAGTGTTTGGAAGCACCTGCTCTGAATCCTAAATGTGCTTACACCTCCTTACTGCTTTACCTAATAGCCTCCCTGATTGCTCTGTTGCCCTGCAAATCTAATTTTATTACTTTAAGCAACAAATCAGCCAATAGAGTCATAACTCGTTCGCACCAGGAAAATTGCCTTGGGTTTGACAAACTAGTTTTAAATGGTTACAATATAATTAGACTTTCCCCATAACTGCTTTTCTGTCTAATGATTTAACAAACACCTTTATACAAAAAAAAATAAAAAAAATAACAGAATAGAGCACAGTGACATGTTGGGAAAGCAACCTCTAAATTGTTGATCAGGGAGAATAAATGCTGTTACAGCTATTCAGACCTTCACTGATGCACAGCTGGCCTCCTTTCAAATGAAAAAGGGCTATGTCAACACAACTATTAATCATATATGCATACATTGACTTACATCCACTTTCACTTCTAAGCATCAGCATTGCTTCCTTTCTTTTCTTCTCAAATACACCCCAGTAAAGGTTGTAGTCATAATAATGGGGAGAAGAAAAGAAATTAATCTCTTAAACTGTTTTTCTTGCGATTATCCGCTCTGCTTGTCTCATTCTGTCCGAATCCCCTAGGAAATCTGACTGACTGCTAAGCCATGGGAATAAAGATGTTAGCGGCTAGCTCCACAGAAATGCCAAGAGTACTGAGAGATTTGAAGTTAAGAGCTTAAAAGCTTTGCTGGCGGGGGACTGATTTCACATGCAACTCAATGGCAGCCAATAACCCCAAAAATAGAATTTGGAAATGGACATTGTGGCACTAACAGAAATCCTATATATATATTCTGGATTGAGGGCATCATTACAAGACGTCTCCAAATAAGAGGCGGCAGGAATCAACAATCTGCACAACAGCATTTATGAGATATGGATGAGAACCACTGAATTTTAACTATAGTGTAATAATATAAACAGGGGTGGGGGGTTATCATTAGGCAATACTAGGCAATTGCCTAGGGTCCCAAGCTCCTGGGAGCCCCATAATTGTATCAGTCAATTTGCTGCAGTGCGAAGAGCAGTGTTGACAACTTAGCACTTTTGTCGTTATATTTAGCGATTTTTCAGACCCCCCTAGCACTTTTATTTAAAAAAAGCGCCTAGCGCCAAATCTTGTGACTTTTTTCTGCTACTGGATACTTTGGCGACAAGATATAAAAGCAGCGAACTCTGCTCTCCAGAGCAAGTAGATTGGTAACCCCGCCTCCTGCTCTCCTCTATCTTGTCTGCTGTCATGATTCATGCAGCTATTATTTCATCCAAATGAAAAATGTAAAACAGATAAGCAGATCATGGCTTGTCTACAGTGAAAAGAAGGACTGGGTTATTTTACTTTTGCCGTCGCCTTTTTGGAAACACAGGAAGGAGCAATCAGCTAAGTGAGCTTAGTGCTATGAAAAAAATCTTTCATTCGTTTAGAGACAGCATGAAAAGTTTGCTGAGTACAAAACATAGAGAGAAAAACATCATGAAAAGGGACAAGAAGAGAGGGACAAAACATAGAACAAATAATATATGTCTATTCTATTAAAATTTCTGTATCTGTATAATGGGTTTGTTTCATGTGTTGTCTTCTCAATTCAGAAGGCCCCCTGCCTGGCTTTGCCTAGGGCCCTGAATATAAAACAAGTCAAACATTATCAAAACTTTTCAGGGCAGTTTAAATTTTTAATCATACTAAAATTTATCACATTTCTTTCCACCAACGTTTGGGTTCCTGCACAGGTGGATGTCAGATGTCATATTTGCTATTTAACTGCCTTTTTAATCTAATGCACAAATAACTGATTTAGAAACTGATTCTGGAAGTTGCTGAAGTCTTTCTCCTTGGGAATCTTTAGCGGACGCTCAGTCACCTTCTTATTGTCAACCATAAATATTGTCTGTCGCTTTAGTGATGTGGGAAAGCTCTCTTGCTTTTTGAGATCTTTAAACCACCTTCATGATATCAGGCAGGATGTTTTTTTTCTAAGCTGGCAGTAAATAGGGCTGTGTGAAGAATCTAACCTCAACAAGCTGTACTGAAAATGTAATTATAAATGATTACAGATGATGATTTACCAATGGAAATTTGTTTTGATAGCTTTAATAAATCAAATTCCCTTTTAAAAATGTCATTCTGTGTTTACTCTGGTTTCCTTGATTACTTAGATTTATATGATTTGATGATCTGAAACATTCAAGTGTAAGGAAAAGGTCAAACAAATAAATCATTTTGTGAGTGGAAAATCAGCTTTCTGGCACTGTGTATCCTTTAAAGGATTTTATACTTACAAAACTCGCATAAATGGAGCTAAAAAAACAGCATTGATATTACTGAACATGTTCCAAACATCATAACTACACTTTAATAAATTGTGCTGTTAAGTGTTAAGCCATCATAGAAGACTGAATGTTTTATCCACTGTAAACAGCTAAGCCAACAATTTTGCTACCACATTAAAAAAATCTAATCAAAGGTTAATCTAATAAACATTCCTGCTCTGTTCCAGAGAACAACCTGCACCGTCAAAGCAATATTTTTTTTCCACTTCATTTAATTTCAAGTCAGCTCCTTAATTCAGCAGAGATGCTGCATATTTATGTGTCATGCCTGTTTTGGTTATGTCCTATGAAGCGTGTGCTGCTCCCTTTGTTCTGCCTTTTTTCTGTTACAGTGATGGAGGTTACTTGGACAGAAATAGGCAGTGTTGTTTCTATATATGCATGCAAACAGGAGCTAATCTGTATTTATTTTCATTTTTGCAGGGCGTCTGTTGAAAGATAAAAATAAATAAAAAAATAATATACAAAAAGGGCAAATATTTCTTATTAAGTACATCTGCAGAAAAGTGTTAAGGTAGTCATGCATGCCCAAGTACTCAGCCTATACTTCCTCTGTGTGTGACGGCTTATCTTGTCACTCTATTGGCAGAGCTTAAGGAGGGAAGAGGTGAGCTGTGTAGGCAGAATCTGTCCAAAACTGAGTCAGTAGTGCAGCTAGCAGGGCAGATGCCTCTTTATTTTCTTATTTCTCTGCTGGGGAGGACTAAGCCACTTGTTATTGTCACTCATTGGCTTAGTTCCTCCTGGGCTTCTGGACAGCGGACCAGTGCACATTCCCACCAACAGCCGCAGTGGTTTTATTCAAGGTCGTGCCTGTTCCCCCCTGATAAACATAGACGGCAGCAGAGCAGGGAGAAACAAAGCTCTCTGAAGCCGTCGGTGGTGCTGCTGGAACTCATAGATGACGACCCTGGCTTGACTGTCCCTGCTGACAGGGGCGTGCTCGCCGACACACAGCTGGAAAAGCAACACTCTCGACAAGCCATGACATTAGCCGAACGCTGTACCTCTGTCAGTGGAAATAAGCGGGGAGCATGGATAATTAGAGGAGACACAGTGGCGCGTGGGATGACTCCAAGTCCAACTTTAAAACATTTCCTCATGTAATTACTGCAGGTAGGCTGAGTGGCGCTCAATCAGCTGATGGATTTCTGCAGCTGCAGAGTGGCAGTGTTGGCAGAAGGTGCCGCTAGTGATAAGGCCTCAGGAGAGGGCTTCTCACCTCGAGACAGCCCTAATAATGTGCTGTCCTACTAACAACTAAGAGATGCAATGTCAGACCAGAATGAAGCGACAACACTGACAAACTGGACTGCACAGGTCAGCCATATTGTTATGAGCTAAGAACTGGCAGGGAGACTGACGCCAGGGACAGACAGCCGGAGAGTTGCTCGCTGACACAATTATCATTATCACATTTATATCAGTCACAGAATTCAAACAAATCGACCGTAATAAAAGCTTTTCATCAGCCTGTTAGAGTCTGAAAGACTTCTGATTGTAAGCATTCACGTGGATCATTGAAAATGTCCACTTGTTTGATTCTATAAAACCGAGTTCCTGATTTTATGACACTGCTGGAATCATCCCGCTGCAGGAGAAACAACTAATTCAATAAAACAGATGAGCTGAACTGTGATTCTGTAGCTGCTGTTGAAGGCAGCCATCATATGTTTGATTCATGAATTTAATATTCAGTTGCTGTCGCTACATGCTCATCCAGGAGTAAGTGACTCGATGCAATCAGCTGGGCTTACTGAGATTGAAAACATTTAGCCAATATCTCTTTATGATTTGAATAATTTATTTCTGTAAAGTGCCTTGAGAGGACGTGTTGTGAATTGGCGTTCTAGAAATAAACTGATTTAAACTGAAACTGAACTGCAAAGAAGGCAATAGCTGCATGTTTTTGGTTAAACAAATATTAAGACCCTTTTGTTTTGTTCCAAATGCCATCTTGTTGCCTGTTAGATTGATAAACATACTTATTGTATCTGACATTTCTGCAATAGAACGCTCACAAGAAGGTTTTACAGAAGACAAAATGTATTTTTCAAGGAGAAGAAATCTTTATTACTCTGGAGTTAATGCTACCAAGGAGTTTTGACTTTTACTCCTCTGTTTGGGCACTGTAAAGCATGCGAAGACATGTCCACAATAATTCCCCTTTTCCACTAGTCCCAACTCAAAAAGTTTAACAACTGATCAATTTCCCTTTTCTATGCTTTTATTGGTAACCATTACATGGATCTCTTACTTTTTTTAGAGCCTACCTGCTTGTGGTTCCAAACAAGTTGCACTAAAAACACTTCAGAGGATTATTGAACACCGATTAGTTAGAGGGTCACTAGTCACAACTTCTTTTAATAACTAATATCTTTAACTATTTACTAGGGATGGAACAGTTTATGAAAACCGTCCGAACCGTTCGGTTCGACTGTCTCGGTTCGGTTCGCGTGTGTTGTGTTCGGTGTATGCGCTGCTCCTTTTTCTCATAGGCGAAGCGTTTACACTCCAGAGCAGAAGGTGGCGGTACTGCGACCAAAGCCAACCACCAGTAGTAAACAAGAAGAAGAAGAAGCGAAGCCGCTTAGCCGGGTGTAGCAGAAAAAAAACAGTTGTTGTGGAGAATTGTGTGGGTATGGCGAGTGGGAAAGAACAGGATTGGGAAGACGCGCCAGCAGCACTTTATAGGTCTGCTGTATGGGACCACTTTGCATTGCAGAGTGATCTACGATGACGGCGGAAAGAAAGTTGTGGATAAAAGTGCAACAGTGTGCAAGCATTGTGCAACACGTGTTGTTTATGCTAACAGCAACATGAACAACATGTCATGCTAACCCCGAAATCCCACATACTCTGTCAGCGCTCCGCCCCACTGCGCTCCAGACCGCCTGCGCAAAGCAAAGCCTTCAGCCTCCGCTGTGGCTCCCGTCTGCTCCGAGTTCCTTGTAACATATGGAAATGATCCAGGGTTTCCGTGGATCATTAAAAATAATTACAATTCATAATTTTTTTTTGTATTTTTTCATTTATTTCATAAATTTTTATGGGATTTCGGTGTAATAATCAACATATGCCGAACCGAACCGAAAACCGTGACCACGAAACCGTGAACCGAACAGAACCGTGGATTTTGTGAACCGTTCCACCCCTATTATTTACATGTTCAGTAGCTTGTATCCTTACATTTAACGCTGCATTGCTTTTCTCGCAATCTTTTACATATAAAGGTTGCTTAGTACTTGGGAGTGAAAGGTCGCATTCTTATTAAAGGCCCCGCCTCCACTTAGATACTACACCATTAAATGGACGTTATTAGCGGTTATTAGTCCCATAGAATGGCTTTAGACTGCACCTCCTCTACCTTGTAGAAGGTTTCTTATTGCTGATAATCTTCACCTTATCGATGACAACAGCCGCTTGGCCATGTCTAAAACCTTAGTTTCTCTTTCTATCTACATAGTTTATATTTTTTATCTACTTTATTTACAGCCTACCTTCTTAAAAACTGTGTTTTAAAGCTTTACTTTGAGTGAATTCCACATGTTTCAGTCACACAGTTTTAATGTGGTGTTTAAAAACATCTCTGTTGGCAGGATATCCGATTTCTTTTCAGGAGGGGTTTTTCGATATGAGCAACATGTCCATCAACATTTTTTTAACAATAGATGAAGAACTTGTAAAATTATGTACAAGTTACACATAAATAAACTTGGAGGTCTTCAACAGGTTGTCCACGACCCCCAGGATGTACTGCATAGGGTTCGCAAAAGTTTTGGTTGATTAAACTTTTTTTTATATTCCCTCCTGCAAGTTTTTCCACTAATTGAAATGTCTTTAAATCCACATTAACATGAATTCAACACACTGTAGTAAACTGATAAATGGCGGCAGAAGATGTCTTTCAGTCATCACTGCACACGTTGAGCGACACACAGGAGCTCTTTCAAGCTGGGCACAGTTTCATTCACAACACCTGTCCCATCAACCAGGAATCAGAATCAGAAATACTCTAACAATCCCAGGGCAAAGTTACTTTTGTTACATTACTCCATATGCAACAGAGTGACTATAGGACCAGTTTGATATAGCACAATTTTAATACAATATATATAAAATTATAGGGTCCCTGCTCATCTAGCCATCAGTTTGGGGCCATACAGTGGGATGATAATATCCAAAGTTGAGTAATTAATAGAGAGAGGCATGCATGTGTCTAAACCAAGTAACAATGTTAAGCCTTGATTATTAATTCAGACTAAGTATGGGGATGTAGGCCTAATCAAGATGTACCAGTACCTTCCATTTATTATCATATAATTCCTATGGTAAAACAGGCTATGCTTAATGAGATTCCAACTTCTCAGTGAGAAAAGTTGCCACTGGCTCTCACAAGATGACGTAATCAGCTAATTTAAAGAGAGGAATATCAGATAAAAGGTGACAACAATACAGCCCAAATTATGTCTGGTATTGCGAATTTCTTTCTTCTGTTAAGCCTTGTTTTTTTAGTTGTCAAAATCTCAAACATGAAAATGCCCAAAGTTGCCAAAACGAGATGTAGATGAGTTCTTTAAAGCCTGGTTTGGTTTTTGATGTCATAGTTTGCTTTGGATCCTGCAATAACAACAAGTCAGCCAGTAGCAGCTTGGCACACGAAGGAGATGTGAAAATCTCCTGCTGTGACTGAAGCTCGGGGGAATGATGCGGCCATTGCTGTACCCATTACTCATGGAGAAGAATAACAAGTCTCCAATAGCCTCCAATAGCACCAGAGAAAGTCACAGAATATGCTACTAGCTGCAATTCTTACAATAAAACAAATCTTTAGTATCTTCAGTGGTAATTTATATTTGTGTGGCAACAACTGAAGAGAAAGGACCGCATAGACACAGGTTATTTCCAGCTTCATGGACCATATAGAGTAACAGAGAGCTGCTCTTTCCCCTACCTCTTTCTGTGCAGCTGCTTGTTTTATGAGTAGATATGCAAATTTGTCTGACAGAAATATTCCCGCAAATAACAGACATTTATGATATCATTCGTGTCAAGGTAACCCTATTTCAAAACTACAGTTAGGTAGTTACAAAATGCATCATGAGAACGGAACACTTTGGCAATTTTTTCTCCGTTTAGATCTGTCTGATGGGGACATTGGAGTAATAATTACATCTGATGTTGGTAAAAGTTACCCAGACTTACAAAGAAATAAAAGCAAGAGTCTACAGATAAAGTGCTGTAAAGAGTATGAAAAAAATATGAAAAACAAACTACGTGAAAATCCATACCAGTTGGTTTAATGTGAGTAAATAATGCACAGACCCTTTCAAATAATACTAATGTGAGCAGCACCATTTCTAAATTTGCGAGGGTTTGGTGGAGCAAAGTCGGAGCCTTATGTGACTCGCTAATTAAACACCTAATATTAGCTGATGTTACTATTTAATGGAGCAGATGTGACTTCACAGCTAAATCAATGATTATAGTAATCATTCAACATCAACATATCTAGTCAGTATGGATTTATGTTATATTTCAACTTATTTCAAATGCAACTCCAATTCAGTCTATTCATAACTGACTATGTTTCAACTCAGGCATTATAGGTTATATATTTATGTTGATGACTCTTGTTTAAAGCAACTACTCACCCCTAAATCCACATTTTTGCTGCAACTGTATAAAAACATGTCCTATAGTATAATTTCTTCACATGTTAAAATCCTGCTTCTGTGGCCAAAACCATGTGTTTTTTTTGCCCTCCTCGGGTTAAAAAAAGGGGTTACTACCTCTAACTTTTGCAACTGGGTTAGCTGTGCATGTGAGGTCACCAGGGAGAACTGCTGATAGCAGCTTAAACCCTGGTTTGTTTAGGGACTGGCAACAAATTAAAGAACTTTCATATAATGGAAATTGAAAATGAATTATAATTTTCTTCATTATAAAACATACAAAAATCTGAAAATGCAGTAATACAGTAAGGCACTTAAGTATATAAGTATATATTTTGCATAGATTGTGTGTCATGCATGTTTTAGAATACAGTATGTGGACTGAATAATTATGCCAAAAATAAAAAATGCGAATATTTTCAACCAGAACAGCAATTTTATGTTCGATTTTCCTTTGAACAAACCACATGCATGTAGATGTTTCAGTCTAGCATTTACATTTTTGTCATGACCCTGAAAGCTTGCTTTACAAGCATCTATTGATGCAGGACTGTGAAAAAAGTGTGAAAAAGTGCTCTCTTCTACTTGTATGCATGTGTCTGCATGCTATCTGCATCTCACTCCTCTTTTCTTTGTGTCGGAAAAATCCCATTAAGTGCTTTACTGCCACCTAAACAGCTACACTGAGAGTGTAGTGTCTTATTTTGCAAATGCAATTAACTGCACTGTTTTAATGTATGAAGTAATAAAAATGTATGTAATAAAATAGACAGTTTTGTTTGGAGAAAATTAGTTATTTAGCTTCATCAATTAATCTAAAAAAGGTATTTAGTAAAAGGTCTATCCTTTAAAAAAAGAAAAAAAGCAAAAAAAAATCTAATTCATATGGTTTAATTACAGGTCATTTAAAAGGAGTCTGTATGAAGTCTATGGTTTTAATCATGTTTCATTGACAGATGTTACAGATATTTGTTTATACCTGCATTACCAATGTGTCCTATTATTATATAAACTATAAAACTCATTTCTATATAATTTTTGTAAAAACAAAGTGATGAAATCTAGGCAACACAAAGATGAATAGAGTGTAGGTTTATCCTTTTCAGAATCTTTTCAGGATTGAGCTAATAGATACAGTGGATCCAGCAGACAGGTTGATGTGCTGTCTTACCTTTGACCTGTGCCTGCGATGGGCACCTTCCACCCTTTGATCTGGCTCAGCTCCGTATCTGACACCTCAATCTGGAGGGGGAGACGAGGGATCCACACACAGAGCTCCAGCTGAGCGCTGAGGTATCCGTAAGTGAAATTCACCATCATCTTCATCTTGCCCTTCATCTCCTTGCCGTTCACAAAAACATAGTCACACCTGTCAGACACCTGCACAGGAGGAGAGGGAGGGATTAGGTAAGGGTGCATTTACTGTGGAGCTCAATTGACAGCTTCGCCGGATAACTACACACTGAATTACACAGAAACACAGAGCAGTCGGACACAGAATGTGCACGCTGCACACAATCTCTGCCCTATAAGTTTATTAAAGGGTTTTCTCTTCTGAGCTCTGCCCTGATGTACAGCGGTATTCCACTAACAACTTTGAACAAGATGAAAGGTCCTTCACAGTGTGAAGCTGACATTCTGGAAAAGTGGAAGAAGGGCAGCAATCATTTCTTTGAACCTGAGGAAAACTGGACAGGGTCTGCTAGTCTGATACTTTTAGTTCCTAAGGACACATCCACACTGCGGTCCAGTACAGGGATTGGCAAGAGGTCTGTAACAGTAAGAGGATGTTGCCTTCATTTATCCCGATCTGCTTTCACAAAGATTTCCTAAGATATTCTTTTTTCTTTTTTTTTCTTTTTTTAATACTTTAATAATCCAAGAGGAAAATTACTTTCCTCTTGGGGAGCAGTGGGCTGCCATTGTTTTGCCATTTTGTGTTTGGTTAGGCGTTGCTTTAAATGTATATGATAGAATATTGAATACCTGTTAAAGCTACAGTGTGTAATAATTACAGGGATATACAGTCGGAAATGTAATATATTATACATAACTATGTTATTTTATCATCATCTACGAGCTCAGCCTCTTAACCTTAATATTTGCGTTGCCTTAGAATTCGTTATTTATAATTACATAGGCGCGGGTCTCGCAGCCATGGAGGCAGACATCTTTGCGCTACGGCAGCGCAGAGCCAACAAACTAGCGATTGCGAGATCGCCAAAATGTCACAACGATGTAGAAAAAATAACGGGTATATTTATTATCTTAAGTCTACATGAAATCTATACCGTATACAGACTAATGAAATACTATCTTTAAAATTATCTATGTAAACAAACCTCATCACTTGAGAAGGTAGGTGATGCGGACGTCGTGGAAGACATTTTGTCCCGTAACGCTCGGCGTACTGTTGGGGGGGAGAAGCGGTGGGGGGGGGGGATGTTAATGTTGCTGCAGTCTGCAGTCTGACCGCTAGATGTCGCTAAAAGTTGCACACTGTAGCTTTAAGTGGAGAGAAAATATAATTGTTTTCAACACTTCTACATATACAGTTCTCTTATTTTGTGCTGAACTTGTATCCAACTTGCATTCCTCAATATTTTGCAGGACCACCTTCCAATGCAACTGCAGCTACATGTTTTTGGGTTATGTCTTGCACCATTGCATATAATCTAAACCATTTCACAGGATATAGTGTTGTATTTTAGCATAGTTGTTTGAAAGGTGAACCTTATTTTGAAGTCTTTCACAGATTTTCTAAGAGAGTGTCTCTGTGCTGACGGTTTTCCCTGAATCTTTCTCATATTTTATCCAAAATAGGTTATCATGACCTATTTTCTATAGATATGCTTTTATAAGTTCAGGCTGCTGGAGGACAAAGGGACCACTTTTCATTAGTCTGATTTATTTGATCTCTACTGCCTTATTCTGTAATATTTGTTAGTTCCACCCAATACTTTTCATAGTAGCTTCATCTGGTGTGTTTCCGTTTCACTGTGACACCACTGTGGAGAAAAATATCAGCTGTGCTGCTGCCATCAACAGCTTTGTAGATATTGGAGTTAGGCCTGTTTTTTTCAGTGTTGTCATGTTTCTTTTACTGTTAATAATTGTATGTGTTCTCTTTCATTCTATGCCTGGAAGTGGCTTTCCTAGGCGGGCCGCCTTTGGAACTCGTAAACAGTTGCTTTTTGTATCTCTGCTTCTTTCTGTATGTCTTCTGGCTCCTGGAACCCCAGTTGGCCTCGGCAAATGGCCGCTCACACTGAGCCTGGTTCTGCTGTTTCTGCCTGTTAAAAGGGAGTCTTTCCTCTCCACTTTTGCTCCTTGCATGCTAGGTGTGAGGGATTGCTGAAGAACCAATGCAAGCAAAAATCATTAATGCAAGCTTAGAAGGAGCCTGTCTTGCAAATCAATGATTCAATGCAAACAGCAGGCTTACCTTGATAGAAACTTTTAACCAATCTGATTGTATTGTCTCTGTAAAGTGCCTAGAGATGAGTTGTGTTGTAAATTAGTGCTATATAAATAAACTGAATTGAATTTTGCTTAGTTCCATCCATTTTCAAATCGCCTGTGGTCAGCTTTTCTGCCCCTGCTCAATAGAAGAATCCCCTCAGCATAAGGCTGCCACAAAATTTCATGATGGTCGTGTAGCATAGGTCAAAAAGTTATTTTTTTTACCTCATCCATCCATTTCTCATAAAAATATATATCTTTTACCCCCAGACCTTTTCAACTATGTTTTTTTATTGCAAAGTCCAGATACGTGTAGCGCACAATAAGTGGTAGTCTCTCTTCTCTTGAATTCTCTCCTTCGTCCCCTTGTCAGTTTAGATGGATGGTCGTGTTTTTGGTAGGTTTTCGAGTGTGTCACACTCCTCCCTGCGTCAAATAAGTGATTGCAAGGTATTGTGGAAATACTTTGCATTTTTCTACCTTTGGGACTCCTCAGAAATATTCTCCTGATCTGTCTGGATTGTTTTTGGGGCTTCATGTGGCTGATTGTTCAATAATGCTCTCAAAAAACTCATAGGTCTTAACAGAACAGCTCTACTTAAATTAATGAGAGTTGGACACAGAAATGGACTCTGTTTAGGTGTCTTCTGAAGGCATTTGTGGTTAAACTGTGCTTTATTTAGGAGTATCAGAGTCAAGGGGGATTTCTGCACATCACATTTTCATTCGACCTTATAACCATTCACTTCTAAGTTTTTCTTTCTCACATAAAATCCAAATAAAACACTCTGAAGTATGTGGCAGGCGCTTGACAGATTGAAGCAAAGCATCATTCAAGAGTACCATTCTTGAAACATTCGAAATTTATATTTTCTTTAAAAATATTAAAATATAAACAGAGGTCTAAGAGTTCTTTATTTACTTTAAATTTCTTTACACACACTTATATACAAACTGATGCAAACTCTAGCAATAAAAGTGGAAAAGTATGATGCAAGTATAGCACACTGCTTAAAATAAAAAACAATTTCTGCAATTCTGCATTGAATAAGGCTGCATAAAGAGGGAAACATAATCTAAGCACCATGTTTGTCATTTTTTACAGGAAAAAATAGTTCTGCACAGCATCATGCACTTTTTATTGACCTTAAGTTGTCTCTGATTGGGTATTTATCTCAGTGAGTTCCTTCCCTGAGCATTTTATGACATTTGAGGAGCAACTTTATTTAGGAATCTATTTTTCAAGACCACAAAGTCATGATCAATTATGTCCCCTTTATAGAATTCCATCGATCATATGAGTCACCTTTCAGCTGTGTTTAAATCAGCAAATTAATCACATAAACTGCAGGGATCAAAAGTAATGACTTGTTTTTATAATATACTTGAAATTTGCTCATGTTCTGCTGAGTCATGGTACTTGAAGTGATAAAGTGTTTATTTAAGACTGCCTTCTACATTAGGAGAAGGAATGCTGTAAATTCTGTACATGAGAGAAATTTTCACTAGGAAGAAACCTCAAATTGCTCTGATTTTTTATTTGTCCTCTTTCTAACTTGCTGCTCTATAAATAACCTCAACCTTGACCTGCAGGATTCAGCCCAGTAGATTACAACCCTGAAATACTACATGTCATATTTGTTGGAGGTCACTTGTGAGTAGGCTGTTTATATATAGAAAAAGCTCTTTCACTGCTAAACTTTTCTATACTGAAATTAATCAAAGTTTTTTTTTACTATATAACATGAGGTATACCAACCTTAATATAAAAATAGATTGTACTCCAAACACATCACATCAATCAATATACACATAAAAGTATTTATATCAAATAATTCTGAAGCGAAAATTGCTTTTTGAATAATTTCCCCTGAAAAAGAGGAAGAATCATATATGGGTAGTGATGAGATCTATAAATTTATTACCTGGAAATCTAACAGGTAAATCATTGACAAGTCTTGTTTCTTTACAAAAACACTTTTTATTTTTTTTTTACAAGGCAAATGTTGAACAGCTGTATTGGTTATTTAGCTTCTTAGTAACAAATGTCATCTGTGCAGGAAACCTGAGGGGTTCAGGAAGCAAATCAGTAAGAGAACATGTTTCTCCTCACCCAGAGTCAATAACAAAATAATGACAACTTCATTAGGTAAAAGAACAATCCTAAACTAATTTGATTCTTTCTGTATTTCTGCTTCTGTCTCCTTGAACCCCAGTTGGCCTCAGCAGATGGCTGCTCACACTGAGTCTGGTTCTGCTGGAGGTTTCTTCCTGTTAAAAGGGATTTTTTCCTCTCCACTGTCGCTACAAGCATGCTTAGTGTGAGGGATTGCCTTTGAGCCAATGAGTCGATGCAATCCACTGGTTTTCCTTAGATAGAAAACTTTGAATCAATTTGACTGTATTATCTGGTTAAATTGTAAACTGCCTTGAGATGACGTGTTGTGAATTTGTGTTAATATATATTATAAATAATCTGAATTGAAATTGAATTTAATTGAATATGGCAGAAAGCTCAAACAGGGAGTCAACAGCCAGACCACTAAAAGTGTGCATGTATCTTATTAGAAGATAGTTTACCATAATAAAAAAAAACAGAACAGAAAACTGTGTTTGTTGATACAAGAACAAAAGAGAGAATTAATTAAAGATTGATATTTGACTCTCTCAGTTCAACCCACTCCTAATATTAGCAGGGCAATATATCCCAGATCATTTGGTGCATAAAGGTTTTAAACAACAAAGGAAGTGAAACAAAATAAAAATAATTGGTTATAAAAAAGTTTGGGTGGGAAATCAGTGGTTTAGACTTTAGACCTCCCTATGGTGGTAATTAAACCTCTCCCTTTCAGTCTAGTATGAAAATCTGCTATGTGTGTGTTTGTAACAACACCGGTTGTTGATGCTTCTTTTGTGGGTGCGTGTTGTTAGAGAAGCTGCAGAGCCTGCAGCCTTGAAGGTGACCATCGATGCGCTTTCAGCAATCAGTCTGTGTCAAAGTTCACCCTAACAAGCTGTAGTCTGATTGCATATCAGTATTTTAACTTCAGTGAGAGACCGAATGTTGTGATAAAAACTAGATTAACAGTCTGCACAAACATGACCCAATCATGTCCAGATGGAGCTAAAGGCAGAACACACTCAGAATGGTTTTCCTCAGCATCAAAAAAGGGTCACCTGTTCCTTGATTAGTTTGTCAGCTGAAACACAATCCATCTTGCGGCTCATTGAAGGGCTAGCAGCAAGTTAACTGAGCAGCTTTTAGTTTTTCAAGCATAAAAACACTCGTAACCAAAATCAGCTAATCTAAATAATAATATTGACCCACTGTGGTAAAAAAAAAAATTAAATTCAGTGAGCAAAATCTTTGTAATATAATAGGTGGATTAAATTATATGCAGTAGAATGTACTTTAGCTAAAACATGTGTTCCAGCAAGCTGTCAGGTGTTTTACTGCAGTGCTTTACCATGAGCTGAAATCTCTGTTCTGTGATGCTGAGTTCTGAAAAGTCCCGTACTACTTATTCTCTAGTCCTTCTTCTAAACTGTCTTTTAAAACTGCACCAGTGAACCTGAATTTGCATTCCAACAAAATGTGTCTCTGGTGAATCTCAGTCGTGTCTGAATATTAATGTGGTTTGCGTTATACAAAGTATTTGTGATGTTTCAGAAACATCAATGGACCAGTTCATTACTAAGCTGACAGCCAACTATATGGTGTAGCCGTGTAATCAGCTGCACATAAAGCAGGGTGCAGGGACCCAAGTGCTCAGGAGGGATTTTAAAACCAGCTGCAATTTTTCATTGTTAAGCCTACTTACAATCAGTTCAGCCAGGGTGGATGTTCATACCAGATCTAAGAAGCACCAGTGCACAGTTTGAGCAAATGGCATCTCTATGGAGAGCTATAACTTACAAATACCGCTGTTTAACCCTCAAGAGAAAATAAACCCAAACTGATTATATATGGAGAAAGTAAGTGTTAGGTTTATTCAATGATGATTATAAAATTAATGTATGTACATGTAAAACATTGGAGGAAAGGAGATGCTTCACTCTGTCTTATGATTCAATCAGAAGACCGCTCTGTCTTGTGATTCAGTCAGTGGAGCATCCTGTCCTATGACCTGATCAATTGTCCTGTCAGAACAATACAGAACAATACAATATGTTTTGTAACCATGTGTCATGGGTTATGCTCTGTTAATAAAAGAACTCTGCAGAGGAGGTCCGAGGGAGAGAGTGTTGGAAAGTTGGGTTGCAGCTCTTTCCCCTTCTGCAGAAGCTGTTGAGAATCCCTTTCTGTGTGAACTCAGTCCTTCTTTTACGAACTTACATTTTTTAACTTAACCGTAAGACTACACAAGTACTGCATGGCTCACTATAAAGGTGGCTATTCTTTAAAGGTTTTGTGAAATAATGTGCTGTGGCTTAGCTATACAATGTTCTGTTATGTCTGCAGTGGGCATTACTGAATGAGTGTTTCTCTGAAGATCAGGTGGTTGTTTAGCAGATGTGATTGGTCCAGTGTATTAAGGCCATTCTAATGCTTAATAATCAGGCAGAGGTGGTGCGAGCCATTTGGGTGATTTGAGGTGCTCCACCTCCTCCTCCACACCCACACACATATATATGTAGCGAGAACCATATTTTGACTTCCATCTTTTTTTTTTTTAGCTATTTTCAACTCTCTCTCTGCTCTAACTCTGACAATAACTCTAAACCAAACCATTACCGATGTATACCTATCTCTAACCCAATTCACACCTTAGCACTAAACCTGAAACCTGTGAGGACCAGGAAAAATGTCCTCACTTTACAACAACTGGATCTCACACTGCTGGTAAGATAAAAAAAAAAACAAAAACACTACGATGGTCAAATTGGTCCAGATTTACCCACGACAAAACTGTAACTTGGCTTATCCCAGTCATGTTTAGTTGCAGGCAGGTCGGTCAATCAATTAAAATATTAACTTGTGTTTAGTTGCATTAATATTCATAGATAATTCATAATTAATTACGAATTGATTTCTAATTCCTTCAAAGGTTTAAATTGACCCTAACAGAGGTCCATTCTTTTTGGTGAATTAAATATTAGATTGAGTATCAGGACAGACAAATATGTTTCAGTGCAAATCTATATTATGACTGCAACAATCCCAAACTCACAATTATAAAGAATGTTCTTGAAAAAAAGTCTATTATAGTATTCTCACTAAAAGTGATTGTCACACATACTCAGATGGTTTTATGAAAAAAAAAAACATACTTTTCTTGGTGGAAAAAGAAAGAAAAAGACAAAAGGTTTTAAGAGTTAAAAAAAATTAGAAATCAAATCAAAGAAACAACGAATAGTTGAATACAGTTTTAGAACTCATGCTAAAAGAGCTGCTGGAAAAATAGTTTTTACTGTATTAAGCTGTATAAGTTTGACGTAACACAATAGAAAAATAAAAAATGTCTTCCTTAGAGGAAACTGACCCATACGATCAGAAAAGGCGTATTTTAAATGAGCAGACTGCAACACTGCTGTTCAGAGTAAATCATGTTTTAATCAGGGCAGATTAAATAAGGTCAACAGGATAATATGACTACTGCATTTATCATTTTTATTTGTTGAAATACATGTATGGTTGCTTTAGTAGTAACTGCATGTTAAAGCAAAGTCCTAGATGATTCTTGGCCTTGGTGGGGGGGTGCACAGGGCTGTTAGGGTTGCAGCAGCAGAGCATCAAAGGGGGATTGGATGAAATGTGAGGCTAAATAACATCTTCCAATCTGATTGTTAAAATTCATCACTGGAGTTAAAGGGGAACATTCATGAGTTAACACAGACAGCCCTACTTCAGAGTGTTTTTTTAACATTCACGTTACAAACCCATTCTTCATTTCTCCTCTGTAATTGTTTCACATTTTATAAGTGTTATGTTATGCATTTTGTCTGATTCAATGTATTATTAAAGGAACTATTGATGATCTTTTTATGTGCTTGATTTTTTGGGTGATCCCCAAACAGCATTTGGTGCCCTATGCTGTCAGAGGTGCTATATGCAAGAGTGTCCAGGGTCCAAACAGCCAGTCCCAAAGGTGTGCTGCCATATTCCAGTGATCAAGACTGCATCACTGCACTGCAGATCAACAGCTGCAGCAAGTGCTTTATCAATAAAATTTGGTTGGCTTATTGGGACACAGGACTCCTTCTCCTCTATTCTCATTAGTCTTCCTCCTCATTAGATATTTTACCATATAAAGCTTCACATTATGATCCTATAAAAATCCTTCAGTTTCTGTTGGTTTTTTGTTGCGCATTGGCTCCTCAGTTAATCATTCCAGACGTACAAAACATTAGTCTCCAGCGATTTTCTGCTGTGTTTTAGGCTGCCTTATAATCTCATTTTTTCTTTCTGGGTCTTTAAGGGATTTTTCTTGCATGGTCAAAGATGTGATAATAACTATTATGATTGGTAAGCCAACATTTTTTTTAAACTGTTGAAAAGGAAAGTCATAAAAATGAAGATGTATATGTATGTTTTTTTTGTAATTCAGCTGGAAATCATATTGAGTTTGGCAAAAACCTGCTCACACTTCTGCAGGCTCATTAAAGCCCAATGGGAGAGCCATAAGGCGTGCAGAGAACTTCCTCTAAGACTACACTAGAACACAAGAGATTTCCTTACAGCAGAATTGGACAAATAGAAGTCAAATGAGTGTTTAATCTGTCTTCCTCTAGTGAATAAACAGTCCGGAAAAAAAAAGTACCTTGTTAATGCCCTTCTGCTGCGTGATGCCAATGCAAAAGAGGTTGGTGGAGTTGCCTAATGATGCGTTTGAATGTTCCCATAAGGGTGGGTTCCCCCCCTCTGGCTACAGCCTGTCATAGAGCAGATTGTTCTCCACCAGGGCTCCCAAGGTATTAAACTGATACAGATATCAGAGGACTCTGTGCTGCCTAACAGCTTTCACTAAAAAGCTCTTCTTCTTGGACTATTCTCCACTGGGACAGTGGAGCTTCTGGCGGCTCCAAAATGTCTGACTTTTCTCGGCTACAATCCCACAATTATCTCAAGCGCAAAAAATGCTAAAACATTTGAAATTTTGCGAAGATGTGAGCCTATTATTATTATTTTGACCTACTCAGGACTAACTTTTTATGGTAAAGGCAGCAGGTCTGTTTTAACAAAATAAAAGTTAACTATTGTTTAGAACAAACCTGAAAAGGGCACGTTTATGAAGGTAGATGAAGATTTTTTTAATTGAAATATATTTTTTGATTGAAGCAACCTTTTTTTTTATTGAATAATAAAGAAACAAATCTGCCTTCTTACCAGAGCAGTGATTTACAAGCTTTGAGAAACCTCGGTCAAAATCTTCAAGTTAGAATGACTAAAATATATATTTTTAAAATAATTTTTTTTTTTTTTGTTATTTTCATATTCTTGCCTAAAGATAAACCAGATTTTTAAAATTCATTTAACAAAGTAGTGCACTGTATATAAAAAACGAAAAACAAAAAAAACAAACATCTTTCCTGAGCCCAGAAATGTTTTTTTTGTGTAAACATGAAAAACTTAACATTAAATATAAGGGAGATAATTCAAGTCCATTCAGCAAACCAAAGTAGTTAGAATCTTTAAATCTATCAAGTGAGCTGCCAGTACTTATACCTTATAAAAAATCTACTTTACAAGCCAATACCAACATAAAAACTTTCAGTTCATAGGTAATAATAAATAGCATACATATAGATAATATATTACATTTATGTCTGTAAATCCCTGTAATTATTTCACAATATAGCTTTATCTCTCTCAGGTTTCTCAATCATTGTAAAAATAATTAACTAGAACATGGTTGTCTTAAAAAAAAAAAAAAAAAGGAGGTAATAATGTTCGGAGTAGAGATCCAGAGTTAGCTCACGGCTTCAGTTACTACAGCTAGAAACCACTGATTATGGTTGAAATTTGGTGTCATGGTGGACTCAGACCTGAAGGGTCAAAGGCACATACAGAAAGTTACTAAGTCAGCCTTTTATCACCTGAAGAACATTCCAGAATTAAAGGACTAATGTCCAAGCAGGACCTAAAAACACCCATTTATGCATTTATCTTTAGTTGAATCGATTAAAGCAACAATGTCTTCATAGTTTTACCTAAAAAGTCCACCAGGCAGCTGCAGCTGATCAAAAACTCTGCTGCCTGTGTTCTCACTAGAGCAAAGAAAGTAGAGCACACCAGCCTGGTTCTGAAGTATTCCACTGGCTCCCTACATCTCAGTGAATAGACTTTAAAATCTTTCTGTTAGTCTATAAATCACTGAATGGATCAGCACCTCAATACATAACAGACTTGTTGTCAGTGGATCAACCTACCAAACCACTCAGGTCTTCTAGGTCCAGTCTACTCTTTCCACAAAGAACTAGAACCAAACATGGAGAAGTCAAAGTTAAAACCCATTTCTTTAGAGCTGCCTTTGACTGCAAACTGAGGTATCATTGGTTAAAGATTGGGGTCCAACTGTTTCATTAGTATTACTACCTGTTTTAATCATGTTTTTATTTTTATTTGCCTTTATTCTGCTTAAATTTTTCTTCTATTTTCATGTAATTCACTTTGACTTGTCCTTGTTGTGGGGAATGGTGGCCTAGTGATTATAGCATAGAGCTTGGAATCCTAAGGTTGTGAGTTTGAATCCTACTTCCTCAGGCTACCACTCTGGGTCCCCTGAGCAAAAAAAGACCCTTAACCCCACACTGCTCCCCGGGCGCCGAAAATGGCAGCCCAATGCTCCCCAAGGGGATGGTTTAAATGCAGAGAGTAAATTTACCTATGCTGTACTGTACTTGTGACAGAGTAATGTCAATAAAAAACAAACAAAATGCTGGTACTGAATTGTGCTATACAAATAAACTTGGCTTGCCTTTTGCGTTCCGCTGACATACAAGAGCCTGCTTGCTATGTAGTCTCACAGGCATTATTACTTAATAAACAAAACACATTTTTTATTTGTTTAACATTAGCCATTTTAGAATGATTCACCATGCTGGAGTTTATAGCTTCCCACCCAGGCGGAGGGCACGCTTGTTCTGTATGTAACATACTTTCTGTCATTCTGCCTCACAGACTAACATAAACGTCCAGGAGGATCTGCTGCCACATTAATCAAACCCATTAGGCAGCTAACGGGAGAATACTTACAGAGAACATTAGGGCTGTCGCTGGATCTAGCCCAGGAAATTAACAACTCGCCAGACAGATACAATCCACAGTAGATATGAGCGATAGGAGTGGAAAGCATGGGAGGTGGGGTGAGTCCATCTCTGGTGTGTTCACACAGCTAACTTGACAGAAGCAATTAAGCTGCCTAGACTATTCTGCATATGGTAAGCTACACCTCATTTCAGTGCAAGGAGAAGGTATGCACCTGTAACATCCCCACAACCGTCTCCCTTGGCAGCCGGCTATGAACGCTCGCTCACGATCCAACCTTGAGTTCATGACCAAAATGAATATGGAAGATTTTTTCAAAAGAACTAATGAATAGACAACACTGCAGTGTTGTTTTTACTGTTGATGCGGATGTTTCAACACTGCTCTAAAGAAGAGGTGAATTCTAAAACATCAACTTTATGCCCGAACTTGGTGCACATAAGACCTTAAACTGAAAGCAAATTAAAAACGGTAAACCTGAAGAGCTGATCTGCAGTTGGGCATGTGTTTTTTGTGCTTAAAATTTCAACAAGTGTTCAGTGTAGAGTACATATGGCTTTTATCATACATAATGCAACTGCAACATGTGAAGTAACTATATACTGGGAACAATAACAATACACAACACTGCAACGCTAATCACCCAGAAGTACCTCTAACCTTAGTCATCAAAATCTACACCCAGAGAAGCAAAATAATACAGAAAAAAACATTATTTCTCGCTCTATGCTTACCTTGCAAGAAAGATGCAAAGTCATTTGCAAGAAAGGTATCACGAGAGTTTTGAATTTGCAAACTGCCAAAAATACATCTTGCTAGAAGTCAACAGATACATTAGCCTCAAAACTGAAATGTTTCAGACCAATGAAATACAGTGAGGTGTATTAAGACTTCCACCAGAGGCAAAAAGCTACAGTAGAAGCAAAACAAACATGGCTGCACCGGTTTTAGCTGGAATACCCTTTATTTATTTATAGATATATATAAATATATATATATTATGAGGCTAAGTGTAACCCCATTTCTACTTATTTCCAATTTATATTATTTTTCTGTTCAATGTTGTCAGTCAATGCTGAGAGACTCATTTGATCTACACATGATAAATTAATTCATGCAAGAAGGTTCTGGGTTCGATTCCTGGCCCGGGGTCTTTCTGCATGGAGTTTGCATGTTCTCCCTGAGCATGCGCAGGTTCTTTCCTGGTACTCCGGCTTCCTTCCACAGGCCAAAAACCTGACTGTTAGGTTCATTTGGCTTCTCTAAATTCTCCTTAGGTTTGAGTGTGTGTGTGAATGGTTATTTGTCCTGTTTGTCTCTGTGTTGTCCTGTGATGGACTGGCGACCTGTCCAGGGTGGACCCTGCCTCTCGCCCATAGACAGGTGGATATAGGCACCAGCTTCCTCGTGATGCCAGCTGGGATAAAGCGTGATGGAAAATAGATGGACAATTCATGTTTAAATAGCTAGAGGCAATTACTTAAAAATATAAACAAAAATGAAAACCTAAGCAGCAGACTTTTCTCATCTTTGTTTTACTCTGAAGTGAATCCTCCCAACGGTATTAAATTAACTATGTGATAAGACTCTTTGGATTAGCAGAAAGAGGAATTTTAAGGCGTCATACTTTGATCTGTTTCATTATTTTACATTTACAAGATGTTAAGTTAATTTGCTTTTTACAATCTTGCTGTACAAAAGGGATTTTTCTAGGCATTTTTTTCTGAAACGGACATATGCAAGAACAGTTTTTCTTTTTTTTTCTGCTTTTTGATTGATTTGTTGACATTCTGCAGAAGAGTGCTTTCTGTTTCTGAAAATAAAGTTTAGTTGTCTACCTCAGCAGGGGACTTTTCATTCTGCTGTGCTTCATGTTGTACTTAAGTAAGACCTATAAAAACAAAACAAAAGGGGGCTGACACTAAAATAGAAAAAAGAAACATGCAGCGTGCAGGTCAGGGATAAACCTGCACAAAGATTTAAGGCAGGCTAATAAACCAACAGTCCAAGCTTTGACTATTTGATAGAACTCTGTTCAATACATTACTTAGAACAGAAATACTGGGAGACAGGTGCAACAAAGAAAGGAGACAAAAGAGAAGGAAATTATACTTTTTAAAATCAGATTTTTCTTGAATTATTACTTTAAGACACAACAATTATTAGACACAACAAAGTTCTTACAGCTGATCTTCCGGCAAAAGCCTCAGGAAGACTAAATGCAAATGTTCAGCCCCTTTTTTGGACTTTTGTTTGTAGAAAGACATAAAAATAATGATATGCACTAACCTGTGCAATCCCGGTAACAATAGACAGTAAACTTTTTATTTATAGGGCCAAGTTGTGAAAAAGTAATACAAATTAATTATTTATTAAAGCAATGCATTTAGATGATCAATGCAATACCAGCAATAACAGATAACTGACAATGCTGGCCAAAATTGAAGTTGTGAACATACAACAACCTTTATGTTTTTTCTCTCCACTGTCACTACAAGCATGCTTAGTGTGAGGGATTGCCTTCAAGTCAATAAGTTGATACAATCAGTTGGTTTTTGTTTGATAAAATCTGGTTGGATTGTCTCTGTAAAGAGCCTGGAGATGATATAAATGAATTGAATGTAATTGATTTAATTGAAAATGATCAGTTAACACTTAAAGTGGCCTCAGAAAGTGTGTTTAGGATTATGGAAATAAAGAAAGCTGTCACTTTTACTGGCACCTTACTGACCTTGACCACGTCCTCGTCTGTCGAGCGACATTTCACTGCTTCAGAGACATCAGTGACAGAGGCGTCTGTTCCAATGGTCACTACCTTTACTGGGACAGCGACCGTCTTTCCAGTCAGGACAGCCGTGTTCAGAATCTCAGTGTCCTAGAAAGAGAAAATACGATTTAAGGTCAACAAAAAACTTACATGAACTGCTCTTCGAAAAGCAGTGTAAATAGAACAGAAACTGAATGCACTAATAATTATGTAAAACACAAAATAAAAAAATTGAGCTGATAAATTAATTTGTTAAATGTGTAATTTTAGAGTATTTTTTTTAATTTTCTGATTCTATTAATGCAACATCAACTGTGCAAACCTAAACTTAATTTGAAGCTGTTGAATTATAATTATTAGAATTACTTTTTATCTCTAATTTTAATATTAGGTGCTCCTTCTGTCATAAAATGTGTCAGCTTGTGTGTTTCTAGTTTTTCCTGTAAAACAGAGGAAGAGATTTGATGTAACAAGTGTAATAAAAAAATAATTCTACGCCATTCTGTCATGAGTTCAATATTTGTCTACAAGATCTTTTACCTAATTACTTCGTTGAATACCCTCCTTATCTCATTTCAGCTCTTTGGAGCTAATTTCAACTCAGTCTTATGTGTATTTATCAACTTCTTTTAAAATATTTAGTTACATAAATCATAGCATTTTGATTAATTTATGGCTGTTCTATACTACAATACAGGTTCCACTTAAATTTTTTTACAAATACACCTTTTTTCTGGGGGTAGGGTGGGGGCACATTTGCCCTACATGCTGTTATCTTCAACACTGTATATGGTGCTCTTTTTATCCAGTGTTTGTCATTGTTAGTTGCTCCTTAATGGATCCTGCTTGTTTTTTTGAGGGAGTTGAGGTTTTACTGTAGTTAGCCATACAATACCCTTTATCAATGCTGTTAAATGATTTTCTCAGCCCTGCGCTTAGTCCATCTTTACTGTGGAGTGTAAGAGTTGAATAAATGTATACAATTTTAAGCTATTTACTGTAACTGGTAATTCTATTTTTCAACTCAAAACCATGTGCAGGGTCAAATGTATGCTAATAATTTAGTATAAGTAATAGAAGACAGTAAAAAAAAGGGCTAAATGTTGGAAACCGTAAATAATTTTTACATTTGATCACTGCTGCACTTTAAAAACTGAACTTTTTCTTGAGAACTGTACTGAACAAAACTTCTTTTTGTATACACTCTGTGTGTACAAAATGACAAAGTCTGTCTAAGTCTAAGTCAAAGGATTGGTTATACTCCTGCAGTAGCAGGTATGACGCAGATATTTTTGATTTATGCCCGATTTGAAGTGTGGTCTGTGCTATGTTATTCCACGTCAAAACGCTGTGGGTCTAGATACGGCCGAGGTGGTGAGGAAGTGAAAAAAGGCAAGGGGCAAGTTTGTGTGGCAACGGAGGGACTTGAGGGCGAAAAACAGCTGGGATTTATGGGGAAAAAGGGTCCCAGCGTTCTCCCGCACCTCCCGGAAAGGCTTTGGCAAAGTAACCATAAATATACCAGAATTACATCCCCAGCAGTCTGGTTCTTATTATTTAGTGTCCAATTAGACCATATCCTTTTCTCACTGAGACCACCAAATCCTCCAATTTTCACCTCCACTGCAGAAGAAGTGCTCTTTGTAATTGAACTGACAATTAGACAGCTTTGCTTCTCAAGTTCATTGCCACAATTCCACAACTCCGAACAGAAATCTTAACCTTTAATTACAGACAGACAGTAACACGCAACACTTTTGTCGATGAAGATAACTGGGACCAATTAGATATGTAGAAGGTAAGTTTTACTCTCTAAACTCACCAAAGCATAAAAGATGAACAACCTGCACTGAACTTATGCTGATATTAAACTCTGCAAATAGCTCCTTCTTTTGTCAATAACAGCCGTAATGGTTGGGCTGAACAACAAACAAGCCTGCTTTACTTTGTTGGACCCAAATTATTTCTTCTAATTGTTAAACCTGACAAAAGTCTCTTATTCTGAGCTGCTCCCATTCTGCTATTGGTGCCATCTTACACAATGGCTTCTCTCCCTCGATATCCTGTATTTCAATAGTCAGGAACCCCGAGGCCCTTTTCTCCCCATCACCCCAATTGCATTAAAGATTTTTGGGATCCTCAGCTTTTCCTTCCTTCTCTTTTGAAAAAAAAAAAAAAATCTATCTCTGGAGTAAAAGGATGTCTGCGGAATTAAATGTCACATTTGTTTAGAGTTTTCCAGCTAAACCTGATGAGCACCGACAGGACTGACTTCACATCCGCATTCATGCGTATTCCCAAAATATATGAACACTCACTGTCAACTCAGTTTGTAAAGACTTCGTGTAGAGTATTCGTGAGCCTTAAAATGAGACTCATTCAAAAAAAATAAAGAGAGAGAGAAAAGGGGGATTAGGTTTGATTGAAAGAAGTCTGGGCTTTGGGAGACTTTGCAACTTTACAGTGAAATTATTATTAGTGAAACCAACAGATACCAATGAATCACAAAAAACACTTAATCATCAAATATCTTTTCATTCAGGTTTTATAGACTGTGACACTGGAATATAAACCTCCTCTCTGTCTGTGGCGCTGACTTTGATTCAATTTTCCTTAAAATTGAGGACTGCGGTAAATTAATTCTATGTCTGCTGGGATTCTTCCATTTTCTGGGGGTCATCTATAATATATAAGGGGGTAAATGGTTGGGACCCGGTAAAAGCGGAGGCTAATGTTAGATTACAGCAGCTGGAAATGACCCAGCAGGTTAGGAACAGCAGATAGTGGAGCCTGGCAGTAATAAGCCTCTGCGGGATTCCATGGTGATGCATCAGTGGTCCACACACTTAAACACAAGCAGCGCAATTAAACACAAAATGGAAGCCAGTGGTGCACATCAGAAGCTTGAAGCAGTGTGAATAGAGACACAATCAAGTGGGGCCTTTTGAAAGTGGGAAAATTTTGCAAAGTGCCGGATGAGGTTTAAATATTATCAACATTTGAAATGTGTCATGTTCCAAATTAAATTTTATATTAAAAAAAATCACCTGCTATTATGTTTAAAGCTCTTGAATTTTACACTTTTAAAAAACAGCTTTCTAAGAGGTTTATATTCAATGCAATACTGCAGTAAGCAAGTTATTTTTCTCCATTTTGACCTAAAATAGTAGATCATACTGGATCATATACTGTATGTATCTGAAAAAATTACAGGATAGAAAGAAACAAGTTTATGTAGTAAAGGAAAATTTGTTAAACCACTGTGTTTTATTTGATTTATTCTTCTAAAGGTACATTACATGATGAAATATGGTAAAAAAGGCAAAAAAGGTGATTTGTAATTTTCTCCATGACAGAATATTACCCCCAGTTTTTAGTCCAAAATTATTAACACCCCTAACAAATATATATTGGAAGTAATGTTTAAACTTTACCAGTATGTATCTCTACTAACTGGAGCTGAAAAAATTAGGAGTGACTAAGTAAGTATTGAGTTCTTCTAACTTCAAAGACTTGGAGCTCATTTCCAAAGATCAGATGAAATATACATAATACATGTTAAATGACAACAAGAAATGTATTTTTTTCAAACTTAGATTCCTTTAACTTAATCGTTCTTTTGTTTTTAAGGTAGGTGTTGGGATTAGAGAGTTTTAAAAAAAAAATTATTTACTGTGCAGAGCACAATGGCTGCCATTACTGCTAGTGTCTAAGTGAATTGGCCTCTAACTATGGCATACAGGTAATTGTTAAAGGGCTTTGGAGAGCCGTATCAGCCATTAAGGCATCCCATTGTCAAAATATGAATGTATGGGTTTTAAATCTCCTGACAGAATAAAAAGAAATGATATAAATGCATTTTTTTATATTTAATTTTTATTGTTTTGTTTTTTCTTACCTTTAGGCATTTCTTATCTATTTTGTCTTAAAATGTTCTTGTTTTTTTGATTAAGTTGTAAAGGACTTTTTGCACCACATGAATGAAATGTTCCATTGAAATAAACTGATTGATTGATTTGAGCATCTAAACATACGCATCACACATACACATTTATTATAAACATATACATCAATCAGCCAGAGATATATTTACTTTAGTTTAATAAAAAGAAAACACATAAAGATTAATTAAAATAAGCCTAATGTGGATAGTACTATAGGGCATGTTAATGAGTGTTACATCTTACTTGAAAAAAATAATTATAATGTGATTACAAGAAATTCCACATTCCATTAGCTAAATTCAGTAGATTCTTCAATATGAAATATGTCAGATAAAATTTTATATAATTTAAACTCCTATCCAGAATGAAATGATGTTTTGGAGTGTATTCAAAAAAGGTAAAACAACAAACTAATCTATAACTATCGATATTGGCTGATATTAAAATGCTTATATTATGATCCATTTTTAAGCATTTTTACAATAAATCCACACTTTGGCATCTATTTTAGGTGCATTGTCCGAGGTAGGCAAACACACAAAAAAGAAAATTTCTTTTTTTTTGTCTAATTGAAGATTTTTAAAAAGACAAAGCAATCAAATAATGATACCAAATATTGAACGATGAAGCAACCCTGCCAATGACTGACACGCATGTATACCCTTACCAACATACCTATTTGTTGTTTTTGGTAGTTATACATTTTTGAAAGACTTTTAATTTTCGTTTGCTGATGCTGGAGTTTGTGCTGCACTTAAAGGCAAAGCTGCAATTCCCAGTCTTCGAGACAGGGGTCTATTGTTCAATAATCTGTGGGAAAACTGCCTGTCTGCTTTATCAAAGATCTCTCTGTTAGCATTCAGCACACCGCTGTGGCTGGTAATGTGTTCTGGGCCGTAATTTCTCCCCATGTCTCGGTTGGATCTGAAAATAAGTGAGATTTATGGTGTCAGCCTGAGTGACATGGGCAGAATGAGAAGCAGCAAAGCTGGCTGCCCCACTGTTAAGTTAGATTCTGCCTCAACACTTGTGCTAATGCATCCACACACTGACCCCGTGTTCCCAGGCACAGCTACCAATAAAAGGGTCAAACAGGTGATGTACTGAAGATTATACACACTACATCATGTATCCTGCTGCAGAAATAAGATAAAGTGTCAAACATGGTAATACTGAGTGTATAACAGATCATATCAGCATCCTCACTGCTGTGGCTTTATAAGCTAATAGCTTATAAAGTTGCTCTTAAAGACATAAAGTTGATCTTGATATGCTGAGGTGCAAATATGATTTATGTCAACAGTCAATAACTTGTTCCTTGTAGCATCCATCATTTAAATAAACATTTTCATACCAGGGTGTCAGGTCAGCGTCTTGTTGGAAACATAAAGTGATAGTCCGCAACTCACGATTCGCACGCTTGCCATTAAATGCCACTCAGTGTCCTGGAGCTATTAAGTAGACAAAAAGAGACATGTCCTTTCATCAGTTTTTTTTCTCCATGCTGTGGAGTACTCAATGTGTAACTTCCTTCTCGATTCCAGTGGGCGTTTAATTGGCCGTAGAGTCAAGAAACATGGAGAAGAGTGGGAATAAAGGCCTTGGTAGCACTATGCAGAGCGATACATCACTGCATGACAGTGTAGTGAAGTGGTGGGATGGTTGTGAAGCTAAGACGCTGCCTTTTAATGAGGGTCTCTCTCTTGCGGCCCCCTCTTGCCATCGCACTCTTTTTCTCCCAAAGAAAGAACCAGTTATTCTTCTGTCTTTATTTTCTCATTTCTCTTGCTATTCCGAGTTGATGGAGGGGACATGAATGAAAGATGCATGGGGTTTGGTGAAGGTACTGTAAGGTGTGAAGGAGGATGGGGGAAAAGTGTTTTAAATCAGAAAACCTTTCCACAATACTGTTATATCCCTCATTGCCCTTTAACATACCTCTGCATACTTTTCAGCTGCAACCCCTTGTCTGAGGTACACGGCAGACCGCAATCTGATCTGCTCATTACTGTCGGTCAAGAATGGCAGACTGAGAATTACCTCCATGGCCGCTTTGAGGGTTGATCTACTCACTTTAAGAGAAGGTGTAATGAGGGATCATGTTGAGGACAAAAAGAACTAGCACCTAAGAATAGAAAGTGTTGCTGAGGGCCTAATTATCTGGTATCTCAGTCAATAATGAAGAGACAATACAGGAAGGGTAACTCAATCACTGTCAGTAGTCAAGGTGGAACTTCAGCCATACAAAATGAGTGATTGTTCCAAAAAAAAAATATTATATCTCTATCTATTTAAAATAAAAGGGTTATTTGTAAATATGCACATGCGATACTGAGAATCTCACAGTATGATAACAAATAGTAATCTTGCAGCTTTCTACTTTTGATGCAAAAACATTTGTTAGGAAAATCATCATCGATGATGTGTGAGTTTATAACACCTTAACATTAGCTGCCTTTGTCATGTCAGAACTGATGTTTTCCCCAGTAGTTTATCTAATTAAGACAGTTCCTCTGTCCGGATATACAGTTATAATCTCCATCTTGTATGTGGCAAATATTTGGGAATGGAATGAGAGTGGTGTCCTTTAGCTAGGAACAAAGTTTAATATTTAGATAAGACCATGGATGTCTACTCATCTGCTAACATGTATGATGTAAAATGTGGTGACGTGGAAAACTGGGATTGTATAAAATGCCTCTTTAACTGTTAATCGGGGCCACTTCCTGTGAAGTAGGACAGCTGGTAAGCGCTGCCTTCTGTAACTCTAAGCAACTTCTCTGATCTGAGTAAGATTACAATTTCTATCAAAATCTGCTGTCATGCCTCCTGGTTATATAATACATATACATTATGAAGTGTTATTTAAAGAGTTTGTCCCGAGTGATCTCTTTTAAGGAAAAGAACCGGAGAGAGAAAGCTTCAAGGTGTAAACACAGAGCCTATCTTTAATGCTGCGTTCACACCGGACGCAGCAGGCGCGACAGAAGCAGCGAGTTTACATGCAAAGTCAATGGTTGACGCACGTCAAGGCACAGCAAAAGGTCCCGCTGCGTGTTTTGAGCAGCAGGCGCAGCGCGTCTGAGCTGCTGAAGCAGCACGTCGGGCGCGTTTAAGCATCTGATGCGCGTGGCGCGCCGCAAACGTGCTGATGCTCGAGATGGAAAAATTGAACTTTTGCTGCTCGACGCGCCGCGTCAACCAATCAGAGAAGCTGATCTGGGAGCTGGCAGGGAGAGAGACAGAGCGCTGATGATACAGAGCGCTATGATCACTCCTCTGAAACAGTTTATTGACGCGTAAATTAACTTAAAATGCAGAAATCTGCCGACAGAATATGTTCGCTTTTATTATTCCGGTGCCTGCAGATCGGATTATTTAGATGAAAAAAAAAAGCAAACCCTTGTCCTTCACAATCCTACCATCTTATATTGCATGGTGATGGATATATAGTTTACTGAAAAACAGGATAAACATGGATGAAACCAGGGTGTTACAAACAGGTTTTGAACAGGATGATAACATGATGTGAAACGAGGACCGGAAAATTATGGAACACAAAACACAGCCTCCATCCAAATTCATTAAATTGTAACTCCTAGCTCCTCCTGCTACACCTTCTGTGGGGTAAACTATACGAACACTACAGTGGGAATGAAAGGAACTGCTGTGCTCAGTCTGAACAACTTTAAACCTTCAATACATCATCTTATATAGTGCAGCAGTGATCAGATGTAAACATTGTGGGAGAAAAAACGTGGTGCAAAAAAAAAATGCATTGATATGGTCAGTTTGATGCAGAGTCTGTGACATGATTTAGAGTATTTCAACATTCAGCTGTGTGAACCTTTTAGTGTTAAAAAAACCAAAAGGTTGAAGAAGAAAAAGTAAAAAAAAAGGATTACTGACAGCTCTTATCCCCTTTCCCATTAATTTCGGGGTTTTAAGTTCAGAAAGCTGTAATGTGCCTTGGATTTGTATTCAGTGTTTCAAAGGAGGTGTCATTAATTTTTACCTCAAGATTAAAAAAACTCAACCACAGATAAGTTTCACAGTGGTGGTCCTTTAATTAAACGCACGCTTTATCAACCTTAAATGTTCTGTTGAAGGGCTACTGACTCATCATACATGAAACAAAGAGAGTTCATACAAAATAACCTTTTATTTGAGGGTGGTTGAAATAAAAAAGTTCATCCTGTTCCCATAACCTGCACACCTACAGGCTAGTGGTGCATCCTTGTGACATGACTAAGCAGGAATTTAGGCTTTTATGAAGAGGGCTGTTGCAAACCACGGTCTACAATCTTGTTTAGAAGTTTTTTTTCTCCACAAATTCTATTAAAGTAATTTGATCAGAGTAAACACAGCTTTTTCATGTTTATGTGTTTTGTTATGGTTGTGTCTTGTTTATGCCTAATATATATTCTATTTATTACAATCATATTTGAAATTGTTTTGTCATTGAGTTATACAGTTTAAGTTATATTATAGTATCGAAAAGTTATTTGTTTAATCGCCGGTTTTGGTTTTGGTGCCAACTTTCCACCGCATTCAAAGCATTATATCAGCATTGTATTTAAATATAGCAGGTATCTTTTTTATGTCTTGTATCAAAGGAAACTCTAAGATAATTTAAATTTAAACAAGGTCGGTAAACAGACCAACCTGTGTTCTCTAAAGTTGCATTCATGCCAAACACGGTGTCCACGGCAAAATTAGGGGATTTACATATTATCCCAAAGGTGACAGGCGGCCATTGCTCCACACTCATCCTGTGCTGCTTTATAGAACTGATGTCTTGTCAAACAGCAGCACTGTGTGGAGAGAACGCAGTGTTGATCTCTGAAGTTGAAAAATCAAATGCTGTGAAATCGCATCAAAGCAACCATTCGGGTACTGGGTGTGGTTGTAATTTAGCTCTAAGAAGTACAGCGGAGGAACAGCTTTTTTCAGTCTAAATGGGTTGTAGAGAAAATAATGTTGACAAAGGATGAAGTGAGGAATTCCCTATAGAGGTTTAGGTGGCTTTTTAAAAAAAAGATGTTTTAATTTAGTCATAGAAGGACTGTTCTTTGTCCTACTTTACCTCAAGTGCAGACATTGGTCAGCCACTAACTCTCCGAAGTACTGGTGCTCTCTGCCTGGCTACATGCAAGGGAGCGCCACCAAATCCGAAAGTCATCTAGATGCACCTCTGAATGAAAAAAAGTGGACTACTTTTTCAGTGCTTCTGGGGCTGTCTCCAAAATACATGGTCTTCCCAAGCAACTCAAAAGTTTTGCATAAAAAAAAAAAAAAAATGTAGCAGTTTGTAAGGTTACCTTTCACCGATGCTTTAATTGCAATGTTCAGATGATAGAGGGTTTGATAGGAAATGCCATGGGGTTACCAGATATAAACTAAATATTGTGAAACAACCAGTCCACCCACTGAAATAAGGTAAACATGCCCACTGTAATATTTAATGCCAGAACAGCAATGACATACTATGTTATGCAATAACTTTGTATTCAGAAACTGGTTAAATTAAAAAAATATAGTTTTACCTCCACAAATCTGCACTATAGTAGCACTAAAAAAGTGGACTACTTTGGTTCAATTAGAAGCTAAATATAGGACGTTGTGACCTCTGGATGACCTAAAATAAACATTAATATCTCTGAAACAAAAGTAGCACAAATTATAATTATAACGGCACAAACCTGCACTAATGTAGCACCAACAATTCAGTCTACTTGCTGAGTTTTTTAAAGACAATGGGGTGTCAAGACCTGGCTTAAGCCAAATTGATAAATAAAGGTAAACTTGAACTCTTTGCAGCATTTTCGTAAGTTTATAAATTCACAAATCTCATGACAATTCATCTTGCTTCCAAGGTAAGGAAGTCCCGCAGCTCAAGCTCCTCCTATTTGTTAGTGCAATCCATGGTGAAAACACCAGGGATCTGAAAGGCACAGTGGTGAACTCCCAATGGAAATTACCAAGGAAACTGTGCTCGGTCTGAATGCACCTTTAAAAATAAATCTGATAAATTTCAAAGACGTTATTACAACATATTTTATTCGGGACATGTTTTTGTTTAAATGAAATAAAATAGATCATGTTAGACAAGTGTTTTGTAAATGTTTGCATTTGTTTAATATATAATTTTCCTACTTCTTCTTTCAGTATAATAGGTTGAGAATCCAATACCTACTGTATGACCTATAATAAATAATGGTGGTGGAGTAAAGATTAGTGGTTGAATACCGAAACACAGGCATATGGAGTCAAGTTGAATGATTAGAGCTGGTTTTAATGATGCTAAAAAAAGAAAAGTAAAAAACAAAGCCGGGCTGTGAAACAACAGAAGATCTGACACTGAATGGAAAAATCAGAAACATTTATGCTGGAGAGCTTTATTATGTAGCTAATGTTTGACAGCTAAGTCAGCGAACAGATGAGAGACGACTGGTAGGTGCTAGGAGCCCTGATATCGAGGGTTTTGGCTAAACCTTGGAGTGCAGCAAACATACGTCCAACACACAACAGTTAACAATACCCAAAATGCAAACTTGCAACTACAAAAAAAACACATCCTGACAGATGGATTAATTTTAGCATGATCCCGACCTTCAACAACAGCAAATAAACATATTTCCAAAGCTACTAAATAGTTTCTTTGATTAGCCTGAAAAACAAAACCTTTTCTGGCAAACATTTAAATGCATAATGGGGCCATTAAGTTGAAGGTCTTGAAAAGCATGGTAATTAGAAAATTTTTAAAAGGCCTATGGTGTAAAAATTGCTGCAGCTCACTCACAAAGTGTATCAAATTTTCTATTACAAGTAACTTTTTTTGCTAAATACATTAGAAATGTGGTACAATAATTTCTTCCATTTGTACTTTTAATTATTTGTTTTAAGCTAAAGACATTTAGAGAAATAGTCCAATTAGTTAAATGGTCATAGGTAAAGCCAGCGTCTTCTCAACATTTACCTGAAAAACTCAACGAGGCCTACCTAGATAAAAACTCATTGATAGGCTCTCTAAAAACATGGCCTTTGCACTTTACAATTTTTATCTTCCAAATATTTCATAGTCATATGCAACCTCCTGAACACACTGCTAGAGAGTGTAAAAATAGAGAGTGAGGAGGAATACATTATTAGCTAAGACTGCTAATAGGAGTTAGCCGTACCAAGTAAAATATCGACTGGATATAGTCCACTGGTTTTAATCATTAGACCTGAAACATGGTTAAATTTGGTTTGAAATTGATCCAAGGTCCAAGTTTGGTGTTCACAGGTAAATCAATAAAGATACAACAGGAACCAGCTAAATTAATGTCATTTGTAACGTTCCAGTAAGTGTGTTTGTATTAAACTTTTGAAAAAAAATAAAACAAAACATGAACATATTCTGACCAGTGGTAAAGGCACCCCGAGTATCACTGGGGGTAAATATAGCCCACTGTTAGAAGCATGGATTTATGTTGCGTTTACAACTTCAAAAACAACTTCAACATTATCTGAGCTGCTTGCACAGTTATGCATGACAATCTGCACGGCAGTTCATGTGGAGTATTAACGTTTTAGTCACACTGGATTGCTTTCAGCAGTAAATTATTTATGAGTTGCACATGATTTATGGGGAAACTTTGACTCTGGGGAAGTGTCACAGTGACATGCTGCTGACAGGGCAAATCCAACTGCAAATAATAACTACATGATAATTTGCTCTCGATGCCTTAATCTGCATCCCTGTTATAAAGCCTTGTTAAGCTTGGTGTAGTTATAATACTTATTATTGTTGTCTAAATTCATCTTTAAATCTTCCTATATTTTAAATCTGCTTGACCCAGAAAGTACATTAACATAAGAATACACAGTCTGCACTTAAAACATAAAATGTATGAGTTATTGAGGGATGGCACTAGAGGGACGGAGTCACCCTTAGGAGCTCAGTGGCCATGAATTGTGCCTCACTCCTTGAAAGAGAGTTTCTGAATAAAACATGAGTGAGCATGGAAGTACTGTATTATAAGTTTATAGAACAAATCCCCCAAGGTTCTTAAGAGTACTACAATGGGGATTCATTTAGATCAGTAGGTCAGGGAGGAGAACGGATGTCCCTGATGTATTTCAACAGCAGTAAGATGAAGCTATGAAGGAATCCAGGTCAGATATGGGGTTCAAAACAACCTCGCTGCACAGGCAAGGGGGCTCAGTGATGGGCTGAAGCTGACTGATTCTGGCTCCAGTGAAGCAACACCCCCACTCGTGTGTTGGCTGTTAGCTCACCGTGACCATGGAGATGTGCCAGAAGGCCAGCCACCACCACTCTAAATTAATTCCAGCCCACTGTTGGTCACACAGAGCCAGTCGATAAAGCGTCAGCCATGCATGTAGGGGGACGACCCTGTCCAATTGTTTTACCTCTCTAGAATTCAGATCCACAATGCCAGCTTGCCTAGGCTTCCATAGGCTTAACTCAGATGTACTTCAGGACACAGAGCTGGTGGCACAAATACTGGTCAGCTTGATGAACACTTCTGTCAGGAGCAAAACACACCCATTCCACACATAGCTAACATTACACCTACATGAGCAAAAGTGGAAAAAAATTGAATAGCAGAATCCAGAGTGGGATTTCAAAATCATTTAAATATTATAAAACTAGTTCTGGAAAAAAAATCATATATTCTGTATTTGGCAATTTATTTTTAGTTTATGGATTGAGATCATTATTACTGTATTTTTGTTGTCAGTTTATGACTTATATAGCAACAGTTGATGTGTTGAATTAACTTGGACATTCCACTTCAGAATGTGGCAGCATTGATGACCGCCATGACTGCCATGACCCTTAGCCAATCACGCTTAGCTTAGCTCCTCCCTTGCACATCACACAACCTGTAATCAGCAGACAAAGAAAACTTTCTAATATTATATGAAATACGTTTTTACGGAGCCCCTAAAGGGACATAGAGAGGAAAAAAAGAACTTTTGCGAGATCCTGCAATACTTTTGTGAGATTCCGCAATAGTTTTGGGAGATCTCGCAAAAGTTTATTTTTTGCGAGATCTCGCAAAGGTTTTGCGGGATCTCTCAAAAGTTTATTTTTTCCCTCCATGTCCCTTTAGGGGCTCCGTACGTTTTCAATATTTAACTTCAGTTATTTATTTTTTATTATTTATTTATTTTGTTCATATCTCGTTAAAATAGAATCACTATATAAACTTCACAATAAAGAACATTTGGGATTATCGCTAAAAATAAATAATGCTTACAATATAACCTTTTTTATTTTATTTTTTTACAGCTACTCTCAAACTGCAAATATGAAACAAAATCTGCTCCTTCAAATAAGAAAGAACCAAACTGGCATGTGCACCTTAACATTCGTGCAAATAATCTTTGTAGATCATCCAACACACACTTACTTATTATTGCACATGTAATTTAATGGTCCTTATTTGGAGTCCTTCAGAAAATTCATGCCCTTTGTTTTTTTTTTGTTTTTTTTCTGTTGCACAAATAATTTTGAGAACTGAGAGGTGTCTATTGATTAGACCTCTTGAAAAAATTAACAATTTTTGATTTTCATAGCATTTTAGAGGATTTATCATTCTTTCGAAACAGACAAACTCAAAAATCACAATAATCTTATTCTCAGACAATGCTTATACCGTCATTTTTTTATGGGGTAGGGTACACAATTTTGCTATAACTTCTGATAAAATATATTTACAAAGCTTCCATTAATGCCATTGAAAAGCTAGTAAAATTCTCTACTAGTCCATGTAAAAATAATACAATTAGTTTTATTTGTACATTGAATATTAAAAAAAAGAAAAAAACAGAAAATTTCAATTAACAATTGCTATTCATTTAAAAATTCAAAATGTAGAAAACACATTATAAAGTTATTTTCTTTTTTAATACTTTATACAAAGACATTGGTATTTTCTTGACTCATGTTGTATATAATAAATTATGTACATAACATTTTTTAATTTTATTTGATTTTAATGAAATTTACAAATATATGCAAATAAAACAAATTGTATATATTTTAACATAGACATTAGGTTTAAAATAGTAATACAGCCAACTTTGTAAGTCTATTTTATTAAAAGTTAAGCAAAATTCTGTAACCTACTTGCTAAAAAAATGTCGGTTATAACTTGAGGGCCTTTGGGGCAGGCTGTTGGGATCTGGAGGTCTGTCCACCTTTCTCCAGCAGAGGGAGCCTCCAGGTCTCCTGGGGCTGAAGCTGACTACCACACCTGCGGCTCATTTGCTCATCAGGAGACCAGCATTTAAGCAGCGGTAGAGCAACACTCCAGTGCCAGAGTTTTAAGCCACTTACGGTTAGCAAGCCTGAGCCAACCAACCTGTCTGATTCTCTGACTCCCCTGAAAACCTGAACCTAACCAGTTTTTGTCCTCTCTGCTTCCTAGGAAGAACCTGACTGAACCCTGGAATTCTGGAAGAGTTTCTCAGCTGAAACCTGCCTGTCTGATCTCTGGAGCACACCTGAAGATCTAACTGTCAGAACCTGCCTGCCCCCTCTCAAGAAGAGAACTGGAAGAAACTCAAACCTGAACACTTTCAAGTCTGAAGTTAAGCCCTGCCGCTGCCTAGCCCTCTGCCGACCCTCAGCCTCTGGACCCTTCTGGTTCCCTCCCTCTGCCGCTCAGCCTGAACCACAGAACAGGTACAGACCTGCACAAATTCCACAGACAATACTATTTGGATTCCGGCTAACCGAACAATCCCTCTCTGCAGAGAACCTCGTGTGACCAGCCCCGGATCTGTTTCCCAGCATCAACTTTATTAACTCTGTGTTTTCCCAATAAACAGTTGAACTTTTCTTCTGAGTCCGTGTGTGTTCTGCATGTGGGTTAGGAACCTAAATCCCATCATGACACAGGCATACTGTAAGACTTGTATGTCTGAGAACAAAATGATTGTGATTTTTGAGTTTGTTAAGTTTGAGAGGATGGAAAAAATTCCAGTTTGCTATGAAATTCAAAAATAGCTTTTTTTTTTGAAGAGGTCTAAAAGTGATATAAAGGTGTTAAGTTCACAGCATTCACTTCCAGAAACTAAAACAGACGTGGTTCAGTCTCTTTATGTAGTTACAAAAAAATATTTTTACATACTTTTTACATAATTGTACAGTTTTATCTGTAAATAAATTATCATTTTCAAGTCATCCTCAGAGGAATGCAGAGACAACTTAACCAAGCAATTTGACCTCACTTGTAAAGAAGCTTTCAGTAGAGGTGGGCTGATTTAATGGTTGTTTGAATGTAACTGTAATGAGAGAGTTTGGAAGGTAACAACACCATCCCACTCACTCATGGTATTTCAATTAGAGAAGGATTTCAGAGCATGCAGTCTTTCTGAGTGACACAGGATTTGCCATTAAACCTTAGAGTATCTGCCTTTCATCGAAATACCTCCCCATGTGTAGCAGCACATGAAAAGCAAAATCAATGTGGATCACCCACTCAGTTCTCCACTACACAGGAATTATGCATGTAGTTCCTCACCACTCTTTTTAGCATTCTGTAATCAGAAAGGTGGTTTGAAATGTTTTGGGATATTAGTAAACAAGGTTCTGAATGAAGGGTAGAAATACTCATGTTTAAATGACACTGATAATTTTTTTATGATATCAAGGTTTCTACAGAAACAGCACTAATAACAGAATTATAAAGCATGTCTCTGTAAATTGCCTTGAGATGACATATGTTGTGAAATTGCACTAAATAAATAAACTGCATTGAATTGAATATAAAAATGCATTATTACTGCTGATAAAATAACATATTGTTAGATTTTATAGATAAAACAATGCTTAAAAAAATGTATTTCTTTATTTTTGAAACATGCAAAAGCAAAAATGACCTATTAACATGCTGAAATCAGTGGACACGTTTTGTACTTAATATTGTATGTTCTTACTGATGAAAACACATCATCAGAGGGTAAAAAACAAGCTTGTGCATGTTTCCAACTTCTAAAACAGTATACTTTAACAATCAAGTTATTGTGAATGCTCCTTTCTTTTCCAAACCCTTACTTTCTCTGATTGTTGTGACTGGAAATACTACTGGACTGCTAAATTTGTCTTTTTAGATAAAATGATAGAAGTGCGGAATGCTTCTTTTAGCCATTTAAATCTGTCTGAAAGCTGCTAGTCTGTCTGAAACGCAAATAAATTATTAAAATTAGACAGGTACTCTGGGCCTTACTGAATGCTCAGGCAATTTCTTGTAAAAAAAAAAAAATCCAGATAAATTGATTCTGAAGGCTGAAGCTCGCTGCTACTTCAAATTGGGCCAAGACTATAGCCATTAATTAAAGGTCTTAAAAAAGTCTATTTGAAAAATGTAGTATTGATTAATGGAAAGGAATTTAATCAACATTTAAACCATTGTTAGGTGTTTTGGAAAAAAAAAATAACAGTGGTTGAAAACATGGAAATTGATGGAAGGAATCAGTGGGATATTTCTGTGTGAAAGATGAGGCAAAAATTGAGCTTCTTGAGTGTTTTAGGTCAAAAAAGTTGTAAAAACCAACCCATATCATTGCAGTTTTAGTGAAATGTACTCTAATGATGTCTAAAAAGTCATACGATTAAGTAATGACCTGTACACAAAACAATGTACATGCTTTGTTTCAGCTAAGTGTTTCACACTGGACAATATTGCTTGTTTTACTAGCTTACATCTTCCAATTCAAGTAAAAAAACACAGATAAAAAAAAAAAAAACCTTTCTGCAAATGTAGCAATAGTGCAAAGTTTCTAAAACAAACAAAAGATGACTGATTTTAGATTTAAGTCATTTTTTTACTGAAGACTTTTCTTTTATTACTTAGCAATTAGCTGGATTGATATTAAAATAAAACACCAGCAGTTATTTACTGCAGATAAGATGTGAACTCCTAATAACCATCAAACAGAACCCAACTTCAAAACTCTTGAACCCCTTAAGACATACGGTCTCAAAGAGGGCTGTCATGTTCCGCATTAAAGAAGCATTTGCCACAATCTGTTGTCCTAATTAGCAGTACATGAAGGGTGACACAAGCACATACGGCAGAAGCCTCAATAAGTGCTACCACTTCATCATCAGCCTCTGTAGTATAATGCTAATGGATTACACACTTGTGGTCCACCCGTCAGCCCCTCATAGAATGTGTGACTCATTCAGAGTGAAAAAGAAAAAAAAAAGTGAATGCTTGATTTTATTCTATTTCATTAAAGCAGCAGAGGAGAGAGGTGTTCAGGAACAGTGGCCAAAGTCACAGAGCGTCCCTAGAGCATACAACCTATGCTATTTGTAAGAATAGTTTTTAAAATTGAGCACCGGACGTATCTGGACAGGATTAGCTGGCATGTACGCACTCATGTCTGTTGATAAATGGGTCTCCACATTTTACTTGCCTGACAAAAAAGATGTGCATGGCAATAGAGGGAAAAAGAATGGAAAAGAGCAAAGTAAAACATTCATTGGACAGAGCTGATTGATGGCATTATCATGTTAGAGGCGAAGTGGCCTGAGAAAGCCGGGGTGATGATGTATTGTTTAACAATACATCGGAACAGTAAGTGAATACAAACCGCTGCTTTCCTTTCTCCTCATCTCTATGCCTGCGAATGTGGGCGTGCAGGAGAGCACAGCTTGGTGTCTCAGCTGGAAAAGGAAGACTGATGAGTTGAGATATGATGTATGCCCTGTCCCCCTGCTCCCTCTCCATCAGCAGGCCTCCACAGCATGGGTAATGATGATGAGGGCAGCCTGGACAGCAGCATATTACTTCACAATGTTAAAAGATAATGAACTAGCTTCCTGCTGTGCTGTTGTATCTTCTCAGGCATCCAATTACAGCCTCTAAAATCCATCTCCAGATGACCCAAAAAACACACACTCATTCCCCACTATTTCACAGCTTAAGTGTAATTGGGAATGCCAATAGAGAGAGTGTCAGCAGTTGTTTAGGAAGGCTATTAATCTACATTTTTAATATACTAATGGATGTTTGTCTGGTTGAAACAGTAAAAAAAAATTGCACAAAGAAATATACAGGAGGAAAACATCTGAAAAGGCAGTTGAAGAAAAAAACATAAGCGATGTAGGTTTGACAGAGAGTTCGGAGGTATTTTCTCACTCTGAACTCTGTGAAAGTTCTGACTAGTCCTTTCATTTGTGCTTTGAAATAATTGCTGCATCTGCAAAAGCTCTGCTTCACAGTTTGAAATTGGTGACAAAGTGGCGAGCGGTGCTCTGAGCCCTCCCAGTGCATGTGGGTATGTGACAACACACAGGAGGAACCTTCTTCAAAGGGGAGTTAAAAAAAAGAAAGTCCCCTCTCAAAAGGACGCTGCTGCTTTCCCACAAGTGTAACCCGTGGCAGAGCCTATCACTTTGGCTGCTGTATTGCAATAAAAAAAAAACCTTTTTAGAATAAACCATGGAGGCTGCAACATTTTAAAACCTCCCATAAAGAAGACAGGGGTGGATCAGAGGAACAGCTGAAGTAATGGACCATAAATGTGATCCAATCCAAAATAAACGTCCAATTTCTAAGAATCATTAGCTTCACTACACAGCAACCTTTAGAGACATAGTCAGGTATAGAGCTTGATTCGATGTTTCAAATTATTTTGGGTCAAAACCTAATTTAAAGCTTTAACACTGTGACAAGATTTAGTCTTAGCTCATTAGACTAATTAGAGCTAATTACAGATGAACAGACTTTCTAAAGAAGTTGTTATGTCAACATATGCCCTCAGCATTCTCTATGAAGTCAGTCCTCTTAACTTGATTAAGAAAAGATTTAAGAGTTAACCCTTTGCTCTTCTGTCCCTGACATTTTTGTCTCGTGGCTTTTCTCCCCCTCTCCTCATCAATGTAGGGGATTTCTTGTTTATTTTCCATCAGTACTGATCATAAAACTCATCCACAATTATTAAAAGTAGTAACACGGCAAACAAAAGGATAAGCTTGGGTTTTTGAAGCAGATCAGTCCCTCAGAGGTTGTATCTAGATTCTGTAGTTTGAAACAACTCTTGCAAACAGTGAGGAAGCATTAAGGTGTGCACCTAGATTAGATTAGATTAGATGAGCTTTATTGATCTCACAGCAGAGAAATTCACTCGTCACATATTGGCATAGAAGTTAAAGAAGGTGCAAACACGGAGGGAAAAGGTGCATTAAGAATAAACAATATATATACAGTATATCAAGATGAATAAGGATTAAGGTGCAAGTCACTGGAAAAAATCTAAGTCTAAAAAAGGTATTTTTTCTTAAAAGAAGTGCATTTGTTGTTGGATTGAGGAGGTAAAAGATACATTTTGCCAATGGAACAAGACAATTTACACTTACAATAAGAAAACACAATTGTATTGTCTTATTTCAACTGCATGTTATCTAATTATTTTATTTTAAGAGTAAAAATACTCATTCCATTGGCAAACTATCTATTTTACCTATTCAAATGAAGGTTAAATACACTTCATTTAAGATATTTATACTTATTTCTATAATGTATCGCACACAATGAAAAACAAAATAAAAATAAGAAATAAACAAATAAGAAATAAAAAATAAAAATATGTACAATCCGGAGGCTTATATACAGGTGGATTTACTTTTACGTTAAAGTGTAGTAGGTAAGGAGCAACGGTGAGGTAGTGGTATGACTATTCTGTTCACATATCTATTCAGCATATTGCACAGAATATTGCACAGTCAATAAATAAAAAACTATAATATGTATTAGTTATTGTGGTTGTAGTGCATTATTATAGAGTCTGGTGGCAGCAGGAATGAATGACCTGCGGGAGCGCTCCTTCTTACAGAAAGGGTGTCTAAGTCTCTGACAGCATGTGTGCTGTTTCTATATCAACCAGATCATGCAAATTTAAAATAATTTAATCAAATAAAAAGTTGATTTGTTGGAGCTTGGTATACTGCATTGCTTTCTTTTGTATTAAGAATATTGGTTGTAGATTAGTTTTATAGGTATTCCCCCATATTTCCACACAATAACTAAGGAATGGAAGGATAAACGAACAAACAATTTGGATTCAAATAGGTTTTAATTTGACGTAACATAAGAATAAGTTTAGAAATTTTGCTATTTAGAATATTTATATGCACTTTCCAATTCAAGTTATTATCAATGTTGATACCCATAAACTACTTTCCTTTTTCCACATACAATATATTTAGTTTTTTTTCAGATTTATGAAAAGTTTATTTACATCAAACTATATTTTTAGTTTCTTAAGTTCAGTTCCCAGAGTACTCAACAGCTGCGCCTAGAAATATTTGAAGATTAGACGATAAATGTATTGAACTAAAGTTGGAAATCTTAAAGTTTTTGTGGGTAATATGATGCCAGCGCAATAAGTAATACATTTATTTAAAGGTTAGTTTGAACATCTTTACAAACCATAATGTAAAGACCAGGGATTTCAGTAAATGTAACCCTGTGTTATAATGTAATGTTAAAGTTTTGATTTTGCAAATCCCAGACGAACATCAGTACTGTAGACCAAAAGCTCCGTTTGCAGCTCTTGACAAGTTTCAAATATATGAAGCTTACTGTTTTATCTGCTTTGCTTCTTTTCTCCACCACCAAGATGAAATAGGCTGCATTCCAGCAGTGGTTGAAGGTGATGACAGTCTTACTGGGTTTTTACTGGATCGATAAGCCAAGGGTAAATCTTGCCAAAAGGAATAAATCAACATTGTTCAGATGTTGAACAAACAGAGATTCAGAAAACTTTTACGAATTTCACTCTGACTGCATCTCAAACAAAAGAAATAACTTGGACTTGCTACTACTGTGCATCTTTAGCGTATTTACTAACATAACAATGAATTTGTTCAAATGAACTGCTTACCTAGGGAAAAATCTAGTCTGAAAAAATTCCCTTTATACGGTAAGAGCAAACGGGGGCATGCATCCATTCCACTTCTGATGATCTTGTAAAGAAACAGCTCACTTAATGTATTTTAGTATTTGTGTTAACAGATTAACCCTCTGGCAGGTCTCCCACTTCTTATTTCAACAGTCCTCATTATTAGGCCTGTATCCAATAGGTATAAAGTATTTTATGTATGTGGGGTATGACTACTTTATCTTCAGCATTCCTATAACAGACTTCAGTTTTTGTTGTTTTTGTTGTATTGGAATTGGAACATGTTTTCTCTTGAGGAGGTGATGGTGGGCTGATTTATCAGTATATTTGTGTGTGTGTAGAGCGGGGAATGTCGGCTCTGCTTTTACATTACCTTATTTCCTCTTTTCTATCTGCAAGAAGTGTAGCAGGGAGGCGGGAGAGGACCTTATCTGTGCGGCTTTTCATGCCACAGTGATCCAGAGTAATCTAATTCAGCCTTCCTTTTATAGGTGTGTGTGTGTTTATGTGTGCATAGGAGGTAAAGAGGGTAAAGAAAAGGGGCCACAGGGAACTGGACAGAGTTAAGGGTTTCTGAATATGTGTCCACATATGAGTGTTTGTTTTGTGTGTTACATGTTGAAGCACGGGATGCTCTGCACCTCTGGCAGTTGTTTGTGCAAGACAGACGAAAAATTGAGGAGGTAAGTGTGTGCATGTCACCAAGCCTGATGTTGCATAAATCCTGCAAATGTACCTAAATAGAATGAAAATATAGGCAGAAAGTTGAATTCTATTTTTGAATTTTAAATAAATATAAGAAATACCTAAACCTCAAAATCCCAGAGTCAATGTTTTGTGCAAACTGATACAGGAATAAAAAAAAAAAGAAAAACTACATAATGGGGATTAAAAGAAAATACATACATGCTATGTTGTGGCTTTTTGTAACAATCAGTGGGAAAACTGCTGAATTGACAGCTGTCTTTTAATCAAACATCCTCCACAAAAAGAGTATGTTACAAAAGGTAAGAGAATTAAATTCAAGCATATTAATGGAAAGTTGACTGAAAGGCAAACACAGGCTGGTGTTTTCGTTCAGCATCATTTTTACACAAAATAACCAAAACTGCTTTTCAGAAAAGTTGAGAGAAGCAATTAAAATCACAGCAACTTTTAAGGGTTGCCTTAAAACAGGTCTCAAAATCAATTGATTACTGTAATTTTATCCTCAGAGGACTACCTAAAAATATTCAGACAGCTATATTTGATTCAGAATGCTGCTGCCTGCGTCCTCACTAAACCTAAGAAAGTAAAGCAAATTCCCCCAGAGAATTTACCTTAAAATATTTCTGTTGGGACACACTTTGTGTAAAAATAGTTTATCAATCACACTGACCTCTCAGTCTTCGGGCAGTGTTGCACTGGTGAAATTAACAATTTTCATTTTCATGTAGCTTATAGTGTAATTTATAAGGGTAACACGTGCTGATTATCAAAATGGCCAGCATACTAGGATAAAGAAATTAAGTTTTAATATTTACCATTCAAAATGTCCTTTATCAAACCTGACACAGATGGCATGTAATTAAAGCAATAAGACGGCATTGGTGCAATAACAAATGATGGAAAGAAGCATCAATATATTTAGATTAACAGACCTTTAAATAAAAAAAAAAGATGTCAAAAGTTATCTATAAAGCAATGCTCTTTTTCAGCTACCTCTTGAATTAAGGAATGACGAGAAATATGTGCTCAAAGTAAAAATAAAAAATAAATTCTCATGGGGTTTAAAAAATTCAAAAATTAAGACATTTGGAATTATGCAAAACCTAGGACACAAAAAGACACAGGAGAGAAGAGGCAGATGTGGAGCTTTTTTAATGACATTCCGTGCTACCCGACTATCCACCCAACCCTGTGACAATGCGCATGTGCAGACTGATATCATGTCACATGCTGCAGATACATAATGCTATATGGACGCACTACAGCAGCATTTCTGACATCGGACATTTGAATGGGACAAAGCGGGATGGAAATGCTACCTGGCATAGCTGATGTTTACTCATGCCCATGGGGACACAGCCCATCTGCTGTTAGGAGGTTGACCTGGAACACGTAATGCACAGTATGTTGTGAACTACCACTCTTCAGATATTTAGATTGCTGCACCAAGAGGTGAATTTTTTGGGTGTATGCCCTGCTATCCCTGAAGGACCTCTGAGCAGAAACACTGGAGGCACCGGTAAACACATTTCAGGATAAAAGCGCATAGGATGGTGAGGGAGAGCATGGAACTTAGAATAACGACAGATACGGGAATCATGTTGTGAGCTTTTCTTAGAAGGTTTGGACCCGCTTTGGTAGCCTGTGGCTAAGGGACCCTTTGCTGCAGAGATGTGTTCATCCTGACGGCTGCTGCTTCAGCAAAAGAAAAGTGTGTTTAATAAGATAATAATTGGGATAAAGTCAGTCAACTAAGATCAGTAATAAACATTTGTTTTGGAGTTAGGGGCATGGTTGATGACTTGGTAGCTGCCAACATAAAGTTACCTGTCTATGCTCTGCCTGCTTAGCATGTTTTTGCACCCTGTCATTACATCAAATTGATGCTGCTGACCTGCTGTCAGAGTGTGTCAGTATTGCCAAGTTTATAGGTGGTGAAATAAAAAAAAAACCACTAGCTTGCCAGACTCAAAACTTCTCTACATAATCTTCACCTGGCTCCACAGCTGCCTTTTATGTCTTTTGCACAACTCAAGTCACACGCCGAATAGGCTCAAAGCTTAAGCAATAGTATTTTGATGGTTCACTGGCCTTTCAGCTTTGTCTTCAACCATGGAATTTTTTCATAACCTAATTAATATAGTATATTTACCTAAAGCAATATGCATCGTATGGTTGTTACATGTCAGGTACGCCAGTCATTGCCCTTTACCAAGGCCCCTTACAATAGAACTGCCGTTAGTCCCTGGACTGGCATGGCTATCACTGCCTCTACATAGTTAGGGAGAATGCAGAGGACAAATCTCCCACTGGGATCAGCTTCATAGTCATGGTAGGCCACTTCTTTGATTTTATTTATTTTGCTCAGGCTACTCCTAAGCCCACAGCCCGCCAAATGTTGAAAGGGCAATATCATTGACATTACTGTTAATATATAGTAGACATTTTACCAAGGGCGTAGGTTTGATTTGAACTTTGGTAGGGACACTATCAGTCGGTTGTCATTGGTGCTATGCAATATGCATGTCCTTTTTTATGCACGGTGTGAGGATCCTTACTGATAAGAGGAATTCATTGTTAAAAGAGAAAAGCATCATTTTGCTACATTAATAAAAATTGTATAAGCACTACACTCATTAGATGCTGTTTATTAATGTTTGAAGTATCACCGGCTCTGATTAATGTGGAATTAGGACTGTTTTCCACTTTGAAAATGGTTTCATTTGAACGACTAAGAGAGAAGGTGAATACAGTATTTTCTTCTGAAGATATAGAATTGTGCAGAGTTAAACCCCACTCTTATATTTTTCTCTACTATGCTCTCTCTGTATCAAGCAAAATAATACATTCATTAAAATAATTACTTCACTATAAAAGTTGAACATCTGGGCTGTAGTTACTCTGTGTAGCCCATTTCATGTATTTTATCTGGAACTGAAAAAATGAATCGTATTAATTGATTATTTCAATAATCGTCAACTAATTTAGTGAGTGATTCATCATTAACTGGAGAATAGAGACTCTAAAACATAATAAAAATGTAAAATATGCCTTTCTCCGACAGAGCAACCCACTTAGATCAGTAATTATACCAAAATTTTAAAAATACAACATATATATATATATATATATATATATATATATATATATATATATATATATATATATATATATATATATATAATATATAAGATAAAAAAAATGTTTTTGTCTGTCAATATTCTTCATCCAGAACTCATCAAGAGGAAATATTTTAGTATCACCTGGTTTATTTAGACATCACCTGAAGCACTGAAGGGCCAGCTGCTTCACCTACAAGCTGCCCTGCATCATTATTACTGGATACTGTGTTTCCTATATTCATATAATGTATAAGTGCATTTTTAATAGTAAAGGATTAAATGTAACACAAACCTTTATCATTGTCCTATATTGCTTACGGTCTGACTGTTTAAATAGCTCCTTATGTCTATTTTCTTTTTTAGTGGCATCATCTACAAACACAACACTGAGCATGAGCCTAAGTGTATTAAAATATAAAATCACTTTTAACAATTATAAAAGACAATATAACACTATCTTATCTGTAATTTAATAATATCCAAAATAAACAGTCAGATTCAAGCATTTTTACCAGACATTAATGTTTGTACTAATTTACTTATAGACTGTGTGGAAATCTATATTAGATAAAATCAATGTTAATATTCTTCCTCTGTTTGTTCTTGTCTTTATCCTATTTCTAGAAGTATAAATAGTCAATTAAATTATTATTATTATTATATGGAACCCTAATTATGCTTTTTAAACAAAAAATAGCAAATGTTTAGGCACCATTTCTTGTTGTTATAGGCTACTCTATAAAAGAAATAACGCCTGCTAATAATTATACCTGAAAGAGTCATAAAAATATGGAAACAGTAATACCAACTAAATATCGGTGAAAAAAGAAACCCTCACATTTTCTTTCTTAATTGGCTGTGGCTAAGAATCAGAAATGTTGATGGCTTACAGCCTTTATTTGCCCATTTTTCCAGCAGTCTTCAGAACTTCTGGCTGACTCAGAATATTTCGTTTTAAAAAAGAAAAAGGTTTTTGTTTTTTAGTGTACATGATATTCCTTTTTTTTTATTGGGACTAGTTTTGCAGTCTAATATTAATTGCAGTAACCGCGGCATTCTAGTGTGAATTAATTTTCAATGTTGTGCTCCAAGCATAGACAGACTAGAAAACAGCCTATCAGAGAGAGAGTAGGACCTAAGGCAGAACAACCAATGAGAGTGGAGTTAAATAGCGCAGCACAGTTCCATGCGCTGCTACGTGAAAGGGACAGGAGAGACCAGGCAGAGGAGCTGCGAGAGGAAAAGAAGCCACTGCTGCAACAACTACTGCTGTAAATTATAAACATTTTGCTTAAATCCAATTATTGGTAGGGACAATTAGGGTGGTTAAAAATTTTGGTAGGGACATGTCCCTATGGTCCCTATGCAAACCTTTTCTTTTATGCATTCATCATTTTCACGTTTATAATATAACTACTGATAATAGTAAGACACAATCTCATACATTAAGTTCAGTTGACCGTTTCGTTTACACTTGCACTTTAAATATAAGGCTGAGGATTCTGATTTCCTTGTCAGTGACATTTATTATCATAATTTATACCAGCTTTAGACAAATACAAATAAAATGAGTAATTCCTTAACTGTGTTTGCCTGTTTGTGTAGCACCCTTAATTTAACTTTTATATTGTATTTGTATTCTAACACTATAAATTGCTTTAGGTTTATCACTGACTGCTGCTGTTGTTTCTAGTAAGTGACAAGGCCAATGTCAATTGTGGAACAGGATAATGTAAGTCAGCAATATCTAACTCGTAGGAGTTAGACAATGGGATAAGGAGGAACATAGAAAAAGGGAAGAGAATGAAATGAAAAAGCATGAGAAGAGGAATGAGGAGGAAGAGACGAAGAAGTAAAAAAGTTAGGATAAAAAAGAAGTTTAAGGCTGAGGTAAAGTGTGCAAAAATGTATTTTCGCTACCTAAAAAGATTTTTTTTTTCTGTAAATATTTGCTTCGATTTTTATGGAAAAGCTGCTATTTTAGTAAGGTTTTATAAACTTTTTTTCAAGTTTTATCATAAAATAGATACAAACACATCAGTGGGCACGTGCTTATATCAAAATAAGGGGAACCTAAAGCCCAACTTATGCATAAAATATATTTGGAAAATGAGAATGCACAACGTGCTCTGGCAAATCCATCCCTACTGAAGCAGTCATAATGCACATGTGGCAGAGCCTTCCAATAGAAATTAAGTTATTTGGACATGATAAGGCTGACTTGAAGGTTTTTGGATCCTTACACTCCTAAATCAGTTTACAAATGTTCAATTCAAATCGGTTGCAATTCTTTTTTTTTTACAGGGAAAAAAAAAACTTTTCCTTTTTCAAAGAAGCTGTGAGAACTACATTGTTTATATATATATATATATATATATATATATATATATATATATATATATATATATATATATATATATATATATATATATATATATATATATAAAGATATTTTACTGTATGCATATGGTCTAAGATAAAATGTCATGTGAGGCTTACTTGAGCTAAAGATAAAGGAATTGATATTAGCTTATTGGTCTGAAGTCATCTTTTCAGAGGAAGGTAAATATTAATTACATTTAGAGACGAAGAGCCAAGACTCCAGGGAAGAGTGGAGTGAGGGTTCCAATGCTCTACCTTGTTTTTTTCCTGTTTTGCGTTAACAGCATCAATGTTGGACACCTTCCAGCTTCCCTCTGCTGACAACTCTTTATAGGTAAGATGTTTTCATTTTCAAGAATCAAGACCCTTTATAGTAATTATGAAAGCATAATGAAAATGTTATCGTCAAACAGGACTTGGCACTGCTTAGACCGGGGGTTTCCAAACAGCACCCTGTGGACAAAGTTTGGCCCTTGAACTGATTTTCATGACTTAAATTCAAGAATGATTTAAATTTGGCCCTACATTACAATTATATAATCAAGCTGAGATTTTTAATATTCAAATAATGACAAGACACTACTTTAATGAGAGCTAGCTGTCACTAAGAAAAACTTAGCTTAGACAATTAATTTATTTTTTGTTGACAAAAAGTCAAGCGTGTTAAATCTTTGAAAAAATTTACAGAAAAAGGAAAGGAAGATTATTTTAAGTGCTTTTCTGGCCTACAGGTTTGTTGCACTGGATAGTAAATCAAACTGAGGAAAGGAAATAAATCTAAATGTAGCCTGCGAACACACACACAGAAAAGCACACTTTATCCAAGTTGAGGAAATAATCATAAAATCTGTTTTATTGAGATGGATTATTGATGCGATGATTGAAAAAATAATATTACTTTTGGTGAGCAATGAAATTTGCAAATGTAAAATGAGTAGAACAATGAGACTCAGAGACACTGACTGATTGACGAAATTTCACAATGAGCTTCACATAAGTATAAAAACAAAACATACATCCAAAAGGTCTGTGTAGAAATAATTGAGAATGACTTTTTTTATTTTTTATGTCTGATTCTTTTTGTTATCAAACAAAGCCGTTTCAAAAGAATCATGCAATTGTCTTCTTGGGTTTTGTCATATGAAAAGTGTGGGAGCATCTCTATATTCCTAGAGCACCCAAAGTAGGCTCTTACATCAGTGACATGAAAAGGAAACGAGAAAAGGAAGTCAGATAATACAGGAGCCTTAAAGATGCCGCTTCAATTATCCAGAGAATGGATCTGTGGGTGAGCATGCCTCGTATTCCTCTAAATCCAGGAACAGCCACCCACAGGCATCAATCATCTGCATAGCTATAGGCTATACTAGGAGAATGGGAATAAAACAACTGTCGGGTCTCCATCATAGAGATCAGAGGCCCAAAATAAAAATAAATGGTGTCTTTTTTTTTCCAGTGTTCAGGATCAGCCCTGAGTCTTTATTTTTTTGGTCAACACACCTGATGTTTGTTGTTGTTCAGCCAAACGCTGCTGCTCTGTATCAGAGGCAGCACTCTCTGGTTTGCACAACGAAGCTACTGAAATGTATGAGGGATGACCTGCATGAACTCTGGCAACAGTGAATCTACACAGCAGACTTCCTGGGCCATGATGAGAGAGGCATACAGCTCTAGGCCTACCCTTAGGTCAAAGCCCACCTCAAGATCCAATCTGAGGCCTGTTGTAAGCTACATACACTTGTTTCTTTCCTTGATCCTAAATGCAGGCCTTGGGCAAGGGCTTGCAGTTTATTACCACCTCTACCTTCCTTATGAAAACAGTAGAAGTTCAGTAGGTGTGAAAGGCCAGCACCTGTGTGAAAATAGCTTTACAACAATGCAAATGCAGCTACTGTAGAAGGCTTTGTCAAATTTAAACAAAGTATGAAACATTTATGAAGCCAAATGGCTCCACCGTGTATTTAAAAATTCATGCAGAGTTTTCTACTTTTCTGTGTGTTTTTCTTTTCTTATTTTCTTATTTTCTATTCATGTACAGCAATTTGAATTATCTGGTTACTAAAATGTGCTACAAATACCCTTAAATTGCCTTGCTTTACTGTGTAGATGGTTTACTAAAACTTCTACACTAGAACATTAATTATACTATGTATGTATGTATGTATGTATGTATGTATGTATGTATGTATGTATCTATCTATCTATCTATCTATCTATCTATCTATCTATCTATCTATCTATCTATCTATCTATCTATCTATCTATCTATCTATCTATCTATCTATCTATCTATCTATCTATCTATCTATCTATCTATCTATCTATCTATCTATCTATCTATCTATCTATCTATCTATCTATCTATCTATCTATCGTCTGACTGTCTGTCTGTGTCCATCCATCCTTATATTACCAGTGAAATTTTACCATGCTAGATTACTGATGGCACCCCTGTTTATTGTTTAGCTCCATGAGTTTCTGGAGAACAGCTTTTTTAGTAAAGGAACAAGTGTCTGTTTGAAAGGCCTTGATGCGAAGAACATCATGGTCATACTGGTTTAATTTAGTAATAAAATAAAACTGGACGAAAGGTGATGTCACAAAGTGCATTGCCCTGCAGAGGTATGAATACCTTGTGAAATCAATAAAATATCCTATGTTACAGCCCTTATGTTTTATTGTGCTTTCTGTGACAGACCTGCATAAAGTAGGGAAGCAGAAGCAAAGGCATACAGAGTTATTTTCCCTACAGTCTGACAGCTTTAAATATTCAGTTCAGTTCTTTAGCTTTGTTAAATAAAATAAAATAAAAAAACTGTCTTCTTCCGTTTGTTTATATTTTGTGTAAATTTATTACACCCCACCCCTAAAAATACAATAGTTTGCAGCAGTAATGTGACAAGATGTGAGAAGGTTGATGGTGCATATCTTTACATATTTTTGTATAGTTGCCCTATGTCTACTTTATAAGAGTTTTGAAAGTGTGGCTTTATCCTGTCATTCCTTATATCTAATACTCCCTTGTTAGAGAACTTTCTATACATTAACACCCTCAGTTGTTTAACATAAAATTGTGTTTTGTTTTTTTTTCTGCTTAAAAAAATCTGAACATGATGATGACATTAAATGGTGCTTGAGAATACTTAAATGCTCCATTTTACATGCGGAGAAAAGAGCAATGTGTTTTGGTGCTCCACTGAGCTGGATGAGACATCACTCACCATGGCCAGAGGCACAATGCCTGCCAGTTCCTCCTGTGCCAGGAGGATCTCTGTCTCGACCTCTTGTGTGGTGGCACGAATGGCCGGGTACTCCACTTGCCAGGCCATCCAACGGCTGCCTGTCGGCTCTGGGAAGCTCTCCATTTTCAGATCAACCTGGAGCACCCTCTGAGCTCCCATCTCAGATCTGTAACACAGACAAAAAAAAAAAGATATCAATGAAGGGTAAAACATAGGTTGTTGTGAAAAAATGCCAGTCCTAGGTATCCATACCCTCCACATCTTTTCACAAAGCTTCATATATGTAGAAACTCCTATGATTTATGGTTCTTTTAGCTTTTGACTCGAACTTTCTACATTTTACGTATTATTAAGTCTTGCTTCATTTTGTTTATTTAACAGGGATCATTATTCATTTGTAATTTTTATAATTAGATTGTTTTTTTTGTTGGTTTTGTTTCCTATTCGTTATAAGTTATTTTTGTTCATCATTTCCAGTTTCCATGCCACCGTTCCTCATGTTAATTAGCTTCATTGCAGTGGCGGCTTCTGCTCTCTGAAACAAGGGAGGCTCAACGGTGATGATTAAATCCAAACGTCATGTATTGAATTAACAAATGTTGAAACACATAAAATACATCACTATAACGGGTGAAAGTAGCTGTTGGGAAGCACTCTAAAATAATAATATTCAGAAACCAAGGCAAGAGTTCAGCACAAGATGACTGTTCTCATGAGGAAAACCTCTTCACTGCATGGCCGCTGTCAGTCATTCTTTGCCAAGCAGCATCGAGCAGCCAGCTTCATGACCCCCACCTCCTCCTTAGAAGTTTAGCCTCACTGGAAGTAACGTATTGACGTAACAAATCAGGGCTCTACTTTCTCACCTCAACAGGCCGAGTCTCAAGCTCAACAGGGATTTTACATAGAGGCTGACAGGAAGCGTCCTGCTGCTCCAAAGCGGAGGGATGATCACACTAAATTTTAGTTAATACATAATTTTATAGCTTTCAATGCCAGTGCCTGATTTACCTCATGCCTACCTGACTCCTCATTTGCAGAGACTCTGCTCTGTTATTATCTCCATTACAAATGGAAACAATTCTAGCCAATACAGTAATTCCCACCTGCGTATAGCTCTCACCCACGTTGGTCAGAAATCTGGATGAAATCTTTCTTTGACAGATGAGCCACTGGCTGTCAAACAGCACAATGGTTAAAGTGGATCTAGTACATTACAGAACCTGAGCAGGCGATGTTGCTCCTTCTCTATTCATTTCCTATGGAACTTGTCAAAGAGGGATCGATTGCTTACCTTCCTCCGGCCAAGCCAAAGGCAAAACTCATGCATCTAGAATTTTGAGCTGAAATATGTGGGCCGTCACAAGCCATGGTATTATGTGACCAAAGAAACTTACAAAATGTTACATTTTTGTAGCTCTTGCTCGTCCCAAAACAAATCAGTGAGGTTAGATGTGGGGAGTGGCAGCCTAGTGGTCAGGGCATAGGGCCTGGAGTCCTGAGTTTCTGAGTTTGACCCCACTGACACTCTGGGTCTCTGAGAAAGACCTTTAACCCCACACTGTTCCCCACACCGCAAAATGGCAGCCTACTGCTCCCCAAGGGTATGGTTTAAATACAGAGGTACATTTTTCAATAAAGTTCAATTATTATTATTAGAGGTGAGGTCTGCAACTTTCCTATATCACAATTTCAATCAATTCTACTCAGGTCTTCTGACACTTCATCCTTGAAAATGTCAAAAACTTTCCTATTTCATAGCTAATTCTATTTCTTGGAGACAAGTCGCATAAGAGCGATTATTTACAACTGCCGTGTGTTGAGTTTCAGGACATTGGCAAAGGGAGCCATCCTACCCTATTGTTTGTAGCTTGTCAAGCAGATAGGGGAGGCTGCCTGATGCGTGATGGCATCCTACAAACCTTTTGTGTGAATTTTTTGCACTATAATTTTTGCAAAAAATCACAGAGTGAACATGATTTAACTATTCTTCTCCTTCAAATCCTGGTGCTTCTCCTTGCCTGTATTAATTTTGGTCCAACTTCAAGAGTCAATAAGTTGCAAAACTACAGTATTCAAATTCTGTCACAATGTATGAGGGTGTCTGTGAACCAGGAACTCTTAAACCCTGGCAGAGAATCTCCAGCGGATTTAGTTATCAACATGGACTAGGCCATAACAGCACATGAGCATGCTATGATGTAAACCATTTCATAGTTCCACTGGCTGTATATTTAGTGTTGTTGGCAGACTAGTGAATCTCAAGCCTAGTCTCACATCATTTTTGGCATAGTTTCTTTCCAAGTAGTAATTCATTATTAACCTCTATTCTATTTGTCTTTTATTGGATTCTAAGCAGCTTCATTGTTCCTGCAGACAACTATCCCCAAAAGCACGATGCTACCTACCACCACCATCTGTCTCAGTGGAGATATTGTTGGATTCTTAGTGGATAAGATAAATATAATTGAACTTTATTAATCTCCCACTAGAGAAATTCACCTCTGCTTTTGAACCTTCCCCTTGGGGAGCAGTGGGCTGCCACTGTGTGGCACTCGGGTAGCAGTGTAGGGTTAAGGGTATTGCTCTGAGACCCAGAGTGCAGGCTGTGGGGATTAAACCGGGTACTTGCAACCTTTTTAGAGATGACGCACACTGCTTTAACCACTAGATCAACGCTCCCCCATCCATAAAATTACTAATATTACTAACATACAGTAGTATTTCTTATGCATTGCAATTTTTTTCATTTAGTATCATCTAATCAGACCACCTCCTTCCTCATTTTTTATGTCCTCCGTATGCTTGTGGCAAATGAATAATTCTAATTCTTCCAAATAGTGGATCTCAGCAGTATATCTAATGTAGGACCGCTTTGCTTAATTGTTTCTTTAATGGTGTCCTTTTACAGATTTCAGTTTCTCTTTATTCTCGGATGACGGGTGGCTTTTGATGCCAATTATTTAGAGTCTTTAGAACCATATTGGTTGAATGGGTAACCAAGCCACACTATTAAGGTTTATTTTTTCTATAAAAGATAATAAAAAACAAATCAGTTTCCTTCCTTACTTCACAGGTAGCACTAGTTTGCAATAGGCTGTATCATCAAATCTCTGTGAAACATATTTTAGATTGTGAATGCATTGTAATCAAATGTAAAAAAGGAAAATGGGTTTACATGCTTTCTTAAATGCACCCTTAAATGTTCTATGAACTCCTCATTCTTGTCTGATCTAATGATGATCAATCCAAAAAAAAAAAAAAACAGTTCATATCAGCAACATTTCAACCTGATCAATAACCTTTTTTATATCTATTTTATGTCAGGTCTTAGGAGCTGCAAAAATAAGTTGCAGTTTAACGTCTTGGGTCTTTCCTCAGGACAGTTTAAAGAAACGTTTCACTACACATCACCCCCTACTAAGGTGTCGACGGGTAGGTTTGTCACCAGCGCCCTTGTTTGCTCTAGAGGACCGTAAAAATGCAGCACGATTCTGCACGATCCACAGCAGCTCTGAATTAAGCCAGACAAATGGAGAACATTGCTAATAAAAATTTCCCATGGCGCCATAAGTCTCCAGTTCTCACAGTTTAAATATACACCCGGAGGCAGGAAAAGGTCAGCATTAGACAGGAGCTGGAGGGGATGTGAAATGGCAAGAGATCTTTTAGCTGCATCTTGTGTGTCAAATGGCAGCAACTCCTTGCCAATAAATTTCACACAGGCTCTCTGTGTTACACTGGTGTAAAAGGCTGCCACGTAATTTGGCGAGAAGAAACAGACAGAAAGAGAGGAGCAAATAAGCACACCAATTTGTTTTGAGAAAAGGATCTTTGTGCATATGCAAAAAATGCAAATCTCCAGACATTATAAAACCTTTAAAGGCAAAACAAAAATCAAAAAGATAGGATTATACAGTATATACAGTGGGTGAAACCTCTTAAAAGAATACAGTTGTTTGAAAAGACAACGCAGACAATGTATAACATCATGAAATATACAAAGGGTCCTTAAAACAGTAAAATGATAAATAATAGAAATACATGGCTTTCTAAATCTGCTGCTTTCATATTCACATAGGACACTCTCTTAACATTCACTTTTACACTGAGAGAATGGAGGATTTATTGCATAGCAGAGGACAACAACCCAATTTTCACATCCAAAAGAGGTGTATATAAATAATTAAGGTGACAACTAAATAACTTGTGTCACATTTCATAACGCTGCACCAATCAGCGTGGTGAGAGTGCAAGCATCGACTTACATAACTGTCCCCCAATGCTGTAGACAGAAGACAGATGTTAATCTCTGTTTGTAGACCAAAGACGCAATAAAGTTTATCTCACATAAGAAAACTAATTTTACATTTTTCTTTTTAAAAAGTCAGAGTGAACAGATGATACACTAAAGATGCAGAAATATACCACTGAGTATGTGATAGACATGAAGTGTCACAGAAAACCACTGTCAGTCATTAGCACAAATGGCCTACTTTCCTCAGAACAGGGAGATTTCTACTTCTAGCAGATTGCTTTCACACAAAAAAAAGAATAAAAATCATCACACTTGACAAGGAGGAATAATATGGCTGCAGTACATAAAGTTTTGTCTAAAGTGTACTTGCAAAACAGTGTTTATATCCCTTTAGCATTTCTATTTCAAATATAAGATTTTGAAAGATACTAAATAATTCTGAAGTGAGAAATGACAGTAAATCAAATGTGTTATTAAACCTTTTTTATTTACAAATGCAACAGCAAAGTGGTAATCTCTTTTTACATTTGTATTCTTGTAGTCATATTTTCTACTTTGAAATCCATGAATTCTTATGTTAAGACTGGGACTTGGTGTCATCCAACCACCCTTGCTCGCGATTTTTAAAGGATTTTTATTCTGTTTTTAAAATTTTTTAAAATTTTCTTCCTAATTCAGTGTTAAATATGGACAAGGTAATTATAGTAAAGGATTCTAATATTAATCATGACATTGAAGCTGCGATGGACCGGCGACCTGTACAGGGTGTACCCCGGCTCTCTCTGTAGACAGGTGGAGATAGGCACATGCAGCCCTCTCGACCCCATCTGGGATAAAGCGTGATGAAAAATGGATGGATGGATCGTTGACCTTGAAGGTGATAGCTTAAATTCAGCCTTTAATGCTATTTTAGACTTAATATGATTTGTTTAAAATGTGCAAAGATCCCACTCATTCTCATCTTCATACTTTGGACCTTGTGCTGATATATGGCATTGTTTGTGAAGAAATCATACCATTTACTAACAACTCCTTCCTATCTGACCACTTTTTGGTGAACTTTGAATGGTTGTTTGTCCTGTGTGTCTGTGTTGCCCTGCGATGGACTGGCGACCTGTCCAGGGTGTACCCCGCCTCTCGACCATTGACAGCTGGAGATAGGCACCAGCACCCCTCGCGACCCCACTTGGGAGTAAGCATGATAGAAAATACATGGATGAATATATAATGTAAGATTTTTTAATGCATGAAAAACTAATGCTGTATTGTACATCAATTCAAGTAAACATCAATTCATCCTCAGTGAAATGTTATGGTGACAACAGCATTCAGTGGGAATGCTCTTTTTAAGTAGAGTTTTGAAAGCAGGTCAAACTTACTGGATAGAAAATAAAAAGAGTTCAATGATAAAAGAGGCTGCTAAATGGCTTAATCTACAGTGACAGTTTATATTTCAGTAGGATAACCCAGCAAAACATTAGGCGAGGATTGTTTAAGTTCAAAATACTTTCAAATGGAAAAATACATTAATGATTTTTTTTTGGCCTACTCAATAATACATAAGTTATACTTTATTTAATTAAAATAAACTAATTAGTTTCTGTTCTTTCAGACTGGGATCTGTAATTCTTTGTACTGTAGATCTGAAACACAAAACTGCTTAATTGTTCATTGTTTTCTCTTTTCTCAGTTTAGCAAAATTGCTTAATGCAATTGCTTCAAATGTAATAATTTTGAATTTACAGTCTATAATATGTACATTTTATGGTAAAAATAAAAGAAAGGGAAAAGTTAAAGAAAGCTCTAAAATTAATGGTAGACAAAATATAGATATACTGTATTACTTTATTTGGTTTCTGCATACAGGAACAATTGGAGAACTAAGGAATGGTAGTATACTGTTCAACCTATTAATGCACAAACATGTTCTCCAGAGAAATCACAGCGATTAAAGTTTACAAGGGACCTTATCACAAGGCGAGACCAGTTTCTGCAAGTCATCATCTGAACAAGTTAACATTAATCTCCCCTGCTCTGCCCGTCTGAAGGGCAAATTTGTGTTTTCACGTTATTTGGCAGATTTGTCTATATTTGATTGCAAACATGGTTAGTTTAAAATGACAAAGTATTGAGAAGGAAATGCTTAATATGATGAGGGGTATACATTTATAGAAGGAGGACACAGAACTACACTGTATAAAAACAGTCATGAACAATGAATTATAGCCTAAAATCCTGACAGTGCTTCATGGTCAGATCAGCAGCATCATAAATCTTGTGAACACCACTACAAAGAGTTTTTAAAATAAGGTGCCCTATTAAGATAAAATACATTTGTAAGATTAAGTTTGTTTTTTCAAAATTAAATATATATATATATTTGAAGGTAATCTCATTTGAAATCATAGCAAAAACATCTAAAATATTTTATCTCAGGAAAAGGGAAGCAGTTGGAGAAAGGATTAAATTTTTCTCATATTTAAGCTGAACAGATCAACATGCCCTCCTTAAGCTATAGGCTATATAATAGTAATATGATAGATGTAAATAAAATATTGATACGTTTTCTTTATGTCGGTTGAAAATTGTGTTTCCATCAGCTTTTTTTTTTTTAAATTAAAGTAAAAAAACTTCCAGGTGTTACATCATCATGGTTCTTGTTTTACTGTAGAATATGTTTAGATACCCAGCAGGATTTCACCTAGAACTATACTGAATGGAGTTTTGTAAATGAATGCACCCCTTTCTTTTTTGAGGCTTTAATAATTTGTCTTTAATTTAAGTTGCCCAGCTACTTAAGGCTGATTTATACTCAGAAACCAGGTCTGTCGCATTGAACGCAATTGTTCCCCCGCCCCCTCCACAGACACTCTGGTGCACCTCTCCAAAATTGTAGGTGACCGCAGACAGTGTCGCAGACAGGAGGCATCTGATTGGTCAAATATGCATCTGCTTTACACTATGCTTATTTCCTGTTTGGTACCTTACTGACTTATTTTGTTTGAATCACCGCCATTGTGGAAAACGACTTGTTAAGTTGGACCAGCTAGAAGAGAGAGGTGCGCGAAAACGCTGTGACCCTTTTTCCACCTGGATCCCCGATAGTTCATCTTGCATTGTGGCATGGAATAACAATGCGCAGACCACACTTCAATATTGGACAATCAAAAATATCTGCAACAAGCTCATTGCAACACACTGCTGCTGGAAGTATAACCAACCCTTTAGGCAGTCTACAGAAGCATCATCTAATGCAGTGTTTTTCAATCCTGGTCCTCAAGGCACCCTGCTCTGCATGTTTTTGATGTTTCTGAGGTTCAGCAAACCTGATTCAGATGATTGCAGTTCAGCAAAGCCTGATAATCTGCTATCAATTGATAACAGGTGTGTGAAAGCTGGGAAACATCTAAAACATGCAGGGCAGGGTGCCTTGAGGACCAGGATTGAAACACTGATCTAATGGACTGTATCTAGGACCAACTGTTTGCAACCACTGACTTCCCTAAAAAACCCTTAAGTCCTCACTTGGCCTACCAGTCAAGAACCAAATTTACCCTTCAAAACAATTATCATCCAGTGTTCTAGCCAGCTGCCAAATCTAAAATCTTGCCATTAACTCGGAGTCCGCTAAGACCTTTTTTTGAAGAGGTTGACATTAGAGGGATAAGAGAATTGTTAGGGCCTAGCATGCTGCTGAGTTTTTGCAGTATGATTTTATTTTTACAATCCTTGGGACAATCCCTCGATTGTCACTGCCCAACCTGAGATCGGCCCCAAGGTGAAAAGCTAGACATCACAGCAGCACTCTCCAGTACTTTATTAGGGCCTCCAAGGCCTTTCCAGGCCAAAGATGATGCATTGGCCTTCTCAGGATAAACCCGTCTTCCCTGTGTCTCCTTCCAGCGGTTACAACTGGTAGAGCTGAAATATTGAGGACGGATTTTCTATGTGTGCTTTTTCAAAAACATTTGGAAAAATAAAACTGTCCAAAATGACAATGTTGAATGTATTTGACCCCTTGACAGCTTCATATATTGACATAGACTGAAAACTCAAACTTTCTGACATCAACCAAAAAAAACTAGTGTCATCTTGGGTTAAACTCTCCTTTCCATGTTAGGGTCATCACATGAGCATCACAAGGAATCTGTTCATTTCATGGTCACTTCCAGCTCTGGGTCAGATTTATTTACAACAAAGTCCTTGCCCTGTGAATGTGTGACATACAGCTGGTGTCAGCTCCACTTCTACAAAAACTGAAGGAAAGCAAAATAAAAAAGAAGGAGCAAAAGCAACAGATGGGTCCTAAAGTTGGAAGTAGCTGGCCCCTTTGGCATCAGAAACCAGACGGTAGAGGATATCAGACTTGACAATGTTCTGCCAGAGATGCTGATAACAAACTCAATCAGAATAGCACAAAGGGATGAGAAGATGCTATTTAGAGTCAGTGAGGATGCCCATTAATCACAATGACACCAGCAGATCTGGAGCAGTGACATTTTAAAACATATGTGAATACCTTAGCATCATAATGCTGTGGGTGAAGGTGTCTGATGCAGCTATTTATACATCTATATAAAGCTGTGTGGGAAATGATTGCCATTATTCAAAAGCACAGCGATGGCAACATTTGACAGCCCCTCAGATCTCCATTGCAATTAACCCTACAGGTAAAATTACTTTGTTTTTTTACTAGTTCACCAATTATTCACCTCACAAGTAACAATTCCACTAATTCTCTCTCATACAGGCTCATTATGATATTTCTGACATAACATATGTGTAATATTAAACACACTTATCTTTTACAAGAATCAAAGACTGAACTATTTTATCAGACAACTAGGTATCAGGCAGTGTAAACTCTGGACAGGCTAGTTAAATAAGTGACACAACACTGAAAAAGCCAATTGATCGGTTTAGTCTACTGGTACTTTCCTTTCCAATTATTGCTCCCGGGGACAATCTGCAGGGTGGTAAAACAGGAAGAGATGTAATCCAACAATCTAACTTGCTGTACTGTGCTGCAGGAGACAGCTCTAAGGAGTGAAAAGGAGAGCAGCTGGCAAACACCATAAAGGTTGAGAAAATGAATTTATACGTTAATTTTATAACTAAAGTTGAGTTACTCACTGCAATTTTTAGAGCCCACATGCAAGACCATTAGTCTGCAAACTGAAGTTGACAAACAAATTTAGAAGTACTGCTGAAGATTAGTGTAAAGAACATGATAATTTGTCATAATCTGGCCTGATAGCTCATCTTTATTGTTCATTTCACTCACCTGCTTAACTCTGCCAGGTTTTCTAATGATCAATTATGTCATCCACCTGCGTATGTTGCTTTATATTCCGTTAAGCCCGAGCGATCGGGGCTAGATCATTATTTGTTTTCTATTTGTCTGTTTGGTTTTTAGTTTATTCCCTGTTTCATGTCCTGGTTTCTGGCAGCCAGTGGGTTGAGAGGTTTCGTGTTTGTCTCGTCTTCTGATCCTGTTCTGATCCCTCTTCGCAGAGCGGAGCTCGGCACTTGGGGAGGGTAGGATTTATTCCCGTAAGCCTGGCTCCTAAGAGGAGAGCAGTGTAAAGTCCTGCATAAATCCTGGAACAACATCTCGTCCCTGCTTCCCTCAACCACTGAGCCTGCCTGTCTGCTTCTGTGTGTGTCTGTGTTGGCACGCTTCTGCATCCTTCTGATTCTGGACTCTGAACCTGTCTGAAAGCTCTGTGGATTCCTGGAAGTCTGATCCTGCTTTTCCTGTTTGGGTGGAAACCTCAGATAGAGCAGAGGTTTTCTGGATTACTGAACTGTTCATGCCTGCTCTGTCTTCCCTTGACCTGAATCGGCCTCCTTCAACTTCTCCGGAGCTGCACCATCTGGGACACTCTAGGCGACGCATGCCGCATCTGGTAGTCAGCCCATCAGCTGGATCGCACTCCTTTCTAGGGAGATGGACTGAACTGTGAAACCAGGTAAGTAACTCACTTACCTTCTTATTTCAGATGATCGTGGTCACTTATCAGTGTTTCTTTCCAATCAGAGAGTGTCAGTGATTGGCCGGTTCCCTGTCCCCCTCCTGCAGCTGCCGCGGATCCACAGCAGTGCGTTTTGTTTCTGTTCTGTTATGTTCTGTTTTGTTTTGATAAACGTTTTGAACTTTCCTACTGGCTATCTCACCTTGAATACTGGGTCAATCTGTCCCGTTTCATGACATAATTTGAATGATGGAGTGTTATGCATCTATCATACAAGCCTAAGTTATAGTGGTCTTTATCTTAAATTATAGGGAGTGAAATGACATATCTTTCAACTAGGTATTTGAAATCAATCCACCAAGAAATTCTCCTCAAAATATAGATTGTGAAGCGCTAAAAAATGAGCTTATATTATGAGCGTGCATATAAAAAGTGGAAAGTTTAATGGTGAATTTATTTGCACTCATCCCTCCATTTATATGCTTCTAGACTTTGTTGATCATTCACACAACATTATACAGCTTACAGTTAAAAGAGTTTGGATTTAAAACATAAGAACCACCCCATAGCACTCTCATTACATTAGCAATTGGTCTCCGGGGTTTTTCTGGGTTCAGTGAGCTTCTTGTCACAGAGAGGATCTTTGCTGGTGGCTGGGCCGACCCATTTGTTGCATCCCCTTAGAACATTTCTGTAACAAGAAAATGTTGTGTGTAAAAGTGGGCGAAGGACCTTCTCTCTTTGACCACTGATGGTATTCCAACCAAAGTCCTAAGCTAGGAATATGTTTCTTGTTGAAATTTGTCTTTTTGTGAAAATCTTTTAATATGGACACCAATTGTTCCAGATAACCAGTGAATATCAGTCCGTCTGCAATCTTCAAGGAAAAGGTCTCACCTGTGGGCGGCAGCTCTCAGTCTTCATCACCTGCCTTCCTGCTCTCCAGCACCACGTCTCTTGCAAGTACCAACGCTCTAGGATCTCACTCACATCCTCCTGGACCTCTGTGGTACAGTCTGCAAAGCCTGCTGAATCAAACCTCTACAGATCCATGCCACCTCCCCTTCATCTCTCAAGTAAGCAAAATCAATCAAATCAAGCAGTCCTCCTTCCTGATTAGTCTGTTTCCTCCCCTCAGACCAACCAGAAAGTTCATAAAAATATAATAATTATATAATAATAATAAGTTCAAATGTTCAATCTTCCTGCAGTTCTCCACTTCCAGATCCATGGTGCTTTGTAAATAAAACATTAAAATTCACTGGTTCTCTGCGTGATTCTGCATGTGGCTCAAAAAAACTACAAAGAAATATTACAGCGATTTTGTGAAACTGCAGTTGGGAACAACTAACTGCATGTCTGTAGAGTTCCTGGCTGGAGATCCAGGTGAGCCAACAGGCTTTTAGAATAATACATTGCATCTAAAAACAATCAGTTATTTTGAACCGCTAGACAGCTTATAATTTTAGCATTTAATCTAGTATCTAGTATTTAATCCCAAAATGCTACTTGTTATCACAAAAAGATTCTTATTGGTTTTGTTTTTGAGGCAGCATTTTGGGTATTAGGAAGAGTTTTAGAGTGACGGACAAGATAAAAAAAATTTGTTCAATGGAAAGATGGCAGCTATTTGTTATTGGTGCTAAATTGCTACATTTGGTTTTATTATTTTGCACTGGTAATGTTAATTCTTGTGCACACTTTTTTTCACTCCTCTGCAAACTTTTAAAAAAAGTTTTGAAGCCTCCAAAAAGTTTTACACTCTTAGTTTTACACACTTATCATTGCTGTACTCTATATTGTAATGATATGTATTTGAACTGCAATCTAATTACTTGTCATGTTTTTTATGTTAGTTTAATTTTTGTCTTGTCAGTTTACAGAACATTGTCCTTAAAGTCTTGTGATTCACCAAGACTTTGGCAAATCTGAGAAAAGTATTTATGTTCTTTTTTTTTAGGTCAGCAGTAGTTTGGTGATTTAATTTCTATTATGGATGTCAATTTTTCTCAATTTCTTTCTGATTGTTGAATCATAAACACTGACCTCAACTGAGCGAATCTATGCTGCTTTACATAATGTTTTGGATTGTTGTTTTATGACTTCCTTGTTTAATTATCAGTCTGCTGTAAATTATTTTCAGTTAACCAGCCTCTCCTGAAAATTATCACCATTTTTTTTCAGTTCTAGTTTACAGCTCTTTTTTGGGTGCGTTAGTATAGATTTGCAAAGCAATTTTTTATTTTTTATTTTATCTCAGTCAGGTTATTGCTATCCTTTATCAAATTTGTTTGATGGACGCAATATTTAGGCACTAGAAAAATGGTAAAAACAGAAAAGTACTCTAAAGTGAGAAAACTCTTTTTATGTCACTACATACTATTTGAAGTGTTCTGATTTAATGTAGAAAAGTTTAAACTATCTATGCATGGTCTTTTTCTGCCTTAGCATTCTGCAACTCAAGCTCCAGCGGTTAAACAACCAGAAGGTATAAAAGGAAAAGCCCACAGAAAGTTCTGTGTAACTATTTATTTACAAGGGACATGCATGCATTAACATTGTGTTTATAAAGGCTTTGACATAAATAGAGCATGTTACACGAAAGGCAATTACACGAAGTAATTAGAATATTGTCTTTCTGCAAATAAGGCTATAGTAATGCGTGCCTGCAAACGTCGCCAGAGTAATGTTTGTCAGTGATTTGGCTCTTTTCTTTGCTCTTGATGGGAGGCAAAGGGTTTTAGCTGAGACTCTGCCAGCCTCAGGCAGCCCACATTTACATTTTAAAGAAAGTGCAGGGAGGTCCCAGCAGGAGTCTACTTGCCAAATATACTTCAATAGCTGAAGATCGTTACAATTTCTATGTGATGAAAATAACACATCCTGAATTATTCTAATCGTAAAAGTTCAATATTGCTTGCCAAACACAGTACCTGCTCTGATGACCTAACATTCAAACCCTTACCTTTGATATCTGACCCTGACAAACACCAATGCAGTGACATATTACATATATGGAAAATCTTTCCTTTCTATTCTAAAATTCTTAACGTATTTATCAAGTTTGCTGTTCTTAAAATCAGGAATGGAGTTGAGACCAAGATAAAGACCTCACCCTTTAAAAAGAGCAAAACCGGACCTTCTGAGACCAAAACCGAACGTTTAGAATTTCAACAAATATTTCAGAACATTATTATTTTGTACACCACAAAAGGCAAAAAAGAATGGAACGAATGTTAATTATAAACAAATAATTGGCTGTGAGTTTTCTAGGGAGCTGGTAGATAGCGTTCATTTTTATCTTTGCTTTTTTCTTTATGTCTGCTTCTGTCTCCTTGAACCCCAGTAGGTCTCAGCAGATGGCCGCTCACATTGAGCCTGGTTCTGCTGGAGGTTTCTTTCTGTCAAAAGGAAGTTTTATCCTCTCCATAATTGCTACTGCTTGTTGTGAGGATTACTGAAGAGTCAGTGAGTTGATGCAATCAGCTGGTTTTTCTTAGATAGAAAACTTTAAATCAATTTCACTGATCTGGTTTAATTGTCTAAGTAAAGAGTCTTGAAATTACATGTATTGTGAGTTAATGCTATATAAATAATCTGAATAGAACTGTATTAAACTAATAAATATTATATATACACATTTTCTAAACATTTATTATTATCAATATCGATGGAACTTTATTGATTTCACAGTGGAGAAATTTTCCTCTGCATTTAACCCATCCCTTTGGGGGGGCAGGGAACTGCCCGGGGAGCAGTGTGGGTTTAAGGCCCCGTCCACACGAAGTCAAAACGAACACGAAACGCTAATATTTTCCAGAACGTTTGTCGTAAAGACTGAGACGTAAAATAAATGTGATCGTCCACACGAATGCATGAAAACGCTGCAAAATGTATGCCAGGCCTGTAAGTGGCGCTGTGGTGCCAAAGCAAAAATAGGCGACGAAATGTTGGGCATGCGCACTAATATTTATACATGGTTGCCCTGCGGGTCCATTTTCGTGGTTC